>OU015438.1:7770732-9020732 GCA_907164795.1 Hemaris fuciformis | reverse complement strand
CCCTAGAAGATGCTAGAGACTATTTTTAAACATAGCGCTCGTGCAAAGCAGAGTTGAGTCGCTAGTTCAGAGTAGAGAAGTGATTGACGAAACACAATTGTGCCATAAGTTAAAGCAGTGGCGGTACTTCCATAGAAGCCCAAAAGCCCAGTTTGCCTCGCCAAATTCCGAATAATCATCATTAAGTACTAGGCTACCGTGATACATTCATAAAATTTCCTGAGCTACAGTAAGGGTTTTTAAAGCTGATGTTGCTATAATAAAAAGCTTTAAAAATTTACATTTCTCAATTACATCGATAATCCGTTCAGCCTCCGACGAGGTCATCGCCTGTACACAAATAAAAAATCCAATTTCAAGTCTAACGAGATCCCACTGAAAACAATATTAACAAATAGCGCGCCGTTCGCGGTATAAGCGCATTTATAACGCAAATAGCATGCAAATTAAGCATAAAGCAATAGGTTGAATCGCTACCTGGGGATAGTAGCTCAAGTTATAATCTCATACGAGCCAAGTGGGAAGCAAACAAGCGACGAGATTGGCGCACGTCTCTCGCAAACCACCTTGATACCCATCACGGGCGGCGGGGATTACTCATTGTGACTACTGCATTGTAACATCCTACATTGCTTGTCTTTTAACTTATGCTTTATTGGGTGTTCTCTTTGTCATAAAGATAAATATTCTCGCTATGTTTAGCTTAATCAGTGTTTTGTTTATTTGTCATAGCTTATCATCAACCTTAAATAGAATTTTCTCACTTACTTCTTCTTCTACACCCACGTTTAGCAACTTTTTTTTTAGTCACACGTAACAGGAGGTCTGTCATTGCCAGTGGCGGATCGTTGTCGTTGTAGTCGGATGCCTTACAAAATTCCGAATTTCATTAAATTTAAATTAAATTCTTAAGTTAAATTATTTAACAAAAGCAATTTGTCATATAAATGAGAGTGTCCTGACCTCACAATAAACAATTATAAACTAGACATTACCCAATAAACGTGACGTGTAACGCTTTTGGGCTTCTATGAAAGTGCCGCCATTGATCATTGCCGTTTTTCGGACATTACCAGACGCCGTACTGCTACTGAGATTTTCTAATCAACAACTCTCTCATACATCATCTGAAAATTGGATTACATAATATTTAAGAAACAAGCTTTACTATGCTAACAAGTAGTTAGCTACTGATCTAGCTTTAAAATTGATGAATGATTCTTCTTCAAAATTTAACAATAACTAGAGTATTAAGGTTTATCTCTTGACAAGATTGGAGCTAAATTACTATTTCAACAACATTGTCAGTTGAAATAATCTACAAATACTTGGCCGGAGCGAGAAACTAGGCGAGCTGTAGTGTTAATAGCTCTCGTTGAGTTTACCCAATTTGAGTCGGACATCTTTAATTTTTGTTATGCACTCGAATGTAGGCCTTAACCCTTATACAAATTGCAATTTCACTGGAATAAACATGAGTTATGTACTGTTTAGATATACATTTAATGCGTTGCCCGTGCACCCTCGTCTGGTACTTCAGTTGCTTGTGAACCGTACGTAATTTATCATAGCGCCCCCTCACCACTCTAGCATAAAATTACTCCAAAATTTACAATAAAACAATGCTGCTAACAATTAAATTTGAATTCCATTTTTGGTCTGTACTGAATCTCGTTTACTGCAAATTAATTGTGGAAATAGTGAAATCATTAATACAAACAAGTAAACCGCATTATTTGATCATTATACTGGACCTATTTTAACCTATTTTAGCGCTTTTTTTTACAACACAGCGCGTTTTTTTGGTTAAGCGTGTTACCAGATTTCCATAAACACATTATAAACTCTTAAAACATAGTTCTTATTAAATCTAAGGCTTTCGAACCACTCACCATGAAGGAAGTTAATTAATATCTCTATAACTTTAAAAGTTATTAATAAAATCCCAGACAGATTTACATAAAATGATTTATTACGGAGCAATGCATTTCACGTTTACAAAATGTGTATTATCGACTGATTTTCATACTAATTGCCGGCAGTAAGTCTCCTTGAAATCGCTTTAAGCGTTGACGCTCGTCTGAGAGTAATTTATCAATAACTTATCGCGTGCAAGAAGACGTGCTTGTTGAAAGTGGGGATCAATGTTTGTTACGAGACATTATTCTTGGTAATCTGCTTTCAACGTAATATAATACCCGAACAAACAGGAATTATTACAAGAAACTTAGATTTTGAATGTGGAAATTTTACGGTCTCCTAAATCTGTGTCAAGTAATTTATCTCCAATCGATACACATTAAGCTATAATGTTTGAACGTTAGGGCCGGTTACATTAATTGCCCGTCATGTCATTGTCTCGGTAACACTAAATGCCTAGTTACCACGTAGAATACATTTACAAATAGAAGCCTCTGTACCTAGATAATAGTTCTTGTATGTCACAAAGACCCGGTTCTTGAAAACATGTTTATTATGAGTAATGGTCTCTTATTCGTATAACGGGGCTACATTTAGTACTTTTATTTTACCTTAAACCTTGGATATAAGCTTAATGTTCGGAGTATGACGGCCCACTATATAGCGAGGTTAGAGTATAATATTTAATAGTTGGCCTGTGGGCTAACTGGTGCTTGCAAGTTGCGAGCACGCGAAGCTTGTTGTATAAACAATACAGGCTCAGTGGAAGTAAAGCTGCTCGGTATTTGTATGCTGGGTGTGAGACTCGTTACTGCGATGTGCGCCCGCGGGGCATTGCGATGTCTCAATTATGTCTAACTTCGTCTCGGCCCCGTCATGTATAGCTACGACTCGTTTCGAGCTCGTGCCAACTGTTTCAATACGTTTGTGTGATTAATTCGATTCTCATCGCAGTCGCATTACCTTTAAGGTCTTGGAGTTCCTTAGCAACACAAGACTCATGATCAAATTTATTCTCTTAATTGGCTTATTATAAATATTCATCAAATTTTATAAGTAGTTACAGATGAAAAACGAAATGTATTCTGCTCTTTGATATATCCATTAAAATATAATTAGTTATTATCGAGTAATATTATTCATAAAGCTCTAAAGATTTCCTTTTAACGTAAAGTCGACATAAAAATCTCAATCTTGTCTCAAACGCTTAGATATTGTCGGCGACGGCGGAAGAGCCCGCTCTCCGTATTGAAGCGATGCGCGGTGGTGAGATTTTACTTTGTTCCCCGGATTTAATCCTAAGCAGCGGGTACAAACATTGGCTCCAACCAGTATTATAAGCGTACATCAATTTGTTAGAGTGAGTTTCATACATTTTGCGATGTGGGATACATCGGTCTGATTGAAAAGTGGAGTTGATACGATTAAAAGTTTATTGCATAATACTGCTAACAACGTTTCCTACCAACAGCGGAAAACTTGGATCTCGCAGTTTGAACTCGAAACTCTACGATCGCACTACAAATTTCTTTAAGAGATTTCTGCAGCACAGTTACGATTGCATCGGTTTACTGGTTGTTATATCGGTAGTTGGAATATTATAATCTAATGGCTATATTATGGAATAGGCTTTGAAAAAGTTTTTAAGTGGAAATATTTTGGTTGAATTTAAATCATAGCACAAATAACTTTATTCTTACATTTCTGGACATAAAAAAGTCCTTCTAATGACAAGTAATGCTATTGTTACGAGTATTCGTAAGATTAAGATTCGCTTTTGCGCAATATTGTAAAACTTCGAAACTAAAAATTCCACGTAGGTAGTGTTTGTTACTACGTTCTTTACTTAAGAGACAACCTTTTACAAGACCGTTAATAGAAATCATAGAAAATGGTCCACAATAATTTCAGTTATTAATCTACCACGAAATAAGATAGCTGAATTCTGCGGGAGAAATCCCTGGTACCTTATCTTATACTATCAAATCGGAAACGTTAACGAGTGTTGTATACACTCGTATTGGTAATAATGAAGCAGAAGTAATTTCTTAATAATTGTTGGGTAGGGGAAGCCAAGCAAGTTGTTGGTGTGCGGCGAGACTTCAAAGAAATTAATGAGTGTTAGGAACTCGCGACGTGCCACCGCCGACTTGATCAGTTTGGACAGGGCCCGAACAAAGTTGCCGCGAGAGCTTAAAGAAATTTCCTGCTAATTGCACCCACCGGATTGTTATTACAAATGCTTGATTAGACCATTGATATCTTTTAAAACAACGGGAATACTTCTCGATGTTGTTTTTGTGTAATAAATATTACATTTTTACTTAAATCTATATTGACAATGATGTTTTACTCAATTGATATGAATTTTGCTTTAAAAGTAAACAGATGGATTATAGTTTAATACCTACATAGTAAATATTGGATATTTCGAGAATCTTTGTAATATCCGTTCAAGTCCTTTTCAGTACAACAAACATTTCGAATATGTAAATTCTTCATTTTATTAATCGTGTTTGTATGGTAGTAAACTGTGACTCGTGAAGATTTAAAATAACATTAGTTGATTTTGCAATTTCGTTTTATGGTATAATAATAAGGGGCATGAAGATACTGAGGAATTAGCTTCTTAAGGATTTCAAAACAAAAAAATATTCAAAGTATTCTTTGGATATGCATGGCTTCAATATTACTATAACGAAAACCCCCTATGCATTTTCTTGGCTTCATAAAAAAGATAATTTTAACGTTTAATTTCTTTGTATTTTGTTAGTATTTCACGGAACAGCTGCAGCGCACGTCCGTTTGCAGAATGTATTTCAAACTTATGAAAACTAGAGGCGAATCTTCTAGGATACCAAGTTATTTTCGTGAAAAGTAAAGTAACAAAACTAAAATGTCCCAGCAAAGTCAGAAGTTCAAATTCTTTGATATTTCGGCAAATTAGTTTAACCAAAACATCTATTTATTCCTACGAAGCACAAAAATAGTTGTGTCTAGGATAATTTTACGTAATTTTGATGACCTCGTGCTCGACCGTGTGCCGTGTTTGATTTTGGGCAAAATTTTGCTAGGTTTATGCATTAGGGAATTCTTAGTGGCACCACAAAGTCAGCAAATCTGCTTGAGAAACGGCAATAGGCTCGCTCCCTATTACGAAATACAATCATCATACAATCATAAAATTGACAGCCCCGTGATGTAGTTGGCTACATACCAGCTTGCGAAACGAGAAGCCGCGAGTTCGATCCCCGCACCGAGACAAATGTTTGTGTGATCCACAAATATTTGTTTCGGCTCTGGGTGTTTGTGAGACCGAAAAGTCTCTCGTAGTTTCTGATACCCATGACACAGGATTTGTATCCTAGTGTGGGGTCAGTATGGATGTGACTGTTGAGTGTATTTATTTATTTATAGAGCGAAACGTCTTTGCTTACTCTATCGGGGATACAGGCGTGAGTGTGTTTGTACTAAATATTTATGTATATGTATGCGATTTTCCCTCATTGTAATCTTACGAATATTACAAATCATAAACAACGCCCCTATATATGTACGTCCATTAGAGCTGCAACCAAAACGCCCCTGAGGAGTTATACTGTGATTATGTAATATGATTGCGGGCAAGCCGTGCCACCGAGGGCAAGTGAGATTTCCAACACGTGCCATTGATTATTGTCGCCGCCTCTGACCAAAGTACAAATGCATTCGTGGCCTCCCTTGAGACATTTGTTTGCTGCGACTGGAATAACGCGCCGGCTTTTGTATTTACATATACAAAGAGCTATCTGATACGATGTGACGTGAAATATCAAGGGTTCAAGAATATAATACGCTGTATTTATCTACCAACGTATAGGCTATACATAATTTTCTTAAATCATTTACATCGTTCGTACATGTACGCTTAGCCTGTGTTATTAGAACAATAATGCTTGTTTTGCTAAAAATTGTTTGCGGTACTCTTTGTTAGGTGTTTATAATTTCCTTTTGTTTCTCGTATTTTGATTTCTGTTCTTGATGTTGTATTTAGACCTTTCTTGACTTTTGACTGCTTTGTTGTTCTAGTGGCGTAAAGAAAGGCGTGGGATTGAACGATCCCGGTTTCGACTCCTAAGTTGAACGAAGTCTGATAAAAAAAAATAGCAGCATCATCATCATCATCATCATCAGCCCATATACATCCCACTGCTGGGCACGGGCCTCCTCTACAACTAAGATGGTTTAGTCCTTAGTCCACCACGCTGGCCTAGTGCGGGTTGGCGGACTAGACACCTAAGAAATTCCTAAGAACTTTTAGGTATGCAGATGTTTAACGATGTTTTCCTTCACCGTTAAAGCAAGTGATGAAGTCAGAGGTGTGTGGCTGCGGTTTGAACCCACGATCGCCGAGATTCTCGACCGCGCGCCTAAACCTCGAAGCCATCTCTGCTTCACACCTAATACGTGTTGGATTCAAATAAATAGCTGGCGGAGCGTTGGTGCAAACGTACAACTCTATCCATCCCTTCTTTCCTAAAATATATATGTGAGAGAGTATGTATGCGCTCTACTCTTCAGAAAAAAATAGTGGGAAACACACTTACACATCGCTTTGCTATTTTTTTTTCGTAATATAAGAACTGCAAACGAGAAACGAGGTCACACGTTGAAATGAATCCTGGCTGATTTGTCTGCTTGTGACGAGGAAGGATGCAAAGGGAGAGATGGAAATTTGCAGCCTTTATAACGCTGACGTGGCATAATGTAAAAGCTAGTTTTCGCAATGATTTTTATACTCGCATTTCGTCTGTTCATGTCTCGCGTAGTAGGAAGCGGGTCTACTACTGTATGCAAGGCTCATTTCACATTAGGAATTTCCTGAAAAACCCCACAAAACAGTACCCAACGTGGAATTTAATCCGTCGCTCCTCCCGCATTTTATATCACGAGAAAAACAATAGGAGTGTTTATAAAATTATATCTTTCTTTCACCCAAAAATCCATTTCAATAGTTAATAATTCAATCATGTCTTTGTTTCGTCCTGTTATATTACTTATTCAAAATGTGCGAATATTCAAGCTAAAATGGTTTATTAACATGAATTATTACAAAATTAAGTTAGCGGAGACTAGTGAGAGCTAACTTAACTTAATTTGGGGAGCGTATCTGTATCTTAACACTATTATAAAGCAATATTGTCTGGAGAACCGTCTTCGCTGCATACAAACACATGCCTTATAGTATGTAGAATAATGCGCACGCAAGAGATTTTGCCGCCTCTCAAACTAAACTAAAACTTTCCGCTTAAAGCTAAAACTGTGTGCGAACATGCATTTTCAGCTACAAACAAGAAATGTGAACGTTACCATCAAATTAACGAGCGTGTCGCTCAAATACTGTACTTTAACTTTAGTTGTGAAGCGTATTTGTCGAAATGAAATAACACCAAATTATTTTGTTTTTGTGGAATGTACTAACGGATTTTAAAGCGTAAAGGTAAAGCCAAGTTCTAACGTCAGTTAAAGCAGAATCATATCTAGAATCAACGTTTTCAGAACACAGTCAACGCTAACGGTAACAAATTCAATACTTCATTACTTTACTAACCAAATAATCATTCTATAATGAACATAGTAAAATGATCTAATATTTAACTTGAATTCTCTCTTATCCCAACGAATAGAAATTAAACAATCTTTAGAGAAATTTAGTTTAGTTAAACAAAACACTTTCCTATATAACTTTACGGTAATACCGAGTCTACTTAATCGTCCAAGTTTGTACTTTTAAGTTAATTATAAGTCAGCTAGTGTAATGAACAGAAAAGCGAACGTTGTAACAAGGAAATGATGTCAAAGAATCTTGTGAAGTCTCTAGCAGAGCTCGGGGAAATTAATGATTATTGGTCAGCCAAGGAAAAGGCGGAGTTGATTGTTTGGACTTTGAGCGAACGGACGGCTGCTAATATTAGCATTAAAGATAAAAGAGTTATAAACTTATTTATAATGAATACGTTTTTATGTAAAAGTTTGAAATACTTATGAGATTATCTCATATAGCGGGCATTAATGTTACGAAGTAGACTGGCAGACATTTTGTTCTATTAAAAAGTGTCCCATAATAATATTATGACACATAACACTTTTAAAAGTAATGTTCCACACTTCACAAATGTCATTTTTGTTTGAAACACTTACATTTAGAGTGTTTGTTCACAGCATTTTCAAAACATAAAGTGAAACAAATTTTTGTGTATTCCCGTGGCGTAGCGAGAGAATGCACATGGTTGTACGACGAGCGCGATTTCAACCGCATATTAGAATATATGTTTAAGCAAATATATTTATACATAAGCCTTTATCTTCACACGTTTGCTTGAAATTTTAAAACTACGAAGGGAACATTATAAAACTCCACATACCATAGTAGTGAAAAATATAGAATATATCATACGTCTTTTATAAATAGTAAATTATTTGGCTGATGATGACTATGATATGCTCATAACTTCGACGTCAACAGATTGGTGATTCCGTATTTCAGGTATCTGTCTTTAAATACAAATATTGATTCAAATATTACCGTCAGATTTCAAATCGTATTTGAATAGAAGCCGGTTGTGTAACGAGAAGCCGTGTCTTTGGTGCACAAATATTTGTTCTATGTTTTATCTATATAAGGACAAAGTTGTGTAGCGATTCTTGATTTCCACGACCTCACCCTAATCCTTAGTATGGGATGAATGCAATGAAGAAAGGTAAAAGGTAAAAGCTGTGACGATGCCTGCCGACTCGGCGCGTCGATCACACAAAGCACCCAAACTGTTTACCATATAGATTGACACAGAATAGGAAAAGGCTGAAAAACAGCCATACGCTCAACACATTTGAACCTTTTAATGAAACAAATGTGTTAATGAATAAATACATGATTATATAAAAATGTATTCATGATTTTTCTGAACAATCGACGACAATGTTGCGTTTCAATGCCAATATATTTCCACAGGATATCTACGACGCTATTCTACGTTCACAACACGTTTTCCTATTACCTGCACAGTACCAAAGCAAGTTTATTTACAGAGGCAACTTATGCTTTTCCAACGTAAGCATTGTTTGACGTTCGTAATTTGATTTGGTTAAATGAAATGAACGTGCATGCAGGTGTACAAAGCATTCATTATGATGCTCTCTTGCTCGTTGTCTATGTGCGAGTGCTGATATCGCAATGCGATGCGCTGAGCCGTTTCCCGGTAGACCGTCCGCTTAATTGGCACCGTTTTACAACTAGCGCTAGATGCCGGCGGATGAAGCTTTCAGCTTGGTTATTCAATTGTATTTAAACGCTTCTTCCCTTCAGCTGCTGATGCTTTTATACTGCGAACATTAGTATGCGCGGTAGCTAGTCTACAATCTTTAAAGTATCTTAGTTTCACGTTAATTTATCCTGACTACAATATAGTTGGGAAGTTGAGTTTGTTATCGTTTCCAGCGTAAGTAGCTTAAGCTAAATAAAATGCAGATATATAGATTAAGTTCCTTGATGAATTTTGCTACAGAGATGAAAAGATAGATACTGAAATGAATTATAGGAAATTTTATTTTGAACATTACGCCCGTTCGAAGCCGAGCCCGGCCTTGGTGGATGGATTAATTTTTATGACTTTGAATACCTATAGCTAAATCCATCATTAACGGAGATCATTAGAAAACTATTCATAGAATCAGAATAGTGTTCAAAGTTTTAATTTTACAAACTAGCTTAGGCGCTGTACAATTACTACAGCAACTTTTAAAAGGTTTCTTTTTAACTTACAATTTAATAATTAATATAACCTGAGTATGATATAGTTTACTGGTCTGCATTTAATGATTTTGTGACGACTGATTTATATCCTCCAACTGGCAATATTCGCTTTAGAAAATATATTAAAAAACAAAAAGAAAACACTGGCTTTTAGAAATTTTTCAATGTTACCGGCTGCAAGCTTAACAATTACCAAAAACATAACCAGTTTTCCGCCCATTTTTTTTCCATTCAAAGAATGACTGTGAACGCCAAACGTTGTTTGACCACGCGGACACTGCCGCTGCTGAGCCGTAACCGAGTTACCAAACCAATGAATAGTCAAAGATTCAATAGAACAATGAATGTATCCGCCAGTACAAAATAAATTGCCGTTCACCTACCACGTTTTAGTATACGGAAAAAACTCCCAGCGATAGAGAGACGCACATAGATCCCTCACTATCATCTGACAGAACACATTCCGGGAAATCGAGATATTTCAAACTGTACATACACGAGAAAGCGGGCTCAGATATTAAAAAGAAGTGAAAGAGTAAGCTACACAACATGTTATGCGAAATCCATGTAAATAGGAGTACCTAAGTTGAAAATAGCGCTTTTTTTATATCACTAGTGGCATTAGTTAGTTCCATAGCTAGGCATGGGCCTTCTCGGTAATTTAGAGGGGTAAGAATGGTAAATGACTCACAAATATACTTACTCTCTTGCCAAATATAATTTACAATTTTACAAACTCCGAGCAAGAATTCAAATGGTGGGAGTCTTGTATTGTCCTGGACTCAAAACCACAATCAAAGCAGACCGCATAGCTGAACAAATGATGATGTCCACACATTTTTGCTCATAGTGTATTTCAAGCGAAGCTACAATATTTCAGGTATCGGTTATGTTAGAGAAAATACAAACCGCAATCACAAATGAACCACTTTAACATCTACACAATCACGTCTCTCAGAGAATTGACTCGATTACAATCACCGGCGTCTTTGAATAGAATCTTCACAACGCTATTTCCTCTAAAATATATTTTGAGAAACTACTTTAAACACTTTTTAATAACTATCTGAATACTTTAAACATTAAAAATAATGTTTAGTCAATTACCGCATTAGTCCAAAAAAATATTATAATTGAGATGTGTACATTGAATTTCAAATAAGAGATTTCTGCTCATTATATCTTACCTACATTTTTTCCAATGTAATAAAAAAGCTCATTGGTACACACAACTTCATTATAATAAATTGAAATGAAATAATATTTATTGAATCTATAAAATGTCATAAAGGTACATCACTTTGATTCAATCATTTCAAAATGTAGTTGACCACCCTGTTCGGAAGGCAGTCATCACCAGAGAAGAATGGTCAAAAAACTCTAGTGTTGCTCTTTTCCAATCAAGAAATAGTTTACAATATTGATACAAAGTCTAAATTTTCCGAACTAGAGCAGCTCATTAATTCAATCTATATTTTAATTATTCAGGTAATATTAGCAAGCACGCTATAAATTTTGTTCCTTGAAATAAGGAGCTTTGATATTTTAAGTTTTCTAAGAAAGCTTATTGTGTTCAATGAATGCTGGTCTTTAATTTTTATTCCGAGTACCGTTGCCTACCTTGACGCTCGACGCTCCTAGATACAATTCCTGGGTCGAGTAAACTGTTTTAATTTAAGAATTTTTCCATAGCCGCATGAACTTCTTTGTGCCCAAAACACCAAAAGTCTCGCCTCCTTTGACGTGGGATTTGACACCCGATCAGAAAGAGGCAGGCTTAGGACACCTCTGCCTGACGCGATTCGGAGATTCAGATGTAAGGGCATCTGCATTTATTTATGCTAATCTTATAAATTATACTGTCTTAAATGCTTGACAGTTTTATTTATGGTTAAAATATTATACGTCCATATTGAAAAGGTTATCTTTTAATGCACAATAACTGATTTTCACTGTAAGAGTTAGAATAATGTAATCAGGTGAGATATCTTCGCAAAAATATTTTTCCTCGTGGTTTATAGTAAATAGAAACTCTTTATTCACGTCTTTAACAAAAATTATACAATAGTTTTTGAGTTTATTTATTACAAAATACAATAGATCTGTCAATAAACATAATATTTCAGTACTTCCGAAATTTCATCACTTATATTTTCGTAACAATTTAAAAAATCCATACTCATTCATGGTGCGTTTAAATACGTAGCGGAGAAGTAGGTCAAACCTTTTAATACACTTGTGTCACATACAGTATCGTACGCTCACGAATTGCACGCTGCGTTCGATTTTATTCCAGTTTGTCAAACTTTTCAACGCTAACTAATTGCTGTTCTCGAGGGCGCTCGAAAAACCGCAAGCTACATTTTGAATGGGAGCTGCTAAAACAGTGTACAATGAGCGGTTGGCGTGGTCTGTCGCGGTCGACGAAACAAAGCTTTGTTTTGTCGCGTTATGTCGCGGTACACCGCCTGATGTGTCGCCGACAAAATACCATTTAGTGCCAACACACTTTCATATCGCTAATATTAACTGGACACGTTTTACGCTTCATTGTTTTCGATATAGCCATTGTTCGCTTTATGAACACTTTCAAGCTATTCTACTACGCTTTATCTATTTTAATGGTAGAATTTTCGTGTCTTTTCTTTCTACCTGGTGTTATACCGATTGATACCAGAGTCCATCTCAAGATGAACAACACAAAACCTCCACTTTTCCAGAAATATAGCGTTCTCCACAGAAATGGTTCTCATATCTGCTTTGATAACAGCTAGCATTTTTGGGTCCTAGGTCCAAACCTAGGTTCTCTTCTTCCTCGTTCCCTCACTGCTGAGGATCGCGACCACGCAGGATCCGTTTCCACTGGGTGCGGTCATAGGCGGAGTGAACCGCATGGTGCATGCTGCCTCCCATCACCTCCCTCAGTGCGTCATACCATCTTGTAGGTGCCCTTCCACGAGCACACCTGCCGACCGACCTAGGAAAGACCTAGAATAACCTTTATGTTACCAGTAATTTAAAGGCTATTAAGTACGGAACCGAATTGTAAAGTAATATTTTTGTATTCCGTACTCTCGTACTCGTACGTCACGGTCTAAAATTATATTTAAATAAACTTAGTGCATAAATTTCGTTTTATTTTAAATATTATATGAAGATAAAGCGACTTAAATGCACCTGATGGTTAATGTAGTGCGATCTAACGATTCTATTGACTGTGTCTATTGAATAGCGAGAGATTATTATCTCTATTGTTTGAAGCCAGATGTTCATACCTTAGATACTATAGAGGCGGGGATACTTTTCAACGGGTAACTATGACTTTCCTTATTGATTTTACGGCTTTATTTATTTTCATAATGTAATTTTAAAAGTATAAAAATAATTAAGTTTGCTACTAACTATGGCTCTAAAAGTAACAAATGTTAAGTTTTATAAACCGTCCTTAAAAAAGAAAGCTAAAATCTAGTCTATTTAACTTGCTTTAGGAAACACACAATTGACACAATGGAAGGTATTATAGTTGTGATCGGAGTAATTTATTCATTTTTGGCTAAAGACTGAACAGCCGGTCCCGATCTAATTTTAATTATTTAATTAATTTTCGTTAAATAACAGATTTTTTTGTATATTTCTTATAAAAAAGTGTTATTATGCTTTAAAAAATTATCTCCCACTGAATACATTTTTTTTATTGTATTTTGTATAAAATTCCTTCATTTCGAACCCACCTTCATTTACTAATAAATTAAACTTCATCTTGCTGTACATTTTATAATAATTACTCCCATATTAAGAGTAATAGTATTGTACTGTATTGTAAATTGTTTATTGTATTGTTTTCTTTGTTTAAATGGTGTGCAATAAAGTGTCTATCTATCTATCTAATAGTATGATGTAAGTAGCCTATTTGTTACTTCAAATAATAGGCTTTTTCTTTATACAAAAATATTTTTTCGAATCCAACAGGCAAGTTCTTGCAGACCAAATGTTCAAAGAAGAAAAGATTCTTCAGCTTTTTAAAAGTAAAATGATAATGTTAAAGTAGTATTAAATTGGAATTTCCGCTTTCAAAACAGAATCCGCTTATTGCGTCCCTGTAGCAATATTGATTCTACATTCATTTTATTTGTTACAGTTTCTAGATATTTATTTTGCTGAAAAGGATATCTAATCTGATTTCTATATCATAATTGTATTTTTTATTATACCACCATTTTGGTTATGCATGTGGATGTGAGGTTTATACATCACTTCTAAAAAATTATATTGCTGAATTAATAATAATAATTCAAAAACAACATACATACATACGTAAACTCACGCTTGTATTCCCCGAAGGGGTAGGCAGAGGTGCATTTCTGCACCCACATTTCGCCAGGTATGTATCAGTCCCACGTAATAGGGGGCGAGCCTATTGCCGTTTTTCGGACACATTTCCAGACTCCGTGCTGTTACTGAGAATTCCGTAATGGAAAAACCCAATAACACTTTGCCCGACCCGGGAATCGAACCCAGGACCTCTAGATCCCACGGCACATACTTGTACCGCGAGACCACGAGGCAGTCAAAAACAATTGATAATATATACACTTACATAATTTATCCTATCGTAATATTAAAATTTTAAGCTAAAGACTGCCGCATTGGCCAAGCGATAAAAGGGTGTAACTTGCGATCGTGAGGTTCTGAGTTCACAGTTGTGCGAACTATATGAGTAAATGAGAAGATATAAGGTCCCTTATAAACGTACATAAGTACCAATTCCAAACCACAGCCTTCCTTTTTGCTTTGACGTCGTGTGATGATGGCAATAATTAATTAAAATATCCTAGTCATAATTAATAAATACAAAGAAGTAATCTCAGAATAAAACGGGTTTTCCAAAAAAATATTTCAATTTAAAAATACACATCAACAAAACCAAACACATCGCAAAAGCCAATAGTCTCTATAACAATGTAAACATGTCGATCGCGATATTCACTTTTGACCTAACCTAGATTAAAGTCAGTGGCAATATGTCCGCGTAAAGCAATATATGTAAGTACACATTACAGGGATGGGACACCGCGCTACAAACGTCAACATGCTTAACTTTACAAAATGTGTTTACTATTCTAACGCCTCCAATTCCATGACCCGATTTGTTTACGTCAGTCTCAAAATGTTAGAGAGATTGACATTTTTGCTCTGTGGGAATGACCACCGTCTAAAGATGACAGCCTAGTGGCGCAATTGGCTAGATACCAGCTTGCGAAACGAGAGGCCACCGCGCGGGTTTGATCCCCGCACCGAGACAAATGTTTGTGTGATCCACAAATATTTGTTTCAGGTCTGGGTGTTTGTAAGACTGAAAAGTCTCTCGTAGTTTCTGATACACGTAACAAAGTCCTGTATCCTAGTGTGGAGTCAGAACTATGTATGTGACTTTTGGGTGTATTTATTTATAAGAAATCCAAGTCTATCATTAGGTTGTACATAGTAGATGACGTAAAAATATCTCAAATAATTTATGTACATATATACGCACATACATAAGCTCACGATTGTATTCACAGAAGGGGCATGTGTAGGTGCATTTCTGCCAGGTTGGTATGTATTAGGCCCACGTAACATTTTTTAACAAAAAAGTGCGCTTTAAAGTTAAATAACATACATACATAAACTCACGCCTGTATTCCCCGAAGGGGTAGGCAGAGGTGCATTTCTGCATCCACATTTCGCCAAGTATGTATCAGTCCCACGTAATAGGTGGCGAGCCTATTGCCGTTTTTCGGGCACAAAAAAGTTAAATAAATCCTACCTAAATCAAAAAATCATCTACGCAAACTCTACATTTTTTTTCAAAAGACCTATCTAGTGATACCCTACACTATAGGGTTAGACGCGAGAAAAAAAACATCCTCATTTTACGTGTAGGGGAGCTACCCTAAAAAAAATTATTATTCGTGATTTCATTTTAGCACTTTGTCGACGTTTTAGATACACATATCCAGGCAAAGTTTCATCCCTCTAGCACTAGCCGTTTGGAATGTAAACGGAGGATAAACGGACGGACGGACATGACGAAACTATAAGGGTTTCGAGACGTGAAATACGGAACACCTTAAAAATGGTCTCTTAATTCTTTTTTTTCAAATAGGAGATATATTCAGTTATACACAAAAACATACTACTTACATGGTAATAAAAGTCTTTTATTAATGGAAAAAAAATAATAATTCCTTTAAAATTAAATATGCTTTTACTTGTATAATAATTCTACGAAAGTCTGTGTAAAGAGCACCTACTTCTGATTATAACAGTTACTACCGCTAAAATTGTATGTTCAGTTGCAATAATAATATATGATTTAAATTAAAAAGACCGCGAACAAAACTTTTTTAATTCAAGCGAAGACAATAAACTTTCAAAGTTTGTAGTTCAGAGCTCTGGAATCACCACTGCACGACGTACTCCTACATATTTTTTTACTAAAACTACTGCAATATCTTTATAATTGTGTACCTGAGTTCAATTTTAATTTCCATTTGCTCGTTGTGCAGTATTTTATTTTATACGACTTCGTTTCAAGTCGAGCAAAGCTATTAATTATGGATTTACACGTCAATACAATTAAGCAGGCTTCGGAGAGTTATTTGATTAATGGAGTTAACTATTTCATTTAATAAGAAATAGTTAACTCAATAAATAGTGATAGCAAAAGTTTTAATTTTATTTTATTGATCATAATATAGTAAGATAGAGCGTCATAATTGTGTTAACTTGTGAGAGATGGTCGCGGTAATATTTTCTTAGTCTATTTACATCATTGCAATATCATTCAATATTGGTCCATCCAAGCTTCGTAATGAATAATCAATTTATTTATTTTATAAGTCCAATAGACAAAGAATGGAGCAGAATAAAAATCCTGTCTGCTCTGACGAGAAAATACGAGCCAGTAAAGATCGTAGGATATTGCAGGAGTTCCAGATAGTCTTGTTACTGATATTAATAATAATGGAACAAGTGACTCAAATGAGGGTAAGTTATCACCAACATCATCATTGCATCGACAACTTTCAAGAAGTATAGTACACGAAGTGGAATCATTTAATAGCTGTGGATTAGTCCAAAATATTGCGCGGTGCAAATAAGATTTAGTGTATGAAAACAAAAAGTATATTAGTACATGATTTAGGTCCAAAATTGTGTCGTTAGACTTACAGAATAACATAAAAGGAAGCATTATGACATAGCAAATGTATGATTAAATTAATTAAAAGGCATTTAAATATTACTTAGGCAATTTTTATTATTAATAAGGCATTATCAGACTAAATTCCTGACAAGAGTAGGAACTCTTAATCTTGCCGGTTTCCTCGCAATTTTTTACAGTTAAAGTGAGTTAATTGCTGATTTACACGTAACTTTGTAAAGCTAGACGTAATGCTTTGTACTCAAACCTCATACTACCGGCTTAGCAATCCTACCCACATCAAATGGTTGTACTAGGCCTTGATTTTAACCAAGGCAGCAACTCACACACAAAAATGTAACAAGTGTAACACACGGAAAATTTACAAGTTGTACCTAAAACTGCCTAGTCTAGTTACATAAACAACGAGTTGTCACAGTAAATTTACACAGTACCTTATTATTTTTATATTCCACAAAACAACGAAAACAAGAATCAAGAGGTTACTTTCGGGTTGATCTAGTGTTCAACTTTCACGATAGAATAAGCCAATGGGCAAAGTTTCGCTCCGATACGATTGTTCGCGCCTGATACCGTGACCTACAAGTATTACAAGATTTACGATAGCCAAATTACTTATGTATAGGCATGTAGAGAGAAAAACATTAGAAATACTTTTGTTACTATATAATTTTAATTTACTGAAAAAAAAAATGAGTTTAATGATTTTGATTTTACTCATTTCACACTATTTAAACTATTTTGTAGGACATTAATTAACCGGAAACATTATTACCGTATATGAAATAATATTTTGCTTTGTCAATTTTCACGAAATATTACTAGCACAATTATGTCTGTATAAAAAAATTGAGCCGACAGTTACATTTGAGAGTTATTTAAAGATAGAGCATCCGATCCAACACATAATTTTTTTTACAATGTTCTACATCCAGAACACGTTATTTTTAGTGACACTATTCTACTGCTGTCCACTGTCTAGTTCGCAAACTAAAACATAGCTTCATTGCAAACTGTAAGAGTTTGTTTTTTACTTTTAATTGATACGCGGACTTCGCTATCCAGTTTAAATCAATATGCAATACCTGCAACATTTGATGCACCATGCTACGTTTTTATATATTTTTCAACTGCAAACAATTCAACTTAAGTACGGAGAGCGTTTTAAAAAGCAGAAGTTAATAAAAGGACGATGTGAGCCCCAAGTACAACGTAATCAAATAGCTTAGCCGGGCGATGCATAAAAGCCTTCTTAGTTCCGTTTCTTTTGTGTAATTACAACGTATGCGGCGTTCATATACATAACACAAGTAACAGTGGCGCTATCTGGGTGTAAGGGTACGGGCGTGGAATTTAAGTGATCTTATTTGGTGGCCGGCAAGTCGATTCAGACGGGCCGAGCTCCTGACGCGTGTTTAGAATCGACAATTCCAACGTACCTGCTCCATCTTCTCGCCTAATTATTACTTGGGAGTCTGTATTCAGCTCTATTTAATTATGTAGGGTCGCAATACTGCAAATGTAAAGCCTTATTCTATTCTTATCTTGTATAAATTGTTCTGTTATAATTTGGACTATTGTAGTCTCGTGCTTTGTTGTTTTGTAAAGGTGTTTTAATATTTTAGTAGATGCATATGATAGACGATGCTTAAACTTGTGCATCAAAAAGACTGCTTAATTATATACAAATCAAATTACTAATAGCTAATGGTCCAAAAGAGAGACGACCTCCACATCATAATTAACTGTAATGGTTTAACGTGATCGCTGCGTGGACCTACCGCGCTCGAATAAAAATTATTTATTTATGTAATCTATTTTTTCCCTCATGAATTAATAAAATCCTTAAATATAGTCTCGTTTCAACGTGTTACTTTCGCTTTAACTTACTAAATCATAATGCAAATTTATTTAAATTATAAATATAAAGCTGATATGACAGCCCCGTGGCGCAGTTGGCTAGACACCAACTTGTGAAACGTGAGGCCGTGGGTTCGATCCTTGAACCGAAATAAATGTTTGTGTGATGGATCACACAAACAACTATTTATTGGTGGACCAATAAATATTTGTTTGTGGTCTGGGTGTTTGTGTGACCGAAAAGTCTCTCGTAGTAGTAGTAGTAGATACCCATGACATAGGACTTGTATCCTAGTATGGGGTCAGAACTATGTATGTGACTGTGGGGTGTATTTATTAATATAAAACAACATTAGTGAAGTAAAATATTTGTAACGTGTAAAAAAACTCGTATTAACAATATTTCATGCGTATCACGGCTTAAAAATTTTGTAAAGGTGTATAAGACAGGTAAAAACTGTTCGGTAAGGACAGACATTAAGTTAATCCTTTAAGATATTTTCAAAGTAATTTTTAAGTCAAAAATGAAAATCAAATAATCTTTATCCAAATAGACTTTTACATGTCCTTTTGAATCGTCAATTAAAATTAAAATGTTTATCCAAAATAAAATTTCCAATGCCAAATGACTCATTCGTACAGAGATCAGTAGGTTTATACTTTATCTCCAAAACCAAGACTTGAGTTTTATTTCTAAGCATTACCACCATCCTAACGTTCAAACTTCAGTACTAGAAGCGCAAAAAGAGGACTAAAGTTTTCGAACTCGACTCCAGATGTAACACAGTATGCAAATAGAAGATAAGACGAACTGAATCAGGTGTAAAATGTTGACAATGCAGGCCGGGAGCTGCGACGAGCGGCGCGTCGAACAGTTAGTCGTCAAGTTAAAGTCGGATGATTTTATTCTGCCGACCGAGTTTGCGAGTAAACGTCGTTATCCAAGCAAAGTTTAGCTATCGGGATCTTCTATTATTAAACTTCTATCCAACTGGGCCACATGAGAACCGATATATATACAAAATTTGTAAACGATTTCTATTCTATTTGCGTTGAATATTTTAAATAATTTGTAGTTATTTTTAATTTTATTAGTGTCAGAAGCTTAGAATACTCCTTTGATGTTTCTTTTTGTTTTACACTAAGAAGATCTTAAAACTCATTTAAGCTGTTTCAAATAATAATATTAAACTAATTATTATGATAACTTGTTTAATTATGAATAGTAATAAATTTTATGTTATTTAGGCTACGAGAATATTATAACTTTTCTTCTGTAGTCAAAATTTTAATACGAGAACATTTCATAATATTCAAACTATACGTTTTAATAGACAGGCAAACAGAATAATTATGATACGGGAGGAGCTTTTCACCTTTTCTACCTGGTAAACGGGAAAAGACTCGTCTATTATGACGAGTCAGGTAATGTGTTGTCCCATTTATACACTTTCTTGTTCCATTTCGCAGTAATTTTGTATACAATTGCCGGAAAAAGACGAAATAATTTTGGTTCTTCTATCCCCTTGGTGTTCTGTCCTTCATGACGATGATTTTTCACGTCCCTTTATTTTGTTTATAGCTTCTTGAACAGCGTTTTTCGTACTCTTTTAAAAACTTGAATAACTAAGGTAACAATTGAAAGGTTATAATACCCCGAAATTTGCCTCCTTCAAAATTACAGATTACTTAATAACCAGCTAGATGAAAATGAAAAAACGGGGCACAGACGAATAAAAACTACAAAGTTTCGCAACTATTTGAAGTTCGGTAAAAATATGTAAAAATGTTCATTTCTATTAATAACCCGGATATAATATCAATAAAATAGTGTAATAAAATTTAATTAATTAATACGATAATTGCATCATAATACAACAGCCATAACTCAAGCACTCAAACATGCTCAGAGTTTGGCCAAGTTACTGCAACTCAGTGATTAAACACGGACTGCTCTCACCAAATTGAATTACATATTGCAACAACACTCGTGCACTTGTAAATAATGATACGGATATGTACCAGTTACAAAACGAGTTACATTTGTCATTTTAATTCTGTGGTTTTATAAAACGAGACTTAAAGTAACCCAGTCTATCAAATTAAAGTTTACATTACATTCCTCACGCTTGTATAATGTATGTATGTATATACATTATAGAGCTTTAAACAAACTACATAATTACTCGATTTCGATGTTTTCAATGAATCTAAACTACGTTACAGTCCATAAATCAGTTTAGCAGTGTACCCATGTACCTATATCTGTTTTATCCATGGGGTTATTGCAAAAATAAATTCTCAAATTAAACCATGTCAAAGATATTAGCAGTCTTGTAAAAAAACTGTGTTTAGGATAATTTTTAATTTATATACCTATGAAGTTTGTATGTCGTACAATATAAAGTCGTGATGGCCTCGAGGTTATAGGCGCACGGTCGAGTACCTCGACGGTCGCGGGTTCAAACGCCAGGCACAAAGAATTATCACGAACTTTAACGGTGAAGGAAAACATCGTGACGAAACTTGCACTTGTTCTTAGGAATTTCTTAGGTGTGTAGTCCGCCAACCCGCACTAGGCCAGCCTGGTGGACTAAGGCCTAAACCCTCTCAGTTGTAGAGGAGGCCCGTGCCCAGCAGTGGGCTGATGATGATATAAAGTTTGTAGCTATTTTAAAATTTGTACATACATATGTGAAGAAATACAATGAGAAACCCGTTAGCAATAACCTTATACTAAATGTATGTACCTATCTCATAAATTTTTTCAATTTAAAATTAAATAACTATCGATATTTTTTATGCAACAACCTCATTATCATATATACATCCAGATATTTAAGGGCATTCAGAATCAAAGTCTATAATACTCTCATACCACTTTAGTCGCTACATGCACGTTAATACGGTTAAAGTGGCCTTTGTCACCGGATCTATGGCTTCGTTTGATTGCCGGTTCAATTTCCCACGACATGTTGCCACATTATATCTTAACATAATGTTCAATACAACAACTATCCTAATTTTAAACATAGAATATATATTTATGGTTTTGAGAATGTAGGTATAATATTATAATGGTCTAGATGGCTATACTTTCATGAAGTTAATATATTCTTTTCGAGCATTGACTTGTGGAAAGGTAATAACGGAGACTGAAGTTTAATTCTGGAAAATTTCACACTAAGAAGTCGTTGCAAACCTTATAACGAAATAAAAATACTGAAACGAAAACGAAATAAAAACTTGGTATAGATATAATTAAAATTGACATCAGCAATAAATATTTCATAAATATTAATATACGAGCGTTTCAAAAAATATTATATATTTGTGTTAATAAAACTTTAGAAGAACATACATTGTGGATCCTGTCACTAAGATATCTAAAATTATCTAATCAACTATTTTTTATTTTAACTCCTTAAAAACAAATCGCTTTCACGGCTAAGAAACAATAACCAATATACTTACATGTTGGGAATTAAATCTTACTTAGCCTTACCTTACTAAACAGAATCACTTTTAAGATTTTATTTTTGCTACAACATTGTAATTATTTTATTATTCCACTACTGCAATTATGAAGCAGCTGAATAATAAAAATCGTAGATTCTTGCTATTATGAGCATTGCATTTAACATCGCTATACTAGTGCGGTTTAATATAAGTCACAGGCCTTGTGAATTATTTTTGTATAACTTAAATTAATGTATGTTCCAGCACATATTTTTTATTCCACGATATTACATTTCAAACAGGAATTTTATTACGTTCTAAATAAGTGATTACATTAAACAACTTATTGAATATAGGCTTAACACCAGTTGTTAATGTTGAAAATAATTTTCTACAATTCGTAGTAATGTCTATAAGTCAATACAGAGGAATTACTTATTGATATTAAATATGAACTTGATATAGTTTCATTTCTAATAAAATATTTTATTACTTTTTCATATTTGACATCATTATTATTCAATTGTGAGTTCATTTGTTAATAGCAATATATACAGGGTGTATTCAGACCGTGATCGGAAACTAAGGCAGGTAATAGCTAAGGTGATTACAAACCCCCTGGCGTTAAAGAAAATTCTGACAAAAAATAAAAATTTTGACGTTTTCCATACAAACCGCGTACATTTAATACCGATGGTTGTATGGAAAACGTCAAAATTTTTATTTTTTGTCAGAATTTTCTTTAACGCCAGGGGGTTTGTAATCACCTTAGCTATTACCTGCCTTAGTTTCCGATCACGGTCTGAATACACCCTGTATGTACGAGTATAACATTTTGGTGAAAATATCCGTACGAGCTAAAAAAATTGAATAAAATGTTTTAGACATAAACTTTAAACCCAACTTTAAGGCATAAAGGAAACTTCGTAGGCTTCTTGGTATTTTCATCGGGTGAAGTTATAAATTTGCCGATACCGTCTTATGTTTAGCCCCTATCTCAAATCCTAAGTCAATGCCGGAGACATAAGCGAGCAGTTATCTTGACAAGAATGTCTTTGTACATAATATGTTTGATATTATAATTACGTTTCAGTGACAGGAAAGCCTTTCATACGCGGTAAGCCTGATACAGACAAAGTCATGTCAAATGAAATTTATACTAGAGATCATCTATAGATATTTCAATGTCTAAGATGTTTGCGATGTATGAGATTGTTATTTTATTTAGAAAAACTTAACTCCCATGTATATTTTGCTTTTACAAAGAGAATATCCTATGGAATATACATGTAGATAGCCTCGCGAGGTATTTGGCGCTTACGATTGAAAAGTTTCTGTTATTATTGTGTTGAAATTCTAAGTACATGCACAGCATTTGTCATGTGCGGGTATGGGAACGTCGCCTATGTATAACATGAGTGTTTAAAAACCGCAAGCAAAGTGTAGGCACTACACACTATAGTAGATTCAACCTGTGCCAGTCCATATACATATTATGTAGATTGCCTAAAAATTCCGAACAAAAAATATTTTGCACGTCAAATTTACATAAAAAAGAACCTGCTAAACAATCAAATTCCCCGATTGTGCATTGGAATCGCAGCAACAGCGTGATATGTTTACTAAATAAATTAAATTTCAGCTGTTCCACACAGCTTTTTGAACGGTATTTTTATACAGTTTATTTAGTTATAATTTGGAAAGCGCCGTCCGATTTGTGCCGTCCGGTTTTTGATGATGACTTCTGAAAAGTGTTATATGATAGTTATCACAAAATATGTTTTGACATTGCTTAATCAAATGACTTTATATCTAAACTAATGACTGAGGCTGCGTTTAAGTGCTATGTAATATTAAATAATATTTATTCCTTTATACAAATACATAACCTCGCGCATGCATTCCCCGAAGGTGTAGGTTGAGGCGCATTTCTGCACCCACTATTTGCCAGGTATCAATTCCACGTAATTGTGAGCGAGCCTATTGCCCTTTTTTTGGTCATATTTCCAGACACCGTGCTATTATTGAGAATTTCTTAATGGAAAAACCCAATAACTGCGCTACGAGACAGCCCCATGTATCTAAGTCCAAAACTTCTTATAATAGGTTCAACGAGCATGCATTTGTGCGGGCCGGCATGATTGTGTCGACCAGCGGGTGACCATCGTTTCTTGCTGGTTGGTATTATTTTTCTGGACTCCACTGTGCTTACCATCAGGTACAGTGGAGTCACTTTGCCGTGCCAGAATAAAAAAAAAAAAAAAAAAAAAAAAAAACGATAACTAAAATCATAACATACAAACTTACTTAGCATTTCTAATATTAGGATAACCTCGCGAAGACTAAATAAAGTTAAAAGTTGCTCCTATATTGTGGAAACCATCTATTTGAGAATTGTTTTATTAACATCAACATTCGAGGAGACATTATACAGCACAGATTCGCAAACAAAACAAAAGAAATTACGTTACAATAAACGTTTCCCTTTGTTGGTAATGTTGAAAAAATACTTATGTTTTCAAACAATAAACGCAAAAATTTATTGCGCGGTCAACCACGACTCTTAAATTTCGATTTAACCCTTTTAAATTAATTACGACGTGAACCGGTAACGGAGAGATCTACCCAAAATAAACCTAATATTTACCATTAATTTATTAACTACCTGGTAAATTATTGTAATTGAATTGATTTGGTAGGATCTGCGATAAAATAAAGAGAAAAAGATTTAGCTACATGTTCAATTTCCTTAATAGGAATGCTAATAAAAGACTTCGTGTTTGTTCTCCTGAAAATGGTTATTTTTAATAATAGAGTACATAAATACAATAGAATATAATATACAGTACGCATGTACGAGTACATCTGAAGGTGGAGGCAGAAGCGTATCTTGAGTTAAGTTGAGTTGAGTATATACTAATGAAAAAATCAATAACACTTTTTTTTAACACTTCTCACACCCGACTGAACCCGGGACCTCTGTAAATATCACATAAGTAACAATTTATAAAAGTAGAGTTAGTAGATATTAAAATACATTATATGCACAGCATGAAGAGAGCAAAATATGAAACTTCATCATCATCATCATGAATGAATGATGATGAATGTTAGCTAGACTCGAGAATATAGCGCTCGTTAATGTGACGAAGGTTTCCCGACCCTAAGTAACACAGAAAATTAGGGATAACATTTACTTCAAAAATTAGCCCTCATTTAACTGTGTGTAATAAGACGCTCCGTCTAGTTCTCAGCGAGACTTTATTTGAAAGTCAAAGAGATACAGCCGAGGTTGAGTAGAACAGGCCAACAATAAAGAGTGATAATCTAGCCGAGAGAACTTACATCTTTTAGGGATGATAGCATCATAAAAATCCGTTCGGTAAACCACGAAGTATTTCAACGGGATTAGCCGAAGTTACGATTGAACGATTTATTATGAAGCCTTTGAGTCGTCTACCATAGACGAGCCGGATTTTCGGCGTACGTTTAAATAGAATCATGCTTATACCGAGACTTCAGTCGTCTGTGGGGAAATTTCACATACGTATTAAATAATATATTCTCAGATGTTACCAACTCAAACTATATATCCTCTTTATCCTATTTTAGACATTTTATGTTCCCACTTCCTATATTATGTTTATTTATTATTTTTTTATGAAAGTAGCATAAGTTGTTATACACCGTCAATCATAAATAAATAGTCCGTTTTTTATTTATCATTCTAAGCTAAGTGCTATTGCGTTAAAAAAATATGACTTTTCTGTTATGTGTATTTAATACTGCACATTGGCAGTCCCGTCAGCAGAAACTCACTAAATAATAAAATAACACATTAAATTTTATAATTATTTTGATGACAGAACTAAATGTCGGTACTTATTAACAAAAACCAACGTCAAAATAGAGCATCAAGTAATAAGAGACGGCCACCTTAAGTTTCATCCGTCTGAGATTCTAATTTAGGTGAAAATTAATAACCATAGATTAACGATTATTTGTCATAACAAAATCTAAAATCTAGCGGTTGTGTCACACTTTTCCCAGCTACAATTTGATGAAAAGTAGTCTATGTTCCATCCCAGCGCCTATCTATTTCCATGCCAAAAAATATTCCAATCGGTTAGCAAAAAAGATTGAGAGTTAATACATATCCTTAACAAACAACTTTGACAAACAAACAAATCTTTCCTATGAATATATACATATATACCAGCGATTTATTGTACTCATCCATAGCTTCAGAATTGCAGGGATCTTAATTTAGTTACAAAATTGAATGTAATAAAGTACTATGTAATAAAGTATGAAATAATAATATTTTAAAGATGCATGAAATCTCTCTTGTATCACATAGGTATAGGTATATCTTGTATATATTCAAAACGTCATAGTTTTGCTCTTTGCTAAACTGAAATCAAAACAGAAGTGTCAATTAAATATAAACTTCCTGTTATAATACACAAGAGCTTCTACCTAAATTACTTCACATAAGTACACTTACGGAGGTAGGCAAGGAATTCTCTGCGCGCAAGTTGCACTAGCACTTGTCTGGCTTTGTTCCCCTTTCTATGAACTAATAACCGGCTGAAAGTAATTTGTAGCTTATTGGGGTTTTTCGAAGAATTCTTTGGTGTTTTCTTAACAAGACAGCGAAACATAAAATACCTTAGCAATTAGTAAAATTTTATTTGGACGAAGCGTCTAGAATTTTCCAGAAAGTGCTAGTTTCGAAATAATACTTACGTATAATGAAGAAGTTAGTATTAGAATACTAAGTACAGCTAGGTGGAGGGTAGTTGGCTCCGAGCAAATAGGATCACGTGCGAAAACGTCCACGGCGCACCGCCGAGGACTCGCCTTATTGTACAACTTCCACAGTTAACTTTGTTAGAGATAACGCACAATTCTAAATAACTTTTTATTTGTTCCCGTCTCTTTTAAGCGTATCTTATAAAATGTTTTATACATTTTTTATGTTTTAATCCATTTAATTAACTTTAAAAGATTGCTTGCATATATTGCAAGTATTTGTATAAAATAGATTACAATGGTCAACGGTTGTTTGGCTTCTTTTATTTTATTTTATTTTATTTATTTATTTACACTTTTTATACAATAAGTATAGAGGCGGACTTAATGCCAAAGGCATTCTCTAACAGTCAACCTCAGTTAATTTTCAGTCAAATTTTAGTGTTATATTTGCCGATACAAAGCTATTTTTCTCTCTATTATAATATGAATACCTAATTTGCCCTCGCAGAAACCGCGTCCCGTAATGTATAGTTTTTACAAGTTGCGTGAGATTCCACGATGTTTAAACTAAGACAAGATTATTATATCTACTGCTGGATGTGGGTTTTCTGTAATGATTGAAAATACTCATTAAACATATCAATTATAGACCTAACATAGACCCAAATCAAATTTTCTCGCGCCTTACTATCGCGGCCTACTCCGAGGCAATGGAATAAGAACTCAAGGAGCTTTCTTCTCGTAAAAAAAAGACCTTCTTAGATATGTCATTATTATATGAAACCCAATATGCCTTAGTCAAGATAGAACAAGATCTGATGTCTGTCATTCGTAGAAGAGGCTTATGCTCTACAATACATAATGACATTAGCTAATATTTCCTGTCACAAAAACATCGTACAATACAATACAATATTCATTGTCAATATTCCAGCAGAATTTCACATATTTATGTGTAAATATCAGTAAGTCACGTTGTGGATAAAGGCCCACGCCTATTCTACCAAGGCGATTAACTTTATTTAATCGATTCCATCATGTAGGCAATGTAAACTTAGTGGCAACTTTAGATAACTGTAATTTGCCCTAGTTTCTACAATTGTGCTGGCTTGGTTTTGCGGAGTTATCCCGAAACGTAAAACACTTAAAAATACGAAAAACATGACTTCATCATCAGCCCACATTATGTACATCTCACTGGGCACAGGCCTCGTCTACAACTGAAAGGAATTAGGCCTTAGTCCACTACACTAGCCTAGTGCTGGGTGGCAGAATACACACTTAAGAAATTCTTAATAAGTTTTAAGTATGCCGGTTTCTTCACGATGTTTTTCTTCACCGTTAAAGTTAGTCATAATTGTGAATGAGGTAGAAATATTTATTACTGTGACAAATACCTCAACATAAAAGCTTAAGTTAGAAACAAACATGTTTATTGGTAATTAAAACAATGGCGGCGAAAAGTTCCCCTTGCATGGTCGTATTATCTGGGCCCGGGCTCACATGTCTAAGTGTTTAATTACACCCCTTTGTTGTTATAAACAGTGCCGCAAGCCGGCGCTAGGCCACCGACCACATCTGTGCCACCATGTGGACATAAATTGCTGACCGTACCCGCCTAAGCAAATTTCCAAGCCCCTCTAATCTGACACTTTTAAATGGATTACTTCTAAACTTAGACACAACACAAACAGATAGCGATATGGCTTAACCGTTAGATTCAGAGCAACACTCGCAAGTTTATAGCGAGCGAGACGAGCGGAGAAGCGTTAAGTTTCTCTATGGAATGTATACTTTACCGCATTCGAGCTCCACAGAGCTTTTATGTTGGCCAAATAATACCAACTCACGGTAAGTGGGATTACGTATTTATTTTACCCGCATTTTTTAAGAAGCGCGTATTCGATCAAACCTTTTAACAGCTTTGGCATTTGTATTGCAGGTAAGCGTTTATAATTTATACTATATAGCCGGGGTAACAGTGTATGTGGGCGTTACGAGTTGTTACCCTTTGGTGTATTTATATTGAAATATCAACGTCGTACTAAGAAAAGATTAAAAGAAATGTTGGTGCAGGAATGCACCTATGAAATATTTATATATCTGGAATACAGGCGTAATAGATAACATATGTAGATACAAGTCGGTACTATTAGTTATCCGAGTAAGTAATTTAGTTTTACAGAAGTCATGATCTTACGTAAGTCGTTTGGAGCTAAGAGAACAAAGAACCTAGAGAAAACGACGACCAATAACTAATTGCGGAAAGCGAAGTATAAACATGTGGGAGAAACCTATTTCCTATAATGTACTCGTATAAGTAATGATTTCAGAGTACTAGAATGAATACTAACCCGAACTAGACCAGCGTGGTGGACTGAGTCCTAAATCCTCTCAGTTGTTGAGGAAGCTCGTGTCCAGCAGTGGGACGTATATGGGCTGATGATGATGATGATGATGATCATCATTCGATGAAGCCAAACCACAAAACAAAGGCCTTTAAAAATCTCCTATTGGCAAAACACTTAAATATGCAGTTTATAATGGGACATCTAACCATACTGTGAGAAAAAAATCAGAAAAAAGCAAACACGCAGAGCTTACTAGTTTATTAATCAGAACTCAACGAATTAGAGTTTTATTAAACGGTTACCCACAAAATTATTCCAACAACTCGCTCTCCTATTAATTTAGAAGACAGGATATAATATGTATGTCAACCCAATTACAATTTCTATTAACTAATCACCAGTCCCCGGTCGCCAGTTCAGACGAATCGTTCGATGTTCTTTTGTTTCATGGTTTACATAATCCATCTTCGATTTGTCATTTAATTGAGCTATGAATAATTAATTTTCTGGCTTCAGGTTTATTTTATTAAAATCTCAAGACTTTTATTTCTCAACTGGCGTGTGCTCACTATTTTGATTATATTAACTTCTCTATTCCGCCAAACCGCACTAGGCCAACGAGGTGAACTAAGGCCTAACCCCACACAGTTGTAGATGAGGCCTTTACCCAGCAGTGAGAATAGTCTAATGGTAATCTACATACAATCACGAATGTATCGTGAAAATGGTAGGTAGAGTAGTATTACGTACACATTTTCATCATCAGCCCATATACGTCCCACTGCTCGGCACGGATTTCCTCTATAGCTGAGAGGGTTTAGGCCTAACTCCAGCACACTGGTACGCATTTTGTGAGGTATTATATTCTACGCAATAAGCGACGAGCTTTTTTACAGTTTATGGGGCTTAATTCCACACCCCATGCTGTTACGGAAATTTCTTAACAGAAAATTTAAAATCTTTATACATGACCAGGTAGTCGAACCCGGGATCTCTCGAACTCACGCTGTACAAACATATATACCGCGTTGCCAATTTGTTTAAGCATTTAATTAACCTGTATAATGTATGTAGACCATTTAGGCGTATTTTGAACAAAGTTCAGATTTAGATATGAGAGACTTATTAACGATAAGACCGCCATTTGTGACACATACATATAGATTGTTAGATTTATGTTTAATTTATTTTAATTTTTGTGATATACAATAAAGCATAATAAATAAATATTGATAGCATTGCCTCGCTATAAAAACAGTAACGTATACAATAACGCCCAACTTTCAAAGCACTTAGTACAGTTCACTGACCTATTTTGTTCCAACACAACGAAAGGACAGTCCTCATCCAGACTACCACTTCAAATAACAGCAAAACTCCACTCAGTTATATTTTGAGCTGTTACAGAAATTCCTAAGGTACACAGTATTTCTGCTATATTTTGACTTTTGAATACAGTTTCATCACCGTCATATTATATGCTTGTTGGTCTTGAGACATTAGTTGATAACGTGCGATCAAAAAGTCTCGGGTTTAATTAGGGGATTGGGCAAAGAGTTGTTACATTTTTTTCTTCTAAGAAATTTTCAATAGAACGGAGCCTGGATATGTTCCTGAGAAATAGTAATAGGATCATCCTCCATCATCATCCCTCTGTTTGACATACATAGACGTCCTCAACAACTAAGCACTTTATTGAAGGCGTAAAAAAAAACTACGAATGCGATTTAGATTACATAGACTCCAGAATTAGATCCACTTGTTGTTTGCAGTTTAATCCTCCATTAGGCCCGTGCCCAGCAGTGGGACGTATATGGGCTGATGATGATGATGATGATGATGAGGGGCTAAAATGTAACCTCTCTCAGTTTTCAGTATAATATGTATATTTCTATTGAAAGTCATTAAAATCGTTACTTTAATGTTAGTCAGTATAAATTACTCACAGTAGACGACACTATGTTTCATCATCATCATCATCAGCCTAAAGACGTCCACTGCTGGACATAGGCCTCTCCCAAAGACTTCCAAAGTGGTCTGTCGAAATGGCCTGCATCCAGCATTTTCACCAAATCGTCGGTCCACCTTATGGGTGGACGTCCAACGCTGCGCTTGCTGGCAGGTTTACACTATGTTTAATACTATTTATTTAAAATAACTACCTCTACTGCTTTAACAATCCACATGAAACATCACGAATATATTTGTGATTCTTAAATCCAACAGATATTTAATAAATCGCTCAACTAAAACACTCCAAAATTAACGAGATATTCGCGTAAATTAATTCCCAATTAATTAATTTATTGCCAACCCGCACTAGGCCAGCGTGGTGGACTAAGGCCTAAACCCTCTCATTTGTAGAGGAGGCCCGTGCCCAGCAGTGGGACGTATATGGGCTGATGATGATGATGTTGGTGATGAATTCCCAATTAAATTGCGAAAATGCTTTGTAAAACCCGTCATAGTACCACTTGGAACCAACTGTCCGCCATACTCCGCCATAGTTATAACATCTGGTCAAAAATAACAATCGTTTCTTGCCTGTTGTCATTTTGTGCGGAGTATATTGTCACTATCAAGTGTATTTCGTTTTTGTTAGTTCATTTTTAGCTAATATGAGCTTACGCTCCTATACAATTGAGAGGATTTAGGCCTTAATCCACCACGCTGGTGTGGGTTGGCAGATTACACATCTGAGAAATTCCTAAGAACTTTTTGGGTGTAGGTTTCCTCACGAATTTTTTTGTGTGTGCCTGGGGTTTAAGCCCGCGACCGTCGAGATTTTCGACTTCGATTAATATTAACCAAAAATATATCTAACCTTCCATGCATCTCGACAATGCAATCGTTAAATGAATATTGACTTATACGCGTCCAAAATCCCAATGAAAATCAGTGCTTGGTAAAAGCTTTTCTCTGTCTTAAATAAACACAAGTATACACATCACAGAGCTCTATTATAAGTTACAATAATAAGTAATAAATAAAAATAAAAAAGCCTTTATTTCTACTTCTCAACGTTTAAAATATGTACATATATCTTTTATATCTATAACCTACAGTAACACTCTTATTTATTATTATTTATTTTTTCCTAGTCTAATGATCAGTAGTAGTCGCCTTTTCGGCGTAGGCCTCCCCTACCTCCTTCCAGCTGTCTCTGTCCCGAGCCTTACTCAAGTACTTACAATACAATAATAAGTATAGTAGACAAAACAATGACAATGTTTCTAGAACAATACTACTGAGCCTCCAAAACTAGGACCCAAAGTTATTAATGTTGTTTCTAAAATAGCGCTCGCAGGCATAAATGTGCCACTCCATTTGACAATTGCGACAAATTTGAACGCTGAAATGACCAATCAAATAATATCGGATATTGCAATGTTAAATTCGAGACACATTTTATTTATGTTATATGAATAGAAACATTTGAAAATAACAGCCTGTCCTGGTAGTTTCATGGCGTTAATTGTAGCGTACGGCCCAGGTTCCTATTTCGATTCCCGGATCGGAGAGTATTTTGGGTTTTTTCGTTTGAAATGTCACAAGGATTCTGGTAATTTTTCAATTTTTTATTGCGAAAACAAACAGTCACTTAAATATCTAATTATACTAATACAAAATATGCTTAAAGACTATTAATACGTTTCCACAAAATATAGTGTACCTAGTACCTATACCTTAAAATAACTATGGAAAAAGTATATATAATAAGTATATTCAAATTTAATGTGAATAGGCTGCTACTAGGCAGGCATGCTCCATCGTCGACCGCATCGTCGCTTAACACCAGGTGAGATCGTGGTCAAATGCCTGCGCTAGATTTTTGAAAAAAAAAAAAAAAAAAGTATATGGAACTTAAAGCATTCTTAGAAATTCACCTCTTCCTACCCCTTCGGTGATACCGCTAGGGATTGACCTTTTTTATGAGAATAAATCGCAAAGTTCCCATTTGAGTACGAGGTCTTAGGCTTCCAACTCGGCGCGCGGAATAATATTATCAGCTGAATTGTTTCCCTCACCAACATCCTTTATCAGCATATCGACTAGAACCTCTCCGTGTCTTTTGGAGCAGTGCTACGGAGTTGCTTTTAGTCATGGTGTATCGCCCCCGCAGTACGACCAGCCACCCCTGTGGCCTTTGTTAGTCGCCTCTCACGACAGGCAGAGCAGGTCGTGTCAGAATACTTACGCCCTCAATCGTAAGTAGAAGGAGGAGAGAGAGAGAAGCGAAGGAGAGTTATGATTGTTATGATTACCTGATGATTGACATTAAATTACCCAGATGACATCAAGCAAGACAGTTTTCTCTTTGATATCGCAACAATGGCGAAATTAATACCTTTCATAAAATATGAAACCAAAGTTATATTTTTATTACACAACACAAATACAGAAAGTACAGTGGATAAAGTCGCTATATTGTACTGACATATATATGAGATCTATAGATTATGAACAATGGAATTGCATGTGGCCGCATCTTGAATGCAACTCGTATAAAGTTTGTAAAACCACACACTCATAAACTAGGACTTATTACTTATTGTTCGGGCTCTATACCAAGAAACTATTGAACACGGGCATGTGGTCTCACATTATACATTAATTGCTTTTACAGACAAATAGGAGACTTAACAGATATGAGAGTTTCGCTCACGTTTGTATTACTGAAAGGTAGGCAAAGTCGTGAAAAAAGTCGTGATGGCCTCGAGGTTTGGACACGCGGTCGAGAATCCCGAAGGTCGCGGGTTCAAACCCCAGGCACACACCTCTGACTTTTCGAAGTTATGTGTGTATTCACAATAAATTATCACGTACTTTAACGGTGAAGGAAAACATCGTGATGAAACCTGCACACCTTAAAGTTCTTAGGAATTTCTTAGGTGTGTAGTCCGCCAACCCGCATTAGGCTGCGTGGTGGACTGAGCCCTACACCCTCTCAGTTGTAGAGGAGGCCCATGCCCAACACTGGGACGTATATGGGCTGATGATGATGATAATGATGACGGTCTAATGAAAGGTATCTCGAGAATCAATATTGAGAAATTAGCTTTGATATCGGACAGTACCCCGGGCAGAAGTAAACACGTATTGAGGACGTCTCTGACTCTGCGATATCTTCTAGCAGATTTAATGTACGTGATGCCCACTAAGAAGTACAGAAGTATTTTCAACTGAGGATTCGACCATGCTAATAGTGGGTGGGCTAAACAACGTGAAAAATCGCTTACGTAAATCGCTGAAAAATTTAGGTTTCCATTCAGCATTTTGTTTCACCGTTTATATTTATATACACACGGAACATCGAAAAGTCACAGGCAGGTGTCTAAGAATTCTACCCTCGATCGCTGCAGTGGTTCTGTCCTTACATTATTGATGTATAAAGTCGAATCATCTCTCAAAAGCCTTACAACATTATTAAGATCAAAATGAAATTAAGTTTGCCTTTAACCTATACAGCACATAAGTTAATGATTTCCAGCTGCATGAGAGATCAATTTCCAGATTCGTGGAACCCGTACGAATATAACTATACTAGAACTCCTTCGCGAGTACGCTTTGATATTTCAAATATATATCTTTGATATTTTTTATTTTGATATAGTGTGGCCGATTGCAAAAGCAAAGATTCTCGTATGGAATAAGATTTATCATCAGCCCTTATACGTCCCACTGCTGGGCACGGGCCTCCTCTACAACTCAGAAGATTTAGGCCTTAGTCCACCACGCTGGCCTAATGCGGTTTGGCGGACTACACACCTAAGAAATTCCTAAAAACTTTTAGATGTGCAGATTTCATCACGATGTTTGAATTAGATATTGCTGGTAAATTGACGATGAATTAAATTTTATTTTATGAAATGGTGTAATTGAAATATAAAATTTCTAATTACTGAACTAGGAGAACATGTAGTGAAAAGTAAATTTATTCTGATTATTTTGCAATGTAAAAGGAAATAGTTTACGATTGTCTAACAATCCTTTGTTTGAACTAAATTTTTAGGCCAGCTGAGTAACATTGAACAATAAGAATTAAAATTGCATTCATTGTTTGCACGTCTTGGTACAAAATTCCTGATCTTCGTTAGGCTTGCGGACAGCCCAAATATAGTCTTGGCAGCAGCGAGTTCGAATTCCAGGCACACACTATCGACTTTTTAGAACTATCAATAAAATAGCATGAGCTTAAAATCCATTTTTGGAACCCACGACACATTGTTTCTTATGGTCCGTCTTAGAACCACGTCTATAATTATTTAATCATACATCTTTTGAAACTAAATGAGGTTTTAATTAAATAAATCTTATGTTAATAGAAAACTACGCTATCTGTGAGTAACATGGGCTATTCATAATGTTTGGCGAAGCCGAGCACCGCAACGATTTATAATAAATAGTGGTTGGGGGAGCAATTATCAACTATGTAATAAATAACACTAAATGGTGTAACAACTTTAAAATAATATTTCCAAACGTCGAAGAATCTCTTACCTTGCGATAAGACAATGCAGTAAAGAGTTTTATCAGCAATCTTAACCGAAGTCGTTAAAACACTCGTAAAATAAATTCGAAGGTTTGTATCTGTCCGAAATACTTTACGCTGAATTCTAAATGCCCTTTAAGCTTCAGACCTTTAAATGGGATAGAAAACAGTAATACATAGGCACTTCATAATTTATTCATTCGGATTTATTGAGAATAAATTGATTTTAGATTTGCATTTAGTTTTTTTCTTCTCACAGTCCTCATCCCGCCCTTAGGTGTGATAGATTTGTTTTTCTTTTATGTACTATTTTGCAATAATAATCTAAACATTACAATTGATACACGTATTTTATCCACTACCACCAGCAATATCCCAAATGGTCAATGACTTAAGTCTGTGTAATAAACTTCAACGTTCGTTTCTTCTAAAAATGTTGACAACCCTAGTACATAACAAATGCAATTATTCTTTTATTGAAGTTATACTTCTTTTGGCGCGTTAGGGAAAAATGATGAGAGTGATTTTTTACGATGCGCGCGCACACCGATACCAAAAAGTTATTCAGAAAAAGTTTTTTTTAAATTTTAAGAATGTAGAATAGTGACAGTAATAAAAAAGGATTGACATATTTTTTTAATTTTAAGTAGTTTTGATTATTTTATTTATTTATTAGTATATCTATATTGTTAGAAACTAAAATTTAATTATTCAAATCTTTTAAAATTACTGTTATTTGACCTGATGCCGTAACTATAGTAACCAAATAATAAGACGCGTAAAAACTTTCAGGCCGATCAAGAAAATATACGATCTGTGTCGTTTTCCCGCGCTTGCTCTATATTCGCCAATGCAGTGTTGCCACCCACACCAACTTATTTCTGACAATATATATATTGAATATTAGTGATAAAACTAATTTGAATAAACTGTTTTGAGTGCATTTATAGATTTGAGGTTAATTGTCGGTATGTATAATTTATTTACATCGTTAATTAATTATTACATTATTATCTAAAAAAAAATTTTTTTTTTCGTTTTGTTTTATTTCTGGTATATTAACAAATTTTATGTCTAAATAAAATAAAATAAAATATTTTATAATATATTATTATATTATTTAAGAAAATATATATTTATGTATGAAGTATAACTTCTAACGCGTGTACATAAGTACACACACACACTTTTTTATTTGAGTTATCTTGAATCTTAGTATGCCACCTCACTGCTATCTATGACCTCTTGATACGCTCTCGAACGTTTCTCCGAACAGTCGGTAAATGTGGCCGTTTGACAATATTCCAATTCTTTTGGCGACTGATATAGTACACCAAACGGCGTAATTCCAGCAACTTCGCTTCCAGCATTCTGTGCCAATACGAATAAATCAGATCACCGTATCAAATTTAAATGTGAAATTCAATTTCTTATTGTTTTGCTCCACAGTAACAATAAAATTGAATTAGCAGATACAACTTTTCTGTTTGTCGGTAATCCTATTGCGGTAGGGACTCTCGCCAGTTGCTCCTAAAAGTTAGGGTGCGCATTACCGATAAAACGCTGCTAACGCCTCAAGAGAGTCGAGACTTACTGCACCCGCTAAAGCTTTACACAAACCACGCGTCGGATTGCATAATGTGAGCACTTACATTCTATCACAATTGTGACACACTTTGCGGAGCAAAGATAAAGAACATTGTATTTGTGACGCTTGCTTCCGCGACCACTAAATTATCCTTTTCACAGAACTGGAAACAAACAGGTCTGCGAACTAGAAAACGAGGCACCGTGTAAGACAATTTAAAAATAAATCCGTTTACACAGTCTGACCCATTTCACAAATAAGTGAATGTAATTACACAACATCATTATGCTGAAGAATTAACTTTAAAATTTAAATAGTAATTTCAATTGCGTGTTCTGCGGTCGTGACTCTGGAACCAATTAAGTCTGAGTGAGTTCTCATTACTACAACTGTTGTGCAGCGAGCTACTCAATTTAAAGTTCAAATGATATCTACAGATGGGTTGCTGTTATTTATCTAACATCTTTTACCTACTTCAGGTGTGTTGGGAAGATGTTATATCCTGTAAAACATCTAGTACTTTGTTCAGCTCGACGCTACCTCGCAACAATAAACAGCTCAGTTTAATTACATGAATGTTAACATAAAGAGTTAAATTTACGTCGTAACACTGCATTTCGTGATGTTGAATGTATGTGTGTTACAATGCTTCGTGATACTATGGCACTAACCATTAGTTTGCTTGTGTGACACAAACAGCAAAATCATTTTTCTTTGACTAAATTATTTAAATATTAATCCATACTATTATTCTACATGCAAAAATAACTGTCTGTAAGTACCTGTTATTCTCTCATTCCTGAACTATAGTCGTATTTTTAATTAGACGAAGCCAACTGACAGTAGCTAATGTCACTTTGTAAAATAATGTTGCAATATTTAAAGTAATAGTGATGCGTTCAGTTCTCATTCAATCAGATGAATGAACAATGAGTGTGAATAGTTAATCATTTTAAACTATAAAAGAATATTATTTCCATTTCACAATAAAATTGTATAAAAGTGCTGTGATATAAGTTACTAGTAGTGTGCCATTAAGCCGGTTTTTGACGGCTTATTACAAAGCGCGGCACGGCGACTAGTGCCAAGACCGATCAACGCCGCGCGCGTCGGTCGCCATTTTGTTTGTCATTCGGCTCCTAACCTCTGGTCTGATAGCACGAATGTTTTTTCTGCGCTCACGCTGTTTAGCTATTGAAGTTATACTTCTTTTGGCGCGTTAGGGAAAAATGATGAGAGTGATTTTTTACGATGCGCGCGCACACCGACACCAAAAAGTTATTCAGAAAAAGTTTGTTTTAAATTTTAAGAATGTAGAATAGTGACACTAAAAAATAATTTAAAATTCTGCTCACGTCACGTGCCGTCAAGGCCGAGTCGTGACGTCAGAATTAATTATAATTTTAATTTCCTTAATTTAAATTTATTTATTAAGTTTTTCGTTACGTTGTGTTTGTGGTAATTGTTGTGTTTATTTGTTGCTATATTGTTTCGTACAAACGATATGGATCCTCAACCAAGCACGTCAAGCCAAAGCTTGTCTCCAAGAATGAAGAGACCACGGATTGCTTTAAGCGTTACCGAAAAACTCATGATACCAAACGTCTTCAAACACGTATTTGAGGAGAAAGCTGCTTCACTATTACCTGTTGAGGCTCCCGAAAAAAAAGAACGTGTTTCGAAAACAGCTGACATTTTGGGAATTGGTGTGGTGGGTGTCTCATATAATTAAAGAAGAAGACAAAATGTATGGTCTCGACGACATGATCGACAATGTTTCAGACAGATTTATAATTAATGTGACCGAAAGCGATAGTGATGATTTTTTATCTGATGATGAATAAAAATAAATTATGTAATAAGCGATGTTTTTTTATTTTCATTACCTACTTATAATTATTATATTTTATACATCTATAGTTTCAACTACATGATGTATTGAAAATAGGACAGTCTTACAAGTTTCCTCGCAATATTTTTCTTAATGTTTAAAACACTCTGTATTCAGTATAGGTAGATACTATAGGAACATAGTCGTCGAAAACTCGTTGGTATGTACAAAGCACGACTAAAATTCGAACCCCGTACCGGATATCGGCAGTTCGGCACACTAACTATTCACTAGACAATCGAGGCAATTTCATTCATTAAGGAGTTTTTTCAATCATTCACTTTGTCACAACACTATTTTTATTTCATCAAAAACTGACAACACAGTAAACGTCAGTTGACTTCGTCTAATTAAAAATACGACTATAATTTTGATGAGATTTGGTATATTAATTTTGATGATATATAAGACCTCATCAAAAACAATTTAGGCTTTTATTTTATGTTTCATTCTTGCGTCTGGGTGATGTTGCACCACCACCGCTATTAACATAAAATTGAATGCCAGGCCATGATAGTTATAACGACTAGGTGCTCGGTTGGCTATTTCTGGCCATTTCGAATTTCAGTCTAGTGGTGAAATGCCTCGTGGTCTCGCGTGCCTATGTGCCGTACAATCACGAGGTCCCGGGTTCGAATCCCAGGTCGGGCAAAGTGTTATTGGGTTTTTCCATTAGGAAATTCTCGGTAACAGCATGGAGTCAGGAATTGTGCCCGAAAAACGGCAGTAGGCTCGCCCCCTATTACGTGGGACTGATATATAAATGGCGAAATGTGGGTGCAGTATTGTACCTCTGTCTACCCTTTCGGGGAATACAGGAGTGAGATTATGTATGTAGGTATGTATGTTTCAAATTTCAGCTTTTTACTGTATACGAAATGAACCAACTGCTCTAGTTCAGATCACTGGACTTAAGCCTAGCTTCAATCAATACTAGGGGTAACCAGTGCCCAGCTGGATAAGAATCTCGAACAAATAAAAGTGAAGTCTACCAAAACATGATAATATTAAAGTTCCTCATTGGTTGATAACGTAAGTGAAAACAAACATAAATAAAGCGGCCGAGCACGCGAAGTAAACGTGATCAAGAGAAATACGTGCAGGGAGGGAGTAACCGACGCTGCAACGTCACTTCGCCTCGCATTATAAAATATGCAGATAAGTTACGGGAATTGATTCAAGGCACAAAGGAGGAGAACAAACTGTCTATAGGCGGGCGGTGAGATTTCGGCAGTAATTTCCCACGAGACTACAGTTTTATCTCATGACACAGAATATTTTGAATTACATTATTTAAATTAGAGAACACGTACAAAGAATAATAAGCATATCCAATTATTAGTTGCCACTTTGCATAAACCGTGAGTGGATCGCGTATTCCACTTTTCCATTATTAAGCCATTAAAAGTTGGCGAGCCGATGCCGCGAGTGCAAACTGCGGTGCCTATGTGTTACGCCAAATGTTAACTTTATAAGTGAGACGTTCTCTAATGGGATAGGACTGTGAAATCCGGCGACGGCGACGGCGCTCAACTTTACCTCATTATCCTACCATTACCCAAATACTTACTAATTGAGTGACACATTCTCTTGGTTCATTAACTCTGTGTCTCATTCATATTTATTACGTTGCTTGCTTCTTTTTAAGTTTCGCGCACTGTACGAGATTACTTAAATTTTGAAGATTGTACGTTTTCAAATATATTAATCATATTGACATTATTAAAAGAGACTATTCGGCCATAACTACTTACGCACTGTATGGGGTCATTGAAAAAGGTAGCAATGAGAAAGTTTCCACGTACATACATACATAACGCCTGTATTCCCCGAAAGGGTAAGCAGAGGTGCATTTCTGCACCCACATTTCGCCACGTATGTATCAGTCCCACGTAATAAGAGGCGAGGCTATTGCCGTTACTCGGGCACATTTCCAGACTCCGGGATGCTACTGAGAATTTCCTAATGGAAAAACCCAATAACTCTTTGCCCGACCTGGGAATCGAACCCAGGACCTCTAGATCGCATGGCACATACTAGTACCGCGAGACCCGAGGCAGTCAGAAAGTTTCCACGTCCGTTTAAATATCAGTTAAACATCTGAAGAAGTTAAAGTTAAGCATCATACGTAAATTATATGTATGTTGTAAAGTAAGAGTAAGACAGCCCCGTGGCGCAGTTGGCTAGACACCAGCTTGCGAAACGAGAGGCCACGGGTTCGATCCCCGCACCGAGACAAATGTTTGTGTGATCCACAAATATTTTTTTCGGGTCTGGGTGTTTTTGAGACCGAAAAGTCTCTCGTAGTTTCTGATATCCACGACACAGGACTTGTATCCTAGTGTGGGGTCAGAACTTTGTATGTGACTGTTGGGTGTATTTTTTATTTTTTTAAGAGTAGCTGAAGTTGAATACAAGTAAAAACGCTTTATGTTTTAAATTATTAAGCGGTCAAATTTCAAGGAGAGAGAAATATAATGTTGAAATCAGCAATGATTAATTCTCAGTCGACAGTTTACATTTTCTTTAGAAAAGATTAATCGATATTAATTCTCGGAACTTCTGTCCCGTCTATCCTGGGAACCAATCCCTAATCAATTCCTACCCCAGAATAACAACTACCGCTCTGACCAAACAAGGACTCTTAAGAATTAGATGGGCTTGAGATGCCCAGATAAAATATCTGCTATAGTCACAAGGCAACGTGCTCTTTTGCACGCTTCTCCGCTGGTATCTTAATACCCGTGATAAAGTTAGCAGAAAGTCACCTTATCAACTTACTAACCACCACCGAATCGGTTACATTCTATTTACACAGGTTGACGTCCTGATTTTGCTACTATAATTGCACTTACCTGCGGTGCAATTGAAATAAAGTATGGATATCAATCATAGCCCCTCCCCGATCCGTTTTAAAGGGGAGTCTATATAAAATTATTATTTGAGCTGTAAAATCCATAGCCATTGCCAAGTAGTAAACAGCTTGTACGACAGCACCAATAATTCCCCGCATAGTCTTAATTGTTTTATGAATATCAAATACTATTAGAAGCTTTCAAAAGAGAATTTAAACATCAAATAAATGTACAAACATTCCTATGGATTCGGACTAAGAACCACAAACCTCTCGTTTTATAACGGGCTGTTACTCACGGTTCGATCAATTCCATTCACTTAAATATAGATCCCAACATTATTTACAATAAAAATATTTGTGTATGTATTTAATTTATTCAATGGTCCTGGGCGGAGTCGGAAATTTGAATACGTGTTTTAATTGGGTCCTCTTTAATTTGAAAGGTAATTTAAGTTAAAATTTTGTTTTCCCTTCCCCGGTTCTGAAACTCGCGAAGCTGTTTAAGATTTTATCAATTTTGTTGGGTGTTAAAATCTCACACAAACATAAAGGTGTTTCGAGTATTGGGAAACAAATACGAATTGTTTAGCGTAATGACGTGAACTGACTACAAGAATGTGAAAAGATTTTGGTTAAAATATTTATCGGTAAAGAAACAAATATGTCTGGCTAAAAAGTAGTTTTGATTGAATAATATATATGATCGTAATTAGCTTATGGGCGTCAATAAGTCCCCCAAAATACGTTTCATTACTGTTAAATGGCCACAAACTAAATTACTTTGCTACTATGTTAATGCATTTTTATTTATCAGAAGGGAAAATAAGAAAAAAAACACAAATTTATAAAATACTTTAATTTAAATTATAATCATTACAAAGTAGATAAATTTAAAGAAAAAACAGCAAAACGAAATAAGCAAGATCGCCAAATGGATTCAACTAATTTAGCAACTAATAATACTAGTGCAACGTTAAGAACTTCCGAGAAATTGATGCGCGATAATGGATAAGTGACACGTCCGTCTCGCTACTCGTCCGCTTGTTAAGTGAATCCGCCCCACCATGGTTCCTACTTTTAAATTCTGGTCGCGTGACGTCACTTTTTTACGTCAAATCTTTCGAAATTACCTTACAGTATATTATTTTGTCATTAGCGAAAGACTCTAAAAAAAATAAAAGTTAAATTGACAATGATGATGATTGATGCTGTTACAGGCTGATCACACACGAAGTATTAAAAATAGTACCTGGATGACCGAGCTTTGCTCGGATTTTTTTTTTAATTGTGTTTTTTGGAAATTATATTTAAGTACGAATTACTAATAAAATGATGAATTAATATGAATAATGTTACTTAACAACGCCATCTGCTGTTGTGTCGTTAAAGCAATTAGTTGCTCACAAAAAATAGTATTATTATTCGCCAATTCGCCAATAGATGTCAGGAAGAGTCTACTCAAACGCCTCCTTTTTGTTATTTTTCTTCCAAATGACATTTTCTAAAAATGATTCCTAGCTAGATCGATTTATCGCCCCCGAAACCCCCTATATACTAAATTTTATGAAAATCGTTGGAGCCGATTCCGAGATTCCAATTATATATATACAAGAATTGCTCATTTAAAGATATAAGATACGCGCAAAATACATCTAGAGTATATTTAAGCGATCTGGTGTAACAACGTCATATTCTTAGGATAGCGCGCGTATTCAAAATGGGAATAGCGCGTACTCGTGTCCTACTTTTGTATTAAAATCTATTTTAATATATATTCTCTGTTAACTTCGCATTTGATTGTGGTTTGGTCATACAGTTATTGTTAACTACCTTTTAGAATTCCTGATAGTTTTCGTTCAATAGATGAAATGTTCGTAAGTGCAATACTTTCACTCTTTCATTCAAGTAAATATGCAATTACCAACGCCGCTTGATTATTTTCACAACTGTAACACAAAGTTAAGAGTTTTTGAGGTTATACTTCCACTCTCCTAGTATAGAGGCACGCGCAGAATTAACATCTAAAAGTGAGACTCAATAAGTTTCTACGAGATCCTAAGATGTCTTTATCCCGGAATGAAGTTGATTGTAAAGAAAGAGAACTCGAAAACAAATAAATTATTCAGCGTTAATAAGTATTCAATAAGTAACTTCCACACTTAAGGATTATAAATCACACGTCATGATTCAAAGCTTGTGTCTTAAATATGAAAAACTTCTAGACATTTAGTAAAAGCTACACCAACAAGAATATTTATTAGGCGCCTTAATGTAACCATTAATTTATAAGTCCACTGTTCAAATAAGTACCAACCGGTGCAACTTATAAACAATACTTTCTTAAATCCCAACGGGCTTCAAATCTCTAGTTACACCAGTTAGTCTCTAACTAACTTCGCCATGGAGCCATTACATACAAAGATAATTTACATACAACATAAAAAAATTGGTAACTATCTTGTGCTATTTGGCTCGTTATTTTTATAAGGGTGCATACAAATAATAATTATGTTCAGCACCTTACATTTTCGCTACGCTTGGCTCCGTGTCGACTACCCGGCGCTGTATTACCGCACGCCATCCGGATTTGTACTAAGATGCACACTCTCACGGATGCATTGTTATTTTGCAACCATCACTGAAAATACAGGCGCTTTTCGCCAAGTAAAACTTTACTACTATATACGAAAACACTTTTATACGTATTTTCAAATCATAAGACCTTGTAATCGTGGACTTCTTTTAGATTTTCAATAAAAAAAATAAGGTTTTATGAAACCAATTAACAAAAAGTATATCACAATTTTAAAAAAAATATTCTAGCGTATTGGATGCTTTTTTATTTAACAAATAGTTAAGCTAAAATTGGAAATTAAAATAGTAAAGCCTTCTTTACGCAGCTGATAAAATCCGTACCTCGTAAAAATGTCGTCGCCACATAATGAAGAGTCTCACCTGAGCGCAGTCTCCCTATGCTTCTTCACTACGTTTCCGCAAGTAATTTGCATGGTATAGGTGTCAATCGGGTGCTTGTTTACGCCAAACTCGGAACGGGTCAGGAGGGGGAGCTCGGGAGGCATTCGCATGCCAAAACAAGGCCAAAACCGCCGAGTGCTGATGGAACTCAAACACGGCGCACTATAATGAATTAAGTTAGCAACTCTCTCACAGGCGAACCCTTTCCCGCTTCACACGTACATACGTGCCCTGTCTTACTAACATCTATTTTACGTAACCCTGTTCCACAGCTCTTTTTAACTGTGCGTGCCGCTGACGTCGAGTTTTTGAAATTCATATTTCAACGCAAATAAAAACAAAACCTTGTCAAAGCCGCCAACGCTTTTGCCATTGTGGCGCTGCAAATATTTTATCGTTGCAGTCAATATTTATTTGAGCTGTCATCTGCGACTCATTATATTAATTTGCGAAGGTAGAATGATTACAAAAATCAGCGGCAATCGCTAACGAGACGCGTAATGCAATAACCATCAATTATGGACATGTTGATTGAATGATTGGTCCGAATGTGAAGCTAATTGAGATTCTGCCAAACGTGAAATTAAATAACTGCTGGAAACGTTTACCGGGAGTGCTTCCCGTAATTTCTGGCCAAAACATATTTTCCTCGGCATTTTTTTATATGGAAAAGCGAAATGAGTTATAATTGTGTCACTTGATCATTAAAATATGTACAATATGCTTTCAAAATTTCGGAAGCGAATTTGAAATTTAATTTGAATCACGGTATACGAACGTTCAAATACAACGGCTTTATATTAAATCCTTTGAGATTCAAGTCATGAATAAATCATTCATAAAAGGACAGCTAATCAAAAACGCAACAAATTATACTTGGTACATTGTAATTTATTCAGCGGCGTAAAAATACAGTGTTATTTTTCTCTACTATAGCATGTTTCACAAGTCGTGAACTGCGTGAACCGAATAACGGGCGTGTATAAATTGGTCGTTGGTTGTAAATTGGTCAACCAACGTTCTGGCCATTGGTACAGGCTATGGGCCTGTAAAACGTTGACAATTTGACAACGAAATAGCGGATGAAGTGTAGCGCAGCTGCACGCCAACATGATTTCGGAAACGAACCATTCCCCGTAAAATACACGGACGAAACAACTACTCACTACTGAATCCTAAAATAAACACAAATAAAAATGTACACATGGGTAGGAAATATTGCCACTTACTCGCAAATTTGGTCTAAATATACAAGAAGAATTTCACGAGTAACTTGACTAGAATATAAAACCGCTGCATAATATCGTTGCAATTTCTAAACATACGCCAATATAACATTCCAAGAAAAGTGGTTCTAAATTCCTCAGTTCAATCTGTGTTCTTGGTCAATTAAATTTTAATAATTCAAACAATCCAACCTCCACTTGCTAACAACCTGCGCTTCGAATAAAATTTATTTCGCAGGTCAGAGGAAAAACATTGCTTTTTTGTGAGAAGATAACTCAAAATATAACGGATTTGCGTAAAATATGTGAAACCTTTTGTATGCTAATACGATCCTATTGTTCGGAGATTGAATTTTCGGGTTATCACGCTTAAGAATTATTCATGACATATAGGTTATGATTGTTATGATTTTTCAGAAATCAGTGGGGTTCGTGCACGAAATAATTCAAGTCGAAAACGCTCGAATTTCATTGCGCAACATAATTGGAATACAAATTATATCTTCATTCAGAATTGGGTTTCATAAAGAGTTTAATTAGCGGGCTGCCGTCGCCGCAGGTGACGAAAATACTGACTGCCATTTGGCAAATGAAATGAAAAACAGGTATATCATTTAAAATTATTGAGGATTAGTTGTCTCACATGGTTTTGCTCTTATAAATATTTATTTTAATATTCTAAGGTAACATTGATATGGACTAAAGAAAGGATTTCGTTCAATTCTATCACAATTTACAATTTCATTACGATCCATGTTCAACTTTATTGCTTCATTTTGTTAGAGACTTTGATATACGTTTATATATTTATATGTAGTACCTATGTCGCATAAAATGTTCTTATTTCACGCTACAGTACATTCGAGACGAGACTCCAAACTATGCAAAAAAGCCAATAACTAAATGTCGTCTAAAAAGATGCTGCTAGAAGTCACGTAAGATGAAAAAGAATAGTCGAAGATAGTAGTCGATACGACACAGAATTAAGTACTAAGGACACACCTTTAAACGTCCTAAAGTGGCCTGCACACCATAGAGTAGCCTTAAAAAATCTCTTAAGGGAACTCAATAAATCGCACGAGGTGAATATTTGTAAAGCCCTAAAAAATTCATAGTACATGAATGTGCCTGCTATACCAGTGATATAGTCTTATAAAAAAAATGAACTGTAGCCACTGTTTAGTTGCGTCCACTTTGTGATATAACCGTGAGTCAATTTTGCTGATTATATTAATGCTGGTATAATTCCTGTCTGCCTGGATAGCGACCTCGGTACATAAGATTCAAAGCCTACTAATCGATGCATGCAGTTTAAGTAGTCTATGCATATGTGTGACGTGTCGAGACCAGTTTGTACAACTTGTAAATATCCGGTAGCAAATATGTACATTGTAGTGAGAGATCATAGGTCCATTTTATTCAACTGTCAGTACTCTAGTTGGACCACACTACACTTACATAATATCGTTCATAATGCCATGCCAAGTACCTACTAAAAACAGCCAGTAGGAAAAACAAAAGACAAACCACTTTTAGCCTTACATGTGTCTTGTGCCAATTAGTGGAAGATTGTAGATTATAGCGGTACATTCTTTATTATATCTAGTAGCATTGCATTATTGAATTCTACTATTAACACTTTGTGCTTGTAGGTATGCAAATACGTATTAATTTGCAGATAGCAAGTTGTTAACGAGTTGTTATTATCTTCACTTTTTGTATGAAGCGATAATTTTCGTCTCGTTCGTTTCCTTTAGGTATTTGTTATTTTTTTATATGAAAACGTAAAGTTTTTTGTGTTTAAAAGTTATTCATATTAATAAAATCTGCATCGACATCATCAACATTATCTGGTGCGGAAGAAGTGTTTTTAAGTACACTTAATACTGCGTCGGGTGATTATCTGGCTGTTTACACTTACTAACACCTGTTTGAAGGTCCGTTACGTTATAAACAAAGTTTTTAAAGATTAAATATTTAAAGGTAATCCTATTAATAGTCTACAAGGAATTTATACACTTTGGCTTGCTGGCGACAGGAATTTAATATCCGCATGGATAATAACTACTGATCACGATTAAAACCTCTCATAGTTGTCATTAACAGCGGGGGTCCAGAATAGGCTGGTACAATACTGTCGATTGGTGAGAGACAATGTTTTCTCACAAAGTAATCAGGCTTGTATAAAATATACCAGTGTCAGTGCAGTCACTAGTCAATAATCACATAGATACATGCATAACCTCACGCCTGTATTCCCCGAAGGGGTAGGCAGAGGTGCATTTCTGCACCCACATTTCGCCAGTATGTATCAGTCTCACGTAATAGGGGTCAGTCTATTGCCAGTCAATAATCATTTCAACATAAACATTCAAGCTCGTTACATGTCAGTTCCACTGTCCGCGTGCTATTATAATTTGATTTAATAAACACATAATATGTATATTATATACACACTCTCACGCCTATTTTCCCAAAAGTCTGATGAAAAAGTGCGATCGACAGTAATAGAAATACAGCTTATTATAAATACAAAAATAGTTCAATTGACGTCAATACTTCAGAGGAAAGAAGACTTTTTACAACGCTAATTGGGACCTTCTTATGACTTTTCTTTGTGTCTGGTCCTGGCAAAAAAACTATTTATATGTTTATAAAGAATGTTTAAAGCTAAGATGTATGTAGTAACAATAATTGTCATTGCAGTAACCTTTCTTTTTCTATTTATTTAGATGTCTACCCATTGACATCTTCAATTTGGTACAGAATTTTGGTTAAATATCTGGAGTCTTATAGAATTTTGTAAATAGGTACTTATAAAATTGTATCTATGTATATATATATATATGTAGGTACAGACGGGAAAAATCTATCATCGTGTAATATAACGGACTTTTTAACTTTAGCATGGGACCTTAGGCATATGCCGTGCAAGTGAGTCCGTTGAGTTCATTATTTAACATTCAAAGGACGTTTCCGAGCGACGATATGTACATCGGCTGGTACTGAGAAGGTAATGTTATTTAAATTATACATTCGTTATAGTTCATCAGCATGATGAGGCAGTACGGAGCAGTGGAGAGAGATAGGCGATATCAGGCGTTCATTTCGGCAGGCGCCGCACGTTCCGCGACGGAGCAAGGAAATTGAAACTTTATATTTGAGCGCACTTTATCTGACCGAAGAACCTGCAATCTCTCTAGCGGAAAATCCTTAGTCGAAATAAAATAAAACGTGCACAAATTTCCTCAATACTTTCTACGAGTCGAACACGCTTCGCGGTTTTCACAGCGATTTGTGATACGTTTTTATTTGGTCTCGCCTTTGATGTTGCACTATTGACTTTTGTTAACAAGCCACATCTATTGTCTCTCATGGATTTTGCTCGTAATAACATATCGACAATGATATTGTAATTGGAAATCTTATTGTTGTATTAAGTACACCATTTTCAATTTGTTTGAATTTGTAAACCACTGACGTTAATACCAGAGGTACACTTTGATTCCTTTTTCATGTTTTTTTGTTGTATTTGTTACTCAAATCGACACAGTTAGTTTTTATACTATGTTTTATTATAATTATAGCTTGTTGGTTGTTTGAAAAGTAGGCAATTAAACCTCGATTGCCATTTAAGGTAACATATGTTAGAAAATAGACCATTAGGTAACCGTATTGGAAACAATTGACCGCACTAGTGGTCTAAATATTTCGCCACAAATGTAATATTACCAAGTTCTTGATAATATCATTTACATTTTTAATGACAAAACGAAACCTTTAAATTCATATTTTAAAACATTGTTAAAACGCTTACCAGTAGGATAGTTAGTTAACCACGATTAAAATTATGTGTAAATAATGTTATCACTACCATCTACGTCATATATATCATTATCATAAATAACATTTATGATAAACAATGGGTCATCAGCCATATTACCGCGAATAAGAAAACTGTCACTAATTAATTCTTGAAAACATTTCCAACCAAACACAATCATTCAAACACGTCATATTTGTTTGTTTCACAGTGCACGTAAATGTTTGTTCAAACTTGAGAGACAAGAATTCCAACTATTTTTTTCTGAACGGCCAACTAGTTAACCTTTTAGCAAACATTTTAGAACTTAACCAAACTTTTGATCAGATTCTGACTATTAGGCGATCCAAGTATAAAGTCATGATCTTTAAACCTAAAACTGCTTAGCACAAAACGCAATAAATAGCTTATCTCACTGAGAACAGACAAAACTCTCCAACTGTTTTAATTTGGCTTCAAAAACAGTTTTGGAAGCGCTATTCCGCCATAATATACATGCCACAAGCTACAATGCCCGGAAATTGTACTGGTTCAAATTTTAATTATTAAAATGATTTGCAATTAAGTTTTCTTTTTAAATATACTCAACATTAATTTGTCACCATTAATAAAAAATTAAATATACTCAAAATTAATTTGTTATCATAAAAAAAAATATTTCATCATCACACATCTTAAAATGCTTTTTGTTGTGGTTTGACTTAAACCTATTAGCTTTACACTTCAATAAATAATTTTAATACTGAATCCATAAATGTTTTGTGATATTAATAATTATTTACTTTTATGTTAATTAAAATAATAATAAATAATAGTACCTAAATCCTGGGGACTAACGAGTCCGTGAATAAAAAATATAATATAACTCATTTATCCATATGATTTGATATGAATTGAAATAAAAGAGAACTATTGTAAGCGAACAACATTGACAGCAAAACATTAAAATTTTTACCAAGCAATAGAAATAGCCTTGTTTTGTCGATATAAAAATTGATTCCGAACATTCCGACTCCTATTTCGATTGGATATTGATATTGAAACATTAATAAGTGTCTGCTATTCCTTGCTTTTTTAAAGTCGTATTATAAATGGGAGATGAAAAGGCCATGTTTATCGCCTCATTAGTCTATAGGTATCGCCATTAGTTGTGACTACTGAAGTCTTGAATAAGTATTTATAACCTCTGCGATTCATTCAATAGAGGCAAAGAATAAAGTAAATTGGTATAAAACCTCTTTAGTTAGAACCTTTTTTTTTCTCCCACTTTGCTAAGGAGTTAATAAAACTGTTAAATATCTATGTACTAATCCCTTTGTTTTCTAATGTTTATTTCATTTCAGATTAAAGACTGTAGTCATTTCTGGTATTGTTTCTTTAATTTTATTTCTTATAATTAATATTTTTATAAAGAAGAACTTCCCATGACTATGTTCCTAGTGATGTTCGTACAAATTCCGGACGCTTCATTCCTTAAATATATTTAAAATATAATGATTTTTTACGGAAAATTACATTCCACTCAATTACACAATAGTAAGTTCATTAAATAATACTACGGGTATAATTAAAACAATAAATTAAAAGTTCTTGCACAGGATAAAATTGGAACAATTTAACTTATGAAACATTCCACAATCTAGTCAAAAATAATTTGAAGCCAACAAAGTTTTAACAGCACAAAATTCATATTCATTTTTAAATGCAAGGTATTTCGTTTGGCGCACCTCGGCTGGCCGAAGCTCTTGTTACATGTATCACAGCGCACATTGTACTGTAAAGGCATTCAGTCCAGACGGATATTTCATTACCCAAGCGGTGGGCCAGCTCTCCCAGCGACCTGGAGCAACTTCACAAACATCAAACTGAAACTCGTTAGCCGTAGTCCTCCCCACGCCGCCCCCCTTCGCTCCCCTTACCAAATAAATGACTCACTTCTATTGCTTACCTGTAGATTGATACAAATTAAATATTCCTGGACACTATTTATATAACCGAAATTTAAAGACGCCGCACCATTTTTATTTTGTGTCGAGTTTTGTTTTCAATTTTAATTTTGTTTTACTGAGTGAAATATAACTGCAAATCTTTTATGTGTTAAATTGTCTTCGCAAATTAATTTATAGACGTCTGATCTGGTCGTTGGCTTCTGTGACTTTCACAATTAATTTGCTAAACCAAATAGTTTTAATCCTGATTAATAATTGCTTCGTTCAAAACTGAAGTGGACCCTACATTGGGGTGGTTCTTTTGTGGATACACAATCCATAGCGAAAGTTAACAAAATTGCCGAAGTTTGGGTCCTTTTAGCTCTAATCCGTTCCCAATGTCACTTTGAATTTTATACAACTTTCTGAGATACGATCACAGCACCGCTAATTCCATCAGCCGAAATTAGAAAATAACATTTGTTATTTGTAAATGAACAAAGTGCTATAATGGATTCGCATTTGAATAAAATAATACAATAAGCTTGTTGGCATTGCCCGTCTGATGCGCTAAATTGGAATTTTATCATTTCGCTGTGATGCTCCGTGTTTTACTTGGATATGAAAAAATTATGTTTACATAAACATTTTGGATATACCTACTCCATTCAATTATTTGTTTTCATATTATATTTATCATTTCATATTATTCCTTAATGCATCATTGAAAACATAGCTGCACGTGAGTATGAATAGAGCTTTGTAAAATATAAGCACTAGGGGCTTTACTTACCAACCTTGCTAATATATTTCTCAAGTTAGAAATGTTTAAAACTGAACTGCCAAACAGTAGCCGCGAAATCTAATTCAGAGCACACATCTTGGACTTGAAGTTACGTGTGTGGAAGTAGTTTATCGGACACTTTTTGCGTTAGGTAAATAACAACGACTCGAACAAAACTCTATTCCTGTGAATTCCTTAAAATAATTTCGAAGGTATTGTAAAGTTTATTACTTATAGTTTTACTCTCTTGGTACCAGATTGTCTTATATTCCCAGTAAATGCCGAGGCCGAATAACAAATGAATGATTCAGGAACGGCATAACACTCTAAATCCTTTTTTTTTTTTTTTTTTTTTTTTTTTTTTTTTTTTTTTTTTTTTTTTCACGCGGGGAAAATCCTATTTACGGACGGTGTGTCGGACTCACCGGCGCCTTCCGACCCAGCATGGATGTTACCGCCCGTTGCCGGGCGGCCGCTGGGCCGGGTCCCTACCAAATATCAATGCGCCGTAATACCGACTAAAAACCCCGCGACGGCCACCATCAGCGCATTCAACGAGACGGCCCCGGAATACCCTGAAGCCAGAGCTATGGATTGACCCGGGACCGCCTCTGCGCCGTGCCAAAAGGCACACCGAAACAATTGTTACCCCTCGGGGGCCGCCAAGGTAGGGACGGCGGCCCCGCGTGGCCTCTGGGCGCCGGGCTAGATGTTCACCCGGCGCCTCCTACGTCGCCTGTTGCGACGAGCGGGATCGGTCTGCTCCCGATCCCGCTCCGCGCTCTCCTTCTGCGAAATGACACGTTCGCAGAAGGAGAGCATAGCTTTCCACGATCTCCGGCTGCCGACCATGGCGGCGACCACGGTCGGCAGCGAGAGGTCTCTCCCCACGACCGCTACGAGAGCGCTGCGCTCCTCGTCCCAGGCTGGACACTCCTCAAGCGTGTGCTGGGCCGTGTCCTCACGGCAGTTGCCACAATGGTGGCACACGGCGGTCTCCTCCACTCCGACGATGCGACAATAACACTCTAAATCCTGGCTTACAGAACTTACACCGATGCGTTTTCGTGTCGTAGGGCTACTTCCAAAAAGACATACTGCATTGTACTGGTATATTACGGAATGTGTTCAAAATATAATCAGTGAGGGAAGTAAAATTAAAGTTTAATGACTGTAATTGCAAATTTCTAAAAAGTCTTATGCTGGACATGTTACGTATTATTGAAAACAATCTACCAACAACTTCAAAAGATCATTATGAACATTTTTTATTTTAAAATTTTGTACATAAATAGTAGTTATGTAGAATTATTATCCTTTATGTGTACGTCACTGAAGCAGTGATGGCCTCGAGGTATAGGCGCGCGGTCGAGAATTTCGGCGGTCGCAGGTTCAAAGCCCAGGCACACACCTCTGACTCTTCGAAGTTATGTGTATATTCACAATTAATTATCACTTGCTTTAACGGTGAAGGAAAACATCGTGATAAAACCTGCACACCTAAAAGTTCTTAGAAATTTCTTAGGTGTGTAGTGCGCCAAACCCTCTCAGTTGTAGAGGAGGCCCGTGCCCAGCAGTGGGACGTATTTGGGCTAATGATGATGTACGTCACTGTGCTCCAAAAATATTAGATTGATTTATTTTAGGAGTATGTTTCGTTGGGCCTCTAGATTGTTAAAATTCATAAATGAACTCTTTTACATCCCTACACTGCTATTAATATATTTATTATATATGTTTTCGTTAATATCTGCTGCGTCTACTTCATAATTTTTTCATGTTCCATTTACTTATTTATATATTCTACTTCCTTTTCTGATGGCCCCTGGCTGGCAATCTTTGAAAGCCTTGGCGTCGTCAATTGATGATCTTATCAATTTGACATGTTAATCAGTGAAGCAGTATCGTTTATTTTAATCTTACGGAGATCCCTAATCTTATTTTGACAGGGCATTTCACTGCATTTTTCCAAGACTCGATTATACGCGTAGTAACCTCGCATTTAAAGTATATTATTTATACACATACTTATTTTTATTTTTTTTATTTGAGCTGCCAATTATAGTATTCAAATAGTAAGAGTTTTTTTTTTCGTCACTTAATATAGTGGTGCCAGTCGTCTAGACTTTTTTCATTCTGGTTTAAAAAGTAAGTTATAGAGCGGTTGACCATATTGTGTTCTTGCAAACTATTGTACAACTTATTACGTCTGACACATAAGCAAACATTTCACAAAATGCATTCGATAATCGAGAATAAGTATAAATATTAAACAACTATTCCCTGGATGAGTTCATATTTCATCATCAGCCCATATGCGTCCCACTGTTGGCCACGGGCTTCTTCTACAACTCAGAGGGTTAGTCAAGTACATGTCAAGAATACTTAAAAACTTTTAGGTGTGACGGTTGCCACAAGATGTTTTCCTTCACCGTTGAGAGTACTTGATAATTGTGAATACACTGATACCATCGAAGAGTCAGAGGTAAGCCCTTAAGAGGAGTAAGCTAGATCTATTATGGGTCTTAATATCTCACATAACGAAAGAAACTTCAATGTTCTAACAGACGAGGGCACTAAAACGGTCGAAACAGACCATTTTCAATACTTCTACACATTCCAAACTATATTCCGTGTACATTCCGCTTACTCGTACCTAATGTTCATCTGGCGCACAATCGAAAAACTTCTTAAACAAAAGAACAGTTATTTACTTGTTATACCAACGCTACATCGCAATTTTTCGCGAAGTTTATTTAAAAATTATTCAAAATTAATAATAAAATTTATTTAAAAACGACAAGAGGTTTTATTAAATTCGCCTAAACCCGATGCCGTTGTTACGGCTGATTGGTATTCGACCAAAATTTAATTCTTTTCAAAATGAAGACTTAAAACAAAGAGATCAAGCAGGAAACTCCAAAAAAAACAACTGTAATTCCACCACCAGAACTCGCAGTACATAACAACAAATGTTTCACGAAAAAGTTTCCAACCGAATCCGGATTCCAGGTGTCTCGGAACAATGCAATTCTTTGAACAAATCGTTTCGTCGCGTCGGAAGCCGCGTCTCGCATACTCACAGCTCGGCATACATCTTTTTCTCACTTCTCGACTGGCGCAAACTAATGTCTATCTATCGAGCCGTACATCCAACGCGACGCACAAAAACTGTACACAATTCCATTCCCAATACATCGGCGTTGAATCGCATTTCATTTGATGAAATGGTATGTTTTATAGTTCATTTACATGTATATATACGGTACATATATTGACTCAGGATTGACTTCTTTGTTTGTGAAATGTTTTCGTAGGTCCGATAGAGAGGAAAACAGCGTGCCATATGGATAGTAATTACTGAAACCCGTGAAAACCGAAATAGTTCTAATTAGCTATTCAGTAAAGGAGAAAAATAGCCGATGAAATGAAAAATGAAAAAAAAAAGTTTTTTTTAAGTTGTCCAGTCGTCGATTCTCCTTCAAAACAAAAGAACAATACCGACGAGTTTTTTTTTAATATTTGATCTGAATTGCTCATAATTGGCTCTAAAACTTACCTCCTTAAAGATGGTTTACTGATAAGTATTTTACATGATATATTTATCATTCATCATCATCATCATCAGCCCAATATACGTCCCACTGCTGGGCACGGGTCTCCACTACAATTGAGAGGGTTTAGGCCTTAGTCCACCACGCTGACCTAGTGCAGGTTGGTGGACTAAACATCTAAGAAATTCTTTATAACTTTTAGGTGTGCAGGTTTCATCACGATGTTTCCTTCACCGTTAAAGTAAGTGATAATTCATCTCCTAAACCTCGAGGTCGTCACTACTTATACGTAACATACTTATACATACGTGAATCTAATTTTACATTTCAAATTAAGCTACCAATAAACTAAGTAGCTGTCTGAAAGAAAATACGTCTGAAAGAAATGTATCGTATCAAATAGATTTATGAGAAATTAGGTACAATTCATTAAAAAGTAGTACCTTAATAATAGCCTTTTATATGTGTGTTTATATCTTTCATGAAAAATTATTAAGTAATTTAAAAAGCATTGTGCACAAATGTAATAAAATATTAATTTCTCGTATACTAAAATGATTTAGCGAATAAAACCGATGGTAGCTGTATTATTAGCGTATCTTATTTCAGAAAGATGAAAATATTAATCAGATATTTTGACTCAATTTTAAATAAATATGTACACAGTACAACTATTACGATATATTTTTTCATCCTTAGTTCCATGGCATAAGTGTGCAGGATGTGGTAAAGAATTCATTATGATCATCACATTAACAAAATTATTAATTCTTGAAAAAATATACCTATGTGCCGTGTGATCTAAAGGTATCGGGCTCAATTCCCGGGTCGGGCAGAGTATTTTTCAGATTTTTCCTTTGAAATTCTCAATAGCAACACGAAGTCTGGAAATGTCCCCAAAAATGATAATATGCAGTTCATTATTATAAAAAAGTTACAAAACATGGGTAAGGAAATACATCGCTACCCCATCGCAGATACAGGCTTGAAAATATTTATATACATTTCATTTAAAATATGATACTAAAAAGGTGCATATCAACTGAATATCATAGACATAATCCATTGAATAATTTTAATTCACGTAGCACAATACCATCAAATATTAATATATTTTCGAACTAATTGACGTTGGTATTTTCATGCGGTCGATTCTATTAATACGAGTAATAAAGCCGGGAGGCGGGCGCAGGGCCCAAAAGTACATTTCAACCGACGTAATTGAAAACTGTTTATTCTTTATTTTTGAACCTTTTTTTCATTTTGCATAACAAATATGGGCGTATGCTGCGTTCATCGCAAGTAATCAAAGAGAAGAGATCCATTCAATTCATTCGAGAATGTCCTTCTATTTGCATGAAATGAATTTATGAAAAAAAATATACATACTCGTACATGCACACCCACGCTTGTATCACTAGAGAGAGGTGTATCTACATATAGGTACGACTTGCCAGCTGTGTTTTTAACACACCTTACTCACGTAATAAGAGGCGACCCTGGGAACGTTTTTGGGCATATTTTTAGACTCAGTGCTCCTACTGAGAATATCCTAAACGAAAAAAAATAACATGTTACCCGACTCAGAAATTGAATCTGGAACATCTAGATCGCCAGCCCATAGCTAGCTTTGCCGCGAGACCATTAAGCAGCGAGTTTATTTACATTTACATCGATAACAGTAACTCGATATTAATATAAATCTGCTTTGTAACGGTGAAAGTGTGCTTCAATAGAAAAAGGTATTTTTGGAAGAGATACGGTCGAAATCATTATTCATAGCTCACGTGTGTCTAGTGCAACCAATCACACCCTTATTCATCTCTCCAACAACCCTCTCAGTCAAACCCCTCGTTCCACGTATCACCTTTGTCGCTTGCGGTTTTATAAACTTTAGGACATTGTATATTATTTTTTAACATATCTTATGAAGATATTTTTACACATTATAAGTAATCTTCTACATATTTTGATAATAGTACCTAAACTCATAAATACATGTATATATTTCTAATAAATAAATAAATACACCCAACAGTCACATACATAGTTCTGACCCCACACTAAGATACAAGTCCTGTGTCGTGAGTATAAGAAACTACGAGAGACTTTTCGGACTCACAAACACCCAGACCCGAAACAAATATTTGTGGATCACACAAACATTTGGTGAAACATCTGGTGTGGGGATCGAACCTGCAGCCTCTCGTTTCTGGTATCTAGCTGGTATATAAATAATGGTCAATAATTATGTAATTAACTTGCGCCTGAATCCCCGGGCAGGTAGGCAAAGTATTTATAAACCAACGTTTCGCCAACTATTTTTTAATTATCGCAGAATAGGGTCATGCTACTTTAGAGGAAAACCCCAATGACACTTGAATCCGGGACTTCTCGATCAAACACAACACACTTATGGCGTAAAACAAACAAGGCACAGAATAAAATAGATGTAGAATAGCAGTGGAATTGAAATATTTCATATTATTTCAATAGAGTAATAGAAGATAGAGTGTGTATAAAAACTCAATGGAGCCCAAAAAAAAATCCATTCATACGCACATCGTAAAAATATGAAAATTTATGATCCTCTGTAATTGAATTGACTTTAATACGGTTTTTGCAAGTGTTTCAGCTTGCTTTAAATTTTTTTTCATTCAAAGATACATTCACCTATAAAACTATAAACCAAGCAGACCTAGAACTAACAGCAAAAAGATATAGCTAACATATGTTAAACACCTTTAGTATTACAAAAAATAGTAAAAACATTAATTACTCATGTCCACAACATCTATCTTAACTAAAGTCTTAGTATTGTGTTGTCGTGTATAAATCGCACTGCAAGACAAATTCACCTGACTGTTTTCGCCTTAGTCCATGGCACTGGCCCAAGCCGCACTTCGCTGTGCACGTAAGAGGCAAATGACGGCAGTGATAAGTTTTCCACTAGAAATTTAAATCTCAACTTTATCGCCTCTTGAAAACAGTCCATTGGAATAATTCAAACAATTTTATGAATGAAGTTAGATGCTGGTAATAATATGTGTGATGGTATTAATGTATGCGCTATTTTTATATCTAATGAATGTAAAGAAATTGGATAGTTCATATTTTAACACGCTTTTATAAACTGGTGACATTAAGCTCTAGTCGGGCTCGGCTTGAATTTAAACATTCGATGAATATATCTCAGATTTTTCGAAGTTAAGCATCATTATCATCTTCATTAGCGTCCATAGTGTCCACAGTGTATTAGATACGGCCCGCATCCAAAAGTAACAAAAATTAGTAGTTGACGAGTATTATCCGTCACTCATGCCCACTTGAAAGGAAAGAACGTCAAAAACAATAGGGCCAATTCATACCCATTTTGAACAAAACCTTACCAATTATCGACTAATTTTTGGGTGTATTTTTTAGGCTGATGTTTGTTAAGTGACATTAAAAATAAAGAGTTTTGTTTTTATTATTATAGTTTCTGTTTCGATATTTTTTTTACCAGATTTTTGAACAAATACCAGATTGTATTAGCATGTAGTCATGTTAAGCACTGGCCACAATGAACGCTCACTCATTAACACTCCATGCACGACCGTAACTAAGGTACGATGTTCACGAATTAGTACCTAGTTAAGTTTAAATAAACTCCGTGGTTCACGCCAAGATTACACCACGAGGATTTGCTCTTCTAAATTGCACCTGTACGGATATACAACTTTATACACGTAGTAAGTGTTTAATGTTTCTATTTAGACTTCGAATGATCTCTGTATATATGGTATTCTTAACCTGCATACGTGTGTAACAAACCACGTGGTTATAAGGGGTTGATTAAGTTAGCGTCATGTCAAAACTATTTCATAATAAGACCGCGAATTTGTTTTATTGTGTAGCTCTTTAATATATTAAGGCTTTGATTCACCCCACAGCCAATATATTAATACTTACATACTGTAAATATGTTGGATGAGGAAAATATATATACTATAAAATTACTCTTACTTGACCGATAGAGATGAAGTTTGCTATACATAAAGCATTTCTAGATATTAACTCCCGCTAGTCCCATTTTTACTCCATGGTACCAGAGTTACGTGGTCAAATAAAACATATAAAGCCATTTACAAAATCTTCATAAATCTCTGATTCCAATTTGTATGCTTTCATTTCTAGGTAAACAAATCATAAATATAAATAATTTTCCTGTTGTTTTCTATTGACATTTATTCATGAATCTATTTTTCCACGAACGCCCAGTCCCCTTCATATTTTATGTTTGTAGCTTATTGTACGAGTAGATATTATAATAACTGGGCATACACACACCACCTCTTCGAATTCGGGCTCTTAAGAGGGGCAACGGTTATTTAAAAAATAATCCACTGCTTAAACCCGCGCTCTGTTGCTAGGAACACTCCTAGCAATGTAGTTTTAATTTTGTAGAACACAGTTTTAATATGGTATCCGCAGTATCCAAAGCAAGAAATAACCTTCATTGGTTAACGTGATAAACGCTTATCTCCCACTTTTGTCTATTGCAATTTTAAAATGTACTTTTCCTAAATAAACTTGAACACGAGAATAAGGCTGGAGTCGTAAAATAACCAATAACAATATATACATGTAAGCGGCAATTACAATTGTACGCAATATAAATTGAGGCTAATGTACCTTATCTATTTTGGCAGCCGACCTACTAAGAGGTAGGTATACAAACGACTTACGACTACTGTCATTTACATTGCAGTTCCAATGCGTACTACTCGTATAGCGAAGGATTTGTACACGTCATTCGATATCGAGTGCTCAAAAGACCGCTGGAATAAAAGAAACGAATCGGCCAAAACAAGCAAAAAACTAGTACGAAACAATAGCCGGTACGAGCGTCGCTGAAAGCCCCATGAGCTTGCCGATTCGTTAGCAAAAAGAGAAAAGCGATTAAAACGTTCATATCTACTATCTCGTGACTGTTACAAGACCTATAATCGATTCTGTTTTACTACTCACTCGTGGGACATTGAAAAACACAATTTAAATGCATGCGTAAATCATGTTTAATCACATTCTGTACGTTATCCGATTAAGCTTTATTATTACTCGTTCCAATTGATGCGAAAACACAAACGTTAAATTTCAAATAATTTTCGTCCAAATTCGAAAGTTTTATTCGGTAATACCCTAGAGTAATTCCTACTTTGTTTACAAATAAACTTGCCGTTGAAATTGGGAAGGAAAAAGCTTTTTGAAAGAGGATAGGTAAATCGATTTATGCAAAACAGATAGCGCTTTTTGTATGCAAATTTTTGTTGATTTCCCAAAGATTGAAATCGTGGTATTGTGAAATGGGAAAATATTGATGATCCACCTACTGGTAATAAAGTACGTGTCCAGTGTATTATTTCAATTTACAAGCGGAATTTATTTTAACTGCCGCGCGGGATCTACGTGGGAGGATAACGAAGTAAAGGCACATTCACCAAACTGTGATGTTAACAGGAAAATTGTGAAAGTTTACTTTATTTGCAAGCGTTATTGATCTTTCGGTTTCGCGTAGGATTCTTATAAGTTGGCTATTATGTTGAATTAACATTGTTAAAGATGCTCGTTTATTTTTATGATCAGAATCGAGATAGCGTGAAGTTTACCGTCTGCGATTATTATTAGATGTTGTATAAAGTTATCTACTAACATAAAAATATTTTTTAAGTATTTTTTTAAAGATGAGTATATTTTTAAATGGTTGAATCATAACATTATAAACTAAAGGTACCGCATGCATTTATGACTTAGTTTGAAATGAGATATATTGTCGTTGTACTAGGGGTCTTTTATACATGGTTTGAATCGTCAAGCAAAGTTATACTACCATGGCTTTAGAACGTGTTGAAGCTGTGAAAAAGATACGGCGAAAAACAGTAAAACAAGCAACAACAATAAAATATTTAAAATCATGTTATTAATAATTAATATACCCGGGAATTAAATCCAGGACCTCTAGATCGCACGGCACATACTTGTGCCGCAAGACAACGAGGCAGTCGTTATTAATAATGATATTATAAAATGTATTTTTAATTATATACTCAGTCTATCGCCGTCTACTGTTGAATGTAGGCCTCCTATAGTAAACGCCAACCATCCTGGTCTTGACCAGCTCTCATCAATCCGCTACCCGCCACCTTTCAAGTCATCGGATTATCGTAATTGTTATGTTATGTTAATTTATTAAGTTTTTATTTGTAGCACGCAAGAAATAATGCAAATTTTACCAAACCAACGATTTTGACTCAAAATGCATAAAATCGTTGCGGATAAAACAAAATCACATCAATTTTTTTATAAAAAAAAACTGTGAATTTAACGTAGCTAGTAAAGTTTACATGTGATGATACGATAAACACAAAGATCTCTACGTGTATGTGATTTAACTGTCACTGTACATTTATGTTTTCTTTTGAAATAGGACGTCGAGGCGCCGACGTTGCAGCAGCATTAATTAGTTTCGTTCTATCACTTCATTTTGTGCCGGGATATGTGGAAACATTCGTTTTATTTTAACTAGGGCATGATCGGAATATGACTTGTGTTTGGTCAGAAATTCGAATAGCTTGATTTTAACGTATATCTGCTTTTTACCGTATGTTTTTGAACTGGATTGTGATTACGATTACAATATCACAAACACCCAGACCCGAAACAAATATTTGTGGATCACAGCCCCGTGGCGCAGTTGGCTAGACACCAGCTTGCGAAACGAGAGGCCGCGGGTTCGATCCCCGCACCGAGACAAATGTTTGTGTGACCCACAACTATTTGTTTCGGGTCTGGGTGTTTGTGAGACCGAAAAGTCTCTCGTAGTTTCTGATATCCACGACACAAGACTCGTATCTTAATGTGGGGTCAGAACTATGTATGTGACTGTTGGGTGTATTTATTTATTTAGTTACAATACTGCATGATAGTATTAAAGTGACCCAGTCTCGAAAAAAAACATTAGTCACACAAACATTTGTCTCGGTGCGGGGATTGAACCCGCAGCTTCTCGTTTCACAATCTGCTGCCTAGCCAACTGCGCCACGGGGCTGCTTAAAAAAGATTATATAAAATGACTTGGCAAATTATTTTATGAAACAAGGTGTCACGTTACATAACATTCCGGCGGCGAAACAAGATGAGTTGGAGATTGATATAACATAAATTTCCTTAATCAAATCGCGGCAACCGACGACCTTTATAATAAAAACAAGAGAGAAATGAATTATTGTTTCAGAGCCCGCTGTCGCCAACTAGGTAAATTAAGAACCGCTAAAATCTCACAAAAGTGATAAATCTCTGTCGAATTCGTCAGACAGGAGTTTTATTTCTTTTTCCTTTCGCATCGGATTTATTTCCAACAAAGTTACGCAGTGGGTGTATAACCATAGCAGCCAGCGATTGAGCAGGGCTTACGGCGAGTACTATAGGAATTTATACCGAAGACAGATCGTTGTTGATCGACTTCATATAAAGGTTATTTCACAGCTCAGGTAGTAATGCTAAGGCAATCACACAGAAAATCGTTCACTTACATTGTTGTGCCTATTGTTATTGTTAGTACAAGCTAGTGTTAGTAGTAATTGATTTTTTTTTCTACTAGATACCTTAAGAATTTTTATCTGCAATGATTTTAATAACATAGCAGTCCTTCCAAATACTTAAAGACGATTCTTGTAACCATAAGCATCACACTTTGCTTAAAGGTCTTCTGTTTGTAGATAAGTTTGTCTGCGAACTTCTTTGACCGAATCGAGGACCCCCTCTCCTTTACTGAATGACAAGAAATATTTTCTCAAAGAAAAAGAATAAAAATATAGCTACTAGTTTCAATAGAATTAGATGTATTAACATTCTCCGAAGTTAAATGTTACTCGCAAAGATTTCGCGGAACCAAACACACACTCTATTTCCTGCGAATTGCCTGAGTTCAACGACCTCGTCAATATGTACATATGTAGTTGCAAATAAATAATAATACTATCAGGCCATGGTCATCCCATTGCTGGGCACGGGGCTAGACTATTATTGAGAGATAACATATTAGTCCACCAGGCTGGCATTGCGCGGTTTGGTACACCTTATAGATAATAAATATCTAGTTCAAGTCTCAGACATGTTGGTTCCTTACGATCTTAACCTTCAGCTTTTTAAATGCGTAAAAAATAGTTATGAAAACCCATACTACTTCGAAAAATCAGAGGTGTTTCTCAAAGTGGGCGATATTGCCTCCTTAGGTATAACGCCCAGAGATATAGGGACGCTACGGCAATCTAGAGTAATTGTAACAGACAGCTATAGTGTCTGTTGTGGTCTAGTGTAGTGTAAAAATATTGAAAATATTTTGGTGTTACAAAATGTCCTAGTTAATACAAGAACGGAGGAATGGATGTGTTTGTCAATAAATCTTGACATATCTACGTAACATGTTTATCACCTGGATTAAAATAAAGAATACTCTTTATCTCGGAATAATAGAAGATTTTATTTTTCATTACGTACAACACACAGCATTCTTGCTGAATGAAGACATGTGTATTTATTATTTGTATCCGGTTTTTCTTTACTCTTTTTTTATTAATACATACTACGATCTCTGTTATATTATTTTTTAGTTTGTTAACCGTGTACACTTACTAAAAACTAACTTTCATTTCTCTTTATAAATCTCCATCCATGGTCGTCTGTAAGAGATGCCTTGTGTGATAGCACCGCCTTTTGTACTATTATGGTCTACTGTATTCTATAGTTATAATGTTATGTGTACAATAAAGTTTAAATAAATAAACAAATATTTTCATCCTTATAGCATTCATCGGAATTTTCCCATAGAAAACTTTGAGTAGCAGCGCGGAGTCTGTAAATGTATCCGCTGTACGGCATTAGGTTGGCTCTCCATTATATCAGACCACACACTTTGGCAACGAAAGGTATATACACCTCTATCAAAATCTTCAGTGATGTAGGCGGGGGAGGATATGTATACACAGCATACCTTATTCCTATATCCTAACGTAATACCGATATTACGTGTTAAAAATTTATGTTATTGTTTTAATCTTTAATTTCATTTTAATTACGTATGTATGTGATATTTATAATCATCATCCGCCCATATATATCCCACTGCTGGGCACGGGCCTACTCTACAACTGAGAAGGTTTAGTCGAGGGTTAGGCCTTAGTCCACCACGCTGGCCTAGTGCGGGTTGGCAGACTTCATAGGTGACTTCATAGGTGTGTATGAAATTCCTAAGAACTGTTAGGTGTGCAGGTTTCCTCACGATGTTTTCCTTCGCCGTTACTTTAACGGTAATAATTCATTGTGAGTATACGCATAATCCCACATCAGAATGTAATGCATGCACAGTTCAACCAATTTACATTGTACATATTAAGCTCGCAATAAAACACTGTGGTAATTCAGAAAGCACGTGCCATTAAATTAAAAATGGAACGCGACCGGAACACATGACAACTGTCATTAATTTTATTAATTCACATAAATCATTAGCGCGCGGACAACTATTTGTAAATTCACCGCGCGGGCTTAAATACTGTTAATTATCGTTATTGATATTATCACGTGAATAATTGCTTGTGGACTGTGGTGTAAACGTTCTACAAAACATGTACCTACAGTGCCTATCTATGTTTACTAATAACAATAGCATTTCAGTTTTAATTACCGACGCGGCAGCAAATCGTTTCAGTGATAATGATTTCAGTAAAATGTTTGTTAGAAATTCAATTAATTCTAAAAATATATCGTGACTAGTTATTACAAACAATTTTAAACAAAAACTTTTTATCCGTGTTAAATTAATTAATGGCTGTATATAACAGCCCTAGTCTGTTATTTTTAATGATAATCATTTATATTATATAAACACATGTATATTACACTCACGCATTCTCTCACACCTACGCACACATATTAAAAAAATTGAGGGCTCATACAATCAATTGGTCCCACCCCACATACTTCATTTATATATATTTTGGAATGACCTTTAACGCTCTCTAAAACAATAAAGAATGTACAATGGCGACATAAAATGGCTAAGTAAGTTTTTCAGCCGAAAATTCAAACAGCAATCTACATAACGATCGAGTAAAAACAAATGAAATTATTTTCAAAAGGTTCAAGCGAACTTTAATAAAGCGGTTTTTTTAAACTTATTAATTATACATTACATATGTTATTATATACATTATCAGTAACAAAATATGATGACATACTTTGCGTACCAATTTTTTTTGTGATATACTACATATTATGTGTAATGTTAATTTTATCAGGCTGGTTTGATAAATTTATGCCTAACCAATCCTAAATGTAAAGCAAACTTATGCTTAATTACAAATAGGTGGACTAATATAAAGCTATTACGATTAAATTAACAAAATAATCTTGTTTTCTTTTTGTCTATACGAATATAACTAATCATCGCCATCAGCAACAAAATGTCTACTACAGGACATAGGGGTCTCCTACCAAAGACTTCCAGAACGACTACACAACCGGCCAGCATCAAGAAAAATTCTACATAGTACCTATTGTTAACAAATTCATTTAATTGAAATCATAAAAGTTAAAACCACAACGTATTAAAATAAATATAGAATCTTTAGGAAAGGTTATAAATTATATATGAGCGCCATTTTGTCACACTCCTTACCACAAACCACGTTCAATTTTTATTTCAATGACCGCCTCCGATCCTAGAAATATTAACATTATTATAACGTTGCCGCACTGACGTAAATAGTTTATATTTTTTCTTATATTTATAGTCTTTCAATAACATGAAGTGTCCTCGTATGTTACATTTTATTCTTTGTTTATCACAGTCGTTCCAAAGAGTCCAGATATAATTTTATTACTGGCCTTTTTGCGTAATTATTTTTGCTCGGTTTCACAGCGAACCTTTCACACAAAGAGCTTTCCGATACGCAAATGTACAGATATATCTATGTCCCGCCAACGTGCTGACAGATAATTCAATTTGTCGGATGACTCTCTCAATTATCATATTAACGCCTCCACATTTTAAAGAAGACTCGTATCCCATTAGTTATAATTTAATTTCATATCGATCTTTCACGATAAACATACAGTGAAATGTAATTGTATTGTAGGCGTTGGTACCAAATTCTTTTACCGTGAAAACCTTTGTTTTACCCTAATCGTCTTGGCTATATCATATGACTTGTGTTCGACCCTTATCTCCCCATGTCATCGATTATCCTTTATGTCGGACCTCTTACACACTTCCCGCACTTACACGTTACACTTGTGAAAAAGGATCCCAAAGTGAATACGACCCTTAACTTAACACGTAATTTTTAACAATAATTTTCATAAAGTCACAATTGCGATTTAAGTACCTATTACAATTCAATTTCATTGAAAGTCACTATTGTAAGGCATATAATTTTGAATTAAAAACGCTTAATCAGCCTTTATTGCAAAACTAATCCACCCACATTCGTATGTGTTGTGGCTTCGGAAATTGTCAAATCACGATCGAGTAATTTATCTTTATAATAGACGACTGGCATAAAGTTTTATTTGCCTGCTGCGCGAAGTGTCCGTAAAATTAATTGCACGCTGCACACAACAAACTTATTCCCGTATAAGCAAATATTTTAATATTCACAATTGAAATTGTAAAACTGTTGAATTTTGCCTATGTCATTGCTAAAATAAAGGGTCGTTACAGCTACATTTTGTATTAATGGCTCTCTTTTTTCGAATGGTATCCGTCAGCTGCAGATGGACACGTAGATCATTAGGGCAATTCGCTGCTCGCTCACTCGCTACGCCTCACCGTCGTCGCCCCCTTCTAATCACCCGGAGTTTTTCAAACAAGATACGCAGGGATTCGTTATTATTTCGCAATGTATACGGCTCATGTACAAACAGATTGTTTTTGTATACCTTATTATGATTCCTGTTATGCGCGCTCGTCAAAATAAATATGGCGACATACACATAAAGGCAAAAGAGAAGTTATAGAAATTGAGAAAAGCCGCATAATATCAACTCGGAAAAGTTTTCTGTTTCTTTCTGTATTCACAAGAGCATTACAGGCAGGATTTAACGAAATGGAACGGAAAATCACTTTGATGTGTAAATAATTGAAAGTTAGATACAAAATTGGCAAACTCCGTTTGTTTGGTTTGGAATCTCGACAAAATATTTGGCGGGAGTGTGGACTGTAAACACGGAGTGAGGAGTGTAGCGCCCATGCGATCGATAACGCACTAATGAGCCATGAAGCGTTGTGTCGACAATCGATATGTGTGTATCAGGGCTGCAACAACACGCGCCATCGCACGTTCGCGCGCTCGCCGTACGCTCTCCACTGGCTGCGCATCCCATGCTGTGTCGGCGTTGCCGGCTCGCCGCCTGAATACAAATAATGTGCGCCACTCAACTCAACTATTATTACCATTGCTATTATTGCCGGCTATCTTGGGTCTAGGAGAGTTTTTAAGCTCGCTTGCAATTGTGCGAGTAAAAATAACTAGCAGACTGTGCGATAAAAAGCTACATTAATGGCAAGTAAGTTAAGGCCTTAAGTTTTCAGCGAGAATTCTTTATTGTTCTGGTTATCGGGTAGATCTAAGAACAAGCGATATTTCTCCGCGTCGGACGGGCAGACAACGGACGACGTCGTCGAAGAGCGAGCGGGCGGCGACCACGTCCCGCGCACAGCTCCCGCCCGACAGGACATTAGTCAGTCGCTATCTGATGTCGTCTGCTAATTGACTAGAAATACAGATAAACGTTATTTTTATACCGCTATAAATCTTCATGTACAAATCTAACAATTTTAAACGTGGTTCACCCTAATATCTTCCTAATGAACCCATGAATAAACGTCATTATGAATAAGAAACACAGGCTGCTTACTACGTAATACATTTTTCAATTATTTTTCCTGCTAACCCCCCATTAAGCGAGTAATGAAATGCAATACCACTTAATTTTACTCATCGTTAACGATATATCGCGAAATATCGGTACCAATGAGCCGCGGAAAGGTAGATAGGCGGGTATAATGGTTTATAAACAAAAGACAATAAAACGGCTATTTCCAAAGGCAAATTTTATTCATGGTCCAACGTATACACAATGAACGGACCCTTTTAATGTAAAATTTCGCATTGTTATATTTAGGTACTTGCATATATTACAATATTTACAAACGGGTAAACCACACATAACTGAACGCCGTGGGCGGTTAGCTCGCGAATAAGGCGAGAATTGCCGCGGTGAGTGCCAGGCGCCACTGGACCAGATGTGGCGTCCTTGGGGCACCAGCGCCGGCGGCGGCTCGGGCGCGGGCGCTGCCGCCTGCCTCCCCACGGCACCCAGCCCCGCCCGCCGCAGCGCTGGCCAGGCTGCGACCACGCACCTTCAGCGGCGATATGCAATAATTTTCCTCTGCGAAGTCTTGCGTCAGTGCCAACGGATTGGCGAGAGGATCTCTTCCACATTCACAGGGCAAGTGATTCCCGCGTATTACTATGTTATCGACTTCGAGTACCACCGACTCCGGAGAATCTAACATATGGTTGCCTGTTAGTTTGAAGAAACGGACACTGTTGTTTTGAACTAGTGAAAGTTCTTCGACCCCGTCTATTTTGTTGTTGCATATTTCCAGTGTGTCCACGTTCTGCAAGCCATCGAAAGCGCCAACACGTATTATACCAAGGTCGGATTCGCGAAGTGCTAGGCGCCCAACTCGCATCAAACCTCGAAATGTGTCGGGAAGAAGTGATGGGAGATCCATGTAAGCAAGTTCCAGTACGCCGACACCTTCAAGCCCCGCGAAGGCCTGAGGCTCTATAGATCTGATACCGGATGGTAATTCTATTTGGGAAACATCATTAAGTCCAGAAAATGCGTGTGCCAATATCCTTTTAATGGGGTTGTTTCGAATTGATATAAGTTTAATAAAATTGGTTCCCGCGAAAGCGTAGCCCTCTATTTGTGCTATCCTATTATGCGTCAGTACAATGGATGTGATGTTCTGGAGGGCGGCGAACGCGAAAGAGTCGACGGTGGCCAGCGGCGTGTGTTGGATGTAGAGCTCGCGGAGACGAGGCAGGCCACGAAAAGCGAAAGGCCGGATGCGCGTCAAGTTGCACGCGTCGAGCGCTAGTCTCCGCAACTGGCGCAGATGAGCGAATGCGTCGGAGCGCAACACTCGCAAGTCGGCACGCGACAACGACAGCTGCGTCACACTTGGACTCAACGCCGACGGCACGCCCCGCAATGTCGCACTGTTGCACACGACCTGCAACAAAATGGCGCTTTTAATAAACTTCAGCGAGTCAACAAACAAAAGTGTGTTGAAGTCATGAATATTGAATAAAATATTATATCCAAGTCCCGAATATGTACTTTTAAATCAAATATAATAATTAAATATCCCATTATTCCGTTTTTTTTTTTTTATAATATGGATTTAAAAAGCAACAAAGGATCACTTGCGCACAAAACATAACAATAAATTCGCGATAAATGGCAAAAATGATTGAATTGCCAGTTTATGTCACTTCAAAGCCTAAGCGCCACTTCCACCGTTTGCCGTGTCAATACAATTAATCCTTTCCGAAATATCACCGGGCACGCACACAGGCACGCTCCCATATTTTGATTGAATTGTTCCAAACTTAAGCTTCGCAAATAATGGACCAAAACAAATATCAATTTGCTTCAACTCCGCTACCTACGTATATATTATGTACATATTATAAAGGTTCCACGGTGCAAGTTCAATTCAATTTAGTGGATCAAGTACTATGTACTTTTTTATTACAAATATAAACGTCGATACACACACAAAAGCAAATACGAACTTACATTTAATTACAGTCTTTGGTGCTCTGAATTGCAGAGCAATACATTTATTGGATTCCACATGAATCTAAAATTAGCCAGCTATTGTTTGTTTGTTTTGTTCGACAACACGTTCATATGTATTTATTGAATCCCGTCCCGATACCCATATTAATTCATTATTAATTCTATAATATGTACATATAGCAGCTAAATACAAGATCCTGAACCACAAATTAGTTACAATTTTTTGCTTAAAAAACGGAATATATTTTTGCGTCTACTTGCTTTTTGATACTGTGGTATACTCGTAGGTACTGATGGACCGCAAAGTATCCAACCATTATATTATGTTCTTCGATAGTTGTGTGTTATCAGTGATGATATACGGCACCGAGACGTGGCCTTTCACTATGGGCCTCATTAGGAAGCTCAAAGTCACTCAAAGAGCTATGGAGAGGGAAATGCTCGGGGTTTCCCTACGATATCGAATCAGGAATAAGGAGATCAGTAGGAGAACTAAAGTATTCGACATAGCCCAGCGGATTAGCAATTTGAAGTGGCAATGGGCGGGGCACATAGCGCGGAGAAGTGACGGCCGATGGGGCCAAAAAGTTCTCGAATGGCGAAGCATGTAGCGGAAAGCGCAGCGTAGGTCGCCCTCTAACAAGATGGTTCGATGACCTGGTAAAAGTCGCGGGTTGTCGATGGATGCAGGTTGCCTCCAACAGGTCACTGTGAAAGTCATTGGGGGAGGCCTATGTTCAGCAGTGGACTCTCTTAGGCTGATGGATTGATTGATTGATTGATGCTATGTTAGTATCAATTTTGCTGTCTGTATATTACCTGCGACTGCGACAGGCATATGCAGTGAGTGGGGCAGGGCGGCGTGAGCGTGGTGAGCGGGAGCAGCGGCTGCGGCGGCGTGTGAGCTTGCCCCACGCCGCACAGCACGGCCCACGCCACCGCCGCCGCCAGCCAACGCACCACCCATCTGTCACACCACACAACACATTGACTAACACTTTTATAACAATATAAATGTGTACATACATACATTACATACATAGCTTCACGCCTGTATTCCCCGAAGGGGTAGGCAAAGGTGCATTTCTGCACCCACATTTCGCCAAGTATCAGTCCCACATAATAGGTGGCGAGCCTATGCCGCGTTTCGGGCACATTTCCAAAATCCGCGCTGCTACTGAAAATTTCCTAATGGAAAACCCAATCACACTTTGCCCGACCCGGGAGTCGAACTCAGGACCTCTAGATCGCACGGCACATACTCGTGTCGCTAGACCACGAGGCAGTAAGTATAAGTGTGTCTGCCTTCGATATAATAACACACAGAAACATGTCCTGCACCGTGAAACAAAACTTACAGAAAACTTCAATTTCAAATATAAAAACTACATAAATGTTAAATAAAATATATAGACAGAATCATTAGTTGATAAACAATATCTTATTTAAATTAAATCATCAATAAAAAGAAAATAGTGAAAGAAAACTTTTACTATTGCACAAATATGTTATCATATAATAGCTTCAATTTGTCTTTGTAATTTTACGAGAAATTGTAAGAAATAAAAAATGTGTTTACGTGAATGTTAAGGCGGGCGCCATGGGCGGGCGCAGGGGGGGCGCTCCGCCCGCCGCGCGCCCTCACCTGAACACCTCCATCACACAGCACGCGCCTGCCAACAGAATAATTTAACAGTTTCATACTGACTTATTACTATAATCCTGTGGATTATTTTACGGATTTCTATATTCAGATATGGAAGAGGCCACACATATTCAGCTACCTAACCTTGGTTTATATTATATGAGTATATTTTATGGCCGTATGTCGATGCTACCATCAGCTGTTGCCGAATCATTAAAGGGAAACTCTGTTCTCTATGAGAAAAAATACTAATACTCGTAAATGATAAAGCGTTTGAATATACAAGTGTTTAAATCATGATATTTGGACCTGCAGGTCATATCCTTCACCAAAAATAACGCAAAAGCATTACTTCATATCAGTTTTACTGTGCTTTCATAAGATAACCTTTATAATGATAAATATTATTTTCCTCTTTCACCATTAGGGCAAAATGTCAATGTCATATTTTGTCACAGTTCGTTTGTACATCCATTAATACTATATTAACGGAAACAAACAGCATACAAGGTACCAAAAAAAGGTGCAAGAAACCTTTTTTTCGTAGTTTCTGATTTGGTATCACACTTTTATCATGATAACAATAAAGTTGTGTCAGTCGTGAAATTTAATATGATGTAATTGCTATGCCTTTATTTCGTATAAATAATACCAGATCTTAATAAAGGACATTTTTGGACAATTCTTATAGTACGAGTATTCAGTACCTATACGAGTAAGCCATCTAGCAAAAAATAAGAATAAATAAATTCGTTTAGAAGCAACACACAGATACGCCCGTCAAACTTACGAGTATAACACGCCTTTTTGTGCCTGGAATTAAAAAATTCTCTTCGTTTATTCCCAAATAAAAATTCTCTTTTAGTGAAACCTGTTTTCTGTGATTTTAATATTACGAAAGTGATTTAAAAAGTCAAGTTTACAACTGTTATTTACCAGAATCCCATCTCGCGTTTACGTGTTCACGGTTCAAAAGAATTCTCAGCACAGAGCCCCGCTCTACTTGTAGGAAAGCCATATTTACCTAGAAAACTAATGGGTTTCACATTTGAAGTGCCTTTTTAAAATTAATGTGTAACTTGCAGTCAGTTTACATTTAACATCAACAGCTACGGTATATTGCAAATGGCATACAGTGAAAATCATTGAGAAGTTTGCACGACTGAACCGAGCCGCATGTGTCACATGTAGCTAATTGCTTGTATAAATAAGTCAGTAAGACTATCTCGCCTCGGTTCTGCGCTAATTAATTCATAGCCATGTAAATATACCGACACTTCGCCGGCGCGTTGTGTTTGCTAAACATATTCAAAATATAAAAACCGGCGTCTTTTAAAAGCGTTGATTTTACATAGTGAGAAAGCGAACGTTATATTCAAGATTCAATTATGCTTAAACGGAAATTGAAAACGAAGTCTTGATAAGACGGACCCGCCAGCCGTCAGTCCCACGGGAACCTATTCGCATCTTTTATACCGACACATACAAGTTTTCGTTTTTGTCTGGCTCGTTGGTTTCGCCGCCTTAGTATGCGGTGTGCAATCGAGAGCTCCTGGATTCAATTCTCGAGACGGCCAGTGTTATTGTGTTTATTGTCCATAAGACAATTTTCAATAGCAGCTCAAAATTTGGAAATATCATAATTAGCTCGATCATCTTCTATGAAAAAATCACATTTAATGAAAACTGAGTGTACAAATACATTTCTACGTGAGTACATAATTGTATGAAAAGTACATAATTGTATGGACGAAATAAATTATATTACTTTACAATATAAGTATATGTACTTATATTAAGGTAGTATATATAAGGTATAAGTTAGTATATACTATGGTATATCCCTAATTTCACAAAACAATTTTTATAATATTTCAGTTTAGAATCAAACAATTTATAAAAACAAGATTTACAAAACGGCAGCCGTAAAAGCTAGGAAACAGAACGGTGAAAAAGCCTACACGAAACATTTTATAAACATCGGCGGCGCTTCCTTGTAATACAAAACATTTTGAATAATGCCAGAGCAGTACGCCAAAAACTTAAAATTGTAGGAACATGTTTTCTGCCACGCCGTGCGAAGATTTCCTCAGCCAAGAATGGCCCCCGAGAGCGCCATTACGCCGCCAGACCAAAACGCACACGCTTTTAAACAAACCCACGACTAAATTGTACACGAAAGATATTATGAATGTGATATCTTAGCAGAAAATAAACAAGCATTCGCCGGCAACTTTGTTTGTTTATATGAAAAAGAAAGCGTTGGAGAAATAAGGGATTATTATTTTGTACTACATTTGGCTTGAAGCCGCTTCGACCATGGTACTCTAAAAATCTCTGTGAATGAATTGCCCATGTATAATATTGGCTAATCGTTATCTGATATCTTGTTTAATGCGCAGCAATACTGTGGTAACAGTGGGTAACTGCACAATTATGCCAGCCAACTCCAAATCATAGACAACCCCATAATGTGACTCACTTGCATAGAAAAGACACACTTTGAACTTCTCAAGAGCGGTGTAGAACCAAAACAATATCGACAGAATGAGTGCAGTGTGACAGTGCAGTACAATTTTCAAGAATTATATTATGACAAATGACATAAAATATACGTAAACACGTTGTCATAAAATTAGCTACTATAATAAGAAAACGAATATTTTAGCGAGCTCACAATGAGAGAATGGACAAATGTAGAATAAAAAGTAGTAGAACCGACGAGCTAGCACGTACAGATTAATGACAGTGGAGGAAACTAAAAAGGTCTGTTGAAGTGGTAGTATTTCGTGTAGAAGTTTTCTATATCCCAATCAGAGAAGCAAATTTGTAATTACATTTTTTTCTGCAACTATAACATGGTAATTATAGATATTATTATCTACCTAGTTCCACAGAAAAAATATGTGCCGTGCTATCGAGATGTATAGAGTTCGAATCGTGGGTTGGTCAAACCGGATTTCCCTAATAAACCTGTTTTTTTTTTCATCTAATCTCCTTTCTCGGCATTTTACAGGTTCACTAATAGGGAATATCTTATGAACAAACACTTTTTATAAAGTTTAATAAATGAATAAACTGCATAATCAAGTGTGTGTCCAGAATTTAGGTAAACAATAAAACTAAACATCCATTATTAAGATTACATAGAACAAGTAATCGTCAGCGTAGACGTTAATGGAATGTTTACCGTCCATACATCTTACTAAATTTTACTTCATCCAGTGTAGTGGACAAGTTTAATTGGTTTCCGGCAGTGCGATCAATCATCGGAGTGGCCGGCCGTGTCATCGCAGAACAAACCCTCTACTACAGTAAAGGTTATTGCTTTTACGGAAAAATTGCTCTGTATAGCTGTCCAGTCGACTATCGAGTTTTAGTAAAACAAGTTTCCATTCCAGACTTGGTTTTGTAAAAATAGCTTCTGTGTATTTATTTTTTTGTTTTCAAATAGGTAAATGAATTATTTCTATTTCATAATATTTTCTTTTTCAAGAATATTTTACCTCATTACAACAACTGACTGACGTGATTTTTCTAATTGATATATATTATTCATGTAAAGGTCGAAAAAACACTTTTTAAGATAAAAATTCCCTCGAGACACGAAAAAAGAACTAATAGATTTTTAGGGTCCAGACAACTAAGCATCAAATTTCGTAATTTTCTTCACAAAGGTCAGGCGCTTTATTTAATCCCTTAACTGAAATAAATTGGTAGGCAGCTTTAAATCTATATATGTATATATAAAAATGAACTGCCGTTCGTTAGTCTCGCTAAAACTCGAGAACGGCTGGCCCGATTTAGCTGATTTTGGTTTCGAAATGTTTGTCGTAGTCCAGGGAAGGTTTAAGGGGTGAGAAATTATGGCAAAATTGCGAGGAAGATAAGATAAAAACAGCAATTTCATTTTCCCATACAAACTGTTCTAGCAAATTTCCTATCAAACATGTAATGTTTATCCCGTCGATACGGTTAAAGGCCCCCTCAAATTAAAGAACGTATTTAAATAAGGGTTTCGAATCGAGAACATATCCACAATATTCGAATAATTGCGTATTTTAGATTTAAAAATGTAGAATAGATTGAAAAGAGATTGACATATTTATTGGTTGTCAAATAGTTATACGTGCGTTCAGAAATTTATTTTGTGTAACTAAGGAAAATATATCAAGCCTCATTATCCAACTGAATTTTTAAACACCTTGGTTGTGCCTGGTTTACAATTTACAAATGAGGGCGGGCTCGGTAGTCATCATTGTTCGAAATCTAAAACACCCTAAACTATGCAATGAAATGTGGCTTTAAATTTTAAGAAAACTGTTGTGTAATGTGATTCACGCAACGACAAGTTCTCATTGTAAGGTTCAAGTTTCTCATTTCATAGTAAGGTCGATGATCCAAACGGATATGCCTGGGGGTTTAATTTTTAACGGCTGGACCGATTTTAATGAAATTTTCTGTGTATCTTCAGGTGGATTCGAGAATGGTTTAGATTCGCAATTGGACCCGGTAGGTGGTGCTGTGATCGAGTTCTGAGATTTAAATTTTCCGCATATCAGAACTTCAAAATCATAAACAATTCATTTTCTTTGTTTCGACAGGTTTACGACAGGCAGAGGATATCATGGTGGTTTCGGGTTTCCTTCCATAGCGGGCAATGTTTTTTTTTTTAAGTAACAGCACGATGTATGAAAATGTGTCCGAAAAACGTCATTTTTTTTTTCTTGTAAAGCCTCCGTCACTTGCCCCACGTGAACTTGAGGACAGATACAAAAGTAACAGTGCTATAGAAGGAAACCCAAACATATGTTGAAACTCCCTAACGGCGTACACAATAATATGACGTACTCACAGTAGATAACATTTGTCACTGTTCTGTTCACAAAACATACATTACCTCTTCCCAGGAAACCATGTATTAACTTATTTCGTACTCCACCAAATAAGAAATACTATTTTATTCTTCATTTCAACCAAAGCTTCTGTCGGAAATGAAATCTCCGATTTCCTACTAAACATTAGTCCTTTCAAACTTGAACAACGTCGGCCGTTATTTTGTAATGTCTTGCGGTGGTATTATTGTCTCTATTCTAATTTCAAAATGGATGCTTTTTCTTTATTTTTGAATTTGTTTTGCCTTTTATAAGAAGGTTTTATTTCAGTAATCAGAAATATTTTCGTTGCGTATGGCTATTTTATCCCAACAATCCATTCTATTCTTATTTTAATTTGTATATTTCTATTTTTTAATATTTGTAAGCATTTTTTTTATACTGTTTCAAAAGGATTTCACTGAAGAGCCTATTTTTTTGTTCGTTTTATTAGAGATAGCCTACTGCCGTTCATTAGGTACATTCGGGAATCCGATTGTTACTGAGAATTACTTAACGAAAAGCTCGGAAAATATCGCGATCGGTAAAAGCAAAATAAAGGCCGATATGAAATAAATATTCAGATATGGTTTTAATTATTTTTTTTATGTTCTGTGTAATAATTTTATTGTGTGGATAAATGTAGAAATATTAAGTCGATTATAATGACAATAAGTTATATGTACAGAAAAAAATACTCTTATTCGATTTACTTACATTTAGATAAACACCCATTTCCCTGGATAACTGCTAAAAATGAACATTGATAACAATTTGTCCACATACATATTTTGATTATTTGTTGTTTTAAGTTACATGACATAGCAATTGTCTTTGACATTTGTCAAGCAAATTACCGTTTTAAGATGTATAAGAAGTGTTTGGACTATGTACGCTGTAGCGAAAATGATAGCGCTACGACGTAGCAAAAGTGGTTCCCTACATCACAGCTATACAAGGAAACCAAATTGTTGAGTGTGCGACAGCTGTACATTTATAGGGCATGCATCTTCACGCACAAAGCCAAACTAAGTTGCTCAGAACATGAAAATTTGTTACAATCTAGAGTCTACAAGTTGCCAATAAAACGGACAAACACCACTTTTGCAAGGCGGTTCCAATTTTTTTTATTTCCTTTTCTATATAACAAAATAGTCAAAACATGTGCAATTAAAAATACTACGCTACAAGATGCTAAAATCAAAATTAAAAAATATTTTCTAACAGTGGATTACGAAGACACGGAAAGTCTTCTAAAAATAGTTACATAAGAAACACGTATACACACAAAAACACACACACACACACACACACTGCCCCCACACACACACACTGCCCCCACACACACACACTTTATTTTATATATATATATATATGCATACGTTTATGTGTGATGTCATTCTATATGTGATCTGTAGAGCGAACAGTTGCAAAATTGTTTTTCAAGATAGCCACGACACAGGCTGCGCCTAGTGTGGTTATCATAGTTAATAAGTTATTGTTGTAAATTGTGAACTGATTTTGAATATATTATATATTATTATTAAATTGAGCTATTCCTACCTAGAATAAAGAGTGAATAAGTTAACCTACACACCTAAAAAGTTCTTATGTATTTCATAGGTGTAAAACCGCTCAGTTGTAGTGGACATCCGAGCCCAGCAGTAGAACATATATGGGCTGATGATGAAATTGCCCGACATAAAAATTTTGGTTAGGCCAGTATCAGTATATAACATACACCGATATGTAATTTAACTAAGCCTTTCCTGCTAACAAAATCAATTATGAAATTATGAAGTTCAAAGCTAATGACGTTGTAACTTATTACAAAATTAATCATTATTTCGAATCCTTATTAAGGTAAGTTCTGGGATAAATATAGATTTGATATAAATTCCAAAGCAGTCATTGTACATTTTTGTCTTAATTACTAGTTTTCCAGTGGAAATTGAATTTTCGTTGAATCGCCAAGAGGGTTACGATTTAATTTCCCATTGTTTATGCTGTTATGGTTAGTTTACTTTGCGTAGGTGTCGTAAAATAAAATGATATGTCCTCTTCACAAAGATATATTTTGCACTTTTAAATACGAAGGTACATTATGCTTTTTATTGAATATTCAGACGTGCCCTAGATATATTTCGGACTGCCCCATTTTAAAATTCATTTAGTTAATTTTAGTAACCAGTTTTATATGTACATTATTATATTTCTGTCTGCGTTTGCTAAGGTATTTGAAACGGCCTTGCATACAAGCATATTCAATCAAATAAACGGCCAACTAACGAATGTACAGCATGGTTTTCGCCCAGGCAGAAGTACGGCGAGTAACCTGTTGTCATTCGTTACCTATTTAACACCAGTCCTTGATAACGCGGGACAGGTGGACTCTGCTTATTTTGATTTTAGAAAGGCGTTCGACACCGTTGATAATGATATATTGTTAAGGAAGTTTGCCGCAATAGGATTTACCCCCCATCTTTTGAAATTCTTCGCCAACTATCTTAGTGATCGCAGACAGTACGCTGGACATGAGTCTAAGCCCTATTTCACCTTCACGGGCGTGAGTCAGGGCAGCAATCTGGGGCCTCTGGAGTTCATTATTATGATCAATGACCTACCTTCCATAATAAAAGAGGCGGAGTGTTTATTGTTTGCAGACGACCTCAAAATATTTCTCTCGATATCTGAGGTCTCTGATTGTGAGCGGCTTCAAAGCGATATTGATAGAGTGGTGCAATGGAGTGAGGTCAATAAGTTATATTTCAATGTCGCTAAATGTGGTATGATGACATATTCCCGCGCGCGAGCACCACTCCACTATTCATACACTATGGACACCACAGTTATACCACGCGTTGAGGACGTCCGGGACTTGGGAGTTCGAATGGTACCCGAATTAACGTTTCGAAGCCATATAATTGACATTTGCAAAAAATCTTTTAAAAACCTTGGTTTTATTTTGAGACAAGGCAAGAATTTTTACAGCATCTCAGTAGTGAAGATTTTATTCAATGCACTTGTTCGCAGTAGAATCGAAACGAACTCCATCATATGGAATCCCCATGAGGCTAAATATAACCTCATGGTAGAACAACTACAAAATAAATTTACAAGGTTTCTATATTGGAAAGAATATGGTGTTTATCCGTACTACCCGCTGATGTATCCGAGCCAGTTCGTTATGGGCATGGTTGGTTACTGTAGGCTAGGGGTTAGGAGGGATGTCGCCCTCGTCAAGTACGTGTTTAAAGTGTGGCGTGGGTGGGTGCACCACCCAGAGGTGTTGTCGGCGCTACAGCTGTGCGTACCCGTCAGACGCGTCGGCACTCGTCGCCAACCGCCGATGTTCCACGTCAATTTATTTAGGACTAATATACTAAAATTTGCACCCCTGTCGCACGCAGTAAGACTTCTCAACACCATTGCTGAGGACATTGATCTCAATTGTTGCAGTCTGCCCAAATTCACGGAAGTGGCACAAAAATGTTTAGAGAAATGTTACGAATGTTAGAATAATAATTGTTTTTATTGTTTATATTTTTATTTCTGCTTGAATTGTTTAATTTTATTGTCAATGTTTATTGTTTCATTTATTTTTAAATTCATTATAGTTTTAGAGTTATTTTCTTTTATTTGATATAGCGTCGTGTTGGCCTCGGCTGTTAAGATGTTATATTTTCTGTAAATAAATAAATAAATAAAAATAAATAAATAAATATTCAAATAAAGAAAAAATTCGTAATAGGAAATTTAACATACGATTAACCTAATATAATATTTTATTGAAAAAACTTAAATAATCCATATTTGAAATCAGATGTAGTGTTTTTCTTCTGCTGTGTTATATACTATAAAATCTTGATCATTATTTTCAGTAACATTAAGTTTATTATTGGGTAAAAACACACTTCAAATGTATTTTTTTAGAAGTAAAATGTTTCCGCGACATTCTGCAATAGTTTTGGTTTGTACCTTAGAGTGACCTGAAGATAAAGTCGTTGCAGGCCAAAACTCATTCGATTTTACATTAAATGTCGCTACACCAGCGAAATTTAATATGCAATTTATTGTGAATGTTTCATTCAAAATTTCTCAGTTGTAACAAGCATATAAATAATAATAATCATAATAAAACTCGGAAGACGACGTTATTAGTGGCGCCTAGTAACTAGCTTAGAGACAAAGTTACTAAGCTGCAAAGTTTCAATACATATTCCAAGCAAATATAGGTACTTTTATTTACTTCAAAGGATTTTCTTTTTAATTGTCTATAAATGGATCCCACTACTGGGCAAACGCCTCCCTTTTCTTCTTTCACTAACTTCAGAGGATACAAAGTGATTTTTACACCGCAACGATGACCCGGAAATGACTTTTTTAATGGAAGTAATAATTGCCGTCCTTGAAAACACACGACGCTGCGAAACCACAGGTGCCTCGCGGCCCTAACTAAGGAAGGATATATAGGAGAGGTTCCCGTTGGATGACACACTTTCGTCCTTGAGTTTTTGTGTATTAGTTACTTTTTAACGCGTTCTCGACAAGGTTAGTCCACTAGTGCCTGATGGTTATGCTATACATTTGGAAGTTTATATTTTAGACTGATATAATGATATGCGATAACACTATCTGACACCAAAAGATACAATTTTGTGGCGGTTCATTAAGTAAAATATCGCTAAATTCAGTGTGCCTTGGCATTTTCAGGCAGATTTCTAGATTCAGTGCTGGTATTGACATTTTTCTAATGCAAAAAGTCAAGGGTATGGTTTAATATTCTCTTATGAATCTCGGGTTTTACATCTAAAGGCGCATAAAGTAAACTTTTATCAATAAATTATCAGCTGTCCTTATAATCTAACTATTCAAACGAAATTAGAAAGCAATATTGCTTCTTTGAAATTAAATGTTAAAATTTTCCATTAAAATTACATAAGAAACAGGTATTGTATCGTGCCCAAGACAAAAATAAGTCATATTTTAAAGAAAAACTAGTGTTAAAATTTACATTGTATTACATCGAATTACATACACAATTTAACGCTAAACGATTTATTACACGAACAGGTAACTTCAAAAGAAAATAACTCTCAAATTATGCAGTTGATACTGAATAACTAAGGAATTTAATATGCTTTTCGGTAGTCACTAGTCATGCATCTTCTCGATAGCCATCCGGCGTGTTGAAATGACGTCATATCCGGGATTTTCAAACAAAAGGGTCTGCATTCTGCCCGCCGAGCTCTTTAATATTAAGGACGAGAATTAATGAGAAAAGTCTTTAGCGCCAGGATAACGTCTTCATAACATTTAGAAACCCATTGAAGTATTCTGCATGCTAATGACACGACTCAATGTTTAAACAAAAGGAAAATAGATTGTCAGAAGCCTTAATATGGTGCGGACTTATTAACTATTTCATTTAAAAATAACTTCTGCCCACGACTTCGTCTGCGTGGACGTAACTTGGGTCTACAAATAATGGCACTAACTAAAGCGTGCGCCGCGATACCGAGAACCTTTTATGATTTACTAAAATAAACTTAATTTTATATCATTAAAATCCAGACAAGAAATAGCCAGACCGAAATAATATTCACGTAAGGCTTTGAACTAAAATGTTTAGTGGTTATTATCATAAACGCTTAAGAAAAAACATTTTCTATTCACGATTGGCATCAAAAGACCTCATTGGATTACAAAATATATTCGCCAAAGCTAGCAGGCAATACGTATGCAAAGCGACAGTTATTAACTTTTTAACAAAAAAGGAGCATAAAGTTACTCCACGTTCTAAAACTCACTGAAATTTTATTTCATTTAAAGAGACACGTGGGTATTATTCATGTGTGCACTTTACAAATGTTCCCCATTTTAATACGTTTGCCTCATTTGTGAACATTCGTATACGCAAAGAGAACTTCAAAGCGTTATTATATCAAAGAAAATATTAGCGGATGAAATACTGAAAACATGTGAATATAATAAACGTGAAGCTATGTGTAACAACCGCAGCTTAGTAAATAAAGTAAAACGGATGCTCCAATAAGTCTATTTGAATTACGTCATCTCTCGTATGAAAAAGGTAGGATAAGTATAAATGCTAAACGACTAGCTTAGTTATGTGCACGCTATTCATACTAATTGTTCCAGGTATTTATTATTTTTAATGAAACTTATTCAATTATGTACAATGTATTGATTTTGTCTTTCTAAGGTCTAACAGCTGTAACATAAATGCAAATATAAACCAAATATAAGTTTGTACTGCTGTGATTAAAACCAACAAGCTGGTTGGTCCCACGGGATAAGAGTGTCGAATGCAATCGAAGAATCTTGGGTTCATTTTCAGGTCTAAAAAGTGTAATTGGATTTTTCCCATTACGAAATTCTTAATAGAAGCGGAATCTAAAATAAACACCAGAGGCCTATAACTTTAACTTAAAGTACATAAGGTGAAGCCTAGATAACGAGAAACACGGATATAATTTGCTCGACCCGGGAATCGAAAGTGGACTAGTAGCAGAAATTAGCGTAGAAGAAATCAATTGAAAAATGTATGAAGACAAGCCAATATTAATTGGTCGTGTGCTCAGCCCAGTAAGTATACGATAATATTTGGGCTTGGCCGGTACATTGAGAGAGAACAGGAAACTTGACAAAGTTCGGTCGTCGTGGTCTGCCCACTTTGTAACACTTTGTTTACGAGTTAGTGTTGCGTCGTTCCCTGAAATTAGTTTATAATTTATAACCTTCAGCGTTTGGGTATGAACGAACACTCAACACCATTCACTATAACTTCAAAAATTTCAACAAAATTGATACGATTATGTACCAAAATTGTTACAGATTAAAATTCGTACAACTACGGATGCCATTAGCAGGTGGAGCCGTGACTGTAATTTATTCTTAACATTCACGTAAACGTTGAAAAGGTAAAATTGTTTTCGGTAACGCATGAAACAGGGGATATTTTCCATTATCCCAAGATAAACGGCGTGGTGTATGTTGACACGTATAATCTTATACAGAAATGAGTATGAGATTACACATGTCACCCAATGCCTCACGCTTCTTTCACAAAATGTTGCTGAAAATTTGATATAAGCTTACAATATAAATGCCTTCTTAAATAAAACAAGCTTAATTAACTTCTTTCATTACCTTTTTGTAACTTAAACATAATACGCTGGCTTGAATAGTTTTTTCGTTCAGAAAGGTAACGGTGGGCAACACTATTTTAGGTATGATTAATGTTCAATTATTCCGCCACAAAGACGTAATTAATCAGGAAATTTCTTATTACGAAACTAAACAAAAAGAAGCTAATTAAGCCTGACAAACGAAGTTTGGTGGCTGCTTTAACACAATTTCACGCAACGAAAAAGCTGATATACACACAAAATCTTTAGAAGACGAAATGATATAGCAATCGAATGCCTCGTAACAAATATTAATATAGTGTCGAAAGTTAAATATATTGAACTAGTTTCAGAAATTTAGTTTATACAAAAATCAATCTGTCTTTACTACTCACAACTACAACAAAACTCCAACTAAAATTATCTGTCGGTTAAGGTCAGAGTTAAAAATTCTCTGAACTATGAAGATCTAAGACATTATATTACAAACAGCCCATAGAGCTGCTTCAGTAACTAAGTTAGTCTTCAAAGTCCACAAAGTGGGAATCCCTGTTACTAACTGTTGTTGTAAGTACTTAAGTGGGTTATTTGTGGACACTCCATTTGGATCATGGATGTACCCGTACCACACAGCATCTCCCTAAACAATATAGCAACATTTTGTTCACAACATTTACAGCGCTTAGGTAAAACATTGTACAATATACATTACAAGAGATATCGCCAAAGGCTCGGAGCCCAGGCGTTGGTACCGCGCTAACAGAGTTTCGAGGGAGACATCGTTATGACATGAATAACTGATGGACGCCGTCCTTTCTTTTTATCACTTTATTAACATTCAGAGTGGCTCGCAACTCCAAGCTTGGCATTCTTGTAACAATACCCGAGCAAAATAAAAGCTTTGCACGTTCACTCGCTGAAAGGCAGACTCACCCAACTTACGTCATTCTACTTTTCCGTGTCGCAAAACTTTACCGAAAATGAGAACATCAAAATCTATTGTGAATCGGAATTATTTCCATTTGTGGTTTTCAACGCGAATTCTAAAGGTATTTAGCACTGGTTAGTGGTTATATACGAATGAGCCTTTTAAAATGTTGTGATGTCGTTTGCACTTAATTTCATTATATTTTGCTATTCATTTTGAAATTTAAGATTTAGAAAACATTAATATATAATTACGACGTGCGTTTTTTTAATGATTAGACTACATCAAATGAAATAACAGCTACTAGTAGTTGATCTTAAGAACTGAACTTTACAACCATCTAGAAAGAATTATCTACTGCTATTTGACACGGTTTTGCCAACTCATTATACTATTTCTTCACGCTAGACTTAATTACACAAGAAAACTTACGACTACAACAGAACGATATCATTAAAAATTGCAGACAATATTATCTACTATATAAATTTATAAAAACATAATGACATATTTATTGGTTATTCAGTCTCGGGGGTACAATGTAAGAGGACGTGAAAACGTATTGTTTATGCATTCAATACAGTTGAATTAACAAAATACAATAAATACAAATTCGTGTCGGTTCGTCGGCATTAAACGGAAGTACTTTAAACGGGTATAAATTTTCTCCAACTCATTTAAAATTTAAAGTGGTGACAATACAAGCCCGTGCCACGCTCATAAAATCTCTCATTATAATCTCAAATTATTTTGCAATTTTCTTGTTTCGTTTCCATGACTTTTATTGTCAATAACTTTTTACGCATATGTTAATACTAGCTTTTGCCCGCGACTCCGTCCGCATAGACTTCAGGGTTGGGTGCAGAAAGATAATAAGTAAATCTATTTAACGTCTCCCAAGTGCCCAAATTACACTTAATGAATTAAAAAAAAAGTAACCTATGTCCGTTTTTATGTTTCTGTTCTTATCCATAACAAAAATCATCCAAATTACTCAAATATTTTAGGCGTGAAAGTATAACACAGTAGTGTTACATTCGCATTGACAATATATGCTAAAATCAAAGGGTATATCCGTTTGGATCAGTGAAATCTTTATTTAGATTACGAAGCGTGATGACTACCGAGCCTGCATTCGTTTGTAAATTTAAAGCCAGATACAACCAAGGAGTTTAAAAATGAATTTCTGAACGCTCGCATACATTTTTGACATCTAATAAATATGTCACTCATTTTTCATTACTGATTATTCTGCATTTTTAAAATGAAAAATACGCAATTGTTCGAATATTGTGGATATATGTTGTCGATTCAAAACCTTTATTTAAATACGTTCTTTAATTTGAGGGGACCATGAACCGTATTGACGGGATAAACATAAAATGTTTGACAGGAAATTAGGTAGAACAGTTTCTATGAGAAAATGAAATTGTTGTTTTTACCATATTCCTCGTAATTTTAAAGATAGTTATATGCTGTCGCGGACTTTTTTGTAGGACTTATTAAGATAAACATTTCTCTTATACATTATATACGTGTAAACTCTTCAGTTTTTGCAGCGTACGCAAGAATAGCTCGCAGATGCAGTTTTTCCCGACTTACTTAACAATTATCGTTATATTTTGGACAATTCACACACTATCTTAAAAATATATAGCCTATGTGTTATTCTGATGTATAAGCTATATTATTGTAAACTTTCATTGAAATCCATTCGGTAGATTTTGCGTGAAAGAGCAACAAACATCCAGACATCCAGACATCCAGACATCCATACATCCAGACATCCATACATACAAACTTTCGCGTTTATAATATTAGTAAGATCAATTATTTTTTATGCGCTTATGTGACCGTACTTACAGATGATAGTAGGTACTGGAAAATACAAGAAATTCGTCGGACAAACTGTTATGGTGATTTGTCAGTAGTAGTAAACAAAATGACTATGTCTACTACAGAGGTAGGTACCTACATAATCTGGTCCCAAAACTCGATATACCTGTATCAGTCACAGTAGCTGGTTAACGTCTTAAGTAGTTATTAACTTAGCAATAGTTTAGTTTAAAAACTAGTTTAAAATTGACGATTCAAAAGAGCTTGTAAAAGTCTATTTAAATAAAGATAATTTTGTCTTTGACTTTGAAGCAATTCCTGAATGGTTGCTGTTACTGACAATCTCTAAATTGATAAAACCAATAACGCCTTGCCTGACCTGGGAATGGATTTCGGATCTTCTCGATCGCACTACTCTCACATACACTGAGGGACCAAAGAGGTAGGCAGCTATATTAACTGAAAATATTAATTTGTACAATCTAAATAAAACCCAAAAAAAATCAACAAGAAATTAAGAAACAAATTGAAAAGATTTAAAAATAACAACAATACCAATTAAAAATACTACAGCAGCAGAACCTTTGAAACTCTACGAACATATTAAAAATTTTCTTTAGAACTACAAATATAGACGGTGAACTTTTTTTAATTATCTACAAGGCATTGGAGGCACACATTGTATCCCTGTCTGCACAGTAATGTGTGCAACCTCTACACCATACATACACATGTATGCACGTTCCGGGTTGGACACGGTCCTCCTCTAACACTACGATGACGGATTTTCAGACTTAGGCCACTACGCCAGCTATCTGGAATAGATAGAACGTAGAAGGATTTAGATCTTACACGTTCAATCTGACCATATGTACAGATCAATGTTCCCAACGAAGCTTACGAGGACCTACACTTTGAGGGGCCTTAGGTCCACTTATCTATAAATATTTAGTTTAATGTACAATTTAGTATATAAACATGTATTTACAATTTAAACATGACCAACAAATCACAGTTATATATATTTGATGGTGAATATAATACGGCCTAAATGGCATATCGTCTAATAGGAAACCATTTTGCGTTCACCTCCCTAGGCGTTACAATAATTAGCTACAAATCAAACTTCTATGGATCACTATGGTAGTGCATTATGGGTGGACACAATAATCCTAATACCATCTTTTTTTATTATTATTATCGCACTCAATAAACATAGGATAGCCCTACTTGCCACTATCGGCAAGACGCGCTGCAAGCCTAGACTATCGCTTCGAAAAGCGCATAGTTATTTCATACATGCATTATATACAGTACAATTTTACTTTTTATATTCTATTTGGTATACCCTAATGGCCCCAAGGCGCATAAAAAAATGTAGTATATCTCCTTTCGCAAAGTACATTGTATGATAATATTAAAAATCATCAAACAGGACCTGTAGTTTTTGAATTAATTAATTACAATCAGTAACACAAATCTTTTCTTTCCATAATAATATTATGGGCTACAGAAGCTGCCTGTTTATAAATGTTTCGTTATACAAAGAATATATTTGTATATATCTAGCCAAAAAAGAAATTAATATTCAAATATAAAACTAAGTTATAAGTACTTGATGTCTATCTTTTCTAGTTGTCTAATTTGCTAACACATTTTCGTCACAATGACCGCTAAGTGGTATTAACAGGTTTCATAAAATTATTATAAATAATTCTGAACGCTACTAAATATTGCAAATGGAATGGAATGCAAAAAATACTAAAAATATACACGGGAAATAAATTTTATACTCTGTTTTAATCTCTGAAAAAAATTCATTGATGCCCGCTGAGCGGTTTTGAAGCCTATTCGAGGTAAACTTTCGCACAAACGAAAATCTAAAAGAGAACATTTATGTTTTGACATCGCATAAATTTTAAAATCGCTTTTCAGCATATATACATAACTATACGTCCTATTACGGGCTACAAGTTTTCCATACGGTTATAAGGGACTATAGCTGTTGTCGCTTTAACTAGTTTGTAGAAACATGAAAATAAATAAATTGTAAAAGGGTAGATAAATAGTAATTGATAAAATGTTTGTCGATAGTTTGAGATATTATTGTCACGATTGGAATGTTATGGTAGGGCGGTTTCTATATAAGCACGTTCAGTGCTAGCAAGAGCGGATTGCCGAATCACGTCTTCGGTTGAACAGACCTAGATTATGTACCATAGTTTTATTGTGTATATTACATTGTGACTTGTAATAGTTATGTTCGTATTGTGTAATTGTATGAATATAAAGAGGTTGAGATATCATAGCTCTTTTACACCACGCTGGCCTTTTGCAGTTCATGGACTTTAGACAGCTCAGTTCAAATCCTATTAATTCTATTAAAGAACTACTCTCACGATGATGAGAAAGACTGTTAATTTAATATTAATATCGCCTTGTAACTTGGCTGTACAAATATCATTACACTTATTTAACAACGGGCTAATTACTTCGAGAGAAACAACGAGCCACCCCATTTGAAAGAATAAATATATTCACAAGAATATTGTTCTTTGTATTAGCTTTGTTTTCGGTTATAATTATAAATAAGTGTTTGTTTTAGCGTAACCTTTTCTAAATCTCAACAAATTTATTAACAAGTAACGTTTGCTTAGGGTCTTGTCTGCACAGAATTCGTACTTGTAATTAAAGGCGTAACAAATAGATGTGTCTATTAAAGGGAAAGTAAATTTGTAAGTGGTGTGCTATGGTAGTGCTATGTCGTAATCAACTTGGTTTGCGGTGCGAATGAACCAGATGATACCATTATTTTAAATACTTTAATAAAATATATAAATACTGTACAATTTTGTTCAATTATAGAGGTATCCGAAGTCCCACTTTGCTGTTGGAAGGATTTTCGTATCCGCTTGTAAAGCTACCACCATAAACGTGTGTCTTGGGACATACAAGGGAATCGTATTCCGAGATCAGCCCGTATATATCCAGCTATCATCAGACTTGTATAATGTTTTCAACTTCTGAAGGACTATCGTAGTTGTTTGTTTCAAATAGCATTGAATGAATTTCGATCGTACTGCGTATAGTCGCGCTTTTGCCACTTCGCCGTATAAAAAAGTTTATACGTGATATAAAAGTTTGATATCCTAAGACCAAATTGTGTTATGAAGAGACAGAACGCTCGCAACAGGTTGTACTATAAAGGCCTTTGTAGGAGACGAGTATACCCTTTGTTTAGCGATAAACAGCATCTGAAAACAGAACAGCTTTATTGTTTCAATTTAAGTTTCATGGAGAATACTTTGATTTTCGCCATCTGTCTCCTTTTATTTTATAAACCATTTTAAAAGTCCAAAAATGTCCCTACAATCTTTAAACATTGCAGGTGTTCCCAGGAGCTCGTAATTGTGTGTCTTTAGATTGGCCTGCCAGACTTCTGGACGTTATCCAAGAAAAAGTTTCAGTAGAGGCTCAGACGCTACAAAGTTCACGGATTGCTAGAGACAGGCTCATAATTATTTATGGAAATAATAGTATACTTATGTCTAGCTGAAAATTCCTTTAAGAAAACTGTTTGCCCTTTAAGAAACGAATAAGGGATTTCTTGATCGCTTGCATAAATTTATGGAAGCTAGGTTTTTTTTCAACTAAAATTACAAAATGAATTAGTATAAACAATAACAGAACGCATATACATATTTATTTATCACACTTTATTGTACACCACAACACATACAGAAACATGAATTAAGAATAATATAAGTAAGAAAAAGAGTGGCACAAATGGCGGTCTTATCGCTGAATGCGATTTCTTCCAGACAACCGTAGGATGGACTGGAAAGTATAAGAAAAACAGAGCAGGTGGGTACGTAATAATAATACTTATATATAAAATAATATATGTGACGTAAAATCTACATACATAATATGTACAAGTTGAAAACCTAGACTTCGCGTTCGAACAAGAACTTGATTGCGTAACTGTAATTTGAAGTTGCTAACTAACAATCGCACGAAATAGGTACATACCCTGATTACCAAATTGGGAGTTATAGAATTACAACATACTAAATGCGTTAAGCTTATATTTTCGTAATGTTTACTAATTACTTGAGTCAATCATCCTTTGAATATAAACTATACATCAGAGTTAGACTAATTCCGAGATATGTACATAATGGGTCCTGTGATCCATCACGTACGGAGTGCACCAAACGAAATGATTTTCTGTGAGCCAATGATACCCCCCGAAGCCAGCTTGTACTGCACCATTTGAGAGAACTGTCTCTCAATTGCAATTCGTTTCGTTTCTTATGCATAATTTCGCGAAGTATATCCTAAGTTGCTTATATTGAAGACCAAAGTAGTAGTTTTACAAAATGATTGCTGTTTAAATTTTTAAAATTGTATTACGTCTATAAATAAATTAACCATGCAGTCATCAACTGGATTGCAATCTATTTTCGATTATGGGTAATTAGATCCCTTTTGGATTTAACAGTAGGTACTTACCAATATAAAAGAAACCGTAGTGTGGTTTTTCTCACTCAGCGTTTAATTAAGACAAATAGTGTAATCTATTACGGATGTAACTACACATGGTAGCAACATCTCTTGAAATATTTAATAGTGTTAGTCTAGCCCGCATTCCCAGGGGTCAGTCTCGACCTGGTGTTTACCTGATATCTCTTATGTACTCGCCCTAACGGGACTAGACAAATAATCTGTAGTATCTTCGCATGTTTTCCTACAATTAGTTTTTTTTTATATTTATGTTTCTTAAGTTATTACGGTTTGTTAGGTTTAATATAATTTACAACTAGCTTTTTAGTTGTAGTCTCGTCTTTAGATTAGCTTTGTTCCGTTCGTATTTCGTCGGAAATACACTATCGTTTTAAGCATTTTATGCAATGTATTGTTGTGCTCTATTCAATACCGGCAATAGTAAAGTCTCGAACAAATGGAGTTCAAATGGTGCAAGGCATATTTCATTCGAGTGACAACTAAAACAAATTGGTTTCACATCAATCGTTCGCGCTAAGTGGAACGAGAAACTAGTTAAAAATAATATTCTCAGTTCAAACTAAACTTTCGACGGTTTTAATTCAAACTGCAGCTTTCACATGTACACAACATTGCGAGAGTGCGAGCACTAAGATTTTTACACGAATAGAAACGCGACGCTTGCCTTAGAAGTACTTTTAATTAGATACTCCTTTTTATCTCTCAGCAAATATTTAGCTTACAGAACTTGTGACTAAGTAACATCTCGCTGTATACTCGAGTGCACGAAAGTAACTGGAAATGAATGAAATTTTCAACAGTTTTAGAAAAGCATTGGTTAATAACATGAGTTGGTAATTAACTAACATTAATTCTTCTGTTACTAAAACGAGGAATTAGATTTTTTTTATATAATATTTGTAAAGCATTCCTCCTTGGTCCCGCGGTATAAATGTAAGCGAAGCAATCGGTCGACATAGTCATAGCAAACTATATAGAATATACCATAGATATTACATTAATATTTTTTTTTCTTCCAAAAGTTATTTTTGCGAAATCAATTCGATAACCTTGAATACGAGTGTCATTCAAATATTTCAATATTATCTAATTTCCACTTTAACAGACTTTTTATATTCAGTGGTAGTAGAAGTTTCATCAATCCGTCTGTAGTACAACATCTAAGTAGTAACACCTAAGTTCCTATTCGTTTTACGAGGAATGACTTTAACACCGCACTGCCGTGTCGGCGATAGCACAACTCTCACATCTCGACGGCGGGCTATCAAAGTCAGTACCTCCTTCTCGTTTTACGTTGAATTATATCTAACACTTGGTCGTGAATGCGTCGTTATTCTGCAAAATACATCCTCTGAGAAAAAGGCCGGCCATTACGAGTAGTATAGAAGGTCGGTGTTTTTCTCTATTATGGCTTATTTAACTAGCATTAGATTAAAGTGATATTATCAAAAGCAGAAATAAATCGCTGGAAGATTACATGAAAAAATATACGAGTCGGTCTCCAGATATAAAAATATATTTTATTATTTCTCAAAACTGTTATTTCGGCATAAAATATCTAACTGTCTCTGTAGTAGTAGAGGAGGTGACATGTATAACATCTTTTTTTAGGATTATTTATTAAATTATCATAATTGTCGTAAAAAATGTGATCTTTTATGTAAGATCTTTGGGCTTTATTTTATTTTCATAGCCGTACAGCTATATTTAAGCTATTCTTATGAGGGATACACATTTAACTTAAAACTTAAATAATACATTAAAAATATGATTCGTCATGTCTTTTAAAAAATAATAAAATGAATTATGTAAATTTACTATCTGAATAAAGAAATTACAGCTAAAGAAACCTCAAGTAAAGATTTTACAAAGAACTGAATAGAACAATTAGCATATTTTTATACGGAAAAAAAGCCTAGTTATACCATAACCTTACCAAAAATTCATGGAGCACACAGGTAAATGGCTGTAAAAAATCGCATAGATCATCCACGAATGACCGCGTCGCTTTTGGCTCGCATCCGGTGACAAGGGAACGCTTTTTAAATCACATTACCGACGTAACCGCATGTGAATGCAATTAATGTAAGCCCATACGTATTTAATACTAAAACAATAAATCGAACCGAAAATGTAGTTAATGCGAAGAAGAACCTAATTCATTTCTAGACATAAAACCGCGACATTGTTTATCTTTTAAGAAACGTGTTTAGAAAGCCTTCCACGCATGAGTTGGTGGAAGTTACAGTTTGCGGTAATAAATGGCGTATACAGGCATGTTTATGAAAAGATATTTGAAAGGGGCTGTATACTTTAAGGGTTTATAAAGATTATCTTCAAAGCAGTGCGCGAAATATTAAACTTTCGGCGGTTGGGATCGTCTTTTAACGACGTTAATAAATAGATACCTTAAATGAGGTTCACACAGTTACTTGCGTTCATAAAAAGCATGTTTAGGTATTCGGCCACGGTAATAAAAGCAGACATGCCGTTTCTATTCACAGCAATATCCCGGTTAAATTATGCCATCGCCGTAAAGGTTAGCTGGTGGATTTTCGCAATTATGGAGGAGCGAATTTTTTAATGAGAGTTGCAAACATTGTAACGCGCACTTTTTGTTGCGCACCTATTACATTACAAATACTAATAGTGAATGCCAGTTCTGGCGTCCACATGTAAATCTGTGACAGAACAAATAAATGTTTTGTAAAATGTTTACCCCCACCGGAACACAACACCTGATAAATGATAGCTACGGGCGGTTTTATGAAAATGTAAAACGATAAAATGTTACCTGCGTCACCTTCTGGGACAGCTTTCGCAGAAAATAAATATCTTTTTACAATGTACGGCTTATTTTAACATTTTTTTTAACTTAGAATCTGGATGTTTGTGACTTTACAACCATTTCATCTCTTTTTGGATTTTTTGCCGTAAAAATATGTGACTGAGTTATGATTTAAATTGTATAATAAAATCAGCAAATCAAAAGTGGTCTTAATGATTATATATTTGTGAAAATACTTTATATGAGCTTATATTAGAAATTTAAAAGTCTCATTTCGCTGTACATCCTTCACCGTGTATTAAAATTGGAAATTTATCCAATATTTTTTAATACCCACCCCGAATGCTTATTTCTTGAAACTTCCGTTAACTTGATTGTATTTTAACCGACTTCGAAAGAGTAGGATTTTAATTTATGTATGCTGCAAAAATTAGACGCCGACATTAGCGCGGATATAAATTACATCGTTTAGCGAATGAAAATATTAATCATGTTTATATACCTACTTACTATATAAGTTTTTTTTATAAAATATAATATATATTTTAAACTAGAAAAAATGAGCGCACTGGCACCTAATGGCATGTGCCAAGAGATCGAAATAGAGGCATTCGACGACCAGTATGCTGATTTACGATACCGGATAGATATAAACTATATGAATCAGTCAATCCAGGAAAACGTCACACTAACGTGAGTCTCTATTAAACTACTATTTTATATTTGTGATCGTTGAAATAGTTTTTCTATAGATTTATGAAACGAATTTAATATACGGACATCATAAATTGGCTATATCACACATAAAAAACTGTATAAGTTACATCATAAGTACTCTAAATCAGTGGCGGTTCTTTCATAGAAGCCCAAAAGCCCAGCTTGCCTTACAAAATTCCGGATAATAATCTTTAAACCTTAACCTTTAACCAAAGCAATTTGACATATAAATGAGAACATCCTGGCCCCACAATAAACAATTACAAACTAGACATTACACGATTAACGTGTAAATATACCCTTATACGAGTACTATACTCACTGTCCCCAACAGTATCACAGCGTAATAGATCGGATTACGTTATGAAGCTAATTAATTAATTCCATGCTTCATATGCTTCTATGACTTCTAAGTGCATGAAGAAAATGATCTGACAATGTTAAAGCCACAAAGCTCAAGGACAAATGAAAACATTGGGGAATTAGCCAGTTCTGAGAAATTAATCCACATAATTCGTGAATAGTTAATGGCGTAAGAGTGAAAGAGCCCGCATCCATCACTATCAGAATACCCTACCGTATAACCTTTTTTACCCCACTCCACAGAAACGGGATTAATTCTGGATCGTAAAGTTATGTTAAAATCTTTCCATGCTTCAACTGTACAAGAATAGGCCGTTTACTCGTACGACAGCATTGATATTAAGATGGAGCTTTTTGGAATACAATTGGATGCGGTGACCGCCAAAACAAAAATAACACGTGGATAATTATCATTGACGGGTATAATTTACCCGTTGCGCTTTATGTTATCAGCTTTAACAAAACGAAGTAGTAGTTACCGAGAAAACGTCATCCAGCATTAAAGTACAATTAACGGAGTAAAGATGGCATTAATACAGAAATTTTAATGCCTTTCAACCATTTTTTAGAAAAAAAAATTAAAGGAAAATTTAAAAATGAAAAAAATCATTATATAATGATGAACGATGAATTTATTTTAACTCAGGTATGCGGGGATGTTTAAATAAGAAATATTTATTAAATTCGTCTTTATGGAGTTAATTTATGATAACATATAGTATTAAAGCATATAACTTCGTGTTGATGAAAGTGACATAATTTTTAAGCCTTTGTACACGATCAGACGTTCGTTAATTATTCGATAAATTAAAACTACGCTTTAAAACTTTGCTATCAATTGTTTATAGAAACGGTATAAAATTTTAGTGAAAAATTCCCTAAAGTAGTACATGTGTGGCGTGTATCACAAACCAGGCCTTTCTACAATACATTCACGTTATGAATAATAAAACAACGTCATGATTTGATCAAACACAAACGTAATGATGTCATACAACCAATATAAAATATATTAGTAAGCTAACACCATTCAAAGTACATATTTAAATGCAAGTACTTCTTAGCGGAATTGTTGATAGCGTTTTTGGTCTATTCGGCGCCTCGTAAATAATTCAGGGGCGTACGAAATCGTTCTAATTAAGCTCAAGGAGGGACAAAAACTAAGAATGAATTCAATTCCCGGGGCGAGGAGTATGAAGTGGCCACGACCAAAACAAATTCAGCTTACGATTCAAGATGAGACGCAGCGAATAACGACAAACACAAGGCGAAAAGGCAGAATACGCATAAGTCACTGTCACAAGCCAAGTCCGACGACACTTTTTTGCTGTTCCACGGGGTTTGTGGCTGCAACAATGATAAAAGACTCATGTGTGCCGTTTGTTTCGCACGAAAAAACTAAATTTTCCTTATCGCATGCACGTTTAAATTAATTCTGTTATGAATTATTTTTTAACCGCCACCAAATGTTTTATGCGAGTCGCGTGAAAATTAATTTGTTGCCTTCTTATTTTAAAAATAACAGAATATTAACTTATACAAATTTTATAGAATATTAATATTCTTAAATAAATTAGGACGGTTGTTGTGAAGCAGAAATAGCCTGGTTATGAGTCATAAGACCGCAGATCCAATTCGATGCCAGTACCTACTACTTAAAATGTGCTCACTGTAGAACTAGAACAAATACATTTATTAGTAACTATTAAATGATTTATTAAATTATGAGCTATAATAAAATACATTTTCCATGTCACTTATAATTGAGTACAAGTTCCTTTTATAATAAACTGAAATCACGGACAATTAAAAACAGTTATAAACGCGATAAAGGGTAAGATCCTGCTTGTTATTTAGTTTTATTCAGGCCAAAAACAATATTCTTCAAGCTTTTATATACCAATTAGCAAAGGTTATTGAATATTGGCGTGTTCTTTATCTAATTATCCACAAGGTTAACAAAAATATCAGGAATTTAGAAAATATGTATGTATATGGAATTTATGTATTTATTCGTGGTCTCGCGCACAAGTACCATGTGCCGTGCGATCTAAAGGTCCCGGGTTCGGTAACCGGGTCAAGCAAAAGGTTATTGGGTTTTTCCATTACAATTCTCAGTAGCAGCACGGAGTCTGGAATTGTGCCCGGAAAACGGAAATATGGTCGCCTCCATTACGTGGGACTCATACATAACTGGCGAATTGTGGGTACAGAAATGTACCTCTTCCTACCCCACCCGGGTATACAGCAGTGAGGTTATGAATGTATGTATGTACTTGCAAATAAAAATCATGATTGCTTTATTGTCATGGAATACCTAAAAGTAAAAAAAATATATTAAAAATTAAAACGTAATTGAAATTGAAAATTGTTTTAGTAATTAATGTTAATTCATAACCAGCTTACTCTAATTCTGCGTGAGATAAGCCTAACATGATTTGATAGTTATTGTGTATATCTTCTTATATATAAAATTCTCGTGTCACGGTGTTCGAAATTTATCTCCTCCGAAACGGCTTGACCGATTTTTATGAAATTTTATATGCATATTCAGTGGGTCTGAGAATCGAACAACATCTATTTTTCATCCCCCTAAATATTATTTTTTTATTTTTTTGACAAAATTTATTGTTTTTATTTTTTTATTATACAACATACAAAAATACATACAACCCCAAATTTTCAACCCTCTACGATCAACTCCTATTTTTTTTTTGTCAATTAAAAACTTTTTTTGTTTTATTTGTGTATCAATCTGGGTCTGAGAATCGAACAACATCTATTTTTCATCCCCCTAAATGTTAAGGGTGGTCCATCCCTAAATTTTTATTTTTTATTTTTTTGACAAAATTTGGCAAAACATTCCTTATTTCGCTACTTCTTGCCGAGATACGATCAAAAAACGGCATCGCATTGGCCGTTGCATCTTCTGGCATTGCAGCAACTTTATTAGATGGAGGCAGAACAGCTCATTCAGCATTTAAGCTACCGTTGAACATTCAAAATAATCCAGATGCATTGTGCAACATAAAAAAACAATCGTCTATGGCCACAGTGCTGAAACAATGTAAAATTATTATCTGGGATGAATGCACTATGGCACACAAACATTCGCTTGAGGCATTGGATAGGACACTAAAGGATATAAAAAACAACGATAAACTATTTGGCGGCACTTTGTTACTCCTTTCAGGTGATTTCAGACAAACACTTCCCGTTATTCCACGTTCAACGTACGCTGATGAAATCAACGCTTGCTCAAAATCATCGCGACTATGGCGTAATATTGAAAAAGTACAACTGACGGTGAACATGCGCGTTCATATGCTTCAGGATCCATCGTTATTATATCTCCGATTATTCTGCTGCGTAACTTAAACCCACCACGGCTGTGTAATGGCACACGATTAGTCATTAAAAAATTAATGACTAACGTTATTGAAGCCATCATCTTGAATGGCAAGTTTCAAGGTGAAAATGTGTTGCTGCCACGAATCCCTATGATTCCTACAGATGTGCCAATTGAGTTCAAACGCACTCAATTCCCAATTAGATTGGCATTCGCTATGACGATCAATAAGTCACAAGGCCAGACATTGTCTGTATGTGGCTTACATTTGGAAACACCATGCTTTTCCCATGGACAACTTTATGTGGCATGTTCTCGCGTGGGAAAACCAACCAGTTTGTTTGTGTTGGCTAAAGACGGACTAACAAAGAATATTGTACACTCTATTGCGCTGAGAGATTAATATTTTTTTTCAAATGCCATGATCTTCTTCTATCTAAAAATGAATTGCTGTTCGTTAGTCTCGCTAAAACTCGAGAACGGCTGGGTCGATTTGGCTGATTTCGGTTTTGAAATGTTTGTCGTAGTCCAGGGAAGGTTTAAATTTAGGATTTAAGGGACATTCAATGACTGTTAGGTGATACGAAGTTTGCCGGGTCAGCTAGTTATAATATAAAGTTAAAATAACAATTATTGACGACATCGCACCTCAGTATTAACTATCATCCAATAAACCAAATTATATCTTCTGCCGTTTTGAGGTCATAAACCAATTAGTAAGATAATAACTTAAGTGGAATCAATAGTATAACCAACCTTATAATTAATTTCCCGTAAAATGGAGTTTCAAATATAAAATTAACGAACCATGTTACAAGGCGCAGCCTCGGATTTCTAAATAGGTATCTTAATCTGAAAGAAATACATACAATACATACATAAACTCACGCCTGTATTCCCTGAAGGGGTAGGCAGAGGTGCATTTCTGCACCCACATTTCGCCAGGTATGTAGGTATCAGTCCCACGTAATAGGGGGCGAGCCTATTGCCGTTTTTCGGGCACATTTGCAGACTCCGTGCTGCTACTGAGAATTTCCTAATGGAAAAACCCAATAACACTTTGCCCGACCCGGGAATCGAACCCACGACCTCTAGATCGCACGGCACATACTTTTACCGCGAGACCACGAATATTGATGATTCAATCTTACTGAAACGAATGTTCGATTTATAAATGATATAGACATTAAAATGTTCGTTCAATAATTGAAAACGTTGGGTTTTAGGTAATAATTATTGGAATGAATTGACTGCTTCGATGAGGTTGCGGTGTATGTGGGCGGTGTGCGATCGGAAGAATCCGGTTTCCATTCCCAAAAAGTTTTTTTTGGTTTTACCGTTGGGAATTTTTTTTAACAGTGCAAAGTTTGGAAATGTGTTGACTGTAAGCAAAAACCAAGTACCCAAGTATAGAAAAACACTTCTGTCTACCTGTTCATCTATTATAAATTCAAGGACATAAATACAAGGACGTCTATTCCAAAATATATAAATCCCAGAGAGTATTAAAACACAAAAAATATTTTAAAACAGATATTGCGGTAAACCAAGTGTTAATTAATTTCCGTGTCTCTTTTAACTCTAGGTATTACAATAAAATCATACTTTTATAATTAAGAGAGGCGGGAAATCAGTTGTGACGCAATTTAATAAGCTACGTGCGTAATTGGGTGCTGCAGAAAATAATTTACCATCCGCTCTCGAACGTGGAATATAAAAGAATCAACTTCCTGTAGATATATTCACGGTTCTTGAATATCTTCACTGACCGCTAATCGATACTAAAGGGCCCTGCACGAGGCGCCGAATGGGAGCAACCCTCATTAGTAGTATATTAACGCCTTAGCGGAAGCCTACTAAAAATTGCGAGTCAAGACTCGCCGAAGAAGCCAAGATAGTAATTAAGTTACTTTTTACTGGCTTTCGGCCACAGCTTAACAGGCGTGTCAAAGTTTAACCAAACATTTTTTTCATCTTTATTAGCGATTTTACTAATTGAAATTTTTGTCTACGGCCTAATATATTTTCTATACTCGATTGCCCTATTTTAGCCCTATGGACTAGTTTAGTATTGTAACTTTTATTCCTAGACTTATTATTAATTCTAAACATGCCTTCCATGTATCATTTAATTAACTCATTTTAATAAATCCTTGATATGAACTGTGACTCTTACAGGCTAAATCCTGCGGTTTCTTAGGGACTAGATTTTAAATCTTTCTATCATTACCCGACACAATGGTAATAAGCATTTCAATTTAGTACATTACTACATTGAGCTTATTTGCGCTTTATATCATGACGTCGTAACTATTAACACATCTGATGTACAATAATATATGTACCAAATCTATTGACATAAATGTGCTCTGCTACGATGCTCGTAGACATTAAGGGTTAGGAACTAAAGGTGTAATTTCATTTGAACACAAGCCGCTTAACTAAGTTTTGTGACATTATGTTAAATATATTAAACAGTATTGTGGAGACATGCCAGTGTTTTAATCTCGTTTATACTTGGAGGCATTTGGAACGAACATTAGTGAGGTTTGGTAACAATTTCGATGCCAACAATGAGAACCGCACAATATGCACCGCCGGTGCTTGTGGCAAGTAGGTATATGCGAAAAGTTGACCGCACATAACTTTTGCATTTTAATGTGAAATATTTAAAATTCATGCTCATATTATTAATGAATGTAATAATTGTCATCATGAAATAATACAAAATAATAAAATGCATTTTTTAACGGAAACCTGAAATCAATAACAACATCGTGAAATAAAAGTGTAAAAATAAAAATAGCAAATTTTGCGTAGGTATAGCTCAATTCCCAAACAAATTCAATAATTTAAATTTAAACACACAATGGATATATCTATGGTTAAGGATAAAATTTAATAATTTCGTAAAAAAAATTGCTAAGGATTTTTTTAATTGGACAAAATCACACCTTGGGCTATATTATAACAATTTCCTCGATTGAGTTAAAAAGCCCAATAGCCGACGGTGTTCAGGAAAAAATCATAGCTGTACCGTCGTTGCGTAAGGTAATATAACTTGTTTCCTCATTTAAAAAATATTACAAGCCAGCCGCGGGCTAGAGCGCGTACCACCAAAGTATACAAAGCAGTAAATAAAATATAATTCCAAAGGTAGAACAACTCCCGTCGAATGTTCGCCTCTTCCGCATAAAAATTATAATTTAATTTACCTTCCGCATAAAATTATTCATGACGCCTTTATATTTATTTACACTCCAAATAATGACGTAGTTCAAGAATTTTACGTCAGCTTCATTAAAAGCGCATCAAAAATCTGTGAAGTCCATAACTTAATAAATATAAACTAAAACCTTTTTCATAACAACATTAAATAATAAAGTTGACCAGCGTGGTGTCACCAAAAGTTTGTGTCCCCGAAGAGTTGTGTTAAAGCAATTGTTGCCTTAGTGACAATGTTAAACATATTATTGGGCAATTTACCATAGCAAAGTTCACCTGTTTTAATGTTAATATTAATCACTTTAGCTGTCACTTTTAAGTAGTTGCAGTCATGCAATCACGCGTGTTTTAACATTACACGTTTCCCGATTTACGGTGAGCGCGTCGTGGGAGAGACGGGATGTATGGACCGTGGCTCGCGCGGTAGCTGAAAGCCGACTGTCGTACCATTGTGGCACGGTATGGCCGCTGCATTCTCGCACAGTCCGCGCAGTCGCAACTCCTGAAGCGCGGTCTCGGCCGTGCGCTAACTCGCCAATGTGTTATGCTTATAAGAACGAGGTCCTCGACAGTTCTGGATCACTGTGGGTGATCTCTAGAAATATTGTAATGGTCTTTACCTCGGTGCTGAGGATAGTAATGGTTATTTTCATATTATATGGAGTTTAAAATTAATATTATAAAAATATTATAATAAAAATTAATATTAAGGCGTGAGTTTATGTATGTATGTGTAAAATTAATATTATGTATTTGTTATTAACTATTATTGCAATTTAAGTACGATAACTTTGGTAATAAAATTAAAATTGAGTATTTTGAGCATTTTCTTAGGTTTAAAAATGTTTCAGGTATGTAAAAAAATGCTGGTAACACCAAAGTTACTCCCAAAGATTCTTATATATGTCTCAATTCTAATGTCTTGCCAATTAATGATTAATTATGTGTCATATTTGTGCACTTAGAAAACTAGATATTTATAGATGTCTATCTATAGATTATATATATCAAATAATATGATTTTTATATATTTATAAAACATACAATACTAAACAAAAGAGTAATAATCAATATTTCAGTTAAATTATCTAAGAGATTATTTTTAACAGTAAAAAAATGCTTATCTCTTTGGATTTTGGGACTGTTGGTCACGATTCAGTCAGCCTGTTACTGTTTTTTCCGCATTACAGGACTTAGCACTGCAACTAATAATTTCCTTAAGGAAAGCCCTTCACTAAATTTCAAGACGCGCGCTGATGCCACACAGACTAACAAGGTAGTCGCTTGAAAAGCTCACTCAAATTTATCATCAAAACGGAACTTTTTAATATGACTATATGCATCACTGCTAGGACTGCATCTCTCCTATAGTAGAGAGGTTCCTTTTTTTTCGGTACCTCGGGGGAGCGCGGAAGGGGTCTCTGGCTTTCCAACTCGGCGCGCGGAACAATATAATAGTAGAGAGGTTCCTTGGCAACTGCGCTCTTTAGTTTATAAAATTAATACATGGCAGTTTGTGGCCTGGGTTAAAGTTTTTTAGATACTATTATTTTGGTTAAACGTCAGTCTCAAATTTTTAGGGACGTGTATCGCTCCGAAAAAAATACTTTTTGAGGGAACTCTGTGTATTTTTATTTGAGCTTTCCAATCCTTGACCTATAATTTAAAGTTCTCATTCCTTTCAATGCGTAATTTTATAAATCATAAAACTTGAACTATGCGAAAATGCATGAATGAAATTATTAACTTCAAGAATAAATAATACAATATCTATTGAATATCTTGAATTATAAAAAAAATGCACATACTGGCAAATGAATGGTAAACTCCTATGTATACACAACGTCACGCCCGTATTCCCTGAAGAGGTAGGCAGAGGTGATTTCTGCACCCACATTTCGCCAAGTATGTATCAGTCCCACGTAATAGGGAGCGAGTCTATTGTCAGTTTTAGAGCACATTTCTCCATAAGAATTTTCTCATGGAAAGACCAAATAACACCTTACCTCACCCAGGAATCGAACCCGGGACCTCTAGATCGCACGGCACATACCACACTCGAGACCATGAGGCAGTCTTAATTAAATTATTGATAAATAATAAGAACTTAAATACTAAAATCATCCTTTACAATAGTTTAGTCCGTAGCATTTTAGAATACTGTAGTGTAATTTGGAGGCCTCATTATGCCACGCACTCATTGCGCATAGAAAGGGTACAAAAACGTTTTTTGTCGCACTTAACATATTCCGTGAATAAATCAAATATTTTACGAACATATCAATCTCGATTGCAGTATTTTCAAGTAAATTCCCTATCGACCAGAAGGTGCTTCACTGACGTAAAATTCGTAATTAAAATTTTGACTAATTCAATAGAATGCCTCCAATTGTTGTCACTACTTAACTTGCGTGTCCCAAAGAGAATACCTAGAAAACCTATAACACTACTCTGTCCCCCTCTAAGAAGAACGGTACTAGGCGCTAATTCTCCATTTACAAGATTCTCCAAACTAATAAATGGTATAAGTGATGTCATTGACGTAAACTTTCACTCGCCTGCTGCATTGTATAAACTAGTTCTTGCGCATCTCTCGGATATTGACTGTAATTTTAATGAATAAAACTGTATTATTTTAAATTCACAATATGCTCCAAATTCTAAATTTTAAATATTATTATTATGATTATTATTTTTAATAGTGTTAATTGTTTGTTATATATTTTTTTTTATGTACTCATTACCATTAGAACTTTTTATAACCTTTTTTTAGATTGTTTAGTGCATGCGGTATTTGCCTTTAAGTAGTTGTTGCATTTATCTTATTATTATTTTTTGTAGCACGTAACAACATATGTAACCATCTATTGTAAACAACTGTTGGCAAATCTTATAAATAAATAAATAAATACACCAAACAGTCGTTACATAGTTCTAACCCCACACTAAGATACAAACCTTGGGTCGTGGGTATTGGAAACGAATGACCCGAAACAAATATTTGTGAATCACACTTACATTTACTTACTTACTTACAGGATCAAACCCGCGGCCTCAGATTTTACAAGCTGGTGTCTAGACAACTACGCCACGGAGGTTTTCGAATTATGTAGGTATAATAAAATTATGGTAATGATAGTGGTTTCCATACAATTAAGTTTCAACTATGCGAATGTGTAATGACTGCCTCGTGGTCTCGCGGTACAAATATGTTCCGTACAATCACGAGGTCCCGGGTTCGAATCCCGGGTCGGGCAAAGTGTTATTGGGTTTATCCATTAGGAAATTCTCGGTAATAGCACGGAGTCAGGAATTGTGCCCGAAAAACGGCAATAGGCTCGCCCCCTATTACGTGGGACTGATATATAAATGGCGAAATGTGTGTGCAGTAATGTACCTCTGCCTATCCCTTCGGGGAATACAGGCGTGAGATTATGTATGTATGTATGTATGAATGTGCAAATTCGTGATGGCCATGGCGGATATCTCAAGTCCTTACAACTTTAAGGTGTCCATTCGATAATGCGCCGGGTGAAAGCAGGAACCCATTCAGGGCGCCTCTTTCCCTGTGATATCTCGTCCTGAGCCAATGCGCGTAACGACTGCTGAGGGGTACTACAAAACTTACTTCGTTTGAGTGTTACAGATATTATTAGCCAACCATGACCAATGCAATAATTCCATTATAGTTTTAAGTTGTTTGTCAATATTTCTAGCCTAACTGATAACAATATAGATATGACTTATAAAGCGAACTATGAGTTAGCTATCTATCCACCATAGTTGGCTTAGCATACTACAAAAGATCATCTACCATAGTTGGCTTAGCATACTACAAATCTTGCTGGTGCTAGGATATTCGTATCCGCCCGGAAGGCGACCACCGTACACAGGGCGTAAAACCCGCCATAGTGGCACATGCAAGTGTGCCGCGTTCCGGGATCAGCCAGTGTATATCCGGTTTTCGGGGGGGCAATCATGGTGAAAGGATGACCGTGCCGGCAATTTTTTTGGCCGGTTTGTCGCGGTCGGTCCTTTGATCGCCATGATTGATAGTCCCCCAAACTTCTTCACAATAAGGTGAAGAGGTATTCGGCCGGCATGATTGTGTCGACCAACGGGAGACCATCATCTCTCGCTGGTCGGCACTTTTTCTGGACTCCATTGCGCTTACCATCAGGTGCAATGGGGTCACTTTGCCGTACCAGAATAAAATAAAAAAAAGCATCTATAAACTATATGAACTGTTATTATATAATACTTTACTGAAAACTACTATCACATTTGAGTTATAACAATAATATAATTATCTGAAAACTAAATTACTATGCACTTGTAAATTGCTTTTAAAAACAATATCTGTAAGAAGATGCCACCTTGCCCTTATATATGAGTTTTTCTTAACGGCTTTTTATTATTTTGAATAATACTAACACAAATAAATTAGAAGTAAAACATTTTTAAGCAAAATTTTAGGCACAGAAGTATCTATAGTTAGGTAGTGCTTATCTGAGACATGTCATAGGTATTGCCTTAAGAACATAAAGTACCTCAACATCAGCCCATATACATCCCAATGCTGGGCACGGACCTCCTCTAAAACTAATAGGACTTAGCCCTAACCTACTAGAATTTGCGCCAAATACTTTTAGAATATATTTTTAGCTCCTTAGTTTATTGTCTCAGATAAAACTTAGTTTATAAAAAGTACTTTTTACTATATACTTAAGTAGTATCTATAACATTTAAGTAAAAATGTACTCGTATATACGTCATCATCTATTGCCTAGATAAGGGTTTCTCAAAATAGAGTTCGCGAACCCTTAGAGGTTCGCCATTCGACGGCAGGGGGTTCGCGACAAGATTAACGTAATGGTGACTTGATGCCTAGCAGGCACGTGCGGCACACATACTTAGTGGCTTAATCTATCTTACAAATAAATAAAATTGGAGTGTCTGTTTGTAATATTGAAATAACCGCTTTTTAATAAATGCATATGGATGTATACCTACACGGTACATATACCAAATTAACGGTTTTTACAATTTTTGTCTGTCTGTCTGTCTGTTTGTTCCGGCTAATCTCTAAATCAGGTGGACCAATTTTAACGGGACTTTCACTGGCAGATAGCTGATGTAATAAGGAGTAACTAAGGCTAAAAAAATAAAAACAAAATTATTAAAGGAATCGGCTGTTAGGCGGAACGAAGTTTGCCGGGTCAGCTAGTAATAAAATAATTTTAAAACTATCTTGCAGATGCACGCATTCCTACATAGTTCTGATTCCACAATTCTCATTCTTTTGTCTAAAGTATCAGTAACTACAAAAAAATCAATATCAAGCACCTAGGCCCGACTGAAATAATTATGGATCACGCAAATATTCGTCTCATTGTAGAGGTAAGGAGTGTCATCTCCTATAGTAGAAAATCGAAAAAAGTGTCCAGCGGTCAGTTGTAAATAACAGTTCAAAAACCTTCCAGAATGGCGCTAGTGTAGACACATGGTATGAATTTAATATTATTGTCGACAAAAGTAGTTATTTATTGAAAATGTCAACTACTTACGTAGTACAAAATAATGTAGTAAATATAACCTTAAAGAGTTATTATGAAAAACGCGTGTAGCTATAGTGATTTTATATCCTGAACTGTGAATAGTATATTTATTGATTTCCGCTTCCTTTAAAATTTATGATGCTGATGCTAATGTAGCGCCCCAAATTTAATACATTTTGACGGACACTTTTGCATGTACTAGATGACACTCCTTACCTTTACCCTCCATAGTTTTACGGGATGGCTGCTTACCAACCTGATAGATGCTGTCAAAAAAATGCAACGAACTCTTTAGACAATTGACCACATGTCACATAGGTCGTAGACCGACAAATCAAAATAAATTGATGGATGCAGTCGACTCAAAATCTTGGAGGTCGCAGGTTAAAATCCCAGACACTTACCTCTGTCTTTTCGAAGGTACCCATGTGTGTATGTACAATAAATTATCACGTACTCTAACGCCCCGTTCGCACGGGCGTTAAAAAAGCGTTGCGTTAAAACCCGGTGTTGGCACTTTTTGACGCTTTACATTTGAGTGTTCATACGAGCGCTTTTTAATCACTCTTGTCTCGCCTCGCGCTTTAGTAAGACGTGAGAATGGTTAGCGCTAATTGACTAGCAGTAGCGGTTTCTGTCGCTAGAAGGCGAAAAAGGAAACAGAAGGCATTCTGGGTACATCCTCTTAATGAGCCAAGATACGTAAAAGGGCAGTTTTTTGCCACTTTTTTTTTTTATTATTGTCGAATGTCTATAGCAGGGTTTCTCAAATTTGTGGTTCACGAATCCCTGTTACTGTTTCAAGGTGACAGCGAACCCCTTAAGCCTTAAGTAACTAATCCCCCACCCCCCAAAAGAAAGTCATAAAACTGTCTGCTGAAGAAAATAAAGATTTACTTATTTCAATAAAAGATAAAGTGCCAAAAGAAATATCTTTTCTTGTCTGTTTCTTGCCGCAAATGGTGTCAATTTTAAGAGTATTTTTGGACAATTTTAACTTTAATTCTAACTTGGTATCAAGTCGATTTAGTTTTTATCATGACGAGGTGAGAAAATCCAGTCTCACATATGTATGTTGTAGATAATATGTTTGCCGCTCGTTCCTGCTAAGCGTCAAGTCGCCATTACATATATCTTGTCACGAACCCCCTGCCGTCGAATGGCGAACCCCACTTTGAGAAACCCTGATCTATAGCAACTGATGAAATAATAAAAGATTAAGACTCTAAACTGTAAAGAACTATTTATTTTAACTTAATTAACAATGACAGAGCACTATGAAATTATCGACCGTAACACCAAGAACCTTTATTAGTTAACGCGCAATTATGCGTACATGTATATTGCTATTCAATTATACTAGGCGCTGCGCATGTCTGCGTTTCTCCCAACAGCAACATTTGACATATTGTTGAAAATGGTTGGCCCTCAAATAAATTTCAAGGTGCCATTTGTATTTGTACAACAGCTGATTGTTACACTGAGATACGTAAAACAATATTTAAAAAAATACAATTATATTTATTATTAAAATGCACTAAAAAGTAAAAAATAATTGCGTATTCTTCTATAACTTAATAATCAACTTACTATTTCTCTTCATCAATATATAGGTACGATCTATGTGTTTACGACGCTAGAAGCTAGGTAGGTACCTATCCACTTCAAATCTAACTCAACACATACCTATGAATAACAAACAATGATTAAAATATTTTTTAATGTTCTCCTATGTAAAATGAAATGAAAAATATTAGACTACTTAAAAGTCAATCAAATTATTACGATAATATAATGTAGTTTTAATTATTGTTATTCTTGGAGGCGGTGTCAGCCAAGGTAGGATTCTCGTATTATTATTCATCATCATCATCAGCCCATATACATACGTCCCACTGCTGGGTACGGGCCTCCACTACAACTGTGATGCTAGGTATGTATATTGTAGAATTTCCTTAGCTAAATATTTGTTTATTTTTAATTTTTAGTGAAGCCACACCCGGGATCGAACCTGCAACCTTATACGTTGCAAATCGGTTACTTTGCCACTCCGCTACCACCAGTCTATTATTGTTGATGAGTTTTATATGGTTATAAAACTCATCAACAATACGCAAATGTTTCTACCACACACTCGGCTACCACCGTTTCACACATTTAATACACCTTAAGTAATGCAATTAGATCGTTTGCTTCATGTTGCAATGCAGCAACAAACGTAAGCGCATTGCAATTTGATTCAAGACAGTTAGAAATTCTGCCACAGATCCTTACTGTACGCCGTTAACGAGTTCCATTGACATTATATTTGACTAAGACAATTACTTGACCATAAAGACGTTACGGTAGGTGACAAACAAACACAACAAATATCCGGATAGCCTATAAAGATTCGGCCGAGTATCGTTAGTTTTCTCCTAAGAATTGAAGAGTTCCGTTACTTTGTCATGGATTCCATAATTAGAACCTAACCAAACTCTCATGCAATTACCCTAGAAGTACATCCTAATCAATAAAAAAAGGATTCATCAAAATCGGTTGGCATGATATTAAGTTATTCGTCGATTTGTCACGCACATTGGTGAAAATTTAAGATTTTTGTGGTTTTCTAATGGAAGCTATTATCACAACTGGACCAAATTTAAAAAAGCGCCGGCGCTGCAGTCAGTGCGCAGCGCGCTGTTCTCGTAGTCATGAGCGGACGTGTCTTGTTTATCTGCGTTTGTCAATGATTTGCGACAAGAAACAGGCAAGAAAAGATATTTCTTTTGGCATTTTCAGATGACTACGAGTTTTTGATCACGAAACGCATCTTTCAATTACCGCAAAGGCATGTTAGTACAGTTTTTGCCCAACCTGCACCTACTGAACTAGGCAGTGCTTCGAACAAAGAAATCAAAGGACTTTGATCTTCACCTTCCTAGCCTTTATTAATATTAAAAGCAAATACTTTGAACCTATAACAATGATTACTTAAGAATTAATTGTTTTTTCGAACTAGGGTAAATTTTTTAACGCCTATATTTTGTCTCTGAAAATATGACCAAGTTCCAATATAATTTCTCATGACCTTTTTCTTTGGAACACAGCACTAATTGAAACAGCTGTGCAAATTAACAAAATAGAATAATTAAGTTGGTGATACTTTGATGCGAATGTAGCGCCATGGTTCAATAAGAACGTAAAGTCAAATGTTATAACACTGAAATAGCGCTAATTGATTATATTGAATCGAACTGAACGCACTCATATTTTTTCCTTATTTTCAAACATAAAATGTCTTTACTCAAGACTTGGCAGCATGGTCTTCGACCTTAGCCGGTTCCTTGCGGAACAAAGAAAGAAAAAAAACCATAAAATGTCAATGTGACGTGAAAAAGGGCGGGAAGTGTTCGGATTGGAGGGCGCGTTTTTTGTTTTTCTCGCATATTATTTTTATTTTTTTTCTTGATAATGGTGAACAGGGGATTAAGTGTTGCTTGTCGATGTTGTGTGTGGTGTCTTTGATTTAGTTTTCTCTTTTTTCTTCCCTGTCGCGCTGTATTTGGTGAGTCTTGTCTTTTCTGGTGATTGATGGCGAGAGGATGGAGGAGCCTCCTGATCCAGGTGGGACGGTCCCACCGATGCGGTAGGACGGGGAGGGAGAATCAGACGCGCTGTGTGCAATATCAGCGAGTGGTGCTTGATTCTCTACTATTGTAATGAAGGGATTAAGGGTTGTATGTGGGAGGGACGCGGGGCGCGCCTCCAGTTTGGGAATTTCCCGCCCTTTTTCTTTCATCATTCATCATCAATCATACTAATGAAAATTACTGAAGACTTGGCAGAATGGTCTTCGACCTTAGCCGGTTCCTTGAGGAACAAAGAAAAAAATACAATGTGACGTTTGTCACAGCAAAAATTTTGACCATGACATCTGTCTGTCACTTTTGTTTTCGCAGTTTGTCATTCACCTACTTTTACCGGTTCGATTCAAACGCGTTAATCAATAAAAAATGAGAGCTAAATCTGGCTTGACACGATTCCACAATTGCTATATTTTACGCAATAACAAGATTGTCAAAGAAGATTTCTGGATACGAGATGGTAAAATCGTAAATCCTGAAGAGATATTTTACGTGGAACAACTGGAAGCAGACGTAACTGTAAACTGCGAGGACTTGCTTATTGCTCCTGGGTTCATTGACATACAGATAAATGGTATGTATTATTTAAATTATAATATTTAAAAACATTTTACCTTTAGTATAGAGTTATTGTTCTTAGACAAATAGTCCTTTCCTAAAAATCTACCTTGAAATTATCATTCGGTTATAAAGGTCACCAAAACACTTCTTGTTTTCCTCATCATGACCTGCTTATTAATAAAACGCCAACTTAAAATATTTTTAACTATCATAAAATTTTATTATTTACGTAACTTTCTTTAGCAAGCAATGCTCTACTTTTCACTTTACATTAAAAATATTATATGTATTTATTATGTCCAAAAAATTGATAAATTTTAAACAACTTTATTTTTTAGGTGGATGGGGCATTGATTTTTCTTATGACTGTGAAAATGTTGAACAAGGTGTGTCAAAAGTGGCAAAAAACCTTCTTAAGCATGGGGTGACATCATTTTGTCCTACAATGGTGACATCAGATGTAGAGAAATATCGCAAGATTTTGCCAAAAATAAAAAAGTGTCAAGGTGGCAAAGAAGGTGCAACTGTTCTTGGAGTTCATTTAGAAGGACCCTTCATAAGTCCAACTAAAAAAGGTGCCCACATGGAAGAATACATAAAAACACCACTTAATGTTTGTATGAATCTTCATTTTTTTTTGGCAATTTGTTTAACTCTGCACCTAAAAATTGTGTCTATTAAAAAATTATTACACTAAAAAAGATTACCACCTATAGAAAATTTTGCTTTTAATGTAATAAAAGTATTTATAATTTCGTGTAGTCCGCCAGCCCACACTAGGCCAGTGTGGTGGACTAAGGCCTGAACTCTTTCAGTTGTAGAGGAAGCCCGTGCCCAGCAGTGAGATGTTTATGAGCTGACGATGATGATGATTTATAATTTCAAATGCTTAATCTAATGTGAAAAAGAGAACTAAAAAATTTGGTATTTCTAAGATCATAGCATTTTTAAAAGTTTATATCATGATTAATTTATAAATTAATTGAGGGCAAGTCAATATCAATATAAATAAAAGAAACATTATGATTAAACCACTATAAACCTTCTAAAGTGAAACTGACAAATAACATTCAATTAAATCACAAGTACATAAATGTAATGTTAAGTCCCTTCAAATCTAAAGTGAGGATTTCTTTCTTTGTTTAATATATCCTATATCTGGGCAGTAGTTTTGCTATCTTTGTGTATAGACTATGATGCAATCATATAAAACAATTTAATTCTTATCTATAAAATTATCAATAACCCACTTTCAGTGTGGCTGGAGAACATTGTGGTTGGTGATCTCTTTATGTGTTGTTGAACTTTTTTATCAAACACAACATAAATCACTTTTATTGACATGCTTGCATGCTTTTCTGTTGAACTAAATCTCTTAACATTTATATATTCAAAACATTACAAATCTCTACATTCCTTTAATATTTTAATACCAATCAAGGTTAAATGTTTACTCTTTAAGAATCTATTGAGAGAATAATGATGTTAATATATATCTTTTATTCTTTTTTTATTTCGAAAATAGTCTAGTCTGCTTTACATTATGAACATTGAGATTATAATTCTAAAACTAAGGAATTATATGAAATTGTTAAAAATTTCCTTTTTTCAAATTACAGGGCTTGGAAACAATAAAAGAGGTGTATGGATCACTGGACAATGTTGTTATAGTAACTCTAGCCCCAGAGTTGCCGGGAGCCACAGAAGCAATCAATGGTTTGACTAGCATGGGAATTACAGTAGCACTTGGACATTCTATAGCCAGCCTGGCTGAAGGCGAAAAAGCAGTTGAGAGTGGAGCTAAATTAATTACACATTTATTTAATGCCATGTTACCTGTAAGTTTGTTACTTTTTGATGACTTTTATAATTTGTCTTTAACATGCACATTTTTATCTTCAATGAAAGCACATACATTTAAACCTAGCTTAAACATAGCAAACAATTTGCGGGCTTCCATTTATAATTTTATTAATACAAAATTTAGAGGCAATAAGTCTGAACGAGAAACGACATAATTATAAATACTCAGTAATACTCAGCCTATCGCTCCGTCGTATCGTTCACTGCTGAAATCAGTCCTCCCCAAGTAAACACCAACCTTCCCGGTCTCGAGTAGCCCTCATCCATCCGCCTCCCGCCACTTTTTCAAATTGTCAGACCATCGCGCTGTATGTCGGAAGTGTAGGCCGTGCTTTGTAAGCACGTAACGTTTGTAATATATGATAAAAATGAAAATATAATAATCAGATTGGTGAGAATGAATTTTATTTTAAATATTATTTCTTAAATTTACAGTTCCATCATCGCGATCCTGGTTTAGTCGGATTACTTGCATCCTCGACTAAAAGACAAGTTTATTATGGTCTTATTGCCGATGGCATTCATACTCATCCCGCAGCACTGAGGATAGCATGTCGTACAAATTCTGAAGGTGGGTTTTAAATACCTATATAATAGATATTTTCGGACATCCATTTCTTAGGGTCAAAGATACTTAATTACGAAAATAAGAAAATTGGTTTTCCTACGTGATAAGACTGCTTAAATTTTGATATAGGAATATTAAGCATTTTTATAATTAGCCATACTTTTAGCAAACTCTCCTTGTAATGAGTATGGCCTTTTTAGCATCTCCGAGTAACTCACGCATATCTCCGAAGGGATGGGCAAAAGTGTTACTCTACAGTGATATTTCGCCGGCTATATTTTTTAAGACCCACTTAAAAAGAGCTTATTGCCCGTGCATCGGTCACCCTCCCAAACCCTTCGCTGCTTCCATGTTTTTTTTTTTATAAGTTGGTAAGCACAGTGGAGTCCAAAAAATTAATACCGACCAGTTTTTATATTTTCAAAAATATAAACATTATTCCAATGCTCAACCCGGAAATCGAACCAGAGACCTTAGAGACGCACGACACCCACCCAGCCTTTATTATATTTATAATTTATATGTATATTCCTTGAACCTGTTTAGGCTTAGTGCTCGTTAGCGACGCCGTACCAGCCCAGGGCCTACCAGACGGCCAGTTCCGGATCGGACCACAAATGATCACCGTTGAAGATGGCCGTGCCTACGTCACTGGAACCAAAACCCTGTGCGGCAGCACAACAGCTCTAGACACGTGTATAATTAAATTCAAGGAATCTATAGGTAATACTTACGTTATTTTATGTAGCATATATTTACGCTACAATAGGTATCATGAAGTGTGCAATATTACAGCTGCTTAGGCGGGAGTTAAGTTTAAAGTTGGCACATCTTGTGAGAAAACTTGCATACCAGAAAGTGTTGTCCATAAAGAATGTCTTTGCAATCCTACAATTACATATGTGGAAATTATCACACTTGTGTAACCATGAGTTTATGATCCGAGAAGTTGCGTGTACAATCGCCCACGGACAATTTTTTGTTTAACTAATATTTGTTTGCCGAGTTTCTCATCGTTGGCAATACTCGCTACCCAAGAGCATCGTATGAGTCAGAACTTGTATGGGACTCCTAAACCTACATTCTTTCTCCAATAATATTTATGACGATTGTTTAGCCGTGCCAAGAAGCTGATATTATAGTGTCGCTTTTTTTTTAATAATTTAGCAAAACAAATAAATCAATTATGTATTTACTATCATATGTGATTTTTTTTATAGATTGTTCCTTAGAATACGCCTTGGAAGCGGCGTCCTTACATCCTGCAAAGGTTTTGGGCATTGAACACAAAAAAGGAAATCTCAACTTCGGATGTGACGCAGATTTCGTCATACTTCACCCTAAGACATTAAAAGTTCATTCTACATGGATAGCTGGAGAATGTGTTTTTCAACAGTAATGATAAATAAACATTTATTGCAGCACTGCCATTTATATAATTATAATAAAAATATGTGATATAAAGATAACTTATTATTCCAAGAAAGTGCACTTATGGATTTATATTTAACACTGATTTGACATTTTTAAACACTTGCATCAAACTGACTTTTTTATAATGCGTATCTAACGTTTTTTCCGTTATTGTACTATTTAAGCATTCTTAAAAAAATATACAATGTAATTGTACATTTTTCTCATTATAATAAACATATTTTTTAAAATGTTCGTTTTATTTTTCTTTAAAACTGCCACTTACATTGTAATGTATGAATTGGAGTAATAAACTACAATAAATCCAAGCTCGTGTTATTTGTGTATTAAGATGTGTTAGGAGTGTAAGTATAAGGATAGTGAGGCCTAAGGTAAAGCAATTCCGATGTAACCACATAGCCATTGACATCTTTCCCCTCGTCAGAAAAAGGGACATTATATTTACTGCCATAAGTACATCTGAAACTGAAGTAAACCCTTAATTGGGTAGCAAGCATATTGGGAAACTTGCACTAAAAACACCATGTAGATAAAACCACAGCTATATTAATAAAAATCACAAAAAAGCTTTTGTAATACTGAAGTTCAATTACAATGTTATTCCGTTCCTAGTACTAGATCAAAATGTTTGATGCCGTCTATTACATCAAATTCTACTTAGGATCTATGAGCAGTCCTTACCAAGAGCTTGGACCGTACATTTGCCATGCCATATTCCAAACAAATAAAATAATACCAATAATTTAGGCAACTATTTTAATAAATAACATGAGTAATACTAGGAAAAGATCAACATAGTTTCCAATAACGGCATGATCTAGTACCTAATCGTATAGAAGAGTGTAATCGCCTTACTTTTCATCATGTTCCTAGGTTATTTTAAATGCCTTGCTGTAAAAACTATAAAATTCCGACATTAACTGTTAACAAGAGCTTTGATTCAAATTGACAAATGTAAAAATAAAAAATATATTTTAGTGGCATGGAAAATCTTTATTGAAGTAAATATATTTATAAAGTCAGTACAATTTAAGTTCAATAGTTTCCAAAAATATTAAAGTGCAGGTTGCTGATCACCTGGCAACGTTAAATATGATTATTTCTTAATTAAAATACAAGCTAATATTGAGAAAACTGTAATATGTGAATAATAACATGTATATACCTAAATAAAATCATGACAAAAATATATTTTAGGCAGGCTCTGAATTACACTGCTCTGTGCTGTTGTTATCCTGGCCACAGTTCACGTTTATAGACTTATTTTTATAAGACCGCTAAGATCACGTGAAAACTTGCACTCGCCATTCAAATCAAACTAAAAGAAAGAGTGCAATGACACAAACGTCCAAATTCTCAAGTAACTTCAGCGGCGAATTAAATTGGTCAAAATAAGATGTGCAACCAGTTTAAAACAAATAAATCTTATTTCTGTCCACTATGAAAGATCAAAACATTCGGTTGCGGCGAATAAAACAGCATAAATACTCAATGCACACAATTCCAGCACATCTCCCTACACGTGGACAGACAACCAGTTGGGCATCTTAATTTTACAATAAAATTAAACATCGAGATACAAACCACGCAATGTATATTCATGTATACAATATTACTAAGTGTATGTATGTATATAATGTAAATACATTTTCATGAAAAACAAAATAATATCATGGAATATTTAAAGAGCCAAAATATTTGAGATTAATTCTACCTTGATACCATTAACTTCTAAGATCTAGGCACAATGCAGCAGAGACTCCTGTATGGATTACATAACAATTTTCGTTGACTGTGGGACAAAATATTACAAACGTGCAGTCAACACCATGACACAAGGTACACTGAAGACATTATCTAAACTGCTATAACTTTCATTTGTGGGATATAAAAAAAATATCGGACATTAGCTGAACAAGTGCGGGATAAAGCTTGTTGGTGTAAGTATAATGACTTATTATAAATAGATCCAAGCAGTGTAGTATAATGGTTTCAGACCCAGTGGCATTCCCGAGTGTTGAGGCTGCTGGAGCCCCTTGCAGCTTGCACTCTGCGGCAAGCCGCCGTGAAGGCAAACAACTACATCTAATAAAACTTCAACTTTTTATATTATTTTTCGAATGTTTACGGAGGGTATTGTCTGTTCGATATAATTTCGTGTCTGAAGTCCACATTCACACTAAACTCGTCGTGGACTACACCTAAGTTTAAAATACTTTAACAGAATTAAATTATTGAGCAATATATTCTTAAGAGAATATAGTAGAGATTTGCTCGGCTGCACCAACTCTACAGAATAAATTCACGTTAATCCTAGTATCAAATACCGATGCACACTCCACAAATGTCATTTTTGTATAATGAGAATTAAATAATTAAAAATAATAAGGAATTATTGAAATCTTTGGATCAAAATTAAGGTTATGCATACGGAACTTGCACCTTTCACACTAACTATTACATAAATTTCACATTATCAACATAAAAATGACAAGAAAAATAAGAAAATGTTACCTATAATATACTTAAAGTCTAATTTCAAATGAAAACAAATAGCCATTTTACGGTACACCTAAACCAATTATGTTGCAAAACACCAGAGTTGCAGACAAATTCTATGTAAACTAAATTGATTCGGTATGATATGTTTTGTTATTTACTGAATAATTTGTGAGATGAGAAATATCTAAATGGCCGCTTACATGAAAAAAAAATTATGCTTATAGTTAGAGAATCAATTAAAATAAACATCACTACAATACGTAAATACGAAGAATTGTATATTAAAATATTTGTACTTTTACTGACTAAAGGAAAAACATTGGCAACTGCTAATAATCCTACAATTGTAAAAAAAAATAACTTGTATAATGTAGACTGAAAACTGTCATCTCAAATTCGTTCACTCTAGATGTGGAATGCAATTAGAATTCTTTAACAATATTAAAAGGTATAATAATATATTAAATTTTTATAATCAGCTCAACAATGTATATAATCTATAATAATTTAAAAGCCTAGATCCAAACTGTGATATTTATTGCACAAGCACACATGTGGCTTAAAATTCCAATGGGAATAGAGCTCACAACCTTATTATTAGTTATGTTGTTTCAAAACAGTGGAGATTACACCGCCAAGGTGGGAGAAGAAAATTAAATTTATTCAATTATTTGAGCATGCTCTCTTCAAATTATTTAAATAAGTGGAAATGTGTCGGATATTTAAAAAAAAACCATTAGATTGGAACCCACCCACAGTCAAGTAATACGGTTCGTAGAGATACATGTTCCTTTGTAATGCCACGATACTCCACCGGAACCCAACGAGCTGTGCTTGGTGCCACTAATAGGCAATACGCCCACCTCCAATAGGGAGAGTTTACATAGAGCTCACCTTGTGCGCTGCGAACCCTACTACTACCACTATATTTGGCACAGCCAGCGCAAACCACTTCCAAATCCTACCTTTTAATCAAACGTCTAAGACAATCGCTTACATCAAAGACATTTGCAACTCTCAGTGCCACATACAGTGATACTACACAACTACTGAAATATTTATTGCTGGATACATAAAGGAATATAGATTCAAGAGAAATATATTTACCAAAATTGCTTTAAAGTGTATATAGGTAACTTTTAAGATTCCCGAGAAAGGCTACTGTAATGTACTCTAATGATACAATTATTATCAAGTAATGTCAATGGACAATAAATACCATTTGACCCGCCTTTAAATTCACGACATAGTGCTTACTTCTACGGCAAATTATACAGCCAAGCAGACGCGGCGAATATCCGCCGCGTGCCGCACCAACCACTAATAAACATTTCTAAACAACACCACCATATAGGCAAACTTGTGATACTGTTATGTGTATATCAATTGAAAAATACTAACTTCTACGAAAATTTCTACACTGATCCCTACGTAAGATATATGGCAAGAACAGAGGAAAATCGTCGATGAAGATATCACCAAAATCAAAGCAAAAATTTTATATAAACAAAATAATACTTTCGGATATCAGAAAAAAATACAAAATAACTGCAAATTTTCATTAAAAAATTACAGGATTATAATTTAATTGTTTTCAACTTTGAAATTTTAATAATGGAAATCACACATAAAATAGTATAATTTGTAAAATTATCCAAAACTTATCACACCACTTTTTAATAATTTTATGCAACCCTAAAGCAATATTATTTAATAGCGTCAAACGCTCCCTTTGGGGCAATAATAAGTTCTATTCCGGTTAATTTTACTTCACTAACACACAATAATTTTGATCAATGACAACGAATTATAAATTGAACATTATAATATTAAAACCCTGAATATTAAAACAAAAAAATTGGCAACAATCAATAACTAATTTTTACATATTATACAATAAAATAATTACTATGTGCATGCACAAATATCGTAAGAAAATAATTTGGCAGTAAAATTCGTAACTCTAAAGGCCTAAAACACACTGGCCAAAATACTATTTATATAATAGGCCCAGAACATATAATTAAACAAAACAATAAAACGACAAAATAAGAGTATTAATCACACCGACTCATTCGCGAGGGGTATGTAGACTCGTTATTTAAAACTTAGTTAAAATAAAGAAAATAAAATTCCCTAATACTATCGGGACAAAAATCCTGAAACAAATAACTTAAAAACAATATGAAAAATTAACCCAAAAGTTACTCACTAATAAAATAGAGGAATCAGACTCAAATGTCAAATTAAACTTATCACTGGCTTCCCCTTGGCCACGCGTATCGACCTACACTCTTGTCTTTCAAAGTATTGAGTCACATAAGTCTTAATATGTTGATTCATTATGTCTCTCTATTATTGCTTATATCACATCCAATTTTGCGTATCGAATATTGTAAAAGTGTTCCAATACACAACGAATACATAAAATAAATACCTATTGCTAATTAAGTACAACATTCATTTATATAATAGAATTATTTCCAATCATATATATATTTGTAATTCTCAAATATAACCACTTCAGCTGTGTAAATACAATAAACAATGTGACTAAAAAAATTGTTGCCGTCATGTAATAAGCAACAAAGAGTGAATGTCCTACTTCGTAAAATAAAATGTACCATTTCAATCAACCAAACAGAATAATCATACTGAAAATTTGTAGAATCAATAAATTAGAGAGCGTTTTTTGTAATCATAAATTGACTGCAAATAAAATATCACACTTAAGTTTAGGTGGTTTTGTTAAGTACTGTTTCCAAAGGGAAAATTATTGCTGCAAACCAAAATAATGGTCATGTACAACATATTCGTGAATTAACTAACAAATGTTATACGCAATGAAAATATTTCTCTTGTCAGCATTATTTTCATTAAATAGTAATAATGATACTTTTACATTTTTGGATTTATTAACTTGTTTTCAATGCTTTATTGTAGCTGGAAGACCATGGATTCAACGTAACCACTTTCGCGTACACGTAACAAATTGTATGTGACCATTACTTGTGAATTACAATTAGATGAATTATCAATCAATCTACTCTACTCGAACCCTCTAAACGAAAAGTCTTATTATAAAACGCAGTAGAGGGACCAACTCATAGTAGTGTGAATATCTATACTATATCGTGCAGTTTTTTTATAAACCGCTATTTGTAACATGTTTCCTAAAAACTAAATTTTCAATTTTGAATGTAAACATGGATAGTTAAAATATATATAAGTATATATTATTATACATTTAGCTATTTGTACGTCAAACATAATACGAGTACATATTGCTTATATGTGTTACATCACGTACTTAGCAAGTCCTGTACATACGATAGATATTTCAATACATATGCATCCATTAAGGTGACAAGTATTAATTAGGATACTACTAAAGTAACGTGAAAATATTTATATTTAAACAAATTACTTCTTATAAAGGCAAAGTGAAAGTGCCCGAGCGCCTAATACGTATCGTTAATCTTACTATATAAGCATACACATACAAGTATTTAATTTTAACAGCTCGTATTACATTTGAAAGAAGAAATTAACTCATGATTACTATGAAGTCAAGAAAAATGTTCGTATACAAAAACATGCCAGATGAGAAGCTATGTAAGATTTGAAATTGTGACTATCCAGTATCTACATTACCGAGCAGCAAATTAATATTTGACATATAAGCGGTTATTCAAACATGTAACGATACAGCGTTGCAGTATTTTTTCATACAAGGTTCTTATATAAATTAAATCTTAATCATGTTAATAGTAATTGCAATGCCTATCGATTCAAATTTTTTCAAACATGTAATAGGCTCTCAAAACAAGAGTACACGAAAAACATTTTGTATACACACAAGAATTCTGTAAATGGTAAATATAACATTTTTAACGGACAATATATAATATTGTATACGAGATTAACCTAAACTAGATGGCACGTTATTTTAGTGTCGCCTCCTTTGGTCACAAGACTTAAAATTTCGTAACGAACTCAATTGTGCGTTTATATTTGTTCATTATCAAACAACCCGTTGGTCTCAAAAATAAAATTTAATATTATCTAAATAATACGTATATTGGGCAAACGATTTGGAATACATAAGGTTTTAATCGAGGCGACACCCTACGCAGTCCCCTAATTGACATGTTTTAACTTCACTCGAACTAGGAACCATACCAGCTGCTAAATTTAGAAACGAAATCAGAAGTCCTGTCGATGGGAAATGTCAGTTAAATTTGGTTATGGCAGTACATTTTAATACAATATTAAGTTTCGGCCTATACATTATCTTAGGATATCATCTACTTTAAACGTCGACTCAAACTAAATCTACGCTATTCAAAAAATTGTCGTAGTTGCGTGTGATGCGAGCCTGTATACTGTATAGCACTGGGTAAGGATCACTGCGAGGTCCAAAACACATTTGGCGGAGAACCGAAACTTTCACCTTCCATGACCAAATATAACAATTGTTTTAAGAAATGGACTAAATTCAAAACAAGAATAAAGTAATAATTATACTAACCTTTGGATTTTCTGTTACTATAACTAAATGCAACCATAAAATAATAAATGAAAGATGAACAAACCAAAATATACGCAAGTAATCAGTACTTTGGAAATAATGACTTGTAATCTGTCCCCAGCAGCGAAACTAGTGATAAAAGTGATACACTAATTCCTACATGCCACCAAACATAAATCACGAAGCATATTATAAAGGATCACTTCGTGTTCCGCTGTCAGGGGACAGCGTTAAAATGAAACTAACATGAAATTTAACACAAAATAACGCAATAAGTAGTCAAATACTGGTTTAGCAAAAATGACAAGCTTTGTAAAACAGCAATTAATATAAAATATTTAGGGAATAAATGTGAGATCTTGTAGTATGCAGACTTACAGCCATCAATCGAGTAACTCCTCAGACAATGTAAAGGGTGTTGAGGACTAGAACATGATGATTATTCTTAGCCAGAGTGACAATATATCCTTCAGAGGTTATTTTCAATCCACAGCAACGAGAAACCTGTAACCAAACACCCTGGTGTTAATGGCACAAGAATTGGATAAAATATCTTAATAAAGGTACCAAAAAGTTATCCTTAGTGTTTATTAATATAACAAAGGGACAATGTTTATGATTAAGTGATTGAGTGTGACATTAAAATAGATAGGCTCGCCAACCTTGACATAGGGGCACTCGAACTCAGTGACGAGTACTCCCTCGCGTGAGAATACTGCAACGTGGAACTTATTTCCGTGCGAATCGCCGATAAGCACGTCCCCAGCGTCGGACACGTCAATGCCGTTGGGGAAGTTGGTGACGTTTTCGCAGCCGATGCGACGCAAGAAACGGCCCTCGTCATCGAATACCACGACGCAGTGACCTTTGAAGTCACATACGTAGAATTCCTTGCCTGAAATCAATAAAAAAATCGTCCTCTAGATAATACAAATGAGTTTATTAAGCTTAAAAAAACATATAAGAATACATATAAATTTAATAGCTTTCAAACCCTAACCACATATATTTGTGTGAAAAACATTTCATTTAATTAAACATTGAAAATAAATACATCACAATATGAGTAAATTTTAAACAAACCGCTGATAGCAATATCCGACGGCTCCCTCATGCACTCGCTGCAGTCAAACCAGCTCATGAGGTCACCTTCTTCGGATAATATAAAGACAGTAGGTGTCACACTGTCTACGGCAACAATAAGTCCTTCGGCAGTAACAGCCAAGCCAGCCACGATATCGATGAACCGCACCTTTACAAAACCAAACTAGTAAGTACATGACGAAACAGGGAAAATAATACAAAAATATTGTCAACTTACAGCAATTTTCTTCAAAAAGTGACCATTTTTGGTGAAAATTTGCATACGCGACCTTTCGTTGCCCCGATCGCAAACGACGAATTTTCCAGTCGCACGGACAACGGCAACTTTACGCGGATACCATAGCTGGCCTTCTTCTTTTCCAGCAATTCCAAAATTGAATTTGTGGTTTCCAGATTTGTCGAAAACCTACAGAAAATACAATTGCAGAAATTAGTACATTCATTATTAAACTACAAACACTGCGCCAAGAACTAAATAAGTTACCGTAATGCGATGATTATTGGTGTCTGCGACAATAATATCTTCATCATTTCCAAGGCAAAATCCGTGAGGGGAGTTAAATTGGCCCTTGCCACCACCGAGTTGGCCAAACTTGAATCTAATGTGCATGGGCGTGGCTTTTGTAGCGCGCACAAGGGGAGCTGGGGGAGCTACTAAAGCAGCTTCTTCAGCTGCAGTTAACAGAGGCCGTCCGGGCGACACGCCTCGCGGGCCCACTCCACCGATTCCACCCACACCACCGACAGCGCCCACACCCCCAACGCCACCGACACCTCCAAAACCATTCACTTCTGCAATATAAAAAACAAATGTGGGATACATTCCATTTCCATTCTTATTTTATAAAATCCAATAGTATATTTGCGTACCAGTGTTCAATCCGAGTTTAGCGAGGGCTTGCAAATTATTGTATGCCTGAGGCGAGTTCAGGTCTCCAGCAAGGAGTTCGGCCAGAGTAAAAGAAGGAGCTGGAGATGCATGAGGCGGAGGTGGCACATCTTTTTCTGCGATGCTAGCCAGTTGTTGCAAATTGTATTCCACCATCGAAGGGAGGGCGGGCACACCACCGACACCGGTCACGGCACTAACGCCCGGTACGCTATTCATATTGACTCCACCAGGAATAACACTGGTATTGGTTACGCCGACTCCAGGCACAGAGCCTACTCCTATACCTGGAACACCAGGTACTCCCACAAGACCTCCAACGCCCGAAACTCCAGTAACGCGTCTAACACCTCCCATTGGGAAATCATCGAATACAGGTGCATTTGTCACGGATACGGCGGGTGAATGCGAGTTAGATGGCATAGATACAATAGCAGAAGATTCGCTAGCGCGTTTGCGTTCTTCAGCTCTGGTAGTTTCAGTTCGAAATGTTCCAAACGTATCATCAACGATTGTATCAAACTTGTCCATTTTAGTGACGAATTCTAAAGAATAGTTGACGTCGAATTCTGGTGCACCTTCAAGTAAACGGGCAAATTGAGAAGTGACTGTCTTCTTCAACATAACTATTTCGGTACCATCTCCGCGACGGAGCAATCTCGCAGTGAATTTACAGGCGCAATCTATACGTTGGACCGTTTTATCAACCCGGTCGTATAAATCCATAACCTTCAACTCCCGTTCCTTATGCAAACGTTCGAGCTCTTCAAGGGCTTTTTCACGACGCCTCTCCAGTGCTAGTTTATAAGCATGAAAAGCATCATTGATAATACTTTCAGCTTCATCCCGCTGGTGTTGCAGATCTCCAAGAGCATCATCGAGCTTAGCAGAAGCACTGCCCGCAGTAGCTGCTCGAGTATTGGCTTCGACGATAAAGTTGCGCAATTCTGCACGGATATTACGTTCAGCGTCAACAATCCGCTCACAATGATGTTCGCCAACTTTGTGATCCACAGTCAGGCACTCAGTGCAAGCACCTACTTCACATTCACAGCAATAAAACTTCAAACTTTCTCCAGCATGTTGAGTGCAGAAAATTGGCTTATGCACAGCAGATTTCTCCTTAGAAGACCTCAGCGCATCAAAGGGAACCACTCTGTGATTTTCAAAGCATCTCATGAATTCATGAGCAGAGTTGCAGTTGGAACAAAGAAAATGAGAACAATCAGTGCACCTAGCCACAGCTGGTTCCTTGCTCTTGCAACAAGTGCATACAACAGATTGATCCATTGCCGAGACATCCAAAATGTTGGTAAGGACATAGTCTGATGGGAGTGAGGCAGCTCCACCTCCAGGTATCTGATAAGAAAGTTTGTTTTAGTCAGTAATAAGTTATGAAAATAAAAACAAATAATAAAATATTGATAAGCACCTTTGTTTCCTGGTTGCATAGTGGACATTCTACAGCCAAATCAAATTTAAGTGAATCTCCGGCTTCATTGACCATCAATTTGTCAATGCAGGCTTCACAGAATACATGAAGACAAGACAATACACGAGGACTGCATAGTTTATTGCTGTGATATAGAAAAAATATTATACAGCACCTTTATGAAACAACAAATATGTATTAAAATATATTCAAATGTATTCAAAACACTTACTCGCAAATATTACAATTTTGCTCCTTTTTCCCATTATCTGTGGACTCTAAAGAACCTTCATCTCCAAGACTAACTAGACCATCGCCATAAAGCTCCCCATTAATTTCTTCCATTTTAACTTACAATTATGTTGGTGTATAAAGTATATCCTTGACCTTACTCAACAAGAACCTGTAATGGTGAAAAAACATTTATGAAAAGCACCTCTCTCAATGTTAAATGTAATTGTTCATACTGTTGGTATTTTATAAGTTTTCTTGTTACAAAATAATTCTTTATTTTTATAAACCCATTTTTATATTTTTCTACTGAATGTAATTTTGTAATTGATACTATTTTCATATGCCCATTTTACAATTACAATATTATTTTCAAGTAATTGTTTAAACATCCAGTCAAATATAATCATTATAAATTTAATGTTCCATGCATAATATGTGACAATATTGTCATCATTTCATTTCATTCAATTGAAATACCTTTACATAACATTTTATCAACATCAGACAGAAAACAATCTAAAATAATAATAACAAGTTACATACAACATAAAATTAATTATTCCTAAGAAATGAACTGAAAATCTAGCAAATTTCATCATTATTATGACAGACAAATCTTGTTTTATAAGATAATTAAAAGGTTATCAATTGCAGGGCTTAAAATGTGCCTACTAATATTTTTTGGAAATCTCTGATAAAAATATAATAATAAAATCTTTAAATTTGTCATGTTTTAAGGAAAAATTTAAACTATGTAATATTTATGTGACACAAAGACATGGTAAAAATCTGTCAGATTCCAATAAGATTACATCATATTTCAATGATTAGTAGCCATCAGATTGTTTGCAGCTTCCTTAGGCAATATTCATTGGATAACATGATAATTTTTTACTATGATAATTAAATCCCATAAGGTCACAACCAATAAGCTGACAATTATTTCAAGGTCAATATTTAACTGAAGATGACTAGCCTTTTTCAAAATTTTGTTTAAACTAACATTTTTTTGTTTCATAACAAACATGTGAAATTTAATATCACAATATGTATAACCATACACTGAAACACCAATCAAGAAGTAAATTCTGGAGACTGAACATTTATTTATAATCAGTAGATGTATTCTATAAAACTGTATAAAAAATGAAGCTTAATTATTTATTACTACTAAACATTACATGTTACCATAGCCTCATAGATTTGAAAGGGAATATTTAGTTATGTCCTTTTTTATAAATCTAAAATTATATTATTAATAGTATCTTATCGTCGCGGTATCAATCGTAATTTATAGTTCACATAAAAAATAATAATTGTATCATTATTAAATGATAATTTTAATAGTTTAGGTTTTGGTAAATTACTTAATTGATGTTATAAATATAATTTGTTAGTTTAAACAATATAGACGCCGCATAATGGGTTGGTTTTGCGGCTAGAATAACTAAGCTTAGCACCTTCTACTTACCTCTGTAACATCGATGTTCTTCTTCGAATGCGCCTTACCAGCATTTATAAATCTTATAATACATTAAGTAAGCATTGCAAATCCACAAGAAAACGATCAAAATGGCTTCATATAGGCACGCTGTATCTATCTATGTACCTACATATCGTACAATAAACGCAATGCACCATGCAGACAATGGCGAAGGTCGATAGTCCGTTTACACTTATTTTTTTACGAAAAGTAAGAAAACAACATCCCGAAAAATATAATGAAGATAATTTAGTACTAATTAAATAGGTTTTACTAACCTTTAACAATTATAATTTGCAGCAAAAGCAGATAATCTACGCGCAGAATGTTCTACCACGCTGTAGCTATGAGAATACTCATCACTTTGTAAATAAATAAAAAATGAGCATCAAGTCTCAACAGATATTTTTTTTAAATAAAAATGGTTTCTTCGATGAATTAAATAATGTTTTGTCACGTTCTCATTTTAAAAAGAGGAATACATCACGGTGTATTGATTTTCTGCGTTGCGGTTGCGCTGTCTAAGCCAATGTTGCCAGCATCTAAATAGGTTTTTATTTATATTATGTAAGAACTAAGAAATCACCCAAACAATAATATAGCCTAATACAAAACAAAGACAATACCATGAAAATAAAAATACTTAATACCTATCTATAGTTTAATAATTTGAATTTTGAAAACAATTCTAAGCGTATTCATAAAAGAGTAACGATTACCTACGTATAAAAAAGTTGAAATGATATAATACGTTTTTAATGATTACATTAAATAATAAGCTAGTAGCTTAATTTATTTAAATATAGACCTTTATTATTCGTTAGTGCAAATTTGCAGTTATTAATCTTTCGTCAATTTACAATCTCGCGAGATAGATTATAATCTAACGGTGTTTACAATTTTACGGTGACATATACCTATATATATCCGTAACAATTGCCTATATATATATCGATAAAATCGTATTTGATACACATATCTATTTAATCTGTGTCTGTAATTTAAGTCACTATTATTGTAGGTACAATTTACAACTAAACTATGGAGGGTAGAGGTAAGGAGAATCATCTGTGTACATGCAAAAGTGTCCGTCAAAATGTATTAAATTAGGGTGGCGCCACATTAACATCAGGGTAAATTTTAAAGGAAGCGGAAATCAATGAACGTACTATTCACAGTTCAGGATATAAAATCACTAGAGCTACATACGTTTTCTCATAATAACTCTTTTAGGTTATTTTTACTACATTATTTTGTACTACGCAAGTAGTTACATTTTCAATAAGTAACTACTTTAGTCGACAATAATATTAAATTCGTACCATACCCTTTGTCTACACCGGCGCCATTCCGGAAGGTTTTTGAACTGTTACAGCCGACAGCTGGACACTTTTTTCGATTTTCTACCACATGAACTGACTCTCCTTGCCTCTACCCTCCATAAACCAAACAATCATAACAGCTTATGCTATATATCAGACCTCAGTATCTACTAGGGATGGGCAAATGAAAAAATATATCGATAATTTTAAAAATATCGATATTTCGATATTTTTACCGACTACGCGAATACTTCAAGTAGCTCGTTTTTTTAGAATATTAGTTTCCTTAGCTTCATATATAGTCGAAACCTTTTTTTAATTTTTTTATTCTACATTTTAGCTTGATCAAAGTAAAATTTAAAACAGCTCTAAAAAATCGAATTTGATATTTAGAAATAAATATCGGATATTTTGATATATCGATCTTTTTTACCTATCCCTAGTATCTACTATCTGTGGCCACAACACACATTTGTGACACTGACAACTGACAATTCACGTCACGTTCGTTGAGCTTGAGAGTTGAGCTGTCAAAGCTCGTCGAAATCTAAGTTCCACATATTAAACACATTGTGTATGTATAAACACAGAATATATCGCAAAAAGTAAATGTTGTAATCGTTTACGGTTCTTAATTTGTGTACAGCTTTCTTATTTACATATAATGACTTTCATAACAAATTGGGAGGAATTTGAGAAGTCTGCAGAAATGTTGTATTTAAGAGATCCAATGAATACACGATACAGTGTAAAATATTCTCATTCCAAAGGCTTTTTCGTAGTCAAAATTACGGATAATAAGAAGGTAACGCAATTGTATAAACAACTCCTGCTTTTACATTTATTTGTTGATATTTAACCGGGCTTCCAAAAGATATGTAATTATAATTAATATATCCTGATTATCAGATTATTAGGATATTTATATACTATATTTTTTTTATTAATGAATATTAATTAGTTGATAATGCCCAATTTTATAGTATTGGTTAAAAAATTGATTGTTCAGTCAAGACTAACTTAAATTATGTGACAAGTTTTATAAGAAAATTAAAATAATATTTCTTTTTCAGTGTCTGCAGTACAAAACAGAGGTCCAGCAAGATGTCAGGAAAATAGACAAATTCATATCAAATTTAATTAGGCATATGGCATCTAATGACAATTGATGTTTTTTTTAAGTTATTAAATTTTAATTCTAACTTTTATATTTTTTTATTTAATTATAACTTTTATATTTTACACTAGCTGTGCCCGCGACTTCTTCCGCGCGTAAAATTAATTTTTAATAAGAAAATTTATAAACTAAAAGTACCCTAAGTTACTCCTTACTACATCAGCTACCTGCCAATAAAAGTCCCGTCAAAATCGGTCCAGCCATTTCAGTGATTAGCCTGAACAAACAGACAGACAAAAATTGAAAAAAAATGTTATTTTGGTGTATGTATCGTATATAAATATATATTCATATATACATGTAGTAAAAATGGTTATTTTAATATTACAAACAGACACTCAAATTTTATTTATATGTACGTAGCCTAAGTCACTCCTTATTACATCAGCTATCTGCCAGTGAAAGTCCAATTAAAATCGGTCCACCCGTTTCGGGATTAGCGGGAACAAACAGACAGACAAAAATTGTAAACAACGTTATTTTGGTATATGTACCGTGTATACATCCATATACATTTATTAAAAAGCGGTTATTTCAATATCACAAACAGACACTCCAATTTTATTTATTTGTATAGATTTAAGTTTACATTATTTAATGTTCCAAAGTTATGCCTGCAAGTCTAATCATGTATGTTTGGCATAGGCAGGATTAACTGAGGGCTTTATTTACCACATCACTCGTCCTGCAGCATAAATTAATAAGTGTCACCTATAGTGAGAATTGAGATTCTGGTTGCAATTCTCAGATCTAGGGAAAACTTCTTATAATATTTACATTTAATATATAATAATTTAGATTGCATTATAGAGATATTCCATTAGGAATTTATCAGTATAAGCATGGAGTTTAAAATTGCACCTAAAAATGGCAAAACATTTGTCCTCTATTATCTGGAACATAACATATCCTAAACATATAAACATGTATCTCATAGATAGTTATTTTTATCCATAGTATTAGTTTGTGGTGAGTTCCCAGGTTTGATTCTGGGGTGTTGTTTTATTGAATTTTTGCATAAGAAATTTTTAATACAACATAAAGTCTGAAAATGAGCTCAAAAATGGCAATACCCTGTAGAGACACACCCTTAGCAGGATGAAGTGTGATTTTTGACCACCAAGTCAGTCACACTGCATAACTTACAAATAAACCCATAAGATGTATGACTCAATATCTTCAAGATTATCTTTTTTCTAAAATTAAAGAAGCCTTAGTAACTCCTCCTAATATTAGCCATCTTCCAGTGAAAATCTAGTTAAATATGGTCTAGCCATTTTAAGAGATTACCTGGAACTACTGAACAACCAGACTGACATTTTCTTTTTATGGTATTTTCAGACAAGCCCACATAAGAAAAAATATTTGTATGTTCACTAACATCACTATGTTACAAAACATGTTTTCCAGTGATTAGCTGCACTCACAAATAAGCTCTAACTTCAACCACCATGTGGCAAGAATGTCTAAACTTTTGCTATCATTTTGTAAATGATATATAATTTAAGAAAAAAAAAAACAGTTTTTATCTAAGTACTTACTGCAAGAGATTAAGCAGTCCATGTTACAAAACTTAAGGCAAACTTCTAGATGCAAAACCTAATTATGTCGAACAATCATCAAGCTGTAAAAGCGGGTTCGTGGACTGCGTATATGGGGTTACGGCTAACAGCTAGGTATTCTATAAACATCTTACAATTAAAGCTAAAATAACGATTTTTTATTCACAGGGGATCAAAGTATACGCGTTACCTACGACGAAAACGCGATTTAATAAAAATATATCTGCGTCGATAGTTACCGCTAATATTTGAAACAACTGTGGCTATTTTATTTTAACTTAAGACTACTTTAAGTTTAGAAAGCATACAAGATTTCGGAGATATTAGGATACCCATAGCAAGTTAAACTCTAATTAAAATAGCTCATATAAAACAGTGAACAGTTTCGCCTGGCCTAGAGGCCGAGACAAAAAAAACCTGTATCACACGAAACGAACGTTGTCAATCCAATAAGGCGCCTCTGTTTACACCTTCGGGAGGACTGGCTTGAGCTTGTCAGGTGTCTTCGTAATGTTTTCGAAATTATAATATTTTTTCTCAAATAAAAGTAGTTTTATTTACGCTTTGTAACATCAGCTTTATTCAAAATGATGGTAAGTACGATGCTGTCCAAATAAAGCATAAAGACTCCCATCTCTATCGATACATTCATACCACCCTGCTGACTTATCACTCTGTAGTCTGTGAGTCTGTGGTCTGTGGTAGTACCGTCAAAATCGATCAAGCCGTTTAAAATATTAACAGCCACAAATAGACAGACAAACATATATTATTTAATATAGATTTTTCGTTATAAGCAACACGCATATCTTCGTCCTTACCTACTAGATAAGAAGTTGTTACTTTCTCATTTCAAACATTTTATAACGACATTGCAATTTGCAATACGTTTCGTAGGTTTCGAGGCATAATTTAACGGCATGCAACTCAAAAGTCTCGGATTTGATTTCTGGGTCGCTTTATAATAGAATAATTAGCAGACCGATGATCGTAGTAGAAATCATATGGGATAATCAATGTAAAAGTGTTTTAAATTTATTTATTTAATTATTTAAAAATGATTAGTTTTAAGTTTTAACATTAATTGCAATATACAATTTTTAGCTATTGTTCCTATTTTAAAAAAAACAATGTTTATCTCTGAGATGATGTCCATTATTGGTTACCAAAAAAAATCATCTTTGCTTACAAAACAGTTTATAAAAATCATTTGAAGAGTGGCCGTTATTTTCATATTTCATGTTTTTCTATAATGTTTTGAGTTGATTTTATAAATTTATTTATTTAGCTAGGCTGCTGGTAGAGATATCCTTTGCACTATAAACTTAAGAAAAAAGGTTACTACACAGATCACAGAAGTACGGAACTGTCAAAAATGTTGATGGACATTGGACATGTTATTTTACTGTCACATAGTGTGAAACATAAATAAAGCATATTAGTTTTGCTAAAATCATGACTTAATACTCAGGCCTAATCTACTAATATGAAACAATATATTTAAAAAAATAACTGCCACTTATACATTTGTTTTAATTAATGACATTATGGATGGTTTAATTCACGCGGCATTGGAAGCTGAGGTATTTTATTGCTTTCTTTTATTTATGTCCCTTGTTCAAGATCTTAAAATCTCCATAGCATCTTTATTAGTACCATATAATATTTTATATTTCAGGTAATTCTAAACCGGGCGAAACATGTGAATACAAATTTATCACAATTTGGTAGTGGTGTCACAGACCATAAAATGACTTGGACGCACGATAAGATGCATCTAGCTGAATCTGTTGATGAATCTAGAATGAAGTTTCAAAGAAACTCAGTTGGATCTGCGTCTAAAACTAACGAAAAATTTGACTTGTTCAAAAACCTACATGAACTTTACAATGAGCTAAGTAGAGATGAATCGTCACAAAACAACTATGTAAGTATTAAAAAATACTATCTATTTATCTATAAAAATATCTCAGTTATACATTTAATTTGCAAGTGACTAATTAATTGAGAAGGTGATATACTTTCGGATAAAAATGTATTCAGACATATTTTGTGTTTAATACAATTAGGCTGTGTATTTGTGTAATTTTCTTTACAATGTAACCGACAATTTCGTGTAGTAAAGAGTTCTTTTAAAATTTTGATGACTAAAAGAGCCTCTAAAAAGTGTGTATTGTGGACATCAATTATTTGATGTAGTATCTATGTGTCCCAGAAAGTTTACAAAAATTAATACATTTTTATGAAACTAATGTATCAATGAACTTCCGTATTTATAAGGTTTTGATGGAATATCTGCTAGTTTTGCTAAATATGGGACAAGCAATGTGAACACACTTATTTTAAAAGTTTTTTTTTAAAAATGAAACATTCCTATTACAGGAGTATTATCATTATGTGGAAATTGTTTATTTGTATAATTCTAGTTATCATTATTCTTTTACAGCAGGGTCTTAAAACAACATCATATTTATTGGAAAAGTTGTTAGCAAACTATAATCTTAATACATTAATAATCAACCTGTATCCAGGGAATAAAGGATATTCATTATCACTTAAAGTTAATGGTAATACACAATACTTAAACCCACCAGATGGCCATGTAAGTATCAAAACTGTGACTTGTGTTCAAAACAAATTAGTCAGGCTACAGAAATTTTATTTATATTTATTTTATTTTATATACCTGTGCTTGTTATTCTTTAATGAGACTATTTATCATTGCCCATTTATTTTACACCAGCATTAATTTCATTTTCCCTTCTTTTATTTATTGTTAAAGTTATAAAATTTAATCTGAGTTAAAATTGTAATTTCATAGCTTTTTCCAGTTATTATAATTAAAAATTTTCTTGTTTTGCCAATACATTAAATGACATCATTGTCATTTTAGACATCAACGAATCAAGATGAAACATTAATAGAGACACCAAGATGGCCATATGAAGAAGAGGAACTGCTTAGTTACATAGACAATGAGGAGTTACCAGTGGTGTTATTAGATTTGTTAGAAGCAGAGCACTCGTGTCTATTTTATTCTGGATGTATAATTGCACAAGTCAGAGATTATAGACAAGCATACCCAAGTTTCCTGTGTGATACTCATCATGTACTTTTAAGGCCCACAAATCAGGTACTATTATCACTTCACATTATTATGAAATCTTGTTCTTTTATAAAAATAAAAGAACTAAAAAAAGAACTACACAGAACTACTACAATTTCTTTTTTGGAATAGTTCCACCTAAAATATGTTATTATTTTCAATGATTGTATTGACCATATTATAATAACAATATCAGGCCATTTATGTTTCAATGCTGCATTTACTTCAACATTTTTTGTGGTCACATATATGTGTGGATTTGTTTGGGTAAAGATATGACATAAATAGTTTTGAATTTACAAATAACTTTGTGAATAATATCTATTATTGCAATAATAATAATATCTATTATTGCATGGTAACTGAAATTAACATGGATTTTATTATACCCAGAGTATAATAACTGATGCTATGTGCATTGGTGGAAGATGTGGATGGGTTGGAGAAGAACGGAGTGCACTGGAAGCAGTAGAAGCTGCTTTAGTACATGCTGCTGCTCCCCCTTTATGTCTTGATCCACGGCCTGCTGTTGGACTCCTGGCAGCTAGGTTGCATGCTGCTCCCAGATTATTTAATACACCTTGCATTAGGAGACAAGCTAGGAAATTTTCACAGGTAAAAGTTGTTATGATTTTATTCTCTTTTCAACATCACTGTTCACTAATTGCTCAACCAGTCAAACTACTATTAAAATGAATGTACATTTTATTAAAGTTACTTGTATTACCAATTAAAGAGAGGTAGTCCAGTTTTATTTGTTCCATAATAGTGTATTTCAAATAACCGGTGCATATGAGATAAATAGTGTAAGTTGGCTACTTTGTTTTTATTTTTAGGTGGCTGTAAACAGAAAAAGAAAATTGGATCAATTTACACACTATCATGGTTTAGAATTGCTTGATTTAATACACCGGCAAAGAGCGAAAAACAGTCGACAATCAGTACCACATACAAGACTCACTTCAAAATATCCCAAAAAACCACCAGAGGTAAAGTATCTTAATTCACTATAATTAAAAAAAATATTGACTTAAATAACTACTATTTGACCAACTCTGTATAGAGTGAGCTAGAATATAAGATTGCAGTTACAATTAATGTAAAAGAATCTATTTAGTATTGTTACTGCAACTGGCTTATCCTATTTATTATAATAAACTATCCTATTTATTATGATAGACTGCCTCGTGGTCTCGCGGTACAAGTATGTGCCGTGCGATCTAGAGGTCCTGGGTTCGATTCCCGGGTCGGGCAAAGTGTTATTGGGTTTTTCCATTAGGAAATTCTCGGTAACAGCACGGAGTCTGGAAATGTGCCCGAAAAACGGCAATAGGCTCGCCACCTATTACGTGGGACTGATACATACTTGGCGAAATGTGGATGCAGAAATGCACCTCTGCCTACCCCTTCGGGGAATACAGGCGTGAGTTTATGTATGTATGTATGTATAATAAATAGTAACATACATATATAGTGTACTCTGTTACATTTTATGTGTTGTAACTACATGCCTTGATTTTCATTATGAGTTCTACTTCTAACTTTAATGTAAAATTAATTTCAGGTGTTCAAACCCATAGAAGCTCCGAAAATGGAACCCTTACCATTAGCATTACCTTCAGAGCCCAATGGGGCAATTCGCTTAGCTCGCGCCTACGAACGTCCAAGACCCACACCAGACTGCCAACCACAATTAGTTGAAGAATATGTATTAGAGACTGAAAAAACCTCACCTCATGCCGGCGCAGGCTTTTTCCATATTAAATTATCGATATTACAAAGGCCGTCCGATCAAGAGTTCCTTGGAGAGCTGTATGTGGATAGAGACCATGTTGAAGGTGAAAGGAACGGTGCGGCCTGTCGGTTCACATTAGGTAACTGCCAAATATATTTCTTATCTTTTTACATTCAAGACATTTTTCTATAGTTTATTTTGAGAATTACTTCCGACCCAATCGACTAAATTTTTAAATTCGGCATTTCTCAATTGAAGTACATAATTCCCTAGTAGGAAGTTACAGGTGATGGTAATTCGTATCCGATCAATCATCGAAAGGGACCAATGTAACCAACTTGAGACAAGCGCATTAATGTATCAGACATGTATGTCGCAATCATGAATCAGTTTGTATACAAGAGAATAAAGTAATTGCAATATATTCTCAGCTCTTGATGATTTATTTGGTGGATCCCGTCTATCCACTTACCAAAAATCATTCAAATCGGTTCAGTAGATCATTTAATTTTTTACCCTCCGTAATTATTTTTTAATTAAAAAGTATTCTATGTTACTTCTAATACCTCCAAGAATATGTGTACAAAGTTTCACGATGATCGGTTGAGTAGTTTTTGCGTGAAAGCGTAACAAACATCCCTACATTCACATTTATAATATTACACTTGTCATCAGGAGCTGCTGCTATTACTTTGCTTTTGTAAATAATAAGTAGGCAACCGTAGGTATCGAGAGGTCACTTAACCCCTCTCAATCTTCGAGAATTAGCAATGTCGCAAAACTATCATTTATTAATTTGTTTTTCATAGGTTCAAGATTACACGCAAATAAATACATTCAGCAATTTACGGAAATATTTACTGAAGAAGGTCGTAAGTCAGTTAGGATAAAACATATTGTACCTGGTCAGCTGCCTAGAGTATCATTCACTGGAGGAATGAGAGAATTGGTGAGATTATTTTTTATTTAATTGCGTTTGCTAAATTAATTGTCATATCGAAGTAATGACTAAAGTATCAGTTAGTAAAATTAAAATTAATACTTTAGATTTTATGATCGCAATCAATATACTCTATGTCCCATCCTATGCCAATCTATCTCCATCAATTTGTATGTGAAAAATTCTTTTAATTAATTTAGCGATTGAGACATGAAAACTAAACAGTTAGGCAGAATTACATTCTTAATAATAATATTGTTTTAGATGTATAAAGTAGTAGAAGTAGGCGGTCGTGGTTCCAAACCTCTGACTTTACGGAGTTGTGTTTATTGTACAATGAATTATCGCCTACTTTAACGTTGAAGGAAAACATCGTTAAGAAACCTGCACACCTAAGGGTTCTTACGAATTTCTTAGGTGTGTAGTCCGCCAACCCGCGCTAGACCAGCGTGGAGAACTAATGCCTAACCCCTCTCAGTTGTAGAGGAGGCCCGTGCCTCTACTTCCCGTCAGCCCTGGGGGAGGGAGGCAAGAAGCGTATGTCATGGTCACCGGCCTTTCAGCCCCGCGCGCGACGACTTCACGTCCGCGCAGATGTTAATCCGGTCTGGGTCTCTATCAAAAATCCCCACATGCAGGCATACCCACCAAAACCCCCCGGTGGCCATCTTCGCGCCGAATGGGGCGACCACGGTGTACATATGGGCGAGAGACACCCACAGTGATGCTGCCGCCGCCCGATGCGCCTCCGAGACGAAAATGTCTCGGCCGTTTCGGAGTTGTGGGCGGCGCAGGTGCACCCCCACCAGCTTGGTTCAGGCGCCCCGGTTGTGGGTGGGCGCACGTGACGGACACAGGTCACAGGGCCGCCGCCCCTCAAGGGGACACTTTTAGTGAGGACGCGCAGCCAGGCAGCGGATACCGTGGTGGGATTCTTACGCCCCCTTGCCACAGGGCAGAAGAGGCCTTGCCCAGCAGTGAGACGTATATGGGCTGATGATGTGGATGTAGTATGTGGTAAATATATAAATTAATTTTGTTGTGTAGGGGCAGCAACTCCTGCTGCAGCAGCGCAATGCCGCGGCCGCCGCAGCCGCCGCCAGCAGCGCCGCACCACCACCACCAGTGTAACACGCACTTTACTTTTATATCTATTCGTATATTAGGGTGAAGTAAAAAAAAAAAAAATATTTGCCTGGGGGTAGAATTTGTAGCCTATAAAAAACAAAACTCAACATCTTAAGGTAGCCCACTCACTTTAAAAAAAAAAAAATTCACTTCATCCTAATCTATTAGGTCTTCCGGTTAGTTTTGAGGGATATATTAAAAACGAAATACTTTTGTATTATAAAAAAGATAAATTAATTTTAATCAAATATACTCCATTGCTAGCTACAACCTTTTGCCATTTTTCGGGCAACAAATGGATTCCATAATTTAAAAAACTGATCACTTTTTGAAGCGATCCATTCATCGATCCATTTTTTGATACATACAATTTTTGAAAAGTGCTGATCTGCAAGTATGTGTTGCACAGATCGAAATAGATGGTAATCAGAAGGAGCACAATCTGGTGAATTTGCGGCATGCAGAAAACACTTCTCTCTAAAGATCTGAAAGTGTATCTCTTACAGTTTTTGCGACGAGTGGGCGACCATTGTAATGCAGCAAAAAACAGTAGTAAATTACGAAAGTGATTTTTAGCGCACTCCATACTTAATCACACTAAAAACTTGCATGGGTTTACTATAAATGAGTTACGTCGAATAATTAAAGTGCAAGCCAAAACATGTAACATCGAATATTTAAGTAATTTGCACCGACGTGACGCGACAGCTACTTGACACGTTCCCTCAAAACTAACCGGAAGACCTAATATATATCCTATTTTTTTACTGCTTTGTGACTGTCTCGTGGTCTCGCGGCTCTTGTGCCGAGACATACTTGTATGTTCCATGCGATCTAGAGGTCCCGGGTTCGATAAACGGGTCGGGCAAAGTTTTATTGGGTTATTCCAATAGGAAATTCTCAGTAGCAGCACTGAGTCTGTAACTGTGCCCGAAAAGGCAGAGGTACACTTCTGCCTACCCTTTCGGGGGATACAGGCGTGAGGCTATGTTTTATTTATTTTCAAAAAGAAAGCGCCTCTAGCTACCCTCCCAGTACTTCGAAGGGGTATTTCCACCCGCGCAGATGCTACGATTGAATAAAGCCACCTGCTCTGCTGTTAGCCTTTTGTCGCTCTTGGTAAAGAGCGTGCCGCCCATGCAACAGTCCTAGCGACAGGCAGGTCACTTTTTTCGACCAGAAAAGACACTTAAATGTTATTGGGAGAAACGATTATGATTATCTCTTGTTGACATAATTATGTCGACTTGTTAGACATCCTGTGTATGAGTTACTGCTACCTTTGCGAATATTAATTTCCAAGTATCAATCAACGGACGTAGTTGCGATAAACACCCGTTTTTAATTATTTTGCATCTATTAATTTACATAAAATACTGATGGCGGTAATGAATAATCATCATCATCTATTTTTCTCCAGTAGCGATAAAAAGATAATCATTTATTTTATATAACGTAAACGTTTATTACATTTGTTGATATTTTTGTTTTACAGTACCACTGCAATAGCACCGACGTCGAATACTCACACAAACACTCGTCAGTTACCTATCCTAGTAAGTGTACATTTTTACTGTTACATTAATTTGACACTTAGCCGACGTAAATTTAAAGATCATTAGTATTAAATTTCATGTCAAAATCATATCGTGCATTTTTCTTTTCATTATTTATTTATTTTCGAAACACCATTAGGTAATACACAAAACTTAACTTTATAGGTATAGCTAGAATGGAAAAATGTGTTCATTGTTCAAGGAGTATAAAAAAATTGTTTTATGTTGTCACCTTAAAAAAGTGTCAACTGGCGATAAACTATTATGATTTCTCAGTAATTGACTTGATTATTTCGATTAATTAAAAATACTAATGATATTGATAACTTTAGTATAATTTACTGTATAATTTACTCCTTTCCTAAAAGCATAGTTTTCTTTTTATCAATATGTCACTAATTATGCTATATTGTTTACCAGTGATAATTTATGTTATTATATAAACCTAAGAATAATGACCTAATTTTTGTATTAGCAGGCGCAACTGCAGCAAAGTGGCAATGCTTCTACAGTGAGCAACGTTGTGGGCAATTTAGGCAACGTAAGCAACGTGGGTAATGTAGGAGCTGTGGGTAACGTCGGCAACGTTAGCAATGTTGGCAACGTGGGTAACGTGGCTACAGTTGGCACCGTAGGCACCGTCGGCAACGTCGGCAATGTCGTTGGCAACGTAGGCAATGTCGTAGGCAACGTTGGCACTGTCGTGGGCAACGTCGGTAATGTGGCCAGTGTCGTGGGCAACGTTGCCAATGTCGTGGGCAACGTTGCCAATGTCGTCGGCAATGTGGGCAATGTATGCAGTGTGGGCAGCATTGTGGGCGCCGTGACTACTCCAGCTGAAACTGCTTTGAAGCAACAACCTTCGCCGACGACGCCACGACTTTCGCCGCAGGTAAATAATAATACATAATTAGTTTTTAACTGATGTTACTTGATACATACATACAATTTATTTAAAAAAAATATGACAATTATTGTATTACATAGAAAAATGTTAGATTAGTTAAGATAAAACTTTTTTAAGTTGGGGTGTATTAAGAGTATCACGCTGTCTTGTGCTACACAAGCACGTTTCTTTTAATTACACTCCAATCCATCCAATCCATCAGCCAATCGAAGTCCACTGCTGGACATAGGCCTCTCCCAATGACTTCCACAGGGACCTGTTGGAAGCAGCCTGCATCCAGCGACGTCCCGCGACCTTCACCAGGTCGTCTGACCATCTTGTCGGAGGACGTCCCACGCTGCGCTTTCCGGTACGTGGCCTCCACTCGAGAACTTTTTGGCCCCATCGGCCATCAGTTCTCCGCGCTATGTGCCCGACCCATTGCCACTTCAACTTGCTAATCCGCTGGGCTATGTCGGTTACTTTAGTTCTCCTACGGATCTCCTCATTTCTGATTCGATCTCGTAGGGAAACCCCGAGCATAGCCCTCTCCATAGCTCGTTGAGTGACTCTGAGCCGTCTAATGAGGCCCATAGTGAGAGGCCACGTCTCAGTGCCGTATGTCATCACTGGTAACACACAACTATCGAAGACTTTCGTCTTCAGGCACTGAGGTATTTTGGACGAGAAGACGTCGCGTAGTTTCCCGAACGCTGCCCAACCGAGTTGGATTCGACGATTGACCTCTCTCTCGAAGGTGGTCAGGGATGCTCCTGTGGTCAGGGATGCTCCTATCTAGTGGTCATGGCCTACCCTAGAATAGGTGCTTCGAGTACGCGACCTCGACCTCCCCGAGCTACTGCAGTCACTACCAACCTCCCCTTCCGTGACTGCAGTATCCACTCCTACAGGCCATACTTTCCTTTCCCATATCATCCTCTACCCACACACCCTATTCCCTTTTCCCGGTTGATGACGGGCAGCAGCGTCATCAACGCGAGTCCCCTCAAATGGCAAATACCTCTCGATGAGTACAACCAGGACCAGGCCCCCAGTCCCCGGCAGCCCCGCTATTCCTGGCTACGGTAGCGGCCATGGTTACGGCGGGGCAGGGGGTGCTAAGAATCCCCGGGTTGGCCCCGGCTACCACCCCCGACGACGACTGGCCCTGGTAACACACAACATACGCACGTTGAGGACAGACGAGAAGATTGTCGAACTGGAAGAAGAATTGAGCGGGTTACACTGGGACATTCTGGGGTTGTCGGAAGTCCGAAGAATCGGGGAGGACACGATAACCCTGAAGTCCGGTAACCTGCTCTTCTACCGGGGGGACGACCAACAGTCCCGAGGAGGTGTCGGATTTCTCGTCCACAGGTCTCTCATCAACAACATCGTATCCATCGAAAGTGTGTCGAGCAGGGTAGTGTACCTTATACTCAGAATATCGAAAAGATATTCGTTGAAGGTCATACAGGTATACGCGCCGACCTCGACACACCCAGATGAAGAAGTAGAGGAGATGTATGAGGACATAAGTCGGGCCATACATACTTCCAAAACCTACTTCAATGTTGTTATGGGAGACTTCAACGCAAAGTTGGGCAAGAGAAGCGATGCAGAGTTGAAAGTGGGGCAATTTGGACATGGGCAACGGAACCTCAGGGGTCAGAGGCTGGCCGACTTTCTGGAGAAAGAGGGACTCTTCGCGATGAACTCTTTTTTCCAGAAGCCGCCTCACAGGAAATGGACCTGGCTGAGTCCTGACGGTTCTACGAGAAATGAGATAGATTTCATCTTGACGACGAATAGACGGATATTCAGTGATGTCTCTGTGATCAACAGGGTGAAAACCGGCAGTGATCACCGAATGGTTAGAGGCTCATTGAATATCAACGTCCAGCTAGAAAGGCGTCGCATGATGAAGTCTACGCTCCGACCTACTCGCGCCCATATCCAAAACCCCGAGAGCTTTCAACTCGAGCTTCGAAATCGCTTTGATTGCCTAGAAGAAAACCTTGCAGTGGACGAGTTAAACAGCGGTTTGGTAGAAGCTGTCCATACGGTGGGATCTAAGCATTTTAGACCTCGCCGTAGAGATAGACCTCAAAAACTCGATCCACACTCTTGACCTTATGGCCGAACGTCGATCTATGGCGCTGCAGTCTTCCGAGGACGCCGAAGCATATCGTCAGCTCAATAGACGGATCTGGAAGTCCTTGCGACACGATGTCCGGGCTCACAATACTGTGAGCATTAAAGAGACAATTGAGCGGAACGGAGGCTCCAAAGTGTTTGCAAGAGACTTGTCTATTGGGCAAAGACAGTTGTCTAGGCTGAAGACGGAGGGCGGCAGCGTAGTGTCGACGAGGGCAGAGGTGTTAAGGGAGATCGAGAGGTTCTACGGACAGCTTTACACCTCGGTTGCCGAACCGACTGTTAGCTCGGCCGAAGACCCGAGAGCCGAGTTGATCCGCCACTTCAGTGATGATATCCCGGACATCAGCCTATGTGAGATTGAGATGGCCCTGAAGCAACTTAAGAACAACAAGGCGCCGGGCGAGGACGGAATCACTTCAGAGCTTCTGAAAGCGGGCGGAACGCCGGTACTTAAAGTCCTTCAGAGGCTCTTCAATTCCGTTCTCCTCGAGGGCTCAACGCCAGAGGCATGGAGCAGGAGCGTGGTGGTACTGTTCTTCAAAAAAGGTGATAACACTTTGCTGAAGAATTACAGGCCCATCTCGCTCCTGAGCCATGTCTATAAGTTGTTTTCGAGGGTCATCACAAATCGTCTCGAACGCAGGTTTGATGACTTCCAGCCTCCCGAACAAGCCGGTTTCCGAAAAGGCTTTAGCACCATAGACCACATCCATACGCTTCGGCAAAATTCCATCAAATTTGAAACATTTCTATATCATTATTTTCCCAGGGATAGGTAGTATTATTTAGATTTAAAAATTAGGCACAATAATATTTTCATAAAAATGATCTTAGTATCTATTATTAAGGTCTAAATTTTTTAAGTAATCATGGAATTATGAAGTCCCATAAATGTGACAGCCGACTATATTAATATTGTTGTATGATATGAGACTTGATACGAATTGATTGATTGTCAGGCATCAACGAATCAACTGCTGGCGCAACAGTTGACTAACCCGCAGCAACCGCTGAACACACCCAAGATGCAGTCGGCGATCATCCACATACAGCACTCGTTGATGCCCAACACTGGTACCTCACAGGTAAGATATTTCAAATGAAGAATAATACAAAGATGATGCAACGTTCTTTCCATGAAAGACAAGCCCATAACTTTTTCTGAGGAACTTCAGAATTTATTACAGGGACAAATGAAAATTAAGGTGTAATAAAAACAGTAAATTATTTTTGCATGCCATCAGTAACTATGTCTAATCTATGGGGCATGAACGATAAGATGAGAGTAATTTTCTTGTACTATACCAAGATTAAGATCCTAAACTATATTTTTTTTGTAAAATTACAGGTACAAAATATTCAATACACAACGACTACGACAACGCAACAGAAAACGACCATCACAAAGCCGAGAACAACAAATCCGGCAATAAGCGCGCTCGTTACTAGTCTCATGAACTCGGCGCAGCAGTTCCAACAGGGTCAGTAAAATCATATTGTGTTGTAAATTAATATGGGCGGAAAGGACTGCTAAAATTAGTATTTGCTATTTTAGTAAGAATTTTGTTATGACTTTTCCAAATTATATACGAATTGCGCGTGATTATTGATATTTTTTTTTTCGTTTCTAAAAATATATTTTTATAGGCTTTTATCATTTTATAATGATTTCATTCTGCGTTATGATTGTCTTAACCAATTAGGGCAAAGTTCAAGGCATTAGGCTCGGATGGATACACTCTAATCACAAGTTTTCGCGAGCCGATGTATGAAGCGAGTGTGTAAATGAGCAGTTACGTTAATAATAGAAATAAAATGCAATAACAACGTTAGTAAAAACTGTATTATCTAAAATAAAATTTTGTTTTCATATACGCAGCGGCAGCAAGTCAAAACGCGGCGAAGGCGGCCGTCAGCACAGCCAACAGCAACGCGACGATATTGAATCTGTTGAACAGCGCGCCGGCGGCCATGACGCACGCCAGTTCGAGTGCGGAGGCGCCGCACGCCGCGCTCAGTGCGCCGCCCACTGCGCCATTAGCTGCGCCGTTAGCTGCGCCGTTAGCTGCGCCACTGCCCGCGGCCTCGCACGCGCCGCTGGACGCGCACAAGCTGCTGGGCCGAGTGTCCATCGCCGGCGCCAGGCTCATCGCCGCGACCACCGCCTCGCATACCATACCCACATATACTCAACAGGTTAGTCTCTCCAATACTCGGTTTGGTGATCATTTTTAATAAATTTTGCTGGTATTATAGGGATAGTAATAGTGATAGTCCAACAACGCGTTGATTTATACGGGTGATTAGGATAAGACAGTCAGGATATGGGAGAAGAATAAATTAAGCAATAAACGTCGTTTGACTAAAAATGATTATAATCAAATGTCAATCTAAATAGTATTAGTAGTGCCACTCACGCAGTATTACACTATCCCCATGACGTATGGGTGAAATAGGTACAACAAACTTTATTTAATGACATATTTGTACGGCATAAGTTTCAAAACACTGACGAAGGCTCTAACGAAAGCTTCGTTCGCTATGTTAAAAGAATATGTAGTATTCGGGTCAACTCCACTAGTGAACCATAAAGCAAGTGTGAATCGGGACATTTTCGTGCACAGGGTGTGGGTGTACAAGTAATGAGTGGGTTCACGAGAGACAATGAGTCGACCAACGTGTCGAGTAGTGAGAGCGCACTGTTGGAACGGTTGATGGGTCCGGAGACGCCGGCCGTGCCCGCATCACAGCCACAACCAGTTTGCCATTTACAGGCAAGTTTATACAATATTTCTTGCTTATAAGCATGGCACGAAGCGTAGTGTTTTATGCATTTTTAATCTAACAGGTTGGAACTAAAAGATATGTTTTCCTTAGCTGTGTGAAGACCAATTAACTCGATTAAAGTTTGCTTATCCATTTTTTATTCTTTACGCCTATTTCTTTTACATAATAGCATGGCAAAATGACCGCAATGGCGCTTGATAGCAAGTGCAGTTCAGTACAAATAGAACGTCTGCCTGAATGAAGTGGCTGCCTGTTTGTAAACAAATACAAACAGTTTCATTACGGAAGCACTTAGGTGGGTCACGCTTTATTCACAGGCAGCCTTATATTGTAATTGATTGTATTTTTGTTTCCAGGGTCTCAGCTTGACGTCCCTGCAAGGTCTGCAAGGTATCCAGGGTCTACAGAACGTGCAAGTGCAGATCCCGGGTCTGTCGGCGCCGATCTCGCTGTCGTTGAACGTGTCGGGTGCACCTTCAGGGTTATTGGTGTCCGTGCCCCCCACCACATCCGTGGTGCTCACTAATCAGCCATCCGTTCTCTCCTTGCCTATAGGTAAGTTCTATATCTTTACTTAACGAATCCTGTTTCCGTTTTTTAATCAAATTTTGACATAGAAGGAAAATTCGTGACTCAAATAAATTTATTTTTAAGTCATTATTTTTCAGTATTTCTCAAATTTTACAATATACTAGCTTTAGTTACTTTTCTAAATATATTGACAATTACCGGTCGAAATAATCATCAATCCTTATCTGGAATCGATGCAAATATAAGACACTCATGAGTCATGAATCATGAAGTGATCATGATCTGTGATCGAGTCCATCAAGCCGTATCAATTCGTACCTTGCGGCTTCCGGATGATTTCGGTAATGAATTCTCCAATGCACCTAACAAACGAATTGATCTTGTAAGAGACACTAAAATGAATTAGTAAATTTTTGTGATTTATCCGGAGATAGATATCAGAAATGTTTTTGTGTTTTCCGTAACGAGCACGTGTGTAAACGAGTGATTTGCCTTTTCAGCCCAGCTGATGTCCGGCGGCGTGAAGGGCGCGGTGCGTGGCGGCGCGGTGCAGGTGGTGCGCAGCGGCCGCGCCCCCCGCCCCGCGCCGCGCGCTCCCCCGCGAGCCCCCGGCCCCGCCACCACGCCGCCCGCGCCCGTCGCCGCGCCCGCGCCCGCCCTGCCGCAACACGCCGTGCAACACCCCGCGCAACACACCGTGCAACACACCGTGCAACACACCGTGCAACACCCCGCGCAACACCCCGCGCAACACCCCGCGCCTGCGCACTCGCCCGCCGCCGCAGGTAACCCACGTCTGACTAACTTGTGTTCGAGGATTCGTTTTATACGAGTATAGACTGGAATACACTGTCAACCTCGTCTACACGATCTCATCTATATTAGTATATCTGTCTTTAAATTTTAAGGAAGGCTTTATGGTAGCCTTTCCATTGCGTTTTTGGAATTCTCAGCGACACAAAGGTTTTCCGATATTAAATCTAATCATTCCGGCGCCCCCACCACGTAGTGTTATTCAGGGAATAGTATTAAGTTTATTTTGAACCAATCATCATGCAAAATGCAGCGTTTTAAGTCTTTCCTCTTATCATATACTAAATACTATCTCATTGGTTTAAAAAATATATAGGGAATGAACTAGTATGAATTGGCAATTTCTATAACAAAGATTTCCTCGAGTAAGAAGCTGACAAAAGACAAAATGTGTTTCAGGGACAGCACAGTTCATAACTCAGGGGCGAGCGCAACCTCTTACCGTGCAGCAAGTGAGGCGGAAATCCAACGCGGACAGTTCATAGTAGTTGATGACATAGCTCACTGCCGTTGTTGTAGATAACATTGTAAATATACTATTATGACGTGGAGATTGTTAGTGAACGCAGGTACCGCCAAAAGTGGATCATAATCCTATGACTGTGGTCTTTATATCCACCAATTAAATTAGATATATTCGTAAATTAATCTGTAAATACACTAAGGAAACAATGGATTTGTCTTTACACGACTGAATACTGATTATAATCAAAGACACCAGGTATTCACTGTTTGCTATTTCATTAGTAAATGAAATAATAATTTAATATATTTTTATTCTATAATATAGTATTTTTTTGGAATAAATATCAATTGAACATTATATTTATGACATAATTAGCACGAAATAGTCAAATGCAATTTATTTTAAAGCAATTCATCTGATATATCTAGTTGGTATAAGTCATTAAAGTACATACATTATTTTACTTTACATCAATGACTGGTCGTTTTCACTATACCAAGTGTTTATTGAGACATATGATATAGCAAACAGTGGATAATCTAATTAAACTGACGTAAGTTTCAAGTTTTGTACATTATGGAGTTTATTTTTGCTGAATAGAGATAATTTAATATATCACATTAACCAGGGCCACTATAGGAAATAAATTGTTGATTTTCTATAACATCGTGCAAAATAGGTAATTGTTTTTAAGACAACGTTTATGCTGTAAATTAATACGATCTGAGATATTTGTGAATGATTTTTTTGCGTGTGATAACTTCCACTAACCGTTGTCTGTAAATCATGATGATGCGTATGTTTAATTTAGTCTCAATCATGGGTTATTTTATTGTTATTGTTACGACACCTGCACCGCGCATATTAAAATGTTTAAGACAACTCTGACATGGAAGTAATTAGATCATGACATTAATTGTGACCAAAATGTTATTCGCACCGGTGTGCGTATCGACAAATGTAGGGTAGTGAAGATTTTATTTGTTGTTGGAACTTGGCATTGTATATAGATGCGTTATACGTAGAAAATGTTTAACTTGTTGATTGAATCGGCGGCAATGGAAGAGCCATATGTGCATTAGAACAAATCAATTGTATAAAATAATAATGTAACATTGTTCTTTGCAACATATTCAAATTTGGGTGTCAGGATTTTACGTTTTCAATAAACTTGCCTGATCAGTATTAAGGTCACTGTTTTCAAACTTAACGTTTCTCAGTAGAATGAAGTACAATACGTTTGCAGTGATTATGTAATCTGTGTTATATATTGTAAATATTGTATTACATGTATATAGTTTTGTGTTGAACATCACAAGTGTGTATAGTTGCGATGTGAGAATGATGTATGTTTTATATTTATTTCGGGGCTCGTTATTTGCTCGCAAACTGTGTCCATGCAAGCAATAGGAATGCAAAGTGGTCTACAAGGAAAATACAAAATGTTAAGTTTAAGTAGATATGTTATACAATTGCAGTTTTTGCCTTTAGTTTTACAGTAAGTGTCAATAACAACGAAATGAATTTAGTTGAATTGTTCATAGTTGAAAGCTGTTTTCTTTTCTACTGTGGCTCAAAATTCCGAGTTAGGATTTGTTTAAGTTTTAGAGCCCCGCGTATGTGGACGTGTTTTGTTATATTTTTGTATATAGATTGTTTCTGATTCATGCTCTATATGAGCGTAGAAATTCTAGTGAAGTCTCTAAATGAATACACGGCTGGCTGCTGAGTTTTGAATTATAGTTAGATTGAAAGACGCGATGTGTATTGTGTTCAGAAATATCTATCGAAATGGAGCCAATTCCAATAGTTTCAATGTATCATGTAATCAGTAAGATAAGCTTCATACATTTCATATATCACTGCATTAGGGTTTTGAGGTTTAGGAATGCAGTGATGGCCTCGAGGTTTAGGCGCGCGGTCGAGAATTTCGGCGGTCGCAGGTTCAAACCCCAGGCACACACCTCTGACTTTTCGAAGTTATGTGTGTATTTACAATGAATCATCACTTGCTTTAACGGTGAAGGAAAACATCGTGATAAAACCTGCACACCTAAAAGTTCTTAGAAATTTCTTAGGTGTGTAGTCCGCCAACCCGCACTAGGCCAGCGTGGTGGACTAAGGCCTAAACCCTCTCAGTTGTAGAGGAGGCCCGTGCCCAGCAGTGGGACGTATATGGGCTGATGATAATAATAATGATAATAATATTTCATATATTCGATGGTCCCTTTGCTAAATTTAATTATATCAAAATAAAATGAATTAAGAATTCGCTCCATTTCGATGAGTAGTAACAATTCTAATTTAAGCGGTTAACGAATGCATTCGATATTTAGAAATTCGAAATTAAATTAAAATCTAAATTTGCAATAACTTTCTAGCGTAACTTAGAAAGTATAAACAGAATTCGTGCCGTCAGAGTCGTGTTAATCCATCTTTGAAGTGTTGAAATATTAGTGATTGTTTATTTCGTCATAGATAGTGTCATTCAGGCGCACAATTATGTTGTTATGTTGCGGCAGTGTCTCAGCACTGAAGTGGGATAGTCGGTGGTCGCGAGGTCGAGCCTGTGTACGTACTATTTATTTAAAATAATGAAACGTGTTCATAACTGCATTGTATGACAAGCGCGTACCAGCGCGGACATGGCGCACGAGGGCGGATAATTGTGCGAATTGTTGATCTCATTTGTTTATGAACATGTAGCTCAATATGTAGATGATTTTGTAATATACACTTTATTTCGAACATGCGAATGTACCTATATTTTAAGAGATAATAAATTTTTTATTGTATATATTTTGTAATGGAGACTTTTATAGATAACCGATATTATTAATTTCAATGGTTGTACGAAGTTTACAGTGTCGTGTATTCGAGTGTAACATAATTCATTGTAAATAATTATGAATGAGATGTGATATGCATTCTGACGTTTGTAGTATAAAAGTGTACAATAAAATGTATATGATTGCGTTGACATGGAATTTTGTGTATAAAAATTGATATTTTAAAAAATAACTTGAATACGTTGTTCAGAGATTGACGTTTCGAACATAAATAAATAACTTTTACACGAAATGGCTTTTACTGGTCCTTTTTTTTAACTTTAAAATGATTTAAAAAATTGAGACCTACCTTCCTGATTGCCGACTTTGTACCTTATCCAGACCTCTTAATTTGTATGGGTGTATTAATGAAAACGAAAACTACAACTTGATTTGGTTAAAAAAGTATGCCTTTTTATTTTTTCAAATAGTCTTCATCTAAATTTATAAGAACATTGGACACAATCGAAGCTTTTTTTACCGATAAATAAGTATAAATAATTTTATATTCACATAAATCGTCTTATTTATACATACATACATTACATTTATTTTTATATCAGTCCTCTCAAAAGGTCCATTCTCTCCCCGCAAATTAAATATTATTATTTACACAGCGATAGGGATCCATGACTACCGTACATACATACATCAACAATTAACAATTAATAGAGACTATTTACAAAATATATTTCCACGAACACACACACGGTCATCCATCATCGTTCGCTCTCGCGTCGAGTTCACATTCACACGTTATTTGGCATATGGATGGCGGCACGTCACTAGCAGATGTCGTCCCAGGCGAGCCACCAGGGCGCCTGGCAGTCCTCGCGCTTCCGTCGGCGGCGCTCGGCGCGGTCCGAGCGCTTCTTCACGAACCGCACGTTGTACGGGTCCTCCGCCAGCTCGGGGTAGCGCGCCACGTCGTGCACGTACTCGCCCTCGTACCCGCCCGCCGCCCCCGCCTTCTGGATCTCGTCCAGCTCCGCTGCCGACCAGTCCAGGGAGCCGCCCAGCCCACTGCGCAGAGCTTCACGCTCGCGATGCCACGCCTTACGAACTGCAGCGGCGCGGGCGTGGTGGAGCAGCCGCTGTCGTTCACGCTCCGCGCTGGTTCCGTATCGCAGGTTCACGATACTCGTCTGTCCGTGTATCTTCACGTCTGCATAGGAGCGTCCGCCTTCTGCCACTTCATGGAAAGTAACGTTGAGCTTGCCCTGCATTCGTTTCAGCTGTTGTTTGTCGTCGGCGGCGCGCCATGTGTCTTCTTTGACGAAGTAGAAGACGTCTTGTTGGTCGCCATGTACAACGAATGAAAATGGCAGCAAATGAGATCTGTTAAATACTGACGTGTAGACGTCGCGGTAAATCGCGTTCGCAGATGGCACGGCGGTGACTACTGCACGGCCACGCGAATTACGTGATACAAGGATACCACGTCCAAATGGAGGTTCCGAGTCTGATCCAATGCGTTTCGGTGCTAAATGGAGCGCATCCGTCTTCAAAGCAGACATAGCCGGGATTGAAAGACTTCTAAAATCGGCTATTCGTTTGTTGGACATGTGAGACAGGAAGCCCGATTCAATGGTGACACTCGGAAGCAAAGACATAGCTGACGGTAGACCGGGTCCTACGTCTGTTTGCGCAATACCCCAGACAGAACGTCCACGAGGTATGCTGGGCAGCACTGATCCACCAGGAAGCTCATCAGGATACAGTTGCGGCGCCAAGCTCTTCGTGTCATAGCCCAATAATTTCAGCCAAGATAGATGATCTGAAATAAACAACAAACATTTTATTTATCGTTCAGACTATAATTAAAATGAGTTAATAAACTTTCTACGACATATAAAACAAAGAAATAAACGTTTAATGTACCTGTTGGTTTCTTATTTTGTGGCCTGACGTTAATTGGATCGTTGCCATTAAATCTGTACAAATGCAATTGTGTTGGGCTGTGAATTCTTTCAATCAAGTTTTCCCAAAGCGGAGACATCCATTGTCCAATTAGTGGATCATATACTTTTCCGTTAGCCATGTGTACAAGTGATGTTACTTGGTCTAGAAGGCCTCCACAGAAGTCAACCGGCAGGTATAAGTAAGGATTAGAATCATAAACGATATGGCCATAAGGAGATCTCATAATTTCTCGAATGCCTTCGCCGTACTGATTGAAAATCATCACTGGGGTTCCACATTGGTCAGTTGCAATATAGTATTTGTGCCGCGCGACCTAAAAAAGTAATAATTAGGGTTAGAAGACATGGAAATATTTTTTATGTTTATGGTTTTTAGAACCTCTTAAGTACCTACCTGAGTGTAAATCAAATGTCCTCTGTCGTCATAGACTAATGTCATAAATCTGTTTTCTCGAGGTGAATAGATGTGACTGACTTCATGAGGTTTCTCCTTGTTTGTATAGAAGAATTGTGTTACGTTGCCAAAGTTGTCTTTGCGCGTAGATAATCTGTAAATTATTTTAATAATTAATAATAAATAGACCCAAAGAAATTACACTACTTTATTATTATATAATTTATTTTGACATTGTATAACATACCTATCAAGGTGATCGTAGTAATATCGCACGTCAAATCTTCCTCGTTTGGTTGCTCTTATAAGCAAACCTTTTGAATTATACTGGAATCTTTCCTCTCGAGCATTTTGTGATACAAGTCCTCGGCTATCATATCTGTATTGTCCTTCTCCGAATTTTATTATACGATCCAGGTCATTGTATTCCATTGGGATAGTATTACCTCGATATGTTAAAGACAACATGTTACCATTGTCATCGTATCTGAAGCCCCAAGGTTCTTGCGCTTCTACCCCCGTTAGCTGGCCATCGCAATCCCACGTGTAGTTCTTTACATTTGTGTAGGTATTGACGCCAACGTTTCTTGTATGCGTCCTTGTTTGAGATATCCTTCCATGTTTGTCATAAGAGAATTCCATTCTGAAGACCTCCATTCGGTGGATATTAACAGTTACTTCTTTTTCCAAGAATTGATCGTTTAGGACTCGTGAAAACATTGCAATACCGTCATATACTGAAGTTTCGTTCCACTTCTGTGTAGATGCAGTAAATTGTCCAAGAATTTCTGGGGCACCTGTTTTGCTGTTGTAAATAATATGATGCGGTATCAGAGTTTGTCCACCTATGCGTCCTTGAACGGCGGTAATTCGATAGTTATTGTCATATTCATATATTATTTTTGCATTACTTAAACCGGTTTTGGCCCCATAGTCAAGTCTTTCTTCCATGAGCAATCCACCCACATAAGTAGATTCCCATCTATAGTCGACGTCACGATCAACGTGCAATATTTCGGAAGGAAGTCCGCTGGTTTCTGAGTAATGGATTTGAGTTTGACCATCGCCGTGAACTACTTCTGATACTTTGTTCGTAGTGAAATAGCGGTATACTACTCTGGCACCATCGCCAGGGAAAACTGTTTGTAACAATTCTCCGGTATGTGAATAGTGTTGCAAATATTTCTTAGATGATCCAGGCGGTGCGTATGTCACTCTTAAAAATCCAATAGATGGTTGGACACTAAATGAATGGTTAGTTCCTGATGGCAAAATCACATGAGTCAGCCCGCCATCTCCGTCATACAAATATCTGAAGCTCCTTTGACTAGCCAAAGTAATTTTGGAGACCATATTCCCTTCATTGTAGTAAATGAATTTAGTTCCATCTTGAGGACTCGTTATTTCTGATAACATTCCATGTGGATCGTAGTTGTAGGTTTCTTCTGTATCACCCCATTTCCAACCGTTAATCCTGTAGAATCTATCATACGAAATGTTAAGAGGCACTCCGGCGCCATGAGGATTGAAAGATAAGGGTAAACCAGCGACGTCATAAGAAATTGTGAAAAGAGGTATCCTGTCAGCATTGAAGAAAGTTTCTTTGCTTTTAAATTGGTCGAATTCAATAATAAGTACTCTGGAATCATTGACCCATATCTCGCGGTTTAATGTTTGCTGTGGGTTTCTTACATCACCGACTAACGTGTATAAGGAATACATGTTATTTATCAGTCCATCTCCAAAAGTAGTTGTTTGGTGTGACCACATATGAAGCATTTCAGCTTCAATAGGCAGTGCAGCTTCTAATAACGGGTGTTTTGCAGCAGCAATGCTTTCGAACTTCCCTGACCAAGGAGTTTCAAGCATCAATGTATTATTCGTGTAAATACGGCCTTCGGTGACCTGTTTTCCATTATTTATGGTGATTTGCTTGAATGATTGACCGTGTAATACGTATTCACATTTCTTCGCAACACCCACTGGAATAGAGCTGGATGGGTTTGACACGGTCACAGCTAAACCGTAATTTTTGGCTAGGCCTGACGTGATTTGTACTTGTTCGCCAGAAGGCATTATAATTTTCGTGACACGGCCCAATTCATCATAAGCATAAATCACCGTTTCGCCAGCTCCCGATCGGCTATTGAGCAGGCCACTGCTGGGGTCATAATCAAATTCAATTTCGGATGTACCTTTCTCTGCTATTTTTGTTAAATATCCGATGCCAGATATCTTTAGTTCGAGTTTATGATCTTGTGTGTTTTCTATCGAGCTGACCACATTACTATAATCTCTGAGTAGTTGTATCTTGTTCCCAGAAGCATCGGTCACCGTGGATAATTTGCCAAAGCTTGTATTTTTAGAATATAAGAAAGAATATCGGGTTTTCCCAGACGTCAAATCTTTTGTTGTGATGTGTTGTCCATAGCGATTGAATACATAAATCTCTGAGGTCGGTGGGTATGGTATTCTGAATTCTCCATTTTCATCATGCGTAGGCAAATAGTGACGTAACGCTAATATATGAAGAGAACCTGCGAAAATAAAATGACGATTAGTGCTTATTAACGGCTTTTTGATTATGCGTCAAATTTATAAAATGTATTATCTTACCTTGATCAACTACGTTCAGAACGCCGTCCGGAGTCACAGCAAGAGCAGATATAGTTTGGAATTTAGCATTGGAAGAGAGCAATGTCTCTGTGCTTGTCGGTGGTTCATCTCCTGCAGCTACACTGAGCCTACACGGGCATCCAGCACCTTCATCCCGACTATTTATTGGAAGAACTGTTGCTGACATAGACATGTTACACTCGCAGCTCAACTCTTTCAAGTTTTCTTGAAGTTTACCAGCAAAATGGGTTATCTTTCCAGATGGGTCAATTGATTTTATTGTGTTCGTCTTTTTAGAGTCTGATTCCGCAACGTACAGAATTCCACTTGGCGCAAAAGCGATTGCCAATATAGTTCCAAGACTGGAATCTTCTTTTGCTTCCGTATTAGTTCTATTGGTCGCTTTAGTTATTGGTTTTCCGTCAGCTGTGATACGGCAATGTGATGGTTGACCAGCAACCACCTTGATTTTCATATCAACGGTTAGTTTTAATATTATCCTGTCGTCTATGAAGTACAGCGATCCATCGAGAGGTGATAAAGCTACGCCAGTGGGCCACTGCAGTTGAGCTTCGTAAGGTGGTATAGCTCCACGGCATGGAACTGGGGACCAGTGATTGTGATGGCCATGGTGCCCGACTAAGGTGTGTATGATGCCATTTGGATCCACTGCTCTTATATTCGTTCCGTCTGCGATATACATAGTTCTATCTGCGGCTATGGCGAGACCTATGACGAAATAACAATTTGAAGTGTTTTTCAATCGCAATATTTATAAAATTCCTCGTAAAATAGTTGTAGTGAAGTAGATAGATTTTTTCGTGACTGCTTCGCATAGGATATGAATATTTATTATTTATGCATAGTTTGGTACCAAATATCTCGGAACTTTCTTGTTCTTGTTCTAGGCAATCGTGTAAAAAATTTGGCATTGGCCGAGGAAGTTAAGTTAAATACAGAAAAGTTGTATGTTCAATAAAATCCATATTTCCACAAAATAGTACCTACCTATTCTGATAGATGGATAAATTAGCCCTATACCTTCTGCATCTTATATCACTTGTCAAGTAAGTATGTAGGGAATATAAAATTCATTTAAACATAAATAAACGCTTTTACAATTTAATTTACCTTTGGGATGAGCTAATTTCGCTTTGATTGCGGGTCCTTCGTCACCACAATTGGAATCGTCTCCAGGCACGCATCGGTCACCGTTTCCTACCACTGGTTCAGAATTTAATGCTGGGTCCCTTACTTTCTCCAACGACAATATCTTTCGTACTTGATGCCTTTCTGAATCTGATATGTAGAGGTATCCATCCGCCGGTGATATGCAAATATAATATTGATATGCTACTTGTGTTGTTCTGTGGAGGAAATGCGATGTCAGTAAATACATAATACTACAAATATGTTATGCTTTGATACAATCGAAATATTTCACTTACTCAAGTTGAAGTACAGTGGTGACGACACCTTCGGGTGTAATACGACGTACGAGATTAAAGTCACCAACATATAAAGACCCATCTGGGCCAGAGGTCAGCGCAGTAGGTGTCAAGAGACGCGAATCAGCAGCTTTTCCATTGCAATGGTCTGGGCATTCCAGAGCTCTTTGTAGACCAGTACCCATTACCACCTATACAAAAATTAATGTTGTAAATTTTCAATGAAATATAAGACATGATTATAATAATATTATTGATAAAGGAGACTGTAAGTGTACCTGTACGGTCCTGGGATACTGTTTTAAGTGCAACAAAGCACCGTCTCCCTTCTGCAATATTCCTTCGTGGAAGTTATAATGATGATGAATGTCCAAACCCCATCCTCCGATATCAGAGATGTCCACATCAAAGCCAGCTAATGTTGCAGTTTGTGTTTCCCACACTATCGATGAGCAAGAGGAGTATTCGTATCCAATCGATATTTTGGCTTGTGCTTGTCCGTAAACCTAAAATTTTAATCATAGCTTTGATTATAATCAGTATTAAAAAATATTCGACTGTCCTTTATTAAATCTTCACCGTGGGTTGCATAAAATAATGGAATATTATGAGACGTCCGATAGAAAGTTATCTTACAAAATATCAAAAATACAGTGGCACCCAATTCAAAGGAACTCTCGAACGAAATGTGCGACTATCGGGTCTACGTTTTTTGCGCTGTAATTTATTTAGAACAGAAAAAAAATAACTTTGTCTATGTTAGTTACCTTTTGTTTGTAAACATTTCTCTTGTTCCAAGCAAATACATGTGTCAAGTCTGGGTCTGCTTCATAGCTTTGAGTTTGTAAAGACCCCTCTATTTCTACTCTGACGTGGACTCTTGAAAGGGCCGCTGGAACTATTCGTCTCGTGAGTTGGATGTGGACACAAGAAAGATATCCGGCGGATTGTGAAGAACGATATGTTAATTTCACTGATGAGCCCGGAATTCCAATAGATTCGCTCACGATCTGTGAAAAGAATATATTCGTTAATAATGCTGAGACGTGAGAAACTAGCATATAAGGAATGCATGACAAGGTTTAAACGTCCAAGTGGTTTCTACAATTCCAAGACACATTCTAATTATTTATTTTTATTACCGCTGCTTTTCGGAAATAATCTAGGTAGTGTTCAAATTATAAATAGAAATAATAGAGTTTTTCAGAGGTGGACGATTTGTAAACTATTGCTTTCTGTTTTCTTGTTGTCGTTACTGTCCATTTGGAAGAGCTCACGATTGGCGGTACTCTAATATTTGGAAAAACTGGTCGTAAGCAATGGAAATAGTATATAGTTGTGTATCAATAACGGTTACCCTGTCATAGTAGGTAAACATTTTGGAATAAATATTAAAATCACGCTCGCGTGTTGGATTTATCAAACGTAATATATAAGTAATCACTCTCACTTTTAGGTACTATAAATTCAAATGAATTTGAATAAGTATTTTTATTTTATCACTTTCAAACTAATATACCATATTAATCTTTACGTCACTATACTGAACTTTGATAAAAAAATACAACATGGCGCGTAACCGAAAATCTTTATTTTTATTATGGTTTATTAATTTTGTTTTTTTTTTCTCTCATACGTCGATAAAGAAGTTTCACTTCTAAAATTGGTCTAATTACCTGAGCTTCAGGGTACACGACTGTTGTGGTGGTAGCAGATGAGGCAGCAGGGGCTGCTAGTGGCGGTACAGCGACCACTTCTGGTCGCAGTCGTTCATGATCATGTGCGGCGCACGGCGGTGACGCCACCTCCCACCATTGTGGGGTTGGCGACCAATCGATTCGAGATGGGGATCTGAAAAAATAGTTTTGGGTAGGTAATGTATTATTTAGTATGTATTCTTATGATAATATTTAGGAATATAGGTATGTATAGCCTAGCAAGTAAAATGTTGTTTCATTGCGATTCTCATATAAGTCGGTTGAAATCAACGCCGCAATAGAATGAAGATAGGTTGCCTGTGCTATCTAGATCTCTTAGCTCAAGACCAAAGTCTTTAGTTTTTGTTTTTCGTTTTCGTTATTAGTTTTTGAATTAGGCATCTTGGATACATTAAATCTAAGTATTTCAAATTAATAATGGTTATGAGAAACCAGTATCTTTTGAGTCTTTTGACACAAGTACCTATATAAATACTTTAAAGAGGGCCCTAATATTGTAATTTCTTTTTAAAATAAAACATGGATAATTAATAAAGATTTATTTATATATTCCTACTCAGTATAGCTAGTATTTACTATTTCTTTATTCGGTATTTATTCAAATCAAAGTAAGCGCACTGTCATCCGGTGGTTATTGGCAAAGAGTAGATGTAGTCAGTAAACGATTATTATTTCCATTTATCACCCACTAGTCGAAGCAATTATACTGGCCTTCATTCACTTTAGAATATATGTACATATATGTATGTGAACTGTTGGGCACGGGCCTCCTCTGAGAACTGAGAGGGTTTAGGCCTTAGTCCACCACGGAGGCCTAGTGTGGGTTGGCGGACTACACCCCTAAGAAATTCCTAAGAACTTTTAGGTGTGCAGATTTCTTCACGATGTTTTTCTTCACCGTAAAGTAAATCATAATTCTTTGTGAATACACACATAACTTCGAAAAGTCATATGTTTAAAACCTGCGACCGCCGAGATTCTCGACCGCGCGCCTAAACGTCGAGGTCTCGAGGCCATTACCAATGTAGTCTTTTATTTACTACACTGTTCCAAATTTTCCCATCATACGTAAAAAACTTCGACTACCCGACTTGTTTATATGAGAACCTAGGCAAAAATTGTTAGTGTTTTTTAGTTGCATGATAGCAAGTCATTGGTAAAAACTATTTCATGATGTAAGGACATTCTTACCCACCCGAGGAATAAACACAGTACCTTACAATACCCACGCGAATGTGTGCGTGCGGTTTTGAACACACATTCGAAATTCAATTTATACTTTCAAGTCACTGTCATATCCGTAAAAAAGTATAGTAATTAGTGATAAGAAATGTCTAGTTTTCATACCGATTGTTGAAACATACGAGTACTTATACGCAAGAGGACAGGTCACCAAATCGTCAATAGGAGGTAAATAATAATAATCTTCAATTGTGTTTTTATGTATACGAACTAGGTATGTGGTTAGACTACACCCAGGTGCTCCCAATTTAGACTAGGAACATAAGCTCTATCAATAGCTGTAGATGAGGCTCATGGTCAACAGTGGTATGCATTTATATGCATACTACTTTCGGCTGTAAAAATGACTTTCATCTTGTGCATTTGTTTTAACGTCATTTAGCTTTTCTGCAATTTACTCACAAATGATACCTTTGAAAAATGATATACATACATAACCTCACGCCTGTATTCCCTGAAGGGGTAGGCAGAGGTGCATTTCTGCACCCACATTTCGCCAGGTATGTATCAGTCCCACGTAACAGGCGGCGATCCTATTGCCGTTTTCGGGCACAATCCAGACTCCGTGCTGCTACTGAGAATTTCCTAATGGAAAACCCAATAACACTTTGCCCGACCCGGGAATCGAACCCAGGACCTCTGGATCGCACGGCACATACTTGTGCCGCGAGACCACGAGGCAGGGATAAGTAGCTGTATATAAATTAGTAAACTTGTATTGTAATTTACCTCGGCGTCGGCACCTTTACACTATCGTCGCTGAGCTCCATTTGTACGGGCGGTAATACAACAATTTGGTTCCACGGCACGAATACTGTTTTCCTGAGCGGTTTGAACGGCGATCTCTGGAACTGCAGAGTGACAGCACCTCCTCCATTCACTAGCACGTCGAACCTGAAGTGTTTGTTGTCAACATATAGTCAGGATATCTCCAAATATATTTGTAGAATCTCTAAAATATATTGCCGTTGAGAATTTTAACTTAGAAGCGTGTAAATTTAGATGTTTCAGCGTTTTTAGTGCATGAAAGTTTTCAGCAATTGTACCTAGAATGTATGAATCGTATGCTATGGTAGAGGCAAAATTAAACAGTTTTGTTCTGTGGCCACGTTTGAAAATTAAGATTAAGTTACAGAATTATTCTAATTAAGTTTGTTGAGATAAAGCCAAAGTAAATGTTTGTTTTGGAAAAAAGCTTACTTCACGGGCCTGCATCACTGATTTATGATAATGGATATTTAAATGCTTAAACGTGACATGTTATTCGATTACCTGTTCACATGATACTGGTTCCGTTCCGCCGCCAAGTAATTCGATTTCATACTTGATGCTTTTACGTTATACGTGCGAGGAATCCACAAAGACCGTGGCCGAAACTTAATGACGATAGTACGGATGTTAAATCAAATATTTTCTATTGGATTCTTTGTCAAACATTTTCGTTTATCACGCGATACATTATTTTTTTTGTATATTGAATTTCGAAATTCCATATTTTTTATAAGATCGATTGAGCCACATAACACAAACAGAATGTTAAATAAATACCGATACAATCTATAATTGCCACCTTTATTCACACGGCCTATATTACAAATGACTAAATAAACGTTTACGTGGCCTATTTTTACAAAAACACATTGATAACTCTATTAAAATAAAAACAAAAAATATTTACTAACCATCCTCCTTGTCTAGTAAGTGTAAAGCCGAAACGCGCCTCCCGATCGACTGAAACTCTGATGCCGATGATTCCAAGACCTTGGGGCGATACCACTTGCCCCCTCATCACCGATACACGGCTGCACAGATCACTTCACGTTAGTTGTAGTCACATAGCATTTAGCATAGCCCATCGAGCGATACGACTTGCATTACGAATAACAAAAAATATATTTTTTATTTCATTTAAAAATTTAATTCAATTAGAGTTCAATAGAAAATTTCAATTAGAATACATTTAGAGTAAAAAAAAGAACTATTTAAAAAAAAAAATATCGCTCGATGTGCTACTACGACCAAAAAATGATCGAAGTGTTTGCTATGCTTTGTAAACTTTAAAGTACTTGCACGTGAAAGTGAAGTATAAAATAAAATTAAAATTAAAAATAAATATGAAGTTAGTAGCATTGCACATTCTCGTCTGAGGATCAGCTAAAGATCTAGGATATATTTCAGTTTACTGTTAATGTACACTTGGCATTATTTAGTAATAAACTATTAAATTTATGTTTAAGTGAGGAATATCTTAATTTTGTATGTAAATGTAAACGGAAATCTACCTAGAAAGGTATGTATGCATGTAACAGCTGCCACACAAACCATAGTCAGTCAATTTTGTTATATTATTTTTGATTATGTTCGATATCATATTCATGATCATGAAAGTTGGTGCAAAAAATATATAGTTAATAAATATCATCATCATCAGCCCATATACGTCCCACTGCTGAGCACGGGCCTCCTCTACAACTGAGAGGGTTTAGGCCTTAGTCCACCACGCTGGCCTAAATATACTCCAAACAATATTTTTTTCTATAGAATGATGACTGACTTTTGTACCTCAAAATTAAGTTTTTTGTATAGTGAGGCACTTTTAATGACAACAATTAAACTTTAGTGATTTTATAATTCGATATATTTGAATGATTTTAAAATGATTATTTTCCAGTAACAACAATTAAGTCTTAAGAATATTTACATTGAGTAAGTCACATTTGTTTTTATATCAAAAAGATAAGGCAGTTTTTTAAACCTCCAAATTAGCGTACTAAGAACATTGTATTCTTGCTTAAATTAAATTTTCCGGTGTTGACGATAAACCGCACTGGCTGTTGGAAATATCGACAATTCGAGCAAAACTGACTTTTCACGTATAAGCAGTCAGCTTCTGTGATTTATTCAACGTATATACACACACAAACCCGTTAAATTAACGCACACAGATGTCTCATTTCAATTTCGAGGAATAGTATTCCTTTCCTGTCATGACTGTTTATCGACGATGTTGATTCATATCCTTAATTTAAGTTTATAAGTACATTTCGTAAATAGAAAACAAAAATTTAAAATTGCATGAATAATATCTTAAGCTTATGTAATTCAATTACAAATGTTAAACCAAAGCGTGATGTCATATCTATTTTTCTGAACTAATGTTAGCCAATTTAAATTCGAAAGGCCAGGAAGCGTTCTATATACGTATACAGTTGCAAAAATTTTTAAAATATATGATCTATATTAAAATTATTATATAAATAGTACAGCGTCAGATATTGTGTAACTACAGTATGCAGAGGTATCGAAAATGTCTTATCTCGTAAAAGTCACAAGATCCTGAGTGAACTCCAACGGGATGCTGAAATGTGCTGCTTTGAAAAAGTACAAACACAAAGTATAAAATGAAAAAACTATATGATTGTAAATAACTATAAAGCAGTATAGTTTGATTTAAAGTAAGTCCATCGTAGTGCACCAAATTTAAACACAGTAGTAATTGAACATATCTTATAACTAATTCAATCTGTAATAATATAAATACATGTATGTATATATTTTTTTGCACCAATTTCAGTGTATCATTATGTTATCAATGGATGATGAATGGAAGCAATGATTGTAATGTACAAGTCGATAACTTTGCTATTATTTTGCTGTGAAGTTGTAGGAGTACATTCAAACAAGTTGTGTTTTGGTTAGTTATAATGGGTGGGATCTAAACACATAAAGAGCTCGGGCGAAGGGCAGGGAGTTGGTTAACAGATGATAGACGCAGACAAAGGGTAAGGAATACATAAAAGGGTAAGTTCATTTGAAGCTAAATTTGCGTGTTGGCTGAAAATTTGCGCAATTGGTATCATACAATTCGCGTCTCGGTTCGTATTTTTTTTTACAAAGCCTACACCTGTCAAATGTGTTTTAACCGTTTTGCGTGAAAGCGTAAATGATTTTCCTATTTTTCATACTGTATAACAAAATTATACCACAGTATACATGTGAAATATAAGCCAATAGACGAGACAAATAAACAGTACAAAAATATTGTGACTGCGGCAAAACATACTTGAAACATAACACCGATCGCGGACCGCCGCGTGATTTACGGTGAAACATTTAAGATTTTGTCGCAGCCATCCGAGAACATTCAAGACAAACATACAGATGTTACATACACATAGAGAATGAAACGAATACAGACAGAGGATTGAACATAAAATGAAAAAGCAACAGTGGCTCCGTCCGCGCGTCGAGGGTGGACGCGCGGACTTCACCGGCATCACACACATAATGCAGGAGTCGCAACCAAACGGAAGAGGTGAACAGATATTGAACACTGAGGGGCGAGGGCGGGTTGACTGACACTTACCATGGTGTAAAGGAATTCCAGAACTCGCTAGGAGTGGCGGACACACGGCGGCACAGGGACACAGAAAGACAGGACAGATTACTACACAGATACCTACATCCCTCAGTGCAACCCCACCCCGGATTTGCAACCGCTCCGGCCGATCGCACTCGTCTATATTGGTTACCTTGCGTTTAATTTTTTGTTCATTATTTAAACTCAAATTGCGCACCGATTCACTGACGAAGCCCGTTTGCATTAGAACAACACCACCACTATTGTTTTTAAAAATTTAAATATGTACGTATTATTTTGAATAATTTATATTTATAGATTTAAAATAAAATTTAAATAAGATACACGTAGGTTGCACCAAGATTATTTGGAATAAAAACATGCTGGATGGTGAATGCATGAAGGGACCCCGTCATGTGTTACTTACGAGTATACTAAGGTCGATGAAACATATACTTGAACGCAATATAACCATTCTAGACTCTCAACTTAAATAAAATAGTGAAGCGGCTCGTGTTTTAATGCAAACAAACTTTTTGAGGCGCTTTTGCATATTAAGCGAGGTGGGTTGACTACTTTTTTCTTCAGATTTGCTTTGTCTTATTTTTTTACAAGATCGAAAGTTATACCAACGCACACGGTGTACAGTAGGTCAAATAAAATTTTAAGAATGTTTACAACTCAGATCATGAAAGACGCTTTTACAAAATATCCTAATTCGATTAGTATGAGTTGCCGAACATTTGTTTTCAGATTTAAAGATTTTTTAAGGCTTTCGTCTGTCATGATTTGAGCAGGATTTTGTCCAACCTTTTTAATTTTTTATTAATTTATTCGTCGAGAAGACAAACCAAACTGTTCGAAAGCCTGTGAGCGCTTACTCGCTTTTATATTCCATTAGAATTTTCTAACTAAAGACGCCATTGTTATTTTTTTAGACAAACAGGGAGGGGTAGACACACACAAGGGATGAACATTAGACAATACACAACACATCGGATCTGGTGTGAAAAAAATAATAATTACAAAAACAAAATGTAAAAAAATATGGTTAATGATTAAAAAATAACCATGCTAGGATTGCAAATAAAAAATCATTATTTTACACGCGAGAAAACACAGGAAAATCAAAACACTTCCACCAGATGGTAAAATAAATTGTAATCGATAAAAGTATTTTACTAATTGAAATTATAAAATAACCACACCAAATCCTTGGAGAGGTCTAGGAAGATGAGCGGGATATTTGGTGAAGGTGCTATTTCTTAATTTTACTTTATGTTATGAATTTTGTATCTTCTCCTTAGGGTACGGCGATGATATCGCTGATCTAAAATCACTTTAAAGTGCAAATATATTAATTTTATGGATTGTGCAAAACCGATAGACCAATCCTAAACCAACTTATAATAAAAGATATCGTAGTTATTGAAAAAATAATAAATATGGAGTCATTTATGTTAGTACTTTAAATATGCCTACGATAACTTTTATGTCCATGAAGTGATTGGGTGTCATTTACGATTGTTCTCTTAGATTTAATCACTTACCTCTCTGAATATTCATCCATATGTGCGTAGCTTTGCACGGAGTTTTCTTCGATCAGGAACTTTACTCTTTGGTAGAAAGATGCGGTGACGGATGGTGGTTGTTTACGGAGCAAAACTTCTACAGGATCATTGGATGCTAGACACATGATGTGTTCAGCACATTCAGGACGACTGCAGCATTCCGAATCCGAGCAGTCCGTCATGCCATCTTCAAAACGGTAGGGCATCGTGAGGTGGTACCAAAATGTTAAAAAACTTATGCCATTCACGACGGACGTGGCTTTTTAAATCTGAAATTGGACATGGCCTTACCTTCATCGTTATCTTCATTATCGTTGCAGGATAACTCGAGTGCAATGGAGCAATCCGTGCCAGCCCAGCCGTCGGCACAGGAGCATCGATATACTCCGTCTTCCAGAAGACATTGTCCGTGACGGGAACATCCATTAGGACAACCGGCTGTCACATAAACATAAAAGATAAAACTTAAGGAAATTATTTATGGTGCACCTTGTTTCAATAAACTTTTGAAATCGAAAGCCAGCTGGCAAAACGAATGATGAAATGCTCGCTTGGATTCATTTACTATGAACACTTACGCAGTGTACAATGCCTGCCATTCCAGCCTTGAGTGCAGACGCATGTTCCGTTCTTGCATTGTCCATGGTCGTGACACCTAGTGTCACACGGTCGTTGGTCGCACATAGATCCCGTCCAGCCTTCATCGCATCGACAAACACCTTCAGCGCATACACCGTGAGGTCCGCAATCGAGAGAGCAAACCACTATGGATAGAACATTTTCTCATTTATAATTGTGAGTATAAAACATAAAAAAGTACAAAATTATAATAGAATTGAAAAACATACAAACAAAAACGAAAAACATATTTTTTGTTTAACTCACCTTGTGAGCAGTCATCACCAGTGTAAAGCGGGTCACAAACGCATCTTCCAGCATCAAGGTCGTAAATTCCTCTTTGAGAACATGCGGGTAAGCAACGTTGCACTCTTGCATCGCGTTCGGTGCAGGCCGAACCACGCCAACCAGCACGACACACACATCGACCACGCACGCAAGAACCGTGTCCACCGCAGCTCGGATCCAGGCAATCCTCTGCGAATGGAAACAATTTATAGGAACACCCCACGGTGAAAGGTGTATTTTTTTGACATATATGTATGTACCTTCATCACATTTAGGTCCCTTCCATCCAGCTTTGCAATGACAATGTCCTGCTACACATTGACCTCTGCCAGAGCAGTCAGCAGGCTCACAATCATGAGCTGGTATATCGCATTCTGCACCTTTCCAACCCTCAGCGCAGTGACAAATTCCACCTGCATATGCTCCATGACCCGAACACAGCACAGGGCATACACCTACAAAAATATATATTTTTACACATATACCATTCCTATGCAAATTTTACAAGGTCATAGAATCAATGAATATTGCTCACTTTTGGAACAGTCATGTCCTTCGTATCCGTCCATACAATCGCACTTTCCAAGATAACAAGAACCATGGCCAGAACAGTCATCAGGACAAGAGTTAGTAACGCCCTCAGCTTCCGACACAATCATCTCCACGTTATGCGGTTGAAGTTCGTCATTGTATATCGAAATGAACCATCTTCCCGCGTCAAGGTACTGTAATATACTGACGTTCACTCTCATATCTGTCGATCTTTTACTTATCGTGTGGTTCCATCTGTGAAATGGGCTAATCGTGCTTAGTAACGCTTCCCAGTCGACAAAAACGTTTTCGTGTGAAGGTTCTCTGTGTGGACTTCTTCGTTTTCTAAGTCTGTGATCAACTCTGCCGCCTCGAATAAATTCCACGAAGTCATATTGAGTAACGCTGGGGGCGACGTTCCGCCTACCGTAAACGGCGAAATTAGCTCCCCAGGGCACGGTAAAATTAAGGCTAACATAGGCGGGTTGTTTGTTACGAAATTCCGAACTCCAAAATTGGTAAGCGGGTATTGTTGCACTATGTAGTTCGTCGAATTCCCTCACTTCCAGAGCTGGTGACCAGGGCGGTGGTGCTGCTTGTTGTGCTTGTTGAGGTATTATAGCCGATTCTAATGCCGCTTCTGCCGTAGTCGACCATCCGCCTAATGATGATGTTGATATTGATTCTACAAATACAACGATACAAAATTAGAAACTATTAAGTAAATAAACAAAATAAATCACTGTAACTAATTCTAATACCGTCTGAAGGTGAAGATGTTGATAAAGCATCCCTAATTCCTTGTGCGTGTGTAACCGCTTTCACATCTTGTACGAGGATGCAATTAGAATTGTCTATATTACTTTTAATTGACGATAGCGCTGCAACAAACAAAAAGCAATTAGAAGATATATTGTCCAATTTAAGTAAGAAAAATGACTTGTTAACATCCAAACAAATCTTTATTAAACCAATAATAGCTTTGGGAGAACCAATGACGCACTGTATTGAGTATGTTGGGACATGACAAAAATATGCGTCTTATCGATATCTCATATCAATAACCAGTAGCCGGCCTCTCATTTTGTATTCTTATTCATACAGACGTCACATCGGTGGAAGGGTATTACGAAAGCCAATACAATAAGATGTTGTTTAGGAGACGCCCAGCTGTAGGGATAGAAGATGTGATGTCCCGTCGAGTTTTAATTAAGCGAAGCACAGCCGTGGTGCATTTTGTACTAGTGTGACGGACCGATTAGTTTCGCTTCCGCGGGCCGACTCTGACGAGCACGTAGGTGGCTCGCCGAAACAGTCTTGTTTCTTGCTTTGAAAAATGCCGTTGTCTTCTTATTATACGACAGTCTTGGGAGATCGAATTAATCACAAAGAAATACGCTACGCTATTTAATTGGATAAGGCTTTATCGCCTTAATCAAGTAAAGCACGAGCTAGTCTTATAGACTCCAAAACAGTTTAAGATATCCAAAAGTTTTACTGATACGCTTATAAATATGTAATATATAATATAAATATGTATCGAGTATAGCAGGCAAATATTGTTTAACAAAGTAAGTTCCTTTTTTTAATTCGCCTATGTAGTTTATGAGTTTACAGTTTCAATTTAAAAGAAAGATTGGGGTGCAACCGAACGTTGCTGGTGTTATATTGAGAATTTATTGTGTTTATTTATTGGTTTTGTTAGTAGAGTACGAACGGCCGGGATTTGTGTTTGGATGGGGGCGCAATATTTATTTGTTTCGGAGCGTATGCGCAGGATATACGCCTAATATGCTGTGTTGCTTGCGTTAAATCTCATATATCAATCCTGGTACTTAATTGACGTAACGCCGATTTCAGGCCAGCTAATTAGCGTCGCATACATGGGACTAATTCATTGAAAGATTTACAGTGTCTTGTTAACTTGCGTCTTGTTGGACATTTGGAATTGGAATACACGATTATAGTATTTGTAATATTATCTTGTTAACGTCATTTTAAAGTGTTCTTTTTTTAAGCGTACAACTATCCTAGAAAATATAAACACTTAATCCTTCAACCATGACTGATAAATCTTTAAAAATATTTTGTGTGTTTAAAATAAGAACGATTTTTAAAGATGCAATCTTTTATTTATTTCGAGTACATGATAAGATTGTTTTTATAACAGTGACGCCAAATGTGTCAACTCTATAATTGATGTTGATAACCCGAGGCTGTGTTGGAGCAATTAAGTTATCTCCAACAGCCCCAACAGTTGACGATCTATCCCTTAGATCCGCCGGGAGATAAGATACGCGGACCATTGACGCCATTTGGTCGGTCCAACTTAGTATAGGACAATTCACATTAAATTTATGGCGGACACGCGTACATTACGCAAATCTAATGCTGTGACAATGGCTGTCCATTTAAAACGTTTTGCGTTTTTTATAACTTTATTCTTGAGTTTCCAATTAATTTCCTCACGATTTCTTTGTAAAAAATATGTCTACGATCTTCCGGTAAAAAACAATTTTACTCAACAATGTAAAGTTTTTGATTTCGTACGTTTCTTGTGTAAAAGATCGACAATTCCTTGATCTGCAACGACAAACAACAACCATTACTTATTATACTAGTTTTAAAAGAAATTGTTACAGTGAAACTGGCAATATGAAATTGAACAGCACAAAGTAGTTTATCATGCGAATTCCAAATGTCGACGTTACAAGCGAAAAGATGACGCAATTTCCTCGCAAGATATAAAGTATGGCAATTGCTTGTATACGCAATAATCCCTCGTAAAATCTATAAATTCGACATTGAATGCGGAGGAAGTGGAGGGTGCTCGACGTCGTCGGACGCGGCACATGCAGTATTCTGTGCAGATGGGCGATGTTTGCTATCTCAACTATTTTTCGAGTTAATACAATTTATTGTAATACGATTCAGCATAGATTGCATCGCGAGTTGGGGGAGCGAAACTCGTTTGATAGAGTCCCGAGGGACAGGGCGACTGACTCGGTATTAGTCACGTGATAAATCTTCTCATCCTGTTCCCCAGCTTCTTTTATCATCACGTCACTATTATCGTCCGTATTTCGCCAGATATCATATTTATTCTATTCTCTATTCTTTTAAAGATGTATCTTTATCAATTATTTATTTTATATAAATAGGTTGAACAATTTAGAAACTTTAATTTTACATACAATTTATAGTCGGATTAAACGATTACACTCATTTATCATCGTAGTATTTGTTCCACAGCATAGTAACAATGAAGCATTGTTACCGTTTTAATAAAATTTGTTAAATATTTTTTGTTGCCACTGTTCTAGAGTGAATCGATCGTATTTTAGGAGCACTTCAAACGCGTTAATGCTCAAAGCTGAGAGAGCTTTAATAAAACATTTGGGGTCGTCACGATTTCAATTATATTAAAAAGTAGACGGTCCCGTATTTGCCCCTATTCAACGTGCGGCATGTACTTAATGAAGGGTGCAACAGATGGTATTTATTTTTTTATTTGGCTACAACTACCGGCAAACGCCAGGATTTATGCAGGATTAATATACAGAAGCATTATTCATTGTGTACAAATTCGTGACGGCTGGTAATAGCTTCGAGAAAAACAGTTACACTAGATTTAAAACCCAATAACAGAAATTTCAAATAAAATTCCAGTAAATTTCAAATAGTTCACTACAAAAATCTTAATGTGGTCATTTACTCTTTGAATGTACTTGTCTTTAAAAGGGTTATTTCGTTTTCATATGGACACCTTGCCGCTTCTCTTTGTGGAGAAGCCTTATCTTTTGTCCCAATAATTTAACAGGCGTCTAAATGAAGCAAGATCCGATGCGATAAGCCTTATTGACTGGGGACACCTTACATCGGCCCGCTTCATTTCATTACTTTCGAATACAATTGAATAAATTTATTATACTGCTGCCTTATTACGGGAATCTAAATTAATATAAAGTATATTTTACTAAAGTAAAAAGTAACATTGATATATTAGTTTAATCGTCGGAGTTTTTGTTCAGCTGGATTACGAAATTGGTGAAGTTGTTAAGCGTTCGCGTGGCGTGGTCGAAGTATATTATTTAGTGTTTGCTGAAACCATTTAATAGCGGCGGGTTAAGTTAAATTGAAACGGTAGTTTAGACAAGCCTTCGGCCCGAGAAGGAGCTATTACAATTACTATTTTAAAGTTAACCTTACCCACTGACGATAAAACTTGGAATAGATACCTAGTTAACAATGGAGCGAAAAATAATAAAAGTTTTTTGAACTTTTAATGACATCTTTCATAGTTTTCGTTTTATCTGTTGAAGTAATTAAAAGCACAAGTCTGTTAACATGAAGATGTCTTTATTATTTACCGTAAGAAAATATGCAAAAAAATATATCCATGTTGGAAATCTCGGAACTTAAAATAATACCAAAATGTAAACCCACACGAACGTAATCTCCAACAAAATCAAATCACACTACGTGAAGTACATACAAGTAGCACAATGTCAGCACCTTTGATTTTTACCGTTTAAAACGCAAATAGTAAGTATTTACAGGGTAATAAACAAAAGTAATTTCCTGACATTACTGAGCAAGCGCTTTCAGTATAAATGGTACTGAGCAGCCAAACAACGTATTGTTTCTGCGAATGTACCGCGGTTATGCGGGATTTGCGTGACACTTGCACTAACTCGCTTGCCAAGCTTTTACTAACATGTACGTACATTAAACACGTGATAAGTTCTACCGATCATGCAGCTATCAAAGAATTCCACGTTTCGTATTCTAATAGAGTAATTTTAATTGTGAACTAGTGAGTGAAAGTCGTGATGGCCTCGAGGTTTAGGCACGCGGTCGACGGTCGCGGGTTCCAACCCCAGGCACACACCTCTGACTTTTCGAAGTTATGTGAGTCCATGCCCAGCAGTGGGACGTATATGGGCTGATGATGATGACTATAGTGAGTGACAATAAGAACTATCCTAATCGATCGATACTTTGGGTCCTGCTGCTCTTATCATCAATTGCATAGAATAGGCCATCTATGCGATGAGTTTGCTAGTAGTATTAAAACAAAATAAATTTCAATGAGATTTCTAAACAATTATTTTGCTATGGCACATGACAGCACCGCACCTGATGTTAAGTGCTATGCGGTCGAAATATTGATCATGCCTCACTTTTAGACAAAATAATGCCGGCCGAACTCAACTCTTGTCTTGTATTCTTTTCTGTTAAGTTGTTGTACCATCAAATCGTTAAATCTACTAAGATAATGCAAATTACATTCGCATCATTACCATATCGCTGGTTAATAACATCATTACCACAACTAATTCGTTTTAAGAAAGCCCCATTGCTTTTACAGTCCATTATGCCTTGGATGGTTCTATAGCTTTCTATTCAGTATATCTGAGTTAATCCATTTGTGGCCAACAATTTACCAGGTACGTATCATTATTTTCCGATACACGGAACTGTTGTTTGAATAGTGAGCGAGGGGCTCGGCAGGGTAAATGCACTTCTTGAAAGTAGGCCAGAGGTAACACTCCCGTAGTGTTTCGTGTCGACTTTGATGCTATTTTTGTGATATCTTATGTGTCTGCGGTGACGTTTTATTGCCCGGGGCTCACTTGCGGTTGATTGCACGCCACTAAAGTAGAAAATAGCGGGACAGAAAGAGCACTTTTGTATTTTTAAGCGATGTAGCATTTACATTCTTCACAACTTTTAATCTCTCGCTTTTGAATATGAAAAGCGTTGTTAATTGTTTGAATATAACATGTTTTATCAAATAATACATTTAACATTTACCACGCGATTTGCGATGAGAAAATGTGATTTCCGCTGCGTATAAATACTTGGGAATGTTGTTTTATTGTACGAAGACGAATAGATTAGTAGTTTTGCTTCAGAATGTGGGATTTACCTTCGCGATTTATGCAGCATTCCGCTTGTAAGTATAAATTATGATCGGTCGTTTGGCGGATAGGCCAGGATTTCGAGCTTGATATATCCGTGGTAAAATAATACGGGACATAGAAGTGTAAGATAATTTATATCCGAGCAAACATAGTCGCACAGCCCCGAGGCACGCAGCGCGCGTTGCCTTAGGTTAGGCGCATCATTTATATTTTTCTGTTGTTTGGTTAGTTTTTTTTATTAAAGCCCTTTTCGGATACCGGTTGCGAGATAAAAAGTAAAATAATAAAAGACTAATGGCGTATGTCTGTTTTCATCGAAACATCAATGCTTAATCATTTCATTTGTATGCGCGCGATGTATATTTATATTCATTTCGTAACTGAACTCGGATGTTGATTGTGAAATATTTATAAGTTTATTGTTAATTTTACGTAAAGATAGATAAAGAAACTGATAATCAAGATGTTATTTTATAGCAGTAATCGATCAGCAATAAATTAAATTAGATATCTGTTCGAGAAGGTCTGTGTTTAATAAATTGTGCGGGAAGATAATGAGCAACCTTAAGCTTTTCTATAAAATTTATGGCGCAACTTGGAAACTGATTGCAGCTACTGTTTCATATTGAATAGAATCCCCGCAGGGCTTTGTTATTCTATGTGGCCAGGAAGCTAGACCCTTTAGTTTCCAATCGTAAAGCTAGAGCTCTGCCCTAATCAGGAAGATTATACTATTCCCCATGGAGATTGCTTATTGTGCCAAGAAAATTACAACTTAGAGGATAACATTAATGATGGATTTAAACGTGGCAAAATATTGTTTAGATATTTTGAAGTGATGAATTTATATGACTTTAAATAACAAAATGTTTAATCACATCTTAACTATAATCGTAGGATATTTCGAAAAAAATCGTACAAGAAAATAACATGTTTGTTTTAGAATACCGGGCGGACGGCTTATCGAAACATGGTACGACTATAAACTATTGTCTCCAACCACGTTTAAATGAAGTCCGTTCACAACATTAATGGATTGAAAGAAAAATGTTATGAATATTTTAATCGGCATTCTGAGTGAGTTAATAAAAATACTATCCTAACAACTAACGAGTGCTCCGAACATCCCGCTGTGATTTTATGAACAAAGATATATCGACAGTATAATTCAAAGGAATTCGATAAATAATCAACATGCTACATTAAAGGTTCCCTTACAAGTTTCTTTATTGTCTCTCCCGATTTTAATAATGGAATACAAGAGGGGATGTTTCGAAAATACTATTTACTCATAAGTACGAGTCTGCAACTTTTCAATCAAACTTAACCGCTGTAGTTATAAGTTTTCAAACTTGGATTGCAACAAACTTGCTACTTAATGGTGAAGAATGCGTGGATTGCTTAATAAAATAATTTTGGAATTGTGTAAAATTCTAAGTTTGTTTATTAATGCTATTTGCAGTCGTAATATTTTGATTTGTATAGGTAGGTACCAATAACTTAGATATCCAAGTAGTTCAAGACACGGAAAACATTTTACAGGAGAACTACCTGTATCCGTGAACACATAATTATTGTGGAGCTTACTTTTTTATTCTGACTCCCCAGTTATTATCTGTTGACGAAATAAATGTAAAGAACACATTATTAATACATTCTAAATTCAAAATTGCTCACCTATAAAGTATGCGAGCATGGCTGCCAGTGCGACGCAGAGGCATATCATTCCTATTGCCAGACATTTCCACGTGCATCGGTGTTGACATCGCTTGTCTATGTGGAAGCGCGACGGCGAGTACACTGGGACGGGGCTGGGCTGGCTGGCTCTCAGGGGGAACACTGGCATCACCAGCGGCTGGTTGGCGAGCTGGCAGTGCCCGCTGCCGAGGGTTCCGCCGCCCATGCCGCTCGACATCGCCGCACCGCCCAATCTGTGAGAAAAGGGGAAATCAATATCTTTGGCCTAGGTAATAGCAAGGTAGATGACACAGGGCAAGATAAATCACCACATCATAAATTCTTAATGTTAATTTTTTTTACGAAAGAATAAGATGCTCTTACAGTTGCATATTTCTTTAATAACAAATATACATTGTATCAAGTTCTTGTACCTGCTGTTATGATCATTTAATTTGCCAGCTGGTGCCATAAATCGGTGCTCGACACCATATGACGCTTTCTTTCTTGTGGCCGTGTGGAATCAGAACGTATCATTATCGGGGTTTCCGACAAAAAACGATGATCGCGGCGTTTAAACACGTCCGCCCCGAAGGCCATTAATCAATTATCCGAACTTCACTGTCACGACTAAATTTAAAGGCCAGAGAACATATGGCGCGCCCAACGAACCGCTCGCCAACTGACGCCATCGTAATGACCATAAAGAAATAAGAAAAAAGTGCGTAATAATAATTGGACCAACTTTAGCAAGAACGAACCGTGACTTCTAAAGGGTTTGTTTCGAAGAGCCCCTCCATTGTAATTTTCTTTTGAATTGCGGCCGAGGAGCTTGGGAAACGTTCGCAAGAAGGACGAATTCATTAAAACGTGTACAGAAATCACAACGCCCAGAAACGAAGATTTGCTCTCAAACCACTTTAAAATTATACAGTATTTAATAGTTTCATCTTAATTTGTTAGGTACCGTTACTTTCGACATTTTATACAATAAAGTCTATTTTGTACGGAGCTTTTATTTATATTTATTGACGCTGCCGTTTTAGAAAGAAAAAAATGAAGATGTTGTTCGTGTTGAAATATGTGGCAACATAATAATATATTGTACAGCCATCAAATCGTGTTGGTCAGTGCCGATTATGTTGGCGTCGGTAACTGTAAACGAAATTGATTTTTTTCTATCCATCATGACGTTGATGGATTTTATTATTTGTAATATCATGTATGTGTCATTGCTCGTTGTTTAAAATGCATTGATTCGGTACGTTACTGTTATGAACGATTGGATTTAACTTTTATATGAAGCTTTTCAGCAGATTAATATTTTTGTGCGATGCCACAACACGTTTATTGTGAAACGGAATGAAGTAATCTATTGTAAGTACATAAAAGTTGCTCTTTTGTGTGAAGTACACGGCGCGAAGAAGGGAGGCAACTAAGACAATTAACGAGCTCGACGACAGCGTTATTGTAGGACAATGCTGCGATATTTCAAGGCACAGCGGACGAACGGGCGTTCGGCGAGATTTTGACAGTTGCTCGTCGTGAGAGAGCTCTTAATGAAGCGGTAAATAATGAGCAGAGGTGTTGCGTTGCGCCAGAACCGTGTCTAATTAACGCGAGAACCACGACCAGTTTATACACTCACATATGGAATTACGTGTGCACGCTTGTGATAAATTCACATTACCCATTTAGATATAAATACGCAACGTCGGAGACGCGCGGGTAACGGGACCGGTATCTCGATCGTACACAGTTAAAGGGAAGGAATGACGGAATAAAAACATTGGCAGGTAGCTTAAAGCTCGTTAGGATCGACATCGTCACACAGTTTTTACTATCGTAATCACGCTTGCAGCGGTCAGTCTAGTCCCGCGCGGACAGCGGCGACCTCTAGCTCGGAAACCAGATGAAACAAAAAGAAAGAAACGCAGGCACGGGCCGTGAGAACTCGTCTCCTCCGCCGCGACCGCTCCGCACCGTCCATTTATCTTGCACAGTCGTGCAGGAATGGACCGGACAGCGATGTGCTTTTATTGCCTCGCGCTCCTAAATATAGGCTTGTGCGGCCAAACCACAATGCTTTTAGCCCTAAAATGATTAGTCCACGAAACTGGTCGGAATTGTAGGTGTGCTGTATGTGAATAGCCTGTCACGGAATTGTGCTCTCCTGTTTCAACTTTTTTTCCTCGTTTTGAGTAGTTATTTTGCACAGTAGCAGCGCGGGGAACAACAATGAAGAAGGTCGGGTGCAGGGGTTTTGTTTAAAATTGTACTCACTTTTGTAATCCGGTAGCAAAATATTCGCTGAGCTTTTACGTACAATCGTGATGTTATTGAATTAAATACTTTTTTCAATATCACTACACCGTATGCAGTGATTTTAATGAGATTATAATTTCCGTTTAGTTGGGGTATATTAATTTACTTAAATTGCGGATCAACAAAAAAATATATTTTATCGATTCCACACTTATTTCTCATACAATAAATACCATAGAATAACATGATTGTTTAAGAAAAGTAGAAATATTAATGTAAATCATTATTTCAGTTAAACATTTTTAAGCTTCGTCTTTTATGAATAATGCATAAGAAAACAAAAATAACAGTTAATTTGTATGGCTGGTAGGTGGGGTACATTGTAACTAATTCGTTTTTTCCTTTTGTAGCCGCACTTGAAACGCCTCCTACATTCGTTGCGAGGGTTCGAAAGCGCTTAAGCGATGTTATCGATTTTATTTTGAACGAATAATATTTTGAAACAACACTGTCGAGTTGCTTTATTTCTGATATCTTCCAACTAATTGTGTAGGATGAATTCAGAACAAAGAAATGAACATAAAACGAGCATTGATCGCGGCCGAAGCTCACAATGATGATTGTTTCGCATTGAACGCAAATTAGCCATATATTCCTGAAGGCTTCACAATGGAGCCTTCGATTCGTATTTAAATGCACCACACAAGTGCATGTTTTATTTGTGGGATGTGTGGATGCAAAATGTTCCTTCAGCGGCGAAGACGCGCGCCCCACTGGCCACCCTCCTATTGCAAGTCATGGATATAAATTCAAGAAAGCCCCTCAATTTAAAACGAAATGTATAACAATAGCATCGACCCGCTGTGCCAATTTCCTCCCTCGACGAACGTTTTCACTACAATGAAGTTGAATAAAATTATCACCTACTTATACTTATTACGTCGTATAGAAATTCTATCGGGTTGTGTATATGAAATAATACCGGTACATAAATGTAATGATATTCAAATGTACACCGATTGCTACGTTTAAGTTAAGGTTAAAAACAACGACCGGCGCTGATGTAAAATAAAATGTTGAAGAGTTGTACCATACATCTCTCTTAAATCGCGGCGAGACACGCCCGGAATCTGTCCACTTAAATAGCTGCCTTATGCGCCAGCGATCACACCCGACGGATTAATTAAAAGCATTTGTCAAAATGGGTTTTTAAATGGGAATCTTAACATAAACTGTAGACGTATTAATTGCACGTTGAGGTAATAAACTAAATAATCTACGACAGTCGATTAAGTTCATACACTCGTTTGGATGATCGAACGAGTTCATAAATATAAATTGATATCGTAATTGATTTCCGTAAAGCTACAATTCCGGCGCTCATTAAATGTAAAGCCGGGTAATCTGCGCCGATAAATAGCACCAGCACAACACATGACGGGCCGCGGTCGGAGCCACTGGCCACGCCGCGTTGCAAAATGATACACAGATTTAAGCAGCGCATAGTCGGATTCATTGAACTCGCCATTCTTATTAATAGCTCTCATAGCGTGGTATTCGTTTTAGTCGTCTCGTGCCACGGTTAGGTAATGCTAAAGTTGATTCATGAATGGGGATTGCGAGTCGCGAGTCGCGAGTCGCGGCTGGCGGCAAGTGCAAGCACGCGCCCACACGTACTCAGTAGTCACACATGTATCTTGTGTATGTTTACAGAACGCAGTGGCGGATTTACCAGCAGGCTGAGTAGGCTGGAGCCTAGGGCGGCAGATTTTAGGGGGCGGCAAATTTGCCCCAATTTTTTTTTGTCCTACAGAAATAAAAACTGCCTTCAAAAAAAAACTATTCCAAAACAAATTAATATGCACTAAAAAGTAAAAAAAAATATTTCGTATTCTTCTATAACTTAATAATGAACTTACTTTTTCTCTTCATTATTATGTAGTTACGATCTACAAATGTGTTTCCCTTTTTTTTTTTGTTCTCGAGGGGAAAGCTGTTTATGGCTCTACTTCCCGCCAGCCCCGGGGCAGGGGGGGCGGGAAGCGTATGTCGGGGTCACCAGTCTTCCAGCCCGGCGCGCGGCGACGTCATGTCCGCGCAGGTGTTAGTGCCGGGCTGGGTCCCTAACAATATCCCTAAACCGGCATACCGACCAAAACCCCCCGGTGGTCATCTCCCCGCAGCGCGCCCAGCGACCCCAAGGGCCCCTTTGAGTCGTCTTTTACGACAGGCAGGGGATACATATGTGTTTACCTAACCTATCCACTTCAAATCTAACTCAATACATACCTTTGAATAATAAACAATGATCAAAAAAAATTTTAGAGTTCTCCTAAGTAAAATAAAATGAAAAATATTAGACTACTTAAAAGTCAAACGAATTATTACGATACTAAAATGTAGTTACAATAGACGGTGTCAACAAAGGTAGGTTTGTAACTACATATGCACAAGGTTATAGGTGACATGTGCTTGGTTTAATTAGGTATTGGTATTCTCTCACAGTATATTGTCAATCGTATAAAAGTTAACATGTAAAAATAATCTTAAAGAATTCTCGTATTATTGCTAGGTATATTGTAGTGTTTCCTTGGCTCAGCGACTCAGTGGAGCTGTGTATAGAAAAACGCCAACATGAAAAAAGAAGACCAAGAACAGTATCAGTAAAACGATGAAAATTGACAGTTTTCTTAAAAGTGGAAGGAGAAGCAGTATTGTACGACCAAGAACTTTAACCACATGCAGTGATACACTACAATCTGAAGAACTCGGAGTTCAAGCTCGGACTTGATGCCTGTGCTGGTGTACCTTAAGGTTGTGTGCTATCCCCGGCTCTGTTCCTTCTGCATCTCAATGACCTGTTACTTAATAATAACATCTAAGGTAATGGCACTAGTAGTAGACCATGTACCGGTAGTTGACCACCAATGCACATAAACAGATAAAACAAGAATTCGCGGCATATTTTTAAACTAATTCCATATTGAGTAGTCAGTGCTGTCATGTGGTCTACGAAGCGCGCAAACTACGACTCCATTATTTTCAAATATTAAAAATAGCCTCCAGTTGTTTGTTGATTGACGCACCGTAAATCTATTATTCGATTTTTTGTCATAATTTTCTTAAGGATTGAAAAAGTTTGAAGTTAAATATTAACAACTTTGTCACCTTGTTGATGATAAGTGTTTTGCTTTTCTTATTCGTTAGGGATTAATTGAGGTAACAGGGTATTTAAAATACGAAAATTTGTTTACAAGATTGAGATGTGGGGGTGGTCCACTACTGATTCCGTTTTAGCACGATTTTCTAGTAATTGACCAGGATGGTCAACTTCTGATGAATTTCTGTATCATGTAAATGTACTGTACGGAATAATATATGAAGGGCATCATCAATTAGAATTAACTATTTTATTTACTTTTACAATAACTTAATTTTATTTAGTAGTTGACCACCTTTATTGTAAGTTACGATCAGTTACTAAAACCAAATTTTCACCTTGTAGATGTCTGGGAAAAGGGGTACATTCCTAAATTATACTGAAGCTGCAATGCTCTCAGCAGTAAATGTCGTTCGTCTTCATAAAACACCCATAAGAACGGCTGAAAAAAAAAAAATATCCCGGAAAAGTACTTAAAGCTATAAAAAAAAACAGCTACAATATCATCGATGAAAGCAAATGGTCGATTGTGGAAATGGCCAGAACATTTATTAACGAGCGGGGGATGTTATTGTTATTATATTTCAAATAAAACGCAAAGTTGTCTTAATTTGCCTTCTTATTTAACAAATAATTAAAAAATCTGAATGGTCAACTACTGATGCAAAACATGGTCAACTACTAGTTTTTAGGTGGTCAACTACTAAATCTCTTATATTAAGTTTTATTTTCATTTTTTTACTTGAATGCAACCATTGTACAAGAAAAAATACTAGCTCGTTTCGTTAAAAGACTTGCACAGAGTTAACAAAACAAAACACTCATTGAATTCGAATGATGATTAAAGTTAGGCATTAAAAAAGAAATTTCTGTGTCCTTAAGTGGTCAATTACTAGTGCTATTACCTTATAGTTATGCGGGTCATAGTACCGAGGATGTCTTATATACTGGTCGCGCAAATTCCTCTCAGGAACAAGTCAATGAGGGCTGGAATAAGCTTGTTTCGGAAATCGGCTATTTGTTGGATGAAGCGGCAGACTGGGACGGGCAGAATTTAGTCCGGGACTTTGGATCGTTATCCTTGGGGGCGGCCATACCAGTTGGCATTCAGTAAATTGCGTCCACCGGCGCCCCGCTCTCACCCAAAGTCTCCGACCGGAGCTCCTGAGTGAAGTCGTTGTTGCTCTCTTTCCGGCCACCCCGGATTTTAGTCCTCCACCGATGCCACCACGTCCGTGGTCGGTGAGGGATGGATCGTTGGTGGGATCATTTAAGTGATCGGCAGGGGAGACCTCGGAGGTTCCAATTCCAGGCGTTACGCCTGAGGAGCTTCAGGCAGTACAGTACTGCGGCTGCGGAGAAAGAACACCGCCCCGGGGCTCGACAGCATCCCAGGACGTGTGTGGATTCAAGTCGTCGAGAACCTGAGTTTCGAAAAGGCCAAGGTAATTCTGCGGGTGAAGTAACACGCGAAGGAGACAAGAGCCCAGGGCAAATGCATAGTGTCACTCGACATCGTCAACGCCCACAGGGGTCGGTCCTAGGATCCCTTCTGTGGAACATCGAGTATGATTGGGTGCTCCGTTGTGCCAATCTCCGGGGCGTCGGCATATTTTGTAATGCTGACACGTTGGTGACAGCGTGTGCTGGGACCTTTCCAGAGGCCGTCAACCTCGCCGCGCTAGGCACTAGCCACGTGGTGAGGAGAATTCGGCGACTGGGCCACGTGGTGGCCCTTCAGAAATCCAAGGCCATCTGCTTCACGGACCTCGGAACCAGCCACCTGCAGAGGCCTATCTGACGATAGAGGCGTGGATATCCACATCGGCTCCAAGACGAAATATCTTGGTGTCGTGTTGGATAGCGGATGGAATGTTTGCGCCCACTTCGGCAGATTAAAGCAGAAATTGATTAGGGCAGCTAGTGCATTATCTGCTCTACTGCCCAATCTCTAAGGTCCCGGCATCCCCTGCCGAAGATTGTTCGCGGGAGTCGTGCGATCAATGGCCCTATACGGTTGCCCCGTTTGGGCCGAGTCCCTGGGCTGACGTTGCGTGGCCCTTCTGCGGCAACCGTAGCGGGTAATTGCGCAGCGGATGATCAGGGGCTATCGCACGATTTTCCATGAGGCGGCCTGCGTTTTGGCCGCTTTCCTTCCTTGGGATCCTGACGCCGGAGCCCTTTCGTCAGTCTACCACTGGCGAGAGGAGGCGTCTCGTCTAGGGGAACAACCGACCCCAAGAGAGGTAGAGGCCAAAAGAGCCTCCCTTCGTTTGACCGGCGTCGAGGAGTGGCATTCCAGGCTGGATAATCTCTGAGCTGGTCCGTCGCAGCAGTGCGTCCTTAGTCAGTGGTGTGATGACGTTCCGCCTGTCACAGGTTCTGTCAGGACATAATTGTTTCGGCTGGTTCCTGTGGCGGGTGGCTAGAAGAGAAGAGTCCGCCGTGTCTCACCACTGTGACAACTGCCTGGAGGACACAGCCCAGCACACTTTGTCGGATTTTCCGGCCTGGGATGAAGACCGAAGCGCACTCCGCGCAGCCGTCGCAACGGACCTCGCGCTCTCGGCTGTGATTCCTGCCATGGTCAAGAATCGGAGGTCATTGCAGGCGATGCTCTCCTTCTACGAGATTGTAATGACGCAAAAGGAGAGCGCGGGGCGAATTCGTGAGCAGAACGATCCCGCCCGCCGCCGCCAGCAGAGAAGAAGGCGCCGGGTAACCGAATACGGCTGATCCGGCATTTCCACCCTGAGGATTGGGGGCCTAAGAATTCCGCCAGGACATCCCCTGCCTGTCGTAATAGGCGACTAACAGGGGCCCAAGGGTGGCTGGGCATAGATACTGTGGGGGCAGTGCGCCATGACTAAAAGCAACCCCGAGATGTGCAGTAGAGAGCGTGGTCTTTTGACTGTCGCGGACGTTCACAATAAGTGAGCGTCCAAAATAGGGTGAGTGGAAGGCATCTTGAGCCCTCCCAATTTTGAGGTGTCCATAATTGGACGGTGCGCTGGGCGGCAAGGGACCATTTAAAGCGCTTCTCGCCCTGAGATGCCGTAAAACCGCCCCAAATGCGCGTGATGGTTACCGAGATGTTTTAGACGGTATGCTGGCGTAGGATTTTGGTTACGGATCCAACTCAACTAAGGGACAGCTGCTGCTGAATTCACTACCGCACCACACGCCAGAAATTCAAATTCCATCCCTACCATCTGGCTGAATAGCGTTCATCAACAGTGCGGTTCAAACGGTGTTTCCTTCCTCGTACAACACCTTTGTGGAATCAGCTTTCCTCGGCGGTATTTCGTAATGGATACGACTTAGGGACCTTAAAGAAAAAAGCCTATATTTGCCTCAAAGGCCGGCAACGCACCGATAATTCCTCTGGTATTGTGGGTGTTCATGGGCGGTGTTGACCACTTGACACCAGGTGGTGCACTAGCACGTTTGTCTCCTCTATCATTAAAAAAATATATTTTTAGTCTTTTAATTCTTAAATCTTTTTTTCACCTTCGTTTGTCTGTGTAGGCTATCGAAATGCAGAGGTCGGAAGGGGCGGCAAAATTTGAATAGCCTACAGGCGGCAAATGTCTTAATCCGCCACTGACAGAACGTATTTTCCTAGAAATGTATTGCACGACGGAAATGGTCACATTTGCATTTTACATTAAAATTGAATTTCCATTGAAAATAAATACGCTCCTGGGCCGTTCCGTAACCTATTATTTTATATTAAAGATAACGAAAGCCGTATATTCTTATTGAACACCTACTATCATAAGAGAGTTCGTATAATTAAGCTAGTAGATAAGGCTAGGTGAGATGTTACGACTAGGAACTTTATCTAATCTTTAGTTAAAATGTAAATTCAACAATCTAATAGTAACAATCCAACTAAGATAATCTTGTACAGTGGCATCGGGGGAGCTTAATGCGCAAAGCTCGGAGAGCGCCCCAGGCACCAGATCTAGGCAGGTTTATCGCGAGAAATGAATGGACGCGATACTGAATAAACGGCCAATTACTAGCCAACCGCTAAACTGCCGGCTGTGCGCACATAGCCACGTGTAAAAACACGATAAGCGTAAATCCATTGGAAAGTGTCTGTGCCGCTAGGATGACACCAGCTCCCACTATTATAAGTGACATAGAGTCCCGTAAATTGTATCTTTTACTGTAGTATTTGTCATTGGGGGATATTATCATGGTAAAATCCGAGAAATGCAAATTAAGCACGGCGATAAATAAGGACAGAAATGGTCACGTATAATTTATACAGTAAGTACGAAGGGAAACAGGATGATTACAGTCGATATACAACTCAAATGCGTCGTTGTGAAAAAATCTCTTTAAAGATACTTAGAGAACGGTACGCGAGACCGTTTTGTGAACTTATCACCTTGTGTGACCCGATTCCGCAAGGAACAAAAATCCCAAACTAAACGCTTGCTATTGTTCAGTGAAACGGAAAAACGGTTTCGCAGGAGGCGTCCCTCCGCGGGCGCTCGTATTTCACCCTGAGTTCAATATTATTTCGACAGTCGCCGGCACAAAGAGGCGGAAAGCTCGTGCCCTCACTGCCGCAGTGCCGCCGCAAGCGCCTCTCGCGTATCGCTCCACAATATTGTCCTCCCGCCTGCTGCCTCGGGTTACTGTAAATATTTTTCGGCGGTTGCCTGATTGAAAAATTTTATCGCATTCCACCCCTGCCTTCTACGATAATCGATTTTGTTCGATTTTAGGCACGCAATGATATGGGTGTTGTCTCCACAAAAAATCTTTTAGCCGGTATATTCGTGGAATTCGAATATATGGTAAATACAAGCTTCCTTAAATATTTATCTGCGAGTATTTTCAGGATTTTTATAAATAAATGTTACGTTCGCCTTTTCTCAACTTATTATATTTGTTGTTTGATGCTTAATTGAAGCTCGATGACATGATTCGGTTTTAAAAACCTTCATTAGATTACATGTGTAGCATAACATTTCTTGACAAATTTTCTTGTGTTGTCAACAAAAAGATAGCTACATACACATTCCCAGAATTATTAATGCATCAGAAGTAATGTATGTAGTCACAGCGTGTTCCACTGCTCCAATTCGCACCGAGACAATATCTAATTGTATTTGTTTTAGACGGCCATGAGGCGTGCGGATCGTCGCTCGGCGCCATTATTTATACAAAGGAAGATACAAATGAGGATCCATTACGGGATTTCCTCGATTTGAGCCTAATGAAAGACAAATAACTCGGAGTTCAAAGCAATCGATAAGACCGTTTGCTTTAATTTGGTCTGCACCATAGCTTAAATGAAGCAATTTATTTACATTTTTTAGAGAGATACGATTTATTTAAGACGTTTGATAATATACGACTTTTAATTTCATGCGATAATTTTACTGAATGAACATGGAAATGTTGGTCTTGGTTTTGAACACATCTCTGACTTTTCGAAGATGGGTTTGCTTTTATAATAAATTATATACAGGGAATAAAAAAGCAAAACATGCAGAAAATTTTACCAAGCCACATTTCCCCAATTTTACAAAAAAAAACAAGTGCAAATCATTTTAGAACTTCTCGAGTTTATGCATAAAAACAAACCTTTTTGTATAAGTATAGATTTAAATTAAACCAGTGCATTACGATGTAAAATATAAAAGCAATTTATAATATAGGTGGGGGTGAATCACTTTGCCGCACTACATTACACATGTCCCGCTAAATAAGCGAAACCCTAAAGCTCGGAATAGACCCACTATGACATTTTGCCTCATTTACATTTTTTGCCTATAACAGTTTTCATGAGCCGTGAATTTTGTAAAGGGACAGATTCCGCGTGTAATATTTTATTAATTAAACACGGTCTGTTTCGATTTCAAGCTTGTATGTTATGTGTTATCATTTAAAATTATACATTACAGTTGCGACATGATTTAATATTTTGCCTTTATAGCAACACTCCATAACTTTGTAATGGAACAAAGGTGTTCAATATTGTCTGGTGTCTTTAATGTATTGGAATTGTATCAAAACTAATAGATTTAAGTAGGCTTAGAAAACAATTTAATTATTCTATTAAATATAGGGAACAAGAAATAATAATAAAATACATACAATTATTTTGTCGTCTCGCTTCCTTATCGTCATAGACCAAACATAATTTCGCAGGACACGTAATATTTATAACATACATACATACATACATAAACTCACGCCTGTATTCCCCGAAGGGGTAGGCAGAGGTGCATTTCTGCACCCACATTTCGCCAGGTATGTATCAGTCCCACGTAATAGGGGGCGAGCCTATTGCCGTTTTTCGGGCACATTTCCAGACTCCGTGCTGTTACTGAGAATTTCCTAATGGAAAAACCCAATAACATTTTGCCCGACCCGGGAATCGAACCCAGGACCTCTAGATCCCACGGCACATACTTGTACCGCGAGACCACGAGGCAGTCGTACGACGAACTTTATTTATAAGTAAAGGATTATATGATATGATATGTATGTAATTTCTAACGTCTTTTTGCGACTGCAAGTTGTTGTCAACGTAGTTAAGTGGAAGACACTTAGCCACAAGAAACGGCAGTTATTTCCACGCTTGAAATGTACCGGCAAAATGCAAAGGTCACACTTTCGCTTGCACCGAACACATAGAATTGCAAAGCAGTTTAACGGCGCACTGAATATATTCATGTTACGTGTGTTACGTCTATTGATGAGCATCCAATGAGATTGGCATTTAAACTGTGAACACAAACTGGTTTGAAAATATAACAGCAGTCGTTTAACCCTTAGTGCACCGACTGACGCATTAATTGGCTTGACTCATAGTTTCACACTTTTAGTGAGCGTGCAATGGCTCAGCTGCGAGTGAAACACTGTTAAACAGTAGATTTCGACTTGACGTACCTTTCGAAGTTAGGTGTATTTGTACCTAATTATATATCATTCAATTTGTAGGCAAAGAAAACATCGTTTTGCAACCTGCATACCAGAGGACTTTACATCAACTATCACCGAAGAAGCGATCCCTGCTTCTTAGTAATAACTAACTTTTACTAAGTTAAGAACTGTCTCATATGTAGACTAAGATTGTAACCATTGATTGATATAAAATGCATTCCAAGCTAATTTTGAGTCACACAAAAGGAAAAAGATGGTATTGAGCAGTAATTACGACTGTTGATCATAAGATCTTCGTGAATATCGGCAGTCTATCAATCCGAAAGCTTAAAAAGCACTCCATATTTTGAAAACCATTTAAAAATGTTTATGATGGTCATCATTAGTAGAAGATGTTTTGTTATGAATGGCCATAAGCTATCGCTGTTCATTACTGATAAAACTCGCTAGTTCGTTATTGAATGACATTGGTAATTACTCTTCGAAAATCTCTATTCAAAATGTTGGTCCTAACAAGTCGCAAGCGTTCCCTTTCACCAACGGGGTTTATTGTTAGTTAATCTATCACGCGGACTTAAAGCGGGTTAGTCGCCAGTTTTAGACCGGTAGGCGGTCTAGTGTTTGAATTTTAAGCCACCCACAGAGCCCCGACACGGCTTAACGACTGTAGTTGCTTGAAGGAATTGGGTCAGCTTTTATATCTTTTTTGAAGCAAGATTCCTTTATATTGCTAGGTATTTTCATTCAGTAGGTACAAAGCTTATTTCCTCAATATATTGATCGCACACGACGCTCACAAACGTGCTACTAGACACTTGCATACACTTAACACTAGCATTCCAAGCATAAACACAACATAGAAGTCTTTTGTTTGCGTGTTTGCTTAGTTATTATCACGTGCCTTTCCGAAGCTCGCTCAGGGGTACCGATTAATGCTATTATAGGGCCATACATGGAAATCACCCACATTATGCCGCGATTCACTCCGATACCAGAAGTGATAAGTGGTAAACACACCGCCCGCAGCCTGTCGTGGATTAATTACTATCGAATTAGACTCTGAATTTTGCCCTCGATTTCGTGCTCGTAAACAACTACCCGTCGGGGCAAAGCCGTTTTACAAGATTAAAGTTTTTATTAAGTTAATCCAGAATATGAGGTGTTTTTGTGCTCGGTCTCATAAAAACAGATCGAATACGTTGCAGCCAACGAACTACAAAGAGCATAACCCTATAAGATTAACTGTATAACAGTTTTTGAAATATTTCATTTGATATACCTACATATACATATTTAAATGCCATAGGTGTTATTCCCAATTTCGGAACACATTTGTATGTTGCGTTCGGTAATTTAGAATTTCTTCTTGAGACAATGTATAAGAAATTTCTATTTGATATAAGTTTAAATTGAGTTATTATCATATTTCATAGGAGAATATCTTGTGTTACGAACTTATGGATTCCTCTCTCTTCCATTTTGAAGTGTATCTAATCTTACAGTATAGTACTTGCGACCTTCTAGCCGTCTCGTTGAGCATGTACTTCGACGTCGAAGTCTTGTATTTCAGTTTGAATATCTGTTTAATGCTTGAACTTGAAACGACTTTGGTTTAGTTGTATATTAATCGCTCGAGGTTACGATCTCATTAATGCTGGCTGAGATAAGAAACTAATACATGAGAAAGATAAGGTTAATGATTAAAAGGAAATATACTTAAGAAAAGAAGAGATAGTTATGTCATCAATATGGACTGCCGTTGATTTTTTTCTCATAAGAAAGTCAAAGTATTTGGAAACCTTTGATAATATTTTTTCTGTAATGAGACTATTCTATTAATTAGTTAAAGATAATAAAGACAACAAAGTATATTTTTATTGGAAAATAATTTTAAATTAAATTCACAAAAGTATTTCATTTGTGTAAAATTATTTCTAACATGAAATGCAGACATCATTAAGAAGACTAAGAGAAAAGTATAAGTTATATAAGCAAAGGAAGCAAGGACAGGTTTAATTATAAAGGTGTTTAGTAAAATCGACAGGAAAAAATTGGTATATAAACGAGCGACATTTCGAGTTTCCGTTTCTAATCTACGCTTAATTACTACATACGCTATGTCCACGTCAAAATCACCGGAAATAAAGAAACGTTATTTTGACATTATTCAAAATACAACCAATGGTGTATGCAAAGTTATGTGACATAATTTAGGTAATTTACATTAAGTTGTTGCTCAACTATCGTCATTCCAATCGCCCACGCGAACATATTGCATCGTAATTTGTCCGTACGTCACTGCCGTCCACGAACTTGAGTATTTATATTACAGCTAAATGTACCTGTTAGTACAAGGGTTACATGGTAAACTATTTAATGTACGTTACCCGCTCCAAATGAAAAAGGATTAATGTGTTTCGAGTGGTCCGTGTTATTGGTGTATTACGTTTTAGTTTGGATGAGAGTTATGGCAATGTTGGGCAGCCTGCGTAGATACCGGGCCTCGGCCGCGGCGACCGGCGTCGTCGTCTTATTGATACTTACGACTCTGAATTTAGGGTCTGTAGGGCGAGCCATTCGTTAGTCACGCCCGGTGACGTGTACCTTGGACAAGACCAAAATTGTTATTAGAAAGATTTCGTCGTCAATGTTTTTTTGGGTACTCGTCTTAAAAGGTTTTTTATACTCTCCAACTATGGACACATTAATGTGTTTTACTCAAACTTTTTGCTTTTGTTTACGTTTTAAGTTGAACGAGTTACAAAAACCATTAGTGTGCCCTATCATTCTCGGAATAGACTTTTCCTTAGTGGCGTAGTGTGCATCATCCCTTTAACTGCAGGTTGCGGCAAAATGCATGAATTTCCGGGCGCAAATAAATGTACTCGGCACGCAAAGCATCCAGTACTGCGAAGTCCCGAAGGGTAAAAAGACGTTTCGTGGTAAAAAGTGAGTTAGGGGCAGCTTTGTTTGTGTATGGCTCGAGTTAAGTGTTTAGATAAGTGCAGCCGAGAGCGGCGCGCGCGTTTGTTATCTCTCGGGGAGCATACGAGCTCAGACAAATGGAGCCACCCCGTGTGTGGTCCGTTATTTGGTCGACTCTCACCAAATATGTGCTCTTTACTGAACTTACCTAATATATCTGAGTAGTTGGGGAATATTAATATGCCGTGGCATAAGGCATTTATTGATTCTGACTTATACGAAGAATCGAAATGTTTTATGTGTGAATGGAACTAGGGGTCAATAGAACTATTCTGTTATTCAATTTAAACTGAAACAAGCGGTTGAGTATCGATTGACGTCACTATCTTTTGTGTATGAGCCTTGCGCCACGTGTTTTGGCCACTGCGCCGCGGTGGTCGCCATTACCGTTTTATTATACAATTAATTAAAGATTACAGGGCAACAGAGCTTTGATAGAAACCGTGTAGAGATTATCACAACCTCGTTTAACAGTTTGACGTAGTTTTTTTAATTTATTGTCTAGTTAATAATTTATAATTTCAACATGCATCCCCGCTGGTTTGGGACGGTGATTAATTTTACTGATAGAAATAACTTCTTGACATGCCTCAAGATTAGGGTTGTTCGCCCTCTCCTTTTAAATATTATATGTATTTTTATCTACATGAAAAAATATGGTATCCTTATTTAATTTTTACGTCGTGGCCGTGTAAAATTGGCTTGTGTCGACGACTCGCTTCATTCAATTCAATGTTACCAGTAGTACGATATCCATATAAAGCTTTTAATGTTATATTCATTGTCGGGCACGAGGCAAAACATCCTTCTAAATTATAAAATATTCAAATAAGGAGTGAAATAAATCCGAGCGAGGAAACGTTGACATTACATATTACTGCAGGAACGCCGGCTGCCTATTCATTACAGTTATTTATAGGTGGTAGTGTCAAAGCGTGGTTTGTATTTATTCGGACGGGCGCAGTTTATTTATTTTTGAAACGGGTTAGACAGAAATATCCCTATTCCCGATAAGCGTCCGGTGCATCGCCGAAATGGTGGGCGATGATTTGGCCGATACTGTTGATGTTGCTGTCACCGATCCAATATGCGCTGTCTCCAGACATCACCAAACATTCACTATTATTAGATTTTCATTATCCGACGCGTTCGTTGAACTCTCCTTAGGATTGTCTCGTAACCCATGTTCTTCATATTTCGCGAGCTTATGTAACTGCAACGTCTGCTAAGCAGCTAATTATAACAATCGTTGTCTATATGTGAATGAATATTCCAAGAAAATGTGTACAATACTACAATAGTTTAGTAAATGTGAACAAAATTACAGAAACAATCTATCATCAGGCCTATTATGACGTGAACCCAAAATGCCGCATTATTTAAAGTGTTAATAGAAATTTGAACATTCAATTCCGTTTCGTCGGTGGTGAAAACATCGATGTGAGAATCAACATTGACAGCAGACAACAGGAAACCAATTTCCAACGCTGACATTTGTAGTAATAGAGATGAACTCAATCAATATCGTGCGGAGACAATGGTCGTCCCTTATTCAAAACGGAAACTATTACAGTCTTACTATTGTATTCAGTGCCTCACCTCAACGAGTGCATTATTCAAACGAAAAGTGGTTTGTTTACATACGTCAGAAAAGATAAGTAGTAGGGTACGACGGTGACAAGAGATTATGTCTGCCCGTGTGTTTGTGTGCGTGTGATAGTAGAGGAGCGCAGGAACGTGGTGCCTGTCGATCGATGTCGCCATGAAAGATTTATATCCAACTTCGTGACAGTGTTGTCGTTTCGACGATCCTGGATTATCCTTTGTTGGAAATGTAACGTCATCTCTCGATAAGCTTTGTTTTAGTAGCGATGATATATTCTTAGAATAAAATTGTTTTACTCTGTCAAAGGGAAATTCGACGAACTATTACTCTTTACTTTATTCACAAATTTCTCAACATTGTTTTATACAAAAGTTTTGTATCATTTCTTCTGTTTTGATATAGTTTTTAAAACATCTAAAAACGTGTTATTTAATGTCTTTTACATCATCAATTTTAATCAATTCCCTTTAATAAGATTTCATAATGCACAAATTGATCCACATAGTACCTAGTAATAAGGGCGAACTTTAAAAGCATGTTGTGCGATGACACAGTAATTGGTCCGTTTGATCAGACCAATTAAGAGCGATTGAATCAGCAAGATTCATTCTAATGAAATGATTGTGTCGACATTATGTATTAAAGTTAAAGGAACATAATTGAACTTCCTGCAGCGGGCTACGATTGGTTTGAAGCGAGTGCCGACGGGATTCAGTGCCCCTTTCATACGGCGCAAGGAGTCACCGACTCACGGCGCGGCTTGATGGGGCGCTTCCTCTAATTATACACACTATTAATAAAGTAATGCTCGAGTATCAATAAACAATCGATCACTATGCTCTGTAGTGGCACCGTAATGGCTTGCCCCAGCTCGCAATGTCAAGGGTAGATATGAAGAGTGCCAGATATAGACGTGATTTAAATACTTGACTTGGTGACTTCAACTGTTTTCCTAGGAATAACTCTAGATAGTAAACTGCAGTGGGGTCCGCAAATAGAGCGATTATCTAGTAAACTGAGTGCCGCGGCTTTTGCGATTCGTAAAATAAGAAAACTCACGGATGTTTCAACGGCTAGGTTAGTGTACTTTGCTTACTTTCACAGTATAATGTCTTATGGCATTCTATTGTGGGGATCGGCGGCTGATATTAACAGCATTTTCATACTACAGAAAAGAGCAGTCCGCGCTATCTATGATCTACGTAGCCGTGATTCCTTACGATCCATTTTCAAGGACTGTAATATACTGACCGTGCCGTCTGAATACATTTATCAAAATATTATGTATGTACGTAAGAATGTATTTAGCTTTAGTAAAATTGGTGATATACATAATGTAAATACCAGGGGTAGACATAAACTTGTGATACCCTCATTAAGATTAGAAAAAACCAGTAAGTCCTTTATAGGCAACTGCGTTAAATTTTACAATAAGCTCCCCAAATCTGTAACTGACCTATCAGATAATTCATTTAAGGTGCACATTAAACGTGTTCTGATGACAAGGGGATACTACAATATAAATCAGTATTTAGAGGATAAGGAAATTTGGCATTAGATCTCTCCCGCACATCGCCATCACCACATCTTGGAACCCAGTACCTTTCACATTCTTCTTTCTTAAACCAAATCATTTGAATAAATAAATATAAATTAACCCAAAGCTCCAAGTGTAACTTAAACCATTATAAAAACATCAAATATATACAAATTGATATCTAATATAAAATGTGCACAAAATAAATAAAATAAAAATAAAATGACGACCGATCGAGTAAATAATTCGAGCAAATAAATAATAAGAAGGCAATTTTTATTTGGCAGGTCATATAATATAATTATGTTATCCTTACTGGACCAAATACATGCCCACTGAGTTGGACTCGCTGGATCTACTCAGGTGTGGGTCGCGCCGCGTAAATTCCAGTAGTAAAGTGAGCCCGCTGAGTTTGTTTCGCCGGGTCTTCTCAGTCAGGGTCGCGTTTGGATCCGGTGGTACCATTAAAATAATACGTGACGTTTCGGAAATACACAAGGTCCATCTCGTTATTTACTTTAAAATAATAATAATAAGATATTATGTATTTCCTGATGAAAACTAAAAATAAATTATAAAAAAAACCTTTGTACAAAATTTTTGTACAAATTATATAAAATGAACCATAGTTAAATTATAATGTAATAATAAAAGATTTTTCTTTTCTGTATTGATTTGTCATAAGTGCTATTTGATTGCCTACGTGACTAAATAAAGCAATTTCATTTCATTTCATTAAAGCAATTTCATTTCATTTCATTTCATATAAAGCTTCAACCACACACTAATTTAGTATTCACAATATTAATGATTCCAATTCACAAAGGATACTCCTTTTGTACAAAATTACTTTTGTAAATTTATTACAAATGCTGTTTTAACAGACTGGAATGTAGGCGAATGTTAAAGGATGTGCGGTAGGACTTTAGGTGAAAGTTAAATTTGTACCAGCAAACGTCAGTTCCTAATTTCATTGTTTAGTAAGTTAATAGTACGTTCATGGGTGTTATAAGTCTAAAATAGAGAGCGTTGCATTTCTGACTAATGGCCTGACAAAAGCGAGTGTCTTAATCATTGCATCTGCCTGCGGTAATGTAAACTTTCCACATCGTACGAGGAATAACTGTTAGCTGAAGTATTCACTCCATTTGTAATGCAACAGTTTTGTTTATTTACAGCGGTTCATTGAACTTTCGAATGTCTTCACCGACTGAAGTTGTAAACATGTTCTCCTTACATATGTCTGTTTTATTTCATGCGCTGTGAATGCATATATCAATTAGTCGATACGTACAGGAGAATTTGAACAGGATATGGAAAGTTGAAATAGCGAGTAAGTACGCGAACGCATTAGATATGTTACGGTTTCCATTGCGAGCGTCTAAAGGCTATTAACTAAGTTGCAAGTTTGTGTTAGAGTTTGATGGGTGAACGGTGTTTGCTCTGTCCGTTGCCGTATGGAAATCATTTCTTGCTAGGGAGAACTTCCCGGCTCCATATATGCCCCAAATATTTGCCGTCAGTTTGAAACTCCACGCGCAGTTTGGCGATCGTGTCTTTGCAGACATATGCCGCATTTGCTCATGTTTACGTTTCTCCGTTAATTGCGGAAACTCATCGACAAACATTTTTAATAAACTGCCTCGTTTAGTTAAGTTTCTATATACTTAATTTTATCATAACTCTTAATATAAATTTAGATAGAACGTAAATTATTTATGGAAAACAACTTTTAACACACTTTCTTGGTTCAGCACAAATCTATTTTAGCCAATGACCGAAGGTCTTTTGTAAGAACATTCGTAAAGTGTGTGTCATACCACTGGAATAAATTCCTCCAAGTAAATCATTTCAGCTGTTAGCAATTCACTACACGCCATTAATGAAGATATTGATTGGATATTTATGTATCATTATGACGAAGATTTTAGATAAGATTTGGAGGTTCATTATTTATTTAAATTATATTGTTAGGAACGGGGGCGTATACTCTCAATATTCGCCCACATTTATTACCGTCTTAAAAACTAAAATTAGTTATGGACCTCTGTAACGCGTTGATGTAAAAGTCGATTATGGAGAGATACTTATGATAGAGATTTTTCTATGTCCATAATGTATAATTGAAATGATTATTATCTTAGAGATTACTTATGCTATGGTATGGTATAAATAAATTAAATTAAAATAAGAAACTTAACATGTCATTAAGAATTAAAATATTTAAGAAGAACATAGCGATCAAGTTTTTTCTATTTTACACAGTAGTGTTCTATTGGTCACAGAGTTTGATGACCTTGACTCCGAGAAAAAGACACACATTTTGCATATAAATGACACTAAACTTGTTTAGTAGACTAAAAAAGGTTAGACATAGTATCAAATATGGTGGTCAAGTGTTTATGGTCTATTGAATTTGCGTAAAGGTTTAGCAGTATTTGCTTGGGGTTGGTACCTTGTCGTGTCCGGTTGCTTCACCGTGACGGACTCGGCATACAAACCCGCGATTCATCGAGGCGCCGAAGGGTGCCCACGATGCTATCTACAGACCATCGTTGCGTGCACTTAACCGTCATAGTTTGCCTAGTTAACTTCGGCCCTTGTTAACACATTGTAAAGGAAATTACATTGTTTACTCACCGTTAGCATCTTATATTGTTTCCCTTATAGAGCATTGCATGTTGAATCCTTTAAGAGTATTTTATATTTCGGCTTCTTTGGTCCCACGGGCCAGTTCTACGAGATTATAGTATTTTTGAAGTATTTACCTAGAAAATTCTACGTAGCATCGTTGCTAGCAAAACGTACACATAGAAATACATCTCTGCCTACCTCTTGAGGACACAGGACGTATATATCATTTTTTTTATTTTTATTTAGGCAAAATTTCTGACAAACAATGAACTATCTTAAAGACTAAATATTGAGCGCCGGTACTTAAAAAAGGTAACTCTGAACTTTAACCACCAGCAGATAATTATCTAATTGATACATGTAATTTGTGTTTAATAATGAAGATAAACAATTCCATGCTAATTTAAACTATACCTATCTGGTTAATAGCAGTAAAAAAGGAAGCCTAATCGCGGCGGTGGACTCGGTTTTTCTCTGAATGGAATATTATCTACCGATATTGCAATATTAATAGTGGGCTTCGCCCTCGAATCTGTTGAAATTAAGCCGAACAGGGATTGGGGTGTCGCAGATGGCAGTAACTGCGCTGTCTGCGCCGCCCGCCACGAGCGTGCGCCAAGTATAAAAATGTGATTTATCGTCGAGCATATATGTAGAACCGCACATCCGGCCGTGCTCGTCTAGCCAGCGACCATTAGCACACATACCGTTTGCATACCCAGTGTCCCTTACTCGAAACATTTACCAACGGGACATTTCTTATTACGAGAAATCGCAAACCCCCAAGGAGAACCCAAATAACAGCAGCAGAATTAGTTTTGTGTAGTGCTTTACTTTAATAACGTTCTTTGGTCTTCGGAGGTTTGTTGGGGTTCAATGCGACCCGTGTTTATGTAGTAGTATGGGCTATATGAAATGATGTTTTCTGGCTTCAGGCTCTTTGTTATTACTTTGAACTGCGGCTGGGCAAGGGCGGGTGTGGTTGGGGTCGGATGGAAGGTAAACAAATGCCGACAACTGATTTAAACGGCCAATCCAATAGGACTGTGGGTTTGTGTGAATTTCTTTAAATTTTGTATGTAACAATTTAGATTAAATGTGAGGTCAGATTAGCTAATAAATTTCAAATAGGCGTCCATTAAGGTAATATAATTGATAGTCGCATAGAAAATAACTATTACACGTTTATTCTCCGCTCATTGTGCCTTTTGAATTACGAGAGCAGTTTGTACTCCGTTGAGGTTGAGCAGTCGGCTTTATCAAAAGCTGTGTAATTTATGTGCGGCCGTCGTCGGATCAACAGGTTTAGTTTTTGTCTTAAATTTGTTAAACATTAAGATGTCGCGTTTATTGGACATTAAATTGCTATAAAACATAAGATGTTAAGTTAACAAAAGCATTAAGTTGTCTTTACTAGAATTTCAGATTGGTTTACATTGTTCTTGGTCTCTGAACATTGATATTGTTAGTCTATGAATGAGTAATCGTATTTGTTTTTACATTATGTTTCTAAATCGATAATCTTCGTTATAACTGTCAAAAATCTGGCAACAACATAATATATTATGTATTTTGAGTTAAAGCACGCTTTGTTTGAGTGCCGACTACTCATATCTACTAAAATATAGCACCATTTTACAAAAACATTATGTCGCTCAATTTTTATTACCTTTATACTTACCGAAGACGATTGTATAATAGAATGAAACTTACCTAGGATCTACGAAGGGCTCGGCGTAGATGTTCCTGACTGGTTGTCGCCGGGGCAGCGGCGGCGGCACCGGGCTGAACCCGTCCATCATGTCGTCCCGCTCGCTGTACTTGAGCGATTTCATCGTCATCCTGACTTCCACTGTTACCAAGTCCACTTCACAACTGTTTGATCATTTCACTACGTCCGTCTTCATCACTCACATTTTCACTGTCTTAACGTTTATCATCATTGTGTATGCAACTATTTTATCAGTTTAAACGTTCGTGTATGACATTTTCGGAACACTAATGCGTAAAGATCTGTAAAGTTGTATGTTTGTCAACAGGTTGTGCGTGCGCTTGTGTGTGACCGTGTATGTTGGTACGCGACCGCTTGCCGCCAGTGGTGCGCGCTGACTGGCGAGCGTGCGAGTCCGCGCCCCGAGTCCCGACCCTCGCTTGCGCCGAGCTTCAAGCTTCGTCGTTTTTTGCGTCCGCGCCGAGGTGCCGTCAAAAGCTTGTCGAGTTATTAGAGTCGACAAAAAATACGAAACATACGTAAGACGAGGGACTCCGTGCAATAGACCTGACGCAACTGTACGGATCACCAACACACCCATGTACGACACGAGATGCGGTTAAATTTCCTTTTGTATCATGAAAGAACCTACTGCGTTAAAGTGTGAATAAAAGCTGTTTTGTACAAAAGATGAAGGGCCCCTTTTGTTAGTTGCCGCATTGAGTTAGGTAAATTCTTTTGATGTAGTTTTTGTATCGATTTCTTAGATTTATGGATTAAATTATTATCTATAAATATTTTAGCACATGGCATGTTTCCGAATAGATGGGTAACATTTAAACTTATTGTGGATGTAACGAAAATAAGAATAGCAGCAAGTTTAAACCTGAGATTCGTTACAGTTTTAATAAAATTTACTCACGAGAAAGCGATTGAACTACTGATATTACAGATAATGATAAATTATTTTCTCCCCTCAGTAAGAACTATTTGAAGGACATTGATATTAGAAAAAAAAAAACGGCTGAGTAAACAGTTATTACATTTTTAATCTATGAATGAGCTCGTTAAGAGAAAGAAAGCTTTTAATTCTACATTCAAACTAACCACGTTGGGTGGGATGAAACGAAGCGAAATTTTCGAATATGAACACTATTACGAGTGTAGCTATGTAGAGAGCAGTGCACGGTTCAAAGACCTGCAGTGTGCCCCTGCTGTGACGTAGGGGCGGCTCGTTGATCTCAGCGCTTTGCATGTCTATGTCTAACAATTACCCTTGCAAACATTGTTGACAACAAATACGACAGCCGTGCGTCGGTTACCCTTTTTGTTCTCTAAAATGTTTTCAAAACTCTTCCCCTTCAATTTTGAAATTTGTGTTCGAAATAATAATGTGTTTGATTTATAAAACGTTACTTAATTGAATGACTCTCGTCGCGGGAGCAATACGAAGCTTACAAAAAGTGATTCCACGCGACCCAATAGAAAAAAGCAGCGGTGAAATTATGTAAAAACCTGTCCTATGGGCCCGAATTATCCCGCAAGGATAAGGAATAAGAATATAAAAGAGGCTTAGTTTCCCCATACGGATTTTTCAAGAAGCAACGAACGGCAGATTTACATACGCATATGCGAGTAAACACATCCGCTCAAGTATCTTCCAGCACCTTTATAATAAATTGATTTAAGCGCCGCCTGACAGGTTTAAGTATGCTTTGACAAACATTAGGGAATTAAATTCCCCAGAGACAGAACTTTGTTTTGTATTTCCCAGATGTTGATTGAGGTCATGAAATGAATTTTGCTAAAGTTTTCAAACGTTTAAACTTTTTCACAAAGTAAACTTGACGTTCTTGATTTGAATAAAGATAATAATATCACTTTAAGATGTTTTGAATTGAAATTCAATGTGAGTAACAGCCTGAAACAATACTCAAGCGATCGGGAGTATCTCAATTTAATAAAGCTATTTGCGCAAATTGAAAATTTTACGGGATTCGTGATCATTTTCCCAATAAAAGTAAAGAATTTACTCATCAAAATTCAAAAATAAAATATTCAACGATTGAAAGAAAATATATTGTATTCTTGAACTAAAAAGCTAATGGCCTGTATAATTATCTTAAAACAGGTAAAATATTTAAAAGAATACTTTTTTAAAAACAGCAACAGTAAGACATTCCAGACGTCGTCTCCTCGAGGCAGGCGGTTTGTTAAGTTATAGACCATGGCACGAATTATGTAATTACATCAGCTCGCAAATGACTGCGCCGTTTAAAACTATTATTCCCATAACAATTTGTGAAAATACCACGAACGACTGTTATAAAATTACTTGCGACGAAACGTTTTGTAGATTCTGTACAATCGTGCATTTGGATGAGAGGTCGGCGCTTAAAAGGCAAGCAGGAAGGAGGCCGCCTCTCGATCTATCGTTTTCCCATGCCTCAGACGCTGACTGATGTATTTCTGGCCGGATTAATAAACATACTCGTACATTTGAGCTTGTTCTTGTACTTGAACTCGCTCCGCTCAGTCTCGCTTTGATAATAACTCAGTAACGTTCCCAATGCGTTAGTGCCGACTATTGCATGAGTCACAAACGCCCAGATACATTCAGCCTTGAATTAATTTATTGTATTTGTTCTCTAACCGATTTTAAGAATAAAAACAAGTGGGGATAATGATGTAAAAACAATGTTGCGCAACAGCAGTGCACCAATTACACTGCATTGTTTATGTTCAAGAGTTCTATAGTCCACTTTACCGAGCAGTTGTAGTCTAATAAACACGTTTTATTTAGTGTATTTACACTAACATTAACAAGGCTCCCGTTTGTTTGAACCGTATTAATCTTCACTCCTGGTCCAAAGAATCGTCATCAGTCAACTTGCTACGCTATAAAAACGTTGCCCAACTATTTTAATTGGAGTAAAAGTTTTACGGTCGTGTGTTGTAAAAAATATCAATGAATTGCGTGCTGAGTTACACGTGTGTCATTCGTACAACTTTTTTTTCAAAACGAACTTACATTTTGAATGAAATAAACGTTGATTTGGTAATTGCATACACTAAGAAACATGATTGTAGAAATAATAAACATTATGCCAATTTTATTTTGTTAGATTAAGTTTTGTAATGTAATTTACGCTGAAAACTAATATTACGAGTCACGAACAGACTTAATTAAACTCCGCGAGTTTTAGAGACGTGTGAATAAATACGAGCGAGTGAAGAAATTTAGATTAATTATCTCAATCGGTTCGTGTATTTACTCTGCATGTACGAGTGCTTTTCCAACCCTAGTGTCACGCTGTCTGTGCTGCGAGACTATGTGCGCAATGTGTGTGGGACTGTGTGTGTATGTGGAGCACGTTTTATAAGATAAAAGACGATATTGATTCCGTGACGTGCCGAGAGCGGACTGTGGGAAACTATTGCCGTCCTTCCGAGCGAATGCTCACTGTTTTTTGTTGAAACTTTTCAATGTACATGTCAAAGCGCTGTTTATAACAATTAAAGTCGGCGCTAGGGTTGTAAAATTTGCAACATGTATGTAAAGTTTTCAAGTGTAATTAACGAGCTAAGGGCACCGTAGCAGGCACTTTATTCGTAGTTTAGTGAGGCGGTCGGGAGGCTGGACCGGCCACACGACTTGCCACATTCTCGCCGGGTTATTACGTCTGCCTCGTTCCCAAGCTTTAGCCCTAACATTTTATGCCTCATTCGTAGTGTATGATTTGCCGCATACATTACTTGATGTAATTATCGTGGGAGTAAGTTGTGCTCCCGTGCGAATCTCGTTCATTCATCGAGCTTCGATGATAACTTGTGTTTTATTTCTAATTAAAGTTTAAGTTTATGTTTGTTTTCTGCGATCCATTCACGACGGGATTGAAACGTGATTGATGGGTTGACAGTATAATTTTATTGCCAGTGCATAATAATACGAGACAATGATTATGGTTTATTAATAAACACGTTTACGGCAACATTAACTTGTCAAATGTGTTATTTATCGTTTTTGTTCTTTTATTATGTCACATGGTTATAAATTATTTACTTAAGAAAAATATTTTTATGACGACTTTTAAATGTGTTTTATATTGATATATTCTAAAGTTTATTTGTATAAAATGCCATATACAATATACATATAAAAAAATGCTTTAATTGACTAAAATGCTGGATGCTCGAGTCTACGACAGGTATGTTCTACTCACAAAAGAAATAGCAATTGTATAGTGACGTATTACACAAAATAATTACTCTAAGTCCTAGGACTTCCAGAGAAAGGAGTCCAAAGTCAAAGACTTGTAACAAATATGTGTGGAGCACAATCAATATGTCTCCGTAGCTTACTGCACTACGGACACAGCCAATTAGAATTCGTAAAACAATTTTATTATTCAGCTCTACTTCACGCATGAATTCTTTTTAGGAACAAACTCGGGCCCAAATGTGCCGAAGTACCCGGCTTCATTTAAAATAAACGCATTTCTCGCAAAACACAGTTTGAGATAAAAGCCCGACTCGTGGTTTTTTGTATGTTTTGTAACGCCTTTCCACGAGTTTTTAACTGTTAATTTGTCATTAGCCCTGCATCTGTCAACACGTCGAATATTGCCGCATGTAAAGAGCGGCCCAAAGTGAACGCTTTTAATAATGAGGCCGAATATATAGCCAACATAAAAGAGGGTTCAGTACATAAGACTGTTATAATTAATTTGATAAACTATTAAATAGATTTAATGGCCATTAATAAATCACGAAACTTGTAACAAGTAAAGCTGCGGTCTGGATAATTGACTTTCAAGCAATAAATAATGGAAAGACAAAATCAATGTAAGCGGACCTTAATGGCGTCGCGGCATCATTAATGATTATAATGGTTTGAGAATTGTTTCTAGTTGTAATGACGGGAAGGTGGGGAGCGGCCCGGAAATTGTCCTCTTGTCGGGCTACCGTTGCATTAGCGAGGATATTAGGCCCACCAATAACGTGTGCGTGCCGTATTTATGACACGTGACATACGAAATCTAAGAAAAATACGACATGAAAAATGGACAGTGAGTCGACGGAATTATGACAGGTTGTACAATAGGCCTCGTGTATCGTGTGAACGTGACGCGAGCATCGGCCGGGCCCGTCATGTGTCACGATCCGAGCCGAACATTAGCCACAGACGAATTCTCCAGCAATTTAGTATAAGCACATAATTGCGAGCACAAATCGAAGTTAATTTATGTACGGGCTTTGGTGCCGCTAATGCCTGTCGTATGCTCTTGCATATTCTACAAAGTTAATAGCAACCGTGAGATTTTAATCAATATGGCTCGCATCGATGTATGCCTTTTGAATATTTAGCTTTCTTGACGTACCATTATGTTAGACAGGTAATTATTTTACAATCGTGGCAACAAATTAGTGGTGCAAATATATTTTCGTATTTTTCTATTTTTGACACTGAATATGTTCGGCTTTAACTCCGCCTATATACAATGTTTGTGTATGAAGTTCAGTAAATAAATAAATATGTAACATATTTATCCTATACGATAGTTTCGATTTATAAGCGTGAGACAAGATATGGCTATGAAAAGTCAAATAATGACATAGCTTGTAAAGCGGTACGTTAAATAAAATAAAATAAAAAACAAATCTACTACGAAAATATTTCAAAAAAATAAAGATGATGGTCTTCCAAAAATATAAATAAAATTTAATCAAATACCTTAAATGAATGTAGGAATAAATAATAAGTACAATAATTTAGCGGTTACAACTAGGCGTATTTTGACCTTTTATGAAAGTCGTGACAAAATTTGGAAGCGTAAAACTATGCCGTTGAATTTCTTGCATGAACCACAGTTGGCCTACTTTTGTTAATGTCAATAAATAGTATGAGCTTATTTTATTTAAAATCAAATTACAATGAAGTTTAAAAAAATAAATAATTGGAATTCAATATCAAAGCATGAGTAATAAACATTCATTAAAAAGCATGGATCAAAACATAGAAACAGTAAATTTAATATTTAGTACTTAAGAAACATGCGGGATAGTGTATTAAATATGTATAATCATTGGAAAACAATTGTAATATTTATGATGGTATCTCCATTTGTTTTGGTTTGAATAAATAAAAGGCACGTTGTAAATATGTGGAGGTCATATTTAGGTCAAACAGTGCGTTTTATCATGTACTTTATTAAAGTAACGTGCGAAATAACTGTGTTGTCGGTGATATACTAGCGTTAATCCATTAGTAACTCACGCCGTTGCGACGTGAAGAAGCCGCTCATAAATTCACTTTACACATTTTACGAAAACAATAAACACCAAAAACAATGAAGAACAAATTAAATTCGGACACAGAGCGGGTATCGCTCGCAAACATATTGCTGAATGTCACGCTACCGAGGGTCGGGGCTACCTGGAGTGTAGTTGTAGTGTGTAAGCTGTGATCGCGGCCACGGCACCTCAATCAGAATCTAAAACGCGGGGCGTAGGTCAATCGTGATCACCATATCGGTCAGTGACCGCGCCAGGTACTGAACACCGTACCTCTCGCCTCCGGAGGTGTTGTGTCAAGTGACCGCGCGGGAGAAGGCGAAAACGCGCGCGAACCGAGGGCCCTCCGCAGGCGATTTGATGCCCTCCGCACGACGCTTCTGCGCGCGCATCCATCGCGGGATAATGCCGCCCTCTTCACAGTCGAGATATCGAGTTATCTGGATATCACGCTTAACCCTATCACTTATTTGGTAACGAAAGTCCGACTTGACTGTTGCAATACACTTATTCTTAAAATGTGGGTGAAAAAAATTTTTTTAACGGCTTTTTCTCATAATTGACTTCCATTTTTGGTTTGTCGAAACTGTGCAATTTTAGAAATTTTATGAAATTATCAAGAACTGTTAACGATAAAAATAAAAGGGAAATGTTAATCGACAATAGACATCCCTAAGCAGATTATAATTGGAGCATGCGTGGTTCGAGGGTTGAGGGTAACAGAAGGATGACAGCGGGCGTGAGGTGTGCGGCGGGGGGCGTTATGTCGGGGGCAACGAGGGTTGGGAGGGGGGCGCCGGGGTTGTAGTGGGGAGCGCGTGTCACCCGCTGCGGCGCGACGCTACGACGTGATCTTGACACCGAGCATGCAGCCCGCGATGGTCCACATTTTGTAAATCATATCGCTTATCATATTACTTAATTTTATTACAAAAAGTAATAAACCCTACAAAGTTCAATCTAGGACGCGGGCGAGATAACTTTTTTGATTTCAAGTTGCCATGACAAGAGTACGCCGAACGTGTTAGATGACATTATTTTTGTATTTTCCTTTCCCTTTCAAAGTACATACACTCGTACGGTGACTTTGGGGTTACAGGTAGTAGCGTGTCTTTGTTGAGTTAATTCACTTCTCCCCCTTTTCCGAAGTTTTTTTCTCTTTACTCTGCATACCAAATATCTTTTATCATCTTGTTTTGTTAAAAATATAATTAAGTTTTATTATTGATTGCTAATTTGTTTTCTATAAATTCGATGATGTTTTGTAAATTAGATACCAGATCTCAGACGCTCAGAAGCAGAGTTATATAGAAGCATAATGTGACAACACCAAGACATCCATTGTAAGTTAATCTTCTTAGTCAATTCCATGTTTGAAACATTTGAATTGTCATCCGGCATCGATTGAGATCGGTATCAATCGTATTTTCATATTACGGGCACGGGGAAGATTGAAAGCTCGGGCACATTAAGGCGAAGCCATCGCAACCGAGATGTGTGATACCAAAATCCTTGGCGCGTGACTTTTGTTCATGCTCCATCGACTTTAAGGTATGTCGTATCCACTAAACAATCTTTATACAAGTAAAAAAACCAACACTTTGTGTTCACTCGATGTAATTTCACCGTGAAATTGTATATTTTTTTATATCGATATCCAATTATGTTCCAGTAATAAAAAGATAATCAATATAATGCGTAAACGCAGTCAATTTTAAAAAAAACTTGTGTGTAAGAAACCATCGCAGCAAGACTAATCAAAAGTCATAATAGAAAGTATTGATCTTTGTGCTATATACATTTGTAACAGGAAAATATGTTTTTGTTGTGTAAATGAATGTAAAAACAGGTAATTATAGTAAAACATACTAAAACGCGCTAATTTTATTCAGTGACATCATTAACATTTTGAATAATGATATAAAAATGACTTAGGACCATTTTCCGGGATATTAAAGCAAGGTCTGAGTCTAGGGTTTTTCTGTACCAAAATTTATCAATATCATCATGTTTTATCAGTTAGCAGCACAGTTTAGGTTTCAAAACGGTACTAACAAAATTACTTTCGCCTATATAGTATTACTAACGATATAAAGTCTAACAACCCGTACCAGGCCAGCAGAATGTAGTAAGAAGCAAGATGGCACGTTATGAGTATTTAATGTTTATAAAAGAATTCATTCATTCATCATCAGCCCATATACGTCCCACTGTTGGCCTAGTGCAGGTTGGTGGACTACACACCTAAGTTTCTAATAACTATTAGGGGTGCAGGTTTCCTCACGATGTTTTCCTTCACACATAACTTCGAAAAGACGAAAAGTTAGGTAAAAGAATTAATATAATGTATTTAAAAGATTAATTTAATAACGGAAAATATTGGGTGTCTATGCACTCATAGACAGATATTAGCTTTATTTTATTTTATGAAAATGTAGATGTAAAATAAGTTAAGTACAACCTAACGCTTTAGATAATTGGAAAATATATGGCTATTTTTAAGGTTTGTTGTTTTCCTCTGTCAAGACGTTCGAATCTTTTCTGCTATTCATTTTTAATCGTTTATATTTTCCTATTGATAACATATTCCTCGCCTCGCTTGTAGGTAAATGTTATTAAAGTAGTAGGATAAAATACATACATACCAGTGGCGGTACTGCCATAGAAGCCCAAAAGCCCCGTTTGCCTTCCACAATTCCGAATTTTTATTTTTAAGCTTTAAATCTTTATTTAACAAGAAGCAATTTGTTAAATAAAGACCCCACAATAAGCAAATATAAAGTAGACATTACACAATTAACGTTTAACGCTTGTGGGCTTCTATGGAAGTACCGCCACTGATACATACATGCATATGTACGTTGTACATAACCTCACGCCTGTATTCCCCGAAGGGGAAGGCAGAGATGCATTTCTGCACCCACATTTCGCCAGATAATATGTATCAGTAACACGTAATAGGGGCGAACCTGTTGCCGTTTTTCTGGCACAATTCCAGACTCCGTGCTGCCTCTGAGAATTTCTTAATGGAAAAATCCAATAACACTTTGTCCGACCCGGGAAGGGAACCCAGAACTACTAGATCGCACCACGATCGATCGATCGATCGAGACCACGAGGCAGTCCTCGAGTCAATGAACCTATTATAGTGACTGTTGTGAATGTTGTAAAAAATCCTCAGCTTTAGTAATAAAAATGTTAAGTTTGCGTGGAAGTCTACATTTATAAATGATGATGAAAATTATTTCAAATATCGGTTTAGGGACAAATTAATGAAAGTTTTACTCGTTCTTATTCTTTGATTAAATATAGAATACATGTATATTTCATATTACCCTTAAATACGGTTTTACATAAAATTTTACATTTTATAATTACCAATAACATGTACAAATCGGAAAGACAAAGTTTATTCAAGACTGGATGGATGGATGAGATACTATTGTAATTCTATGTAGCTTATTTTTAACCAGTGACCCGGAAAATGTATTAGCATGTTGTTAAAACTACTTATAGGATAAAAATATATAATTTTCTTTCTTGTTTTAAAAGAGGATTTCAATAAATTATAAGTAAGCTTTAATTTAAATTTTATGCATGCATACCTAGTTACTCTATTGTAACATTTCATATCTTTAATAATATATATGCATGTAAAAGTAATAAATATTAAAAGGAGCCGGTATACAGTTTCACGTCGTGATTTTATTATTCATGAATAGTTAGCGTATTGGTAAGGTTTCGGTGCGTGGCTGCCCGCGGTTCGTGGCGGGTAAAGGGTTCTGTTTTCTTTATAAACAAGCGCGAAGGTGCTGTTAACGACCCCACGAACAAATACGAAATTCGATCTTCCATTACGCATACAAACGATCCCCCTAGTCCCCCCTTCGGCCGGGTATGCATTGTCTTTGCTTCAATCTACGCATTTACTCATTCAGCTCTATGGCTCCAATAAGTTTGTGCTCACGTCTATTAGTCTATTCATAGGTAACCCACGCGGTCCTACGCACACAAAAACGCGATCAATAAATTGAACATTGATTTTTGTGAGTCTTCCGATGTTCTTATCGCTATATTGAATCCGTATTAAAAAGGAAATGAAGAGTAGGTATCGGTTCCACAAAAAAAGTTGAAGTGACGCTATCGCTTTGATCTCGGCTTGGTATTGCCTTTAATTTTTGCCAAAGATATTTAAATTCGACGTTTTAAGGTATCTGACGCCCTTCAGTTTCAGAAATTGGGTTGTCTCTATCACGGTACGTGGAATGTTGCTTTTTCTTTGATGCTTTACCTGAAATATTTGATTCAAATCTTCATTGAGGTTTTTGACTAATTCGTTATATTGGCCTTATTAAAATCGTAAAAGCTTGGTAATAACATGTTGTGCAAGGAAAAAGACGTCTGACAAAAAGCGGGACGTGGAACGTAAATCGAAGCATTTCTATTGAGGGCCATGACGTCGCATAAATGTCTTCCACGAATGTTGTTTGTCACCGTGCGGCCACGGTTCAGTTACCCATGTACCTTTAGATCATTAGATAATGCCACAAAATAGATGGAACAACCGACCAGTTATATAGATAATATAATATTGAAAAATGATCATTTTTAATTCAAATAGGTACATTTCTAGAATGGTGTTAACAGGACGTCGGTTATGAAAATATTTAGGTACAACACGAATCGAAAATTAAAATATAAGTACATGCATACAAATATACATAACCTCATGCCTGTATTTCCCGAAGGGGTAGGCAGCGGTGCATTTCTGCACCCACATGTCGCCAGGATTTTCAGACTCCGTGCTTCTACTGAGAATTTCCTAATGTAAAAATCCCAAAAACACTTTGCCCGACCCGGGAATCGAACCCAGGAGCACTAGATCGCACGGCACATACTTGTGCCGCGATACAACTAAGCAGCTTTATATGAATAAATTATAATGTTAAATAGTTTTATTACTGTCGTTGTTCATATTCATATTCACATGATGTTTGTTTTATATATCACCTTTGTTTCTTGTTCCTCCTTTAATTAATCCGATTCCATATATAGAAATGGATTGATTTATGTTACCCGCGCATCCATGTCAGCATCAAATATGTGCATGAATATTTAAGAATAGAAATACAGACGCGTCGACATCTTAACAAGTTCGCAATCATCCTCTGAAGCATGAAATATTGCTGACGCTATGCATGAGCCAAACCGGTATATGTTTGTGCTTAAAATTTAACTGAAATTTTATTTTGGCGTAGCGAGCTTTTAATATACAACAAATTGTAGAAGCCAATTTAGTATTTTCTTATCTTAAGTATTTTATGGTTTATATTTATGAAAATATAGGGCTGTAAATCACTTTTCCTTTCCATTTTGAAAGCTTTTGGGGTTTATATGTACAACGTAAGGATCTCTCGGTATTACAATACCGACATCCTCATTAATCTATGTGGTTAAGTTTTCGGTAACTATGTGTTATTACTGCCTGTAATGTTTTTAGGAGGTTATTAAAGAAATACAGCCATCAGCAACACAAATTGTCCTGATACCAGTAAGGTAGAAATCTTGTGTCTTGGTACAATTCTATGATAGACTTTTCAGTGTTTTGATTTCAATACTCTAACCTACGGCGTCTAGTTTTAAAGCAGTAAAATATTCACTTTGGTAGTCATCTAAGCTGTAAATACTAATTTTATATTATAAAACCTGAAATTACACTTACATAAAATCTTTTTATATCATGAAGAGCCTAAAAATACGTCAAGCATCTACAACGGGAAAAATAAATATAATTCTATTACCTTTTTTATTTCGTCATCTTGTTCATTAGAAATTGCCTAATTAAATTAATACTTTAATTGGCCGAAACATCGGTCGTGTTTTAATGTCGTTTTAATGGTAAAAGGCGCGAGTCTTCAAGTTACAATTGGTTTACAGAATTAATTGACGCAATGTTCCTTACCTGAGCTGATTCCATTAGTCCGGAGTGGACTCCAAACACATCGAGGGGTTAAAATGTAGACGGCGTTTGTTTCAGATGGAAGTGTACCCTCCATTAGGCGGTTTAGAGCGGTTTATTGAATTATGACACGTCCGCTGAGATTGTCACACCGCACGCTTGTGTTATATTAGGTTACAGTCCCGAGTCGTGTGTTTATTAACAATTTCGGCGCCGTACACTTGTTATAGTTCGCGATTTTGTATTTTAGTTCATGACTATTCGGATAATGTAATAAATTTTTTAATACTGTTACTTAGTTTTATTTAATTATGCTTTAACTAAAACTTTTAAACGATCTTTTTAGTATCGAAGGATAATTCGAATGATACCTACTAACGTGGTGGTGAAGTGGTTTTAGCCAGTATGGACAAAACCAAGAGTGGTAGGAAGAAATCTTCAGGCTCACCACCAATAGTGACCACAGAACATTTGAATCATAAAAGAAAACTATGGGAACCTATGCTTCTAATATATGTATAAGTATAATATCTATCTGATAACTGTTTTTTTTTTAATTGTTTAATGAATGTATTATTAATTCAAGCCATAAAATTACCTTTATCCGTTAAAACCTTGGTACCCAGATTTCTTGAAGCAAACCTCATAAATTGTTCGTTATTGAATCAAATTGATTTTTCAACATAGTTTTCCGAAGTAGATCTCCTTAGAATTTGCTTTAAATGGTTAAAGAAATAAAATAATATCGGGTTCAAGTTTACGCACAAACGTAATCTCTTCTTCTTAAATGCAATAAACAGTTGTGTTTTCAAAGAATTCATTCTATACGCTTTTATCATTCCAGTTCAAAGAAGAACGACAAATAATCCTTTACTGAAAGTTGGATATAAAATATTTCTTGCATAACAAATATAGACGAAACACTTCATAATAAATACATACCTACTTATAAACGTTCGTATCGCCTTATAAGCTATCTAATAGTTACGCAGCAAAAATATTTGTCTGGCGATCTAATAGTTCTCGGTTTGAATCCCGGTTCGGCAAAGCGTTATTGGATTGTTTCCTAAGAGAATTCTCAGCAGCAGCACGAAGTTAAAAGTGCCCGAAAAAAGGCAATTGGCTCGCGTTTACTTTGCACAACCTGGAAATTGAACCCGGGACCTCTAGATCGCACGTCTTATACTTGTGCCACGAGACCACGAGGCAGTGTGTATAAATGATGAATATTATAAACCTTTATCAATCATCATCAGCCCATATATTTAGGTACGTCCCACTGCTGGGCACGGGCATCCTCTACAATTGAGAGGGTTTAGGCCTTAGTCCACCACGCTGGCCTAGTGCGGATTGGCGGATTACACACCTAAGAAATTCCTAAGAACTTTTAGGTGTGCAGGTTTCATCACGATGTATTTCCTTCACCGTTAAAGTACGGGATAATATAAAAAGTCAGAGGTGTGTGCCTGGGGTTTGAACCCGCGACCATCGAGATTCTCGACCGCAAGCGTAAACCTCGACGCCTGAATGAAACGGATAAAATACAGCATAACAGTGACTTAGGACCGTGAGAACGTCGTATTCAGTCCCGAGCTTTTTTATTTACGTCGAGGAAGCCAAGAACATTAGACGCTCGGAAGCGTAGGGAGGCATAGAAGGAAATGCTGCATATCAGCGGACTTAAATTATAAACATGTGTGTAATAACTTGACATAAACGTGACAGCTTGCTCATTTGTCGCCAAGTTAATGAGCGGGTATGTTTGAGACCTTAATGCCGGGAAATTACTGACCTTTCTAACATGCACCGGATTCACTTTTGCCCGGCAAATTGTTCGCTTACATTTAGAAAGTTAATTTATTTTATATCGGAAGGCAAAAGAGTACATTTCTCCATATTGTAAGAGAAAATTATTAGGTATAACTGTCTGAGTCAGAAGTTTGTATTAGTGATCCTATGTGAGTTGTTTTTTTTAAATCACAAGTGGTTGCTTCATACAAAAATTTACTAGAAATATCTTTTTGAAAATATAGATACTTGTAAGAATCGGTGTTAGAAGATATTACGTTATTACAGTTAGTACCTACGTATTATAGTACCTACGATATTCGTTTGTATGATTTTATTATTTACAGTGTAGGTAGTACAATAGAGATATTTTGAAAATCGAAACCATTTCTAACATTGCTAACAAGTTCTATCAAGCTTAGAGAGACGATCGTTATAAGCAAAAATCACATTTTAATATAGACAAAATGGATATATTGAGAAGGAACTTTTTTACTTACTTGCTTACCTCATTACGAGGAACATGTCATCTATAGGTACCTACTTACGTTGTTAATCCATATTCATGAATGTTGTTACATGTGTTTCTTTCTCTCCCATTATGATATATTTATTTACTATTTCACAGGTAAAAAGACGTAAAAGACTGTACTTTGCATATCTGTATGAAGTTCGTATATATAAGTATGTAGGGTATGTAGGGTATGCACTATGTCAAAGTCAAAGAAAATGTATAAATTTAATATTTATGAACGCCGGAATAACTCTTCAAGGACGTCTATTCAGAAAATTTTATCGAGTTATGGCGTAATCTCGACGGTCGTGGGTTCAAACTCCAGGCACACACCTCGGGCTTTTCGAAGTTATGTGTGTAATCATAATGAATTATCACTAACTTTAACGGTGAAGGAAAAAATCGTGATGAAACCTGCACACCTAAAAGTTCTTAGGTGTATAGTCCACCAATCCGCATTAGTCAGCGAGGTGGACTAAGGCCTAACCCCTCTTAGTTGTAGAGGAAACCCGTGCCCAACAGTAGGACGTATATGGGCTGATGATGATGGCGTATACAACTAAACATAACAATAAATTTTAAAGAAGTTGTGGCCTCGAAATTCCCACTCAGGATATAAGGAGAATGCTGCCTTAAGACTACTATTAGTGTTTACTACTCTGGCATAACGCCTTATGCTCACAATAATCCATTTAAGTCACCTTTCAAGCGAGACATACCATAGGTAACCTTTTACGCCCCCACACTGTTCGAGGACACGAAAACTTCAAACCAAGAAACCTACGTCTAAATCCTACGCGAACACATTATATACCTATTCAATTGAATTTGCTCAGTGGTTTTCAGAAATCATACATTAAAATATAAAGCATCTCTATCGCCCGTAGTTACTATGTGGGTAGACAATATTTTTCTTTCAGGCTGTATTCGTTAATTTCGGCCATGTTTATTCTCACATTGTTTACAAAACTGACGGTTGACGTACATATGTCGAGATAACAAATACAGTTTGTTTATAATAACAAATGTACATAGATTAATGTTTTAACTCACGTTTTCTATGCTACCTTTAATTCCGTTAATGTTTTTGGTAAACATAACCTATTGAAAGGAAATGTCACAAGTTGGCTTTGTATTTGTTTCTATGGTACTAAGGAATGTGTGTAGTAAAACCAACATGAATAGCTTCGTTTCTAATACAATAAAATCACCGATCTAGATGTCAAGTTACAGTAATAAAATTACTCTAAAAGATTTATGAGTACACGGACAAAAGGATTTTAACTGATTTTGACGAATTGACGACGCATTTTTTCTATTTTTATTTATTGACATGTGCGTGATGGCTCCGGGGATAAGACGCACGGTCTGTAGAGGCTATAACTCGGCGATCTCGGTTTTGAATCCTAGCTACAGTCTTTCTAAGAGATTGTGCTACTATCATGAATGAACTATGCCATTCCCATTATGGTCCAAGTCACCCCAAAAAATAAAACACACTACCATATTTAAATAAATTACAGTTTATCTTTCCTACCTTGGTACGGTAAAGTAACTTCACTAATTAGTGATGAATGTTTTGTTTTCCGAATATAGAGTCGACAGACAAGTGCCAATTATGTCGCACCGGTCGAAAAAATAAGCGAATGTGCTTTAAAAATATATGCAAAACTGTCTCATTGGTTTCGCGGCGCGAGTACACGAGTGAGGTTGAAGATCGGCAGGACCCTGGTACGATTCTCGGGTACAGTAGTGTTATTGTGTTTTCTACAATTAGAAAATTGTTAGAAGCAACGCAGAGTTTGAAAATTTGCCGAAAAAACGGTAATAAGTACCTACGTCTTTTATTACGTAGGGCTTAACTGGCTAAGTATGAGTGTAGAAATACACCTCCACCTATCCATAGGGGGCTATTTTATGGGAGAATATGTTTGTATGTGATTTATTATTAAAAATATCAAAAAATCTAGTTCCAATTTATATCATAATATCTATCTATATCCTCAGAATTCTATAGTGGACCTTTCGACTTAATCAAAAATAATATAATACGTTATTACGTTATGTAATCATGACAAACAGAATAAAAATGCGGCACGCCATAGATTTATAGCACAACCCTTTTAGCTATGTAGTTATGTTGTCCCCTGCTTTCCTTTGAGATAGTGTAACATTATATAAGTATGTACCGAGTAATAAAGGCCCTCATCCTCTTCTTGTGTTTTTCCGGAGCGGGTCCCCTCTACCTTTTCATTTTACAGGTCATTTTTCCGAGGTTATACGAGAAGTAGGCCTTGCGGCAGCTTCATATTAAACCGTACTCAAATTGCGTACAAGCGATTGTTATTACTTTAAATAAATGCGGTAGTTTTACCCGTATTAATAGGGACCGTTTTGGAAGGTATCGTATTTATAAATTAGGCGGATCTTTTACAGGGATGGTATGTTATTTCACGTAAGTAATTTTTTTTGCATTGTGTAATAAACAGGTAATTTGTTACTCTTACATAAATTAAACTTAATAATAATAATTAGCAAGTTGAAGTGGCAATGGGTCGGGCACATAGCGCGGAGAACCGATGATGAATGTCAATCGTTGTCGGGACATCGAATTTGATCTCTTCAAAACCCGTCGAAGTACCTACATGAGTATATATCTATATGAAGGTAATAGTTTTTCGTGGCTAAGTAATCTATTTGAACAGAACTTAAGACAAGGTGCTTATGCCCATTTTTTCTTGACCGTAGCAGTTATATGAAAACAGAATGCTACCAATGTAAAGATGTTCGACCTACATATTATTTCATAAGCAATGAAGTTAAGTTCTAATAATACTTTTCTAAAATACGTTATAAGTATGTCAGGGGCAAGATTATTTATGAATGAATGATTGGCGTACAAAATACGTTTGCAATCAGAAATTTACTGTAGGCGTAGCAAATTCATCACAAACAAAGTATTATTTCAGATTCAGATGTCGGATATTTTTGGGCCTTTACTTTCTTACGTATATTATAAATAGAAATAAGTATTTTGGATGGATAATGGATGGAGATGGCGCTACCTTGCGGTAAGTCCATTACGTTCTGAATATAGCGCTGAATGGCAACATTGTTTATCGTTGTTCCTCACAAATCGACAAAATTATGTCGGCATTTTGTAACTGGATACTGAAGCTTCTCCTAAAATGCGACAGTTTTCTGAGTGTTATTATGGCGACTATTACGTACCTAATACACAAGCTGGTTGCTCATGAAACTCATAATAACATCCTACTTCCGGTGATTTACATAGGACTATCTCAGTCAGACGGACGCAACAGAATTGCTTTACGGCGATTTTCACTGAAATCAGTGGTACAGCATTGGTCGACCCTTAGTATGTGCTGATTACGGCTTAGCTCTATTAATCTCAGAGTCTATGTCGGGGTTTATTTCTAGGTAGGGAAGTCGCAGCGATACGAGTATAAGGGGTATACCAGCTAATCTATAATGCTATGTATGCGTTTAATTTGTGAATTAATAACATTTTATTGTGATTGACAGCGATTCAAACAAAGATTGACAGCGAAGACAAAGGCGATATCAGCGCGACGTTACAATTTATGGGGTAAAGCGTTATTGTGTCGACACTGATTACTCTTTATGGAGATTTAGCGTCCTCACGCGCGCCCTACATGCTCAGTTTACACCAACGGGTTGTATGGACGTAAAACTTTTATGCCTCCACCGCGTTTTACAGCGGCCTTTTATTATTTAGTGAAAGGAACGACGGTGATGTCATAAATCTCCGCTTCTGCGTGAACTTTCGCCTCTTATCTCGCCAAAGAAATTATGGAACTTTCTGACTTCTTCCAGACAAAGTGTTTGGCTTTCGGGATCGCAGCTCACTAAGAGCTTTTCACAAATTAATGAGGATTTTCTGGGGACAACCGATTGATATTTCAATTACACAAATATATTTTAATGACGTTCGATGTATTTTCTTGTTAATATATTTCACTATTTGAAATATTATTTTAGATAATATTTACAAAATATGATACATTATCGAATTGTACTTGCATCGGCGATGTTCATTAATCTTGCATTTACTAGGCTCTGTGTGGGCTGACTGACGAGCCTACAAGATATTAAATTACGGTAAGCGCATGCCTCGATAACTATTTATGAGTACTTTATTGTGTACCTTACACAGAGGAGGACGATATAATAAAAAATAAATAAAATAAAACTGTATTACACAGAGGCAGCCTTTTCGCTACTGGAATTTATTTTAAACACTCCATAAATCAACTATGTTCAATATCACTACGTATAAACATTCAAAATTCAATAAACGTTATTAAAGTGCTGAAATTACACTAAAATCTAGTTGAGGTCGTAATATTAAAGGGAGTATATCTAATGAGTTTGTTTGACATATAGCTCTAAGGTAACGTAATGGAATTATGCAGATCAAAGAAGGCTCAGTAACAATTCTTGGTAAAAAAGTTAAAATGGTTTGCATACACGTATGACAGAAGACTAAGAAAAAGTCGTCAATCTCCGCCCTGTGGATTGAGTATTAAAGAATACTTCATCTTTGACTATCTATATGTACGGTAGCTAACTAAGGGTTTTGGTCGATATACCGATTGCGAGTGATCACGATGAATGGGAATACCCAAAATATTTCAAAGATAGCCTATGGATAGATAAGCCTATAGATGAGTTACCCGGTTTTGAAAATGGATAGCAGTATAGAGTAGTGACGGCCTCTAGTTTTAGGCGCACGGTCGAGAATCTCGGCAGTCGCGGATTCGAACCCCAGGCACGCATCTCTAACTTTGCGAAGTTATGTGTGTATTCGTAAAGAATTGTCACTTACTTTAACGCTAAAGGAAAACATCGTGATAAAACCTGCACACCTTAAAGTTCTTAGTAATTTCTTAGGTGTGTAGTCTGTCAACCTGCACTAGGCCAGCGTGGTGGTTTGTAAGTAAGGTGGTTAGTGTTAAGGCCTAAACCCTCAGCTGCAAACGAGGCCCGTGTCCAGCAGTGGTACGTAATTGGGCTGATCATGATGATGAGCAGTATAGAATGGGCGAGAACTACAAACTCGATATCACAGGGATTATTGGCCTTCTAACAGATATTCAATCACTTACCTATACAGATAAAGCATATTCTATGATTACTTTATACTTAATGTGTCTAAAATATACTATCATTACCTACTTTGTGTCACATACACAGCATCACATCTAAAATCCTTATAGAATAAGTGGCGTGGCGTTATAAATTACTATAACAACCCTCATTATCATTATTATTAAGCCAATCATCAAAATGAACCAGCCTGTTGTAATAAAACAGTATGCACGTTTCAAATGCCAGGCTGTCTGTTGCATCTGTAATTAATAACCTTAAAATCGTTTAATTCTAGCTACCATCATATGATGATCAATTATAACACAAGTAGAAACTCGTAAAGTTTATTACAAGTTTTAACGATGTGCACATAAAGTGTGATCGAAATAATCATAGGATATAATATTGTTCGGGCGTCACGCATGATACTCTGATAATGTGCCGCCGTCGCCGAAGGCTCGTACAATTAAACAGATAACATAAAATTAACGAAGCTAACTCGTAAATATACTAAGTTTATTATCTATAAAAGTCATTAATTAAGTAATTGAATAATGATAAAGTGCTTTCTTCTGTGATGTCCGAGCCGCGCGGGTCCTCATCCAAAAGTAATATTGCGGGCGTAACTTGGTTGTCGCCACGCTTACCTTATTAATTCTGTTATCGGTGATGTTGGCCGCCTATCTAAAATACTAAAAGACGCAACTAACTGATGAATGCGTCATATTTATTATTACGTCAATTCGAAGATAATGAAACTTTTTTATACCGGTTTCATGGCAAGTTTAATGCTGTCACAATAGAATAATCGAATAGTAAGCGACCATTCCTAGACTCCACATAACGCCGGTCAACAAGACTTTAATTTGTGGTATTTCCCTATTGCTGCGCTAGGCTCGGTATAGTTATTTCAGTGTTAGAGGCCGTGTAATGTAGTAAATGTCAGTTCGTGGTAACGACGACAGTTAAAGCAGTGCCCAGAGTCGGGAGATAAGCTAACAAGCCTCTTTAGCTAAACAAGAGGCGGCCAAACAATAAAGGCTAGTTAAGCGTCGTGAAATATGGTGGAGACGAGGCGCGATAACTCAGCTTGTTCGGTGAGGCCGCTTCTTTTCCCCTAATTAGCCATTCAATTCCCGTAATCTTGTTTACTCGTCGGGGCGGCTCGCGCTGCCCAGGTGCGATAATGGCCGAGCTATTTGCATGCCGCCATATTGTTTCGCCATGTTCGGCTCGCAGCCTCCGATCCCGTGCGCTGGCCGATGCGACCCCCCGTTGTTTTGGCCGGGCTTATTGGATCCGCTTGCGATTACTTTGTATTGATCCCGCCGTCCATTATCTACATTCGTTTATTTTGGTATCAGAGTAATGATACCGTCTGATGCTTGCAAATCCCATCGAGTACTTTGTTGTAATTCAATATGTTACGTAATCAACCCATTCATTCTATTAGGGACTGATTGAGGTTGATGATAGGGTTCCAATGGTAATGAAAAATAAACGCTTATATGATATTTAAGCTTTTATAATACAAATTGTCTCAGAGATAAGATGACGTGCTTTTAGGTGAAACAATCCCCATCTTCTTTGTGTATTCGTAACAAAGATTGAAAAGCTACGCTTCTAGGTCATTGACTGTTACTTAATCCAACATTTTTTACTATTTCACCGTCCTTAATTGACACGTTTCCCAACGACGATTTATTTCTTAGAAAGAATGGAACAGACCTGACTTTGGTGGCAATTTCAATGCCTTCTTAATGTTGTTATAACAAATTTCTCGCGGGGACAAAAACCTTAGATGCAAAATTGGATAAAAAAGTTAATTGTAATCTTGTACAGCAAAGTGAAGGCGATCCGAGTGGCGTCGATGTGCAGTATATCTTCTATAAATAAATTACAGAACACGCTTTATTACTTCACCATCTTCATCCAATCCTATTAAGTGTCTGTTCGCAGGCAGCTTTCTTGCCTCGCCTAAGCGCTCAGTTAGTATGGCCATTTTTTAAAATAGTATTAGGGTTCGATAATGGCTTTAACAAGGGCTCCCCTTGAAGGTCTATATTATAGGTGGTGGCGAGAATTTGGCGAAGTTAGTAGATATGCAAAACTCGGCTTGGTCCGCTGACGCCGCGTCTGGCCCCGCCGATGAGATGCGATAATTTAACGACAACGCTTCGGAAGAGGAATCTCTTCGGGCGGCGATATTGCCGATATTACGTTCGCTTCCCGTGGACCGCGTTTTATAATTTAGACAGCCGCTGCCTCGGGCTGAATAACATTTATGCATTAAAGAAATTTCATGCAAATCTTATTTTGCATGTTAGGAGGAAGAAGCGGCAACAGTACGCCTTTATAATCAATGTAGGCGTTATATGGAACGTTTTACAAGCGTTGAAGTTTACTATGCAAAAGTGTCGGCGCAACTGCATTAATTAACGGACGGCACCAACCAATTTGGTCACATGTATTTTGTTTCCAAATCGGGAAAATCTAGCAGACACATTACGTAAATTGGCGTGCTTTACTCGCTCATATCAGTGAACCTGTATAACCAGGGGTATCAACACAATGCTTCGAGGCGCGCACAATATGTCTACATAAACCACATGTCAATTTAATTTGATCCCCGAACCAAGATGGCGTCCAACCCTCGCGTCGCCCGATGTCGATTCGACCGAATGCCTGTGGTTTTCGGGTGTTTACTAATTGACGTGTTTTACGAAAATAAAAATATTTATGTCAGTGCGTCAGATTTGTTTAGATTTGTGTGGGCTTTTTACAAACGGATTAGATAACGGTCGAAATGTGAGTAAAATATGCAGGTACAGTAAAAGCACAATAGTTATGCATATTTCACATTTAGTAATTTATTATTTGGAAATATAAATTTTCTATTTGTTTTTTTATTTATATTTTAGTAGTGATGGCCTCGAGGTTTAGGCGCGCGGTCGAGAATCTCGGCGATTGCGAGTTCTAACTCCAGGCACACACCTCTGACACAATGAATTATCACGTACTTTAACGGTGAAGGGAAACATCGTGAGGAAACCTGCACACCTAAAAATTCTTAAGAAATTTGTAGTCCGCTAACCCGCACTAGGCCAGCAAGGTGGACTAAGGCCTAAATCCTCTCAGTTCTAGAGGAGGCCCGTGCCCAGCAGTGGGACGTACATATATGGGCTAATGATAATTTGATTTTTAATTTCCTATCCTTTTACAAATATCTCCGAACACTAACGGCCAGCATGATTACTGTATCGACGAGCATGGGCCGTAATTGACCATTTGATACGATATCTGAATTGCATTGCGCTAACTATTTTAATTTAATTAACTGTGTCAATATCAAAATGACCTACATATTAGATACATACGCAATCAGAAATTGTATGCTATGTATTGGATTGGATATTGAGGGTTAAAAATCACAAAAATAAGTTAATAATTTTGAACTGATGATTTCATAAAACCGTAAGAAATCCAATCAAAAGCTAATCACTTTTAACAAGGCGCTGGGCAAATCCTTTGGAGATGATGACGATGATACATAAAAGAAACATCTGACAGTCAAACATACATAATATGTAAGCATATCAGCTTAATATTCTGATACGTGTAGTTTGTCGTAAGCATAAAGAAAAAAAAAGTTCGTCGACTCTATTATACCTACACCTGCAAATCACACACAAATTTATTTCGATATGGCAATCGAACCCACAATCCATCGTTTCATTTCTTCGTCACATCGCTCTTTATCATTGCGCTAATAGAGCACTGTATACATATTTACAATTTACAAAATAGCTTTTCTTGTTTATATTTTTCGTATACATATGTTGAATAGGGTTATATAAATAGAATTTGTGTGCCATTCTTTCTCGTATTTACTAAGAATGTGTACATGTTTTACGGATGAGATCATCCAATTTTATGTCAGCAACCAGTTTAGTTCCCAGGTAAAAAAGGTAGCGTATTTGTCTTATTGTGGCACGAAATGTACATATGAAATAAGAAAGTTATCCTAATGATATAAACAGTGATAAGTTTCAGTATACATATGTATTCTTAAATATTAGTAAATGTATTGTTTATTCACAAAATAATAAAAAAACTTTTAATTGTTAAAGATTTTTAAAACTATTAACCGTACGGTTGTTATGACAGAAAAATGACCGAAAAGATTTTTGTTTATATTATATTTACTTAAAACTTACTATGAGGTAGATATATTATATTATTATTCTAACGATGTAAGTAATGTAAAAACGTTATATTACCATAGATTTACGCGGAAATAGAAAGAAGTCCCATATTATTTGAATATTTCACAGGAAGCTCCAGCGTATTACAATATTTCTTCGGAATGTAAATCGAGACGATGTGAACGTACTGACAAATTGGAATATTTTCGCGGGAATAACACAATGCAATGGCGTCTATTTTCAAATTGAGAGCGCGGGAGGCCGTCAATAGAGCTGAATGACATTAAATTGGTTAAATTGCTATGCCGAGCTTGGTTCCGCAGCTCCTTTGGGAGGTGTAGGTGTCTGTCCGAGCGTCGTGACGCGATCCGCTTGTTTCGCAACACTCAATACTATCATAGCTAAATCACTTTTGCCGTTGTACTTATCCTACAACTAGCAAAAGCAAATAAATTTATTAATATACATTTAATGCACCTGAACAGTCGATACTATAATTATGTTCTATTTACAAAAAAAAAAGAAAATTGGCAAAAAAAGAAAGAAGCTTTCTTTTTTCTACAAAGTATAAAAATGTTTTCAAAATGTAAAACGGTTAAGGTAATAAAAGAAACGTAGATGTTATTGAATAACGGAAACAATTGATTGTACTTTGTCGAAAGTCACTTGATAGCCGACGGTTATAAACTCAACGTTTTGGTACATTTTTGTCAGATGAATGCGTTCATGGCACTCTCGATATGAACGTATACAAACAAGTGTTATGAACACAAGCATTGTTAGCGTGCGCCGCGTGTTTACCGAATTTCTGCCAGTACATACACAGATGAATTAACATAGTAAGCTTGTGGCGCTTCGCTAAATTACTATAGGGTTTGGTGCGGCGCGTCTACCGCTTTAACAGATAGGACGCAGTGGGAATCAATCAATCAGTTCGACGGAGCGGCGCGCGATAATTGAACTCTTCTCTAAGCAATGCGATTCAATAGATAATTACAATCGCAAACCAAAAATTACACGGGGCATTTAACCGTTGGACCCTATTACATTTCACAAAGCCGGGTCGGTCGCATTCGATCGGCGATCTTTGCCGGACGGAGGATTAACTCGCAACAGCGCACAATGTGGGCCTCGAGAGGAGACGAGTTGGGAGGGGATGTATTAATAATGGTCTACATTGTGAATGGAGCACTTACACGGTCCGTCGGGAGGTGAATGTGTGACTATCGCGTTAGAGCAAATCGAATCGGTTTGGTCGGGCGCTCGCACTCGCCGAATTCGCTGTTTGACCGGAAGCCGTGGACAGGAAGGAACACGAAACGGAATTGGTAAACATCGTGCCGCGTCAGGATATACTTGGTCATTATGTGCCAGTTCCTTAGCAAGGTGCGCCCGCCGCTCGTGACAAATACGATACAATTTCATCTATATATGTAACCTGGCTTACCGTATACTTTGTGTATAAATATATGACTGCATTAATACAACGGTTTTTTTTAAAACCACACCACACTTTTGAAATTTGAATAGGCAATCTGATTATTGTGTACTGGCCGTATCTAAGATGGAGAAGGCTTACGTCTGATTATCTATATTGGTCTAGTGCCAATTGTAGGACTTAAAGAACCAAAGAAATTACTAGTAAATCCTTTTTACACAGGTTCCCAAAAATACTTCACTTCGAAAAGTTTGTGAAGTGTGCCGGGATTTCGAGAATTAGTAACTCATTTAACTATGATATGCACTTCGCTGATGTTGTAGGTCCTTCACAAGTTCTTGTAAGAGAACAGTTGGTCGATATAATTCTTGTAATTATTGATAGAGATGTAAACGTTTCTCGCTAATCCGTGTTCTATGGGGACCGCACTATATTTTTAATTAGGTACCAATTCGCTATACCTTTATTAGAAACTAATGCTTTTAATTCGATAGATTTAACAGCTCTTTGCTTACAAATCTACTAGTTTGAGATTATCTAATTGCTCAAAAAAGTGTTTAGATATACTGTAATATATTGAATAGTATATAGTTTATGACAATGTCCGAAACAATATTCATAGCATTCGTGTGACGCAAGTTCTTGCCACATAATAAAAGTGTCTGATTCATAAACTGAATCTTAAACAAAATGCTTTTGTTTATGATTGAGTTGTAAGGTTTATTCTGATACTACATTTACTGTGGTTTATGCCTGCCTGATTAAACGTATTGGTCGAGGAAAAAAAATTGAGTGTCATTTGCCGGGGTAAAATTAATATAAAGATAATGTGAGATATTATATTATATTTTGAATAAATTATATATGCATGTATTCTTAATAAATTATCGGGCACTTTAACAGTGAAGGAAAATATTTGGAGAAAACCTACCTAAGAGATTTACACAATATTTTTATAGGTATTCTAAGTTCATAATGCAATGCAATGAGAAACCTTGCAGCTGTGAGATTTTTATAAGGTACTTAATAGAACCTGGATACCTAAACATACCGAATATAGCTTGCGAATTTTATGTAAATTTATGAAGTAAATGCTTTATCGAGTACCGACATCGTAACACAAACTCTTTCAAATTTACAACTTAAAAAAAAACATTTCGAACCATAGCGATACACCTATTAATTTATTAGACGGGAATCCAAGCTTATCGCATTAAACTAATACTCAATTAGTTTGATATTGGTAAATCTATTCAAATAATTTAAGACGTATGCTACCAGCTGTTAATCAGTGATCGGAGACTAATTAGGTTGCCACATGTTGGAGCAATACGCATTATTATTTGTTTTGCTTTATGTTTTTGTGATGTTCCTAACACATGCATGGTTTGTATTTTAATGGTTTTGTTACGATATATACCCACGTAGTAGGGGTCGAGATTATCGCTGTTTTTTCGGCTACATTTCCAAACTCCGTGAAAATTTGGTATGGAGACCCAGCAACACTTAGCCCGACCTGGGAATCAATCCAGAGATCTATTGATGGCACGCTTTTCTTTTTTTTTTTTTTTTTGTCACGAGGAAATCCATTTACAGATCGTCTCCAAGTATGCAACTTGGAGGTATGTCGGACTCACCGATCTACTTTTGGTTGTTGTAATAGGTCGTCCTACCGACTAAAACCCCGTGATGTTCCACAATCTCCCTGAAAATCCGGGGCCGCGGGATACGCGTTAGCATGCAGCCGGGGCCCCTTTGGAGTTGGTCTTTTCAGTAGACCCCTCACGCCATATATCCGTTTATGCCTTGGGTGTAATGAGACAGTCTTATTTTAAAATAATTGGAAACACAATTTGATTTTTAGGTCACAGAAAATATTTTAACTCATATTGCTATTTTCTCGTAAATATTACATCACGAACGCAGGCCGCGATTCACCTATCACAGAGACATTCCTTGTTTGTATAAATGGAAATTTTACGTAGAGAAGAAGTTCCATTCAAAGTCGATTTTCAAACTTGTTCGTTGGTGGACGCGGCCGGCATTGCGAATACTCGGGGCGGCTACACGCGCGCCCTCTGCATATAACACAATGTCGCACGTGATCAACAATATCGCGACGGAAATGTGATCTCGCCAACTAATAAATTCATGAGAAAGTACGTTTTTCCTGTTTGTTATTATTAATTTTCCGGGAAACGTGAGTTGTGCTTAGGAATGTTAGGGAGTTCAATCATATTTTGTTGATTCGGCAAAATTGTATCGTCATCATCGATTTGTGGTTTTGTAAGAATTACATTATTATTAATCATTGTTGAAAGCTAATGTTGTTAGCAAGTCAATTTATTTTGCCATTTTGAAATACTTAAGAGGAATTTTGTAACGTTGGCTATATGTTACCATGTTAGCGCTTGAGCTAAAATAGCTTTTATTTGTTTCATGTTAGTCTTTTTGAATCATTTCTTTGATTTGACAGCCCCGTGGCGCAGATGGTTAGACACCAGCTTGCGAAACGAGAGGCCGCGGGTTCGATTCCCGCACCGAGACAAATGTTTGTGTGATCCACAAATATTTGTTTCGGGTCTGGGTGTTTGTGAGACCGAAAAGTCTCTCGTAGTCTCTGATACCCACGTCACAGAACTTGTATCCTAGTGTGGGGTCAGAACTATGTATGTGACTGTTGGGTGTATTTATTTATTTATTTATTTAATATAAATCCGATTGTAGAAAGTTAAACAGCTTTTTAATTCGGTGAAATAAGATTTCAATTATAAATCTGTGAGTCTATTTTCACGCTTTTAATTTTATTAAGATGAAAGATTTCATTCCGTTCCGAAGTAATGTATTAAAAGTACATCCTTATAATGCACTTCATGATAAAGCCACGTTAATCGCATTCGTCGATTGATTTATTTAATTGAAGCCGTTAGGGATATGTATTAACTTTCACATTGCTTTTAAAGTGTGTTACATTAATCCTATTTTTAAAATGTGTTGTTTGCTAGTATTTTTTCTATTTGCTGTTGATTGAGATAGATTTATTTGCTATAAGGAAAGCATAAAGTTAAGACAAGGAGATGATGCATTACAAACTTTCAACCAACTTTAATTTCTAGAAGTTGAACAGACGATTCCTAGAATGCTGTCCTGTGACGCCCAGTTTGGACAAACATTTGTGTACTGTCCAAATATTTGCCCCGTCGCGGCAATCGGACCCGCGCCTGCAGCCGTTGGTTTTACACCGACCATTAATGTGATGTCTGGTGCACTGTGAGTTTTTTCTTGGCAGTTTCAAACAGTATACCTACAACGATAGATGTAGAACACATTTATAACACAAGTGAAGGATCGACGTCACTCACTAAAAGTGCAGAGAAAATATTTTAAATGATTATAAAGGTCGTTGTAGTTTTTTAAAAACGAAAAAGTCGTACAAATAATACGACTAATAATTAAAGTATTGTGAACTAAACTTATAAAAATAAAATGCAATAGTCTTGTAACGATAATGTGTACAAGCTCAATAACTCCGGATTCCGATTAATTTACATAAAAACCATGATCACTGCTTTTAAAATATTTCGCAACAATTGGCACCGGCCTAGAACGTAAACACAATAAAGAAAAACAAAGCAGAGATCACATCTCCATGGCTTACTAAAACGAGACAGGCTATTTAGTAATTAGCACAATAGACGCATCGCTGTAACCCGAGCCAAGTCTCGGTCTGCAAAACCATATGGCAGCACAAACCTACACTATCTCACTACGAGATTAACTATGGGGATAGAGCGTTAATTAAGTGTGGAATTTCTAGTGGCAGCAGTGCATTGTGAGTCAGTAAATATAGATTCAACACTTTTAAGGTTTATAGAGGATGTACAGGGTATAAAGCCAGGTGCGAAGCGGCGCGTGCGCTTCCGTTTCCGAGTCCCCCTACATCGATGACCGCTTAAAGTACAGGTGGTCAGTATCGATCGATTTTGAATATAAATGGTCCGTTATGTTTCCAATAAAATATACTACTAGAAGCTATTCCGTAGAACATGAGCCAAGTATGTTCGGAATAGTAATTAGGTGTGACGATGTTCTGTTATTGAAATTGGTTTGATAAGGAAAACATGAGTGGGGTACATTATTTCTACGTTTAATTTACTAAACTTTAATTTATTAAACGTTATATCAAAGACGCTATATTACTGTAATGAAAAAAATTGTCTTTTAGTCTTTATGAACGTATGTATGTCTTTTTTCAATTATTCCTATTTGTAGTTTGGTTATAAAAAAGATTTACGGAAACTCCAAACTTTAATAAAAATACTGATTTAAAATTACAGTCCAAAGTGTTGCAGCCATTAAAACAGTTTTACAACTACGAAACGAAAACGTCAACACAACTTTTCATCTGCGGCTAGACTCGAGCAGGAAGGGTAGTAAATGAACACAAAATAACTGATACAAGTAATAAACACAGCACAATATAAACTATTTCTTATTTTTCATAGAGAAGGCAACAAAATTACCGGCCGCCGTTATTGCAGACGGTCCGCATGTGAGTATTGTTGCAATTTCAGAAATTCCCATTATCGTAGAACGTTAAAAGGAGCGAAATAAGGAGTGGCGGACAATGGTACGGCTTTGGTCGGCCCGTGGCGCGTGGCGCGTGTGTGGCGGGAGTGTGGCGTATCTAAGCAACGCGCCAGACGGCCCCCTCCCCGACCCCGAACACCTTTTATGTTTTGTACTGTGCCTACCTGTATTAAACGGACTTTGCAAGTGGAGATTTTCTAAATCACTGGCTGGTTAAGGATTGCTTATTAAGCTGTTCGTGTTCAATATGTTCGTTATTGTGATTTATATATTGAATTTGTGTTATATTATTGCCAGTTCCGAGTATATTGTGTTAATTTTAAATTAGTATATTATATTATATAATCTTATGTTTTTTTCAAACTTGGTTATCATTTCTAGCTTTTTTTTTATATTAGATATGGAAGCTTTGAAAGTGGCGCTAAGAATTATTTTGCATTAATGTTTCTGCAATCATTTTTTAAAATTGTCGTTTCTTACCATAAACTGAAAGTAAGAGTATGTATGTTATTGCAATAGTAACTCGATTCATGTCTGAAAGATTTTGTATAAGAGTGCTCTATTGAGCCGATGCAGTCAGTTTTTTCTATTTATTTTTAAAGTATTTACAAAAGAAATTGTTACTATTCAACATGATGCGAGTAAAATCGCTTATCCAAAGCATATGCTTTGAATTCTCTATGAAATATTTGAATGGCTGAAATAGCTATCAGGAAATCTATTTCTGCTTTGAAAAGCTATTCCTGCATCGCACTTACTATCCGTTGTAAGGCTGTGTGGATACTCCGAGACTCAAGAGAGCGTGACTCAAAGATCTCTTGTTGGCCGGACAACGTACACGAAATTGAAATGAAAACTTACACTGCGTATTGAGATGCTCTTTTGATAAGTATTTCGTATGTTCTGCTTTCCTAGTACTCTTGATGTTGACTGAAGCTGTCTGTGATTTTTATTTTCTGGTAAGTTAATGATTAATTCTATTCTAATGTTTTTGGTTTTATAAGCTAATATTTCGGGATTATGGCAAAATGTATAGGCTCAAAACTAAGGTTCAAAACTAACTGAACTGTGATAATATTTAGGCGATAAGAATAACATACATACATATATAAACTCACACCTGTATTCCCTGATGGAGTAGGCAGAGGTACATTTCTTCACCCACATTTCGCCAGATATGTATCAGTCCCACGCCCTCGTCCCAGGGGGTGAGCCTATTGCCGTTTTTCTGGCACATTTCCAGACTCCGTGCTGCTATTGAGATTTCCCTAACGGAAAAACCCAACAACACTTTGCCTGACCCGGGAATCGAACCCAGGACCTCTAGATCGCACAGCACATACATGTACCGCGAGACCACGAGGCAGTCGAAATAAAAATAACATCTGCATAGGGAAAGGTAACAAATTGTAACTGTTATTATCAGAATTTAATCTGTTTGATAGAGAAAGAATGTCAGTGGATAAATACTGGAACGCTTTTAAGCTTAAAGGCATTAGTGGAAGTGTATATCTTCACCCAAGTGTAGCCACCAGATATGTTTAAGTTTTTCGTAATATTATAATATTCTAGAGGACGAGGAAGCATGGACCTCGGGACATCTCAATAAAGCAGACAATCAACGTTATAAATTTCTCACAGGTATTTCAGTGTAGAATTGATAAAGCGTTTTTTATCCAATCGAAAATGTTGCCGGATGATTCACCTTAACTCTTAAATCTGCCCTCACCCCCAAACTAAGAACATGACACTTAATATATGAGGCAAGATTTTATTATATTGCTGATAAAGTATAAGTTATCATAACATATTACGGCTTTCATAAATTCTTATACATTCATATACATATCACCATAATTACTTAATACGTTGGCTAGACATGTCATTTGAAATGAAAAGAGACATGGACAATATTAATCTTTCATTCAGTCGATTTAATCATCCTAATTGAATGTTGATTCTTGGGATATATTAAAATTATTTTTATTTATCTCTTAAGACTCATCGTCTCTATTACTATTAATTAATTCACATGTAATAAGAAAGATTAATTTGATGACCTTATAATCCATTAGGAGTGTTTTAATTAAGAAACCTTTTACATTAAATAAACATTTGTTTCATTACTTTTAAGCTCGTTTATATTTTATCTCTACTAAAAGAAATTATAAAGGATTTTTAGAAATCTTCACCATTAATAAATTACCAGAAAATGTTGCGTATTTTCATTTCTTTAAACAGTTGCTTAGTATCGTTCCACTTAGGCAGTATCTTTAAAGCACTTTATTTCCTTTTGTGCATAGGAAACCGGGAATTTCTCACGAAACGAAGGCTGGCAAAAGTTCTTTTCGCGGAAGGAAAATACCGGCAATCGATCGGCTGTTGCGCCGAGTTCTAATAACATTCCGAAGCTATATTTCACACACCTCGATCGCGAGTGTGTTGTGTACATCACTTAGCCGAACACAATGCTACACGGGCGATTTATTGTCTTCGGTCCAAAGCGAGATAAAGCATAGACAATGGTCTATCTGATAGGGTGCCGATCGGCGACACGTGTATGCTTTTAGCGCTAGACTTCAAGCCCAATTACGGACAAGACGTGTTTTGTGTCATTTATCAAAAGATTTTTTTTTCACACAAGAAAAGATAAATTGAGTGGCTGTATAGTGGTATTAATTTTCAACAAATTTATACTATAATTTTTCGTAATATAAATAAAATTTTAACTATAAAGTAATACGTTTCGAGTAAAATCAATTTTGTTTCATATTTTATTTATGAAACCGAAGTATGCCAACTAGGTACTCGTATGCCTACTTTAAAAGTAAACCACATTATTATAAAGAGTAATAACATCTCCTTTACTATCTTTTATGATGGCGTTATGGAAGTATATAGGAGTAGGTAGGCCTATAAAGTTTTTATATTATTACGCCATCAAAGTTTATGATTAGTCCCGTCCAGACGCAGGCACCGAAACGGGGGTGAAGTAGACACTGAAGCTTATTATAATACGATGCTTCGCGTTCTACATACATGTCGTGTTTGATAAAAGAGAAAAATACCACAAACCTTCTCTATATTTAAAAATCAAGGATCATATGTCTGTGACGTCGCAGGTTGTTGATAATTATAACGATAACAGTCATTAAGCAATGTCAGAGTCCCTGCAGTCGATTCAAAATTTTGATACTAGTTTCGTCACTCGTTTCATACTGATATAAGTTGCAGAAACAGACAGTTTGTGATCGCTGCTGTAGAAGTTCCTATACAGCAAATATAAACTTAAATATACATATATTTAGTCCTAGTGATTCATTCAATAACTTAAATGTTGGTTTATTAAACACTGCTGAATTAATCAGTACTCCTTTTTTCAATCTAACGGTAATCAGTGGTGATAAGACATATCATTACGATGATTATATTATATATGATTGTATTATTCTTCTCTCAGTTGTAGAGGAGGCCCGTGCCCAGCAGTGGGACGTATTTGCTGATGATGATGATTCTTTAAACCGTTTATTGTAACGGAATGACAGTTCAAAAAGCAGTGGCATAACATCTACGTAATCGCGGTATTTATAGTAATTAACATGCTTGTAAATCACAAAGTTATCTTGATCTAAATAAGCGTATTTGATTCATTTGAATGTTGTAATTTAACTTTTGATGAGACATTAAAGTTATCTCTCCACTTTGTTCAGTGCGTGTCACTAATTACGCAATTTATAATGACAGAAACTTAACAGCTGACGCATGTCGTGCATCCACCGACAGGAGGGCACAAGTTAATTGTGTAAAGAATTTCATAAAAGCCATAAAACTCGCATTGTGTCATGAAAAGTGGAGTTGAAATCGTAAAGTGTTGGGGTGTAAATGCTTTCACCCCACGCGTATCGGCGTCGTTACTGTGGCGCGTGCGTCTACTCACTACTCCCACCAGTAGAACACCGAAATTGTCGGAACAACCACTTGCACTTCATTCATTTTTTACACACCACTTATCGCTTTGATAGGAAATGTATCACGGTACATTGGCTAATATTTGCCTGCATTTTGTACAATGAGTTTTTGGTTGACTTGCTTTTGTTATTAACTCACGGTCAAGAGGAAAAATTCATGTACCACGCAGAAGGAGAGAGAGAGAGAGAGAGAGAGAGACTCAAAGCAGTTTTTGTTGTTGGATTATATACATTTCTTTCATTGTGGGTATCGAGTCCGCAATGTTTTGTACCTCACATGTATCCACATCTAACTGTGCCTCTTTTTTATTATTATTAGAAATTATTTAAAATAAATTGTCATCATCATTAGCCAAATGGCATGGCTTTTTCTGTTAGAACGCTAGAGATTGTTCTTTCACTAGATGAACATTTACTACATATAGAAGAAAGGTATTTTTCTATCGACAAAATTCATTATTAAATTTCAGTCCTGTGCTCTGTATGATCCAACCATTTCCTTACTAGCTTGATTTCATTTACTTTTCGTTTTAAGATATCTTCATTCATATGAAATTCGCCACGATGGAGACAGCAATTAATTATAATTAATACGAAAGAGACTGCAAGCAGCGAAACGAAAGGCTGACGTATTTCTACACCGTTTTTTCAATATTATTCTGAGTAAGTATGAGTTTTTTTTTACAAAATATATATTCAAGATACGAGTTAAAATATGGGTAAATGCTCTAACATAACATAACATAGGTAACATAGGTACCTATGTATGTTTTTATTACGTCACTTTTAACATTTTACGAAAGTCTCGTCTTACAATAAATCTATTCCCGCATATTATAAAGAGACTCATAAAAAACTGACCTGATTTAATTTATGGGACGGAACATGTGACGAGGAACCGTTGAAGTAAAATGTGGAGACAATGAATCCCTCTTAACCTACATAATACTGCGCAAACTTCTGAACATTTATGATGATGTAAGATTTTACATATTTTATTAGTTTTACTTTTTTAATTTCTTTCGTGATTGTTACAGAAAAAGTTTATAAAAGTAAATATCTAATATGTCTCATACGAGTAGTAGAAGTACATTTCTTTGTATCTTAAACAGAGACGCTTTATGTCCTTTTTTATACTGCAAAAGAGTATCTTGTTAAGAGAGTACATTTATATAATATTTGTTGGCTAAGTCTACATTAACTCGAGTAACTTCGCAAGCTAAACGTATTATTGTAATAATTTTCAAAAGTACATGTGCTTGCATAGTAAAATTCATTTTTTATTTTATATGCAGTATACCGCAGTGCACTACAAAAATTACAATGCGATGCGTGTTTATAAAATAAACAAGTTTTTTAAGGTTGAAAAATGTCTCTTCGTGTATTATGACGACAAGTCTTAGGTATCAATGCAATCCAATTGTTGGCACCGAAATTACCACACTTCCTTTTTGAAGTAGGTAACTCCTTCGCGACACGATAGAGGTCGAATTTGTTAGCTCAAAATAGCTTATATCAGTTGAAAGGAGCAAAGAAGCGGCGTGGCCGAATACTCGCGTCGCTTTTATTCGCGATTTATTATTTTATTTTTCGACTCTTCAATGTCAATAGTTTAATAAACACCTACATCGCCAATTCATAACTAGAGAAAAAGTTATATTTATTAATATTTTGATTTATTATTCAGTGATTTCTGAATTTATATTCGTTTGCCATTGAAATGTCCTAAAACGTTTTAACGCAAAAGCTTTATGCCAGATAATTAAATCGAGAAAACGATAAAAGTGTACTTTAATAAAAAGCCAATAATTGTATTGAGAAACTATTATACGTGATCGCGAGTTTGAAACAAAAACAAAATTTGCGAAGGTTCGAACGGGTATCTGGGCATCGGGAATTATAGTAACTTTTCGACATTGTATAATCAAGTGTGTTAGTTTTGATTTAAAAAGTTTCGACCTGCTAGTTTCATAGAATAACAATTCAACCGTTTCGAAAGTTAGCGCTCGATAAATCGACATTGTTATTCTATCGATTTTAAAAATACATTTCGTGATGTAAGAACATGTGAACAAAATATTAGCTTATGGTTAGGCGGGAAAATATAAAAAATTCGCATCTAACTAGTCGTTCTAGGAGTTTATATGGTGAGGCTGGTAATAATTTTTTTTTTTATTATGACACGGCAATTGGCTTGACATCATAACTGCTATCTGTCACCAGTTGACACTAGTTTGCCTTTTTGTAATAGTTTATTTAATATTAAGGTTAATTTATGATGTTGGATGCACCTCTTGAATCGTTTACACTTGTATAGATTTTTCCTATATAGTACAAGAAGGTGCTAAGTTCAAAGACTGCCAAGTTGTAAGACGTTTCTCATAGTTAGATTTATTCAACCGAACTACCCGTGCCTGTTCCTCGTCTATCTACATCTTCAAGTTTGAAACAGTTGTGGAACACACTGACATGCACTTTCCTACAATATGTCAATGGGTTACTAAAACCATAGGGACTTTTCGATTCTGTAGGGTTACAGTTTTTGGTTGGTATTTAACCTTATAATTTGTATACGTGAATTAATGAATTTTTGAGTACTTTTTATTTAGCAAAACCAGTAAAATTTTCTTGACTGTGGATTTAGTTCTAAACTCAATGCATTCTGTCTACCCGCAACTAAAATTAATAAGTTTAAGCTAGAATAAATAAAATGTATTTAGATGGTATAAATAAAATGTTCAACACTGTTGATTACTTATTCGTCAATGAAATCCAGCACTTTAAAACAATATACTCGTATGTATATCGCGTAGGCATGGCACATAGACAAAATTTCTCCCGACCACGAAGCATTTAAATTATCCAGTCTGCGTAAAATGTAACAGCGTTGGAGAACAATCAATTTTGTTTTGTCGTACAAAAATAATAGTCGGTTCGACGCAGCCTTTTCCCCTGTGACATCTATCGAGGCCGCATCGTGTGTCACAATGCCGATAGACATCAGTTCCCGTCACTACGTAATGCTAAAGTGATTTTTATTACATTCGATTCGGTTGCTTTGTTCATATTCCAAGCCCTTATGTGACAATTTTGGTATCGTGCTAGAAAATACTATGATATGAATTGACTGCCGTGAGAATAATAAAGGTATTCCCGTTCCGCAAGGTTGAAACAATAAAATTTGGAATGGGTTACGAATGTACGCGCGGTATTTTCTTTTTTATTTTCGTCTTATAAAATGTGTGCGCTGCTAGTTGGGGACTGCAATAATGGTAATAGAATAGCGAGAATCCGTGAGCGTCTTGTTGACCACTTACAATAAAATCTCAGCGCTGCGTATTACATTAAAACTATCGTTCAATTTTAAAAGCTATATACAGGGTGACAGGTAAAGTCGTCCTATATCCGTTTCAGGCGTTATAGTTTACATCGTTTCTGACTGATTTGACTATGAGATACCCTATCCTAAATCTAACCGTTTTCGAGATATTTGAATTTAATAGTTTTTTCCAAAAAACTCCCGATTTTCGGCTATCAGCTTAGATATTTTGAATATTATGGCACCTGCTTGCCGATGTGCCTAAAAATATCTACGTTTCATAAGCTATCCAACGAGGTACAATTCAGGGTTTTATTAATATTTTCTAGAAAAATCTTAGTTTCATAGGCTAAAGGGAGGCAAAAATAAACTAAATAAAACAATCGGTGAGTACAAAATACTAAGTTTATTAAACTTTCCAGTTCTCACAAAACATCTTAGTATAAATTTTATGTTCACCATTTTTGCCTCATAACCAGTGATGGCCTCAAAGTTTAGGCGCGCGGTCGAGAATCTCGGCGGTAGCGGGTTCAAACCCCAGACACACACCTCTGAATTTTTAAAGTTGGACTTCTATGAAAGTACCGCCACTGCTTTTATCGTTATCATCATTATAAGCCCATATACATACATACATACAACCCAATGCTGGGCACGTGCCTCCTCTACAACTCAGATGTAACTATATTCACAATAAATTATCACATGCTTTAACGGTGAAGGAAAACTTCGTGATGAAACCTACAAATCTAAAAGCTCTAAGAAATTTCTTAGGTGTGTAGTCCGCCAACCTGCACTAGGCCAGCGTGGTGGACTAAGGCCTTAACCCTCTCAATAGTAGAGGAGGCCTGTGCCCAGCAGTGGGATGTATATGGGGTGATGATGATTATGATGATGATGATGTCTGCGTCTGCTTTGCACAAATCTTCGCAATCTGTTACGAAGTCCACTTTTTACGACAGCAGTAGTCATTCCTTCTCATTTTACTTAACGCCGCATTAATTATCCTGTCTCTAAATACTTCAACTTTGCCTCCCCTATAGCCTATGAAACTAAGATTTTCCTACAAACTATTAATCAAACCCTGGATTGTTGCACCTCGTTGGATAGCTTAGAAAACGTAGATATTTTTAGGCACATCTGCAAAGCAGGTGCCATAATAATATTTTTTAATATCCTTTCTAGAAAAATAAACTTTCAAAATGTTTGTTAATGTTTTTAAGTTTTAATCTACAGCGACTTATTTATTAATTTTATGTACAATTTTGGTTATTGAGGTCATAAAGCATCTTATTTTACATGCAAAAATCAAATAGTAGTAATAATAAGACTTACACATTTCAAAATATATAAGCTGATAGCCAAAAATCGGGAGTTTTTTGGAAAAAACTATTATATTCAAATATCTCGAAAAGGATTAGATTTAGGATAGGGTGTCTCATAGTCAAATCAGTCAGAAACGATGTAAACTATACGCCCTTAACGGATATAGGACGACTTTACCTGTAACCCTGTATCTTTATGGTATTATGTCAAAAGCTACTTCATTTTAAGCTATTACACAACGCTATGTAAAATAATCAAGTACATCACTGTTTAAAATTCATTAGCCCGGTGGTGCAAAAGAACCGTATGACATGGACATGAAAAAAGCCGAACCCTCCGAAAACGGTACAAAGCTTGTTGATTTAGGTCAAATATGTTGTCGTGTTTTAATCAGATATTTTTTGCACAGGTGCAGGCACACGTGTGCCTGACTCACTTGAGATTTTTATATGGTTTCTTTACTTACCCGTGAACTGACATAAGCAAATGAGCTGTTATCCTTATAGTGCATCGGCACGCGACCGCATTTCACATGCTTTCATGCACATAGTAGCTTCAGTCTGTCATAACATGCGGTAATAAAAAGGTAAATGAAACCTACATGAACCTTAAAAACCTTGAAACATGCTTTATTTTATAGTGCTTCTACAACATATTTTATGACGACGACGAAATATGCTTTTACTGATCTGTTATATGATATATATTTAAATAATTTTTTTCACTTTGAAAACAAAAGTATACGGAGCAACATTCGTTACTTCAAAGAAAAGAGCGTTCCGTAAACTCTTTCATTTATATCTACCGTTACGCACAAGCTAAATATCTGGGGCATAGTTTGAATAGACAAATGTCTGAAAGTGGTAGTTGAACATAAAGGAATGGAAAACGTTGTGCCTTCAGATAGGCACTCTGTGCAGGCTTGTAATTTTAGATATCGAGCTTCCCCGTCGCCCGCCGAATCCCCTGGCTCATCCTGACTCCGCTCCGGATTAGAATGAAAATACAACGCTTTATTATCTTTCTTTTGACCGTATGTCTTACCATCCGCCGCTTCCTTCTTTCGCCTGTCGGGTAAAGGTGAATGAATTGTTTACCTTTTATTTTTGTTTTGTATTCAATTATCTCTGTAATCTCTTGTATAAAAATACGAAATACATATTTAGAGTCAGACGATGTCTACTCACGGGACGTATCCGCGGAGCAGCTCGACGCTTAGTGCGCGTCTCACCTTGATTTTATATGCCGAAATGCATACATTTCACAGCAACGAGACGTGGCTTCGAGCAGGATTTTTATTAGAGACACGTTTTTACCGACAGTAGATCGTGCTACAGGAGACATTTATCTTCCGGCCTGTAACGGAGCGCGGGGGTGTCTTTGTAAAACGTTTGCGGATGAAAGATTTTCCTTCCTTTTATTATTTCACATGTAATTTATGACACTTCTTAGGTTCACGATTTCCTGGAATAAAGAGTCTTTTGGCTCTTAAGCACGTATTTTTATTACGAACGTAGTTTTGCCGACTTTTTACATTTTTATTTTGAATCTTTCAAACTTTGTTATTTTGTTCTTGTTTAAAAGACATTTGCCGTGCTTTTTTTTCTATTTTACATCTTTGCGATTTAATGCAAGCGGAATGCGGAGATCAAAGGGCCTTATGCATTATATTAAAGTTTTATTCGACGCCGGTGCGCGGCCGGGCGGCCCGGCAATTTCCTTTTCAATTACGCTTACTTGAAATAAAAATACAATTTTTATTTGGCCGGTGGTAATTAAAAAGGGATTCTGTAATGAAAAGGTATACCGCCAGTTCCGGGCGCTCCTCTCAGTTTCACTTCCGTTTGTTTGTTCCACGAGGGCCACGCCTTCGGGGAAAAGTAAGGGGTTGGTGACGTGTCCGCTACTACGTGCCGCCGCCGCGTGTGTTGTGCGGCGCCGAACCAAAACAATATTACGTTCAATTACGCACAGAACGCAACGTAAATTACAAACCAGACCTAAAATAAACTGACTCTCATTCAAGAAATAGAAATATACCGTACAGATAGTAATGTTGCAGTGAATTCTCAGAAGTACTCGGAATACAACAGGAACTTGTTGCGAAACAATAAGGAATGGCGACAAAGACCGTATTAGACGGATGTACGACCGATTGGCAACACTACGCAGACAAGGTTGCATCCTGTGCCTCGGGTAGCGCTACTCAACAACATTTCACTATTGACTTAGGGCAATGTATTTTGCGATTACGATCCAGCGCTGTAGAACATATTTTAAAGAGATTGTGGTGACTTTTATCTACAGTAAAATGTCTATAATAAAAGCAATAGCGGTAAAATATAATATTTACAAGGATTACAATAGCAACAATAAAATTATGTCATATGCGAAAACATTAAGTATTTGTATGAATTATAATAATTTAATGAATTATAGTAAAATTCAGACGAGCCATCAAATGTAATATCGAGTAAATAGTAACTTTTAATTCTATTTTTAACGAAAGACAGTATTATTAGAGTATTATTATACAGCTTTTACCAATGCGAGGATTTATGGAAATGATATATTTTCATTTCTATATTTTTCGATGGTAGTTCGATAAAAACGCCTCAAGGTCGAGCAGAAGTACGACTTCATTAGAAATTATGTAAATAATACAACTATTTTTGCTAACAGCAGATGGTTTTTGGGAATCTTTATCCAAATAAAATTAAATTCTGTGTTCTGATTTGAATAAAAATGCGCTGAAGGTCAAATCGTTTTACCATAACAGGATATATTATCTTCTATTTATGTTTTATAAATGCTACTAATAAGTTACTCTTTTTGACAGTGGTTTTTTTATAAACGTAACGATAAAAATTGATATTTTTATAGAACACTGAACTTGCAGAGCAACTATTGCGAGGCTTCAGTAAGGTTGTGAATAAAACGTGGATTTTTAAAGTGTGTGCGTATGTATATAATGAATCATCAATATTCAATAATAGAGCAAAACATCAAGGGGAACTATAATATACTTAGGATGTTTTTCACAATTACTTCTTTAGGATTGCGGGTCCCACCAAAACCGTAATAAGTCAGCATAGGACTTATCCTAACTAACTGATCTCAAACGTTTTGCTATAAAAGATACAGAACTGTATAAAATAAATACATGAGAAAACCACGCAGCCAATCTTCGAGGCGTACTTCCTCACCTAACATCAGTATTCCGCCGCTCGGAAGCATTTCAAAGACACTTGTTATGAACGAAGGATTAATGTGCTTACACGTGACAGTTTCACAGACGTACGCTCATGGCCGTGTTTAATATTAATGTAATGTTTCTGAGGCGAGTACACTCGTATTATATCTTGACGAGTTGGTCAGCGGCAGGAACGTACTCTTTCCTGTGTGGATTAGCGGTTTAAAAGGATTATGGGCATCACAAACCAGCCTCGTGTACACATTGCCTTGTTTGGTTTCGTGGATGTTATTCTTTAGCGTTTTGATGTGGTTGGCTTGAGCTTTCGACCGGCATTCAGCTTAATGCTTATTAAACGAAAGTCTGTATGGAATAGTAGAAATGATGCAACTGGGATGGTTTAGTCCTTAGTCCACCACGCTGGCCTAGTGCGGGTTGGCGGACATGTTTGATTACAATATTAAATAATAATATAACATCTATACCACCTCGATACCAGTACCTACAGATACTTTCGTAGTACCTCTTTCTTTTATTGCATTAGTATATGAATTGAAAAACACCTCATGTACATCGTTTCAATACATTTACTAGCTTTCCCGATGCAAAAAAGGTAGATCAAATGCAGATAAATTTGAAAAACTTTCCGGCTTGTTTGTAAAGGCTATTTTACTATTCCAAAACGCATAAAGTAGTAACTTCCACGCTCTGTTGCCGGATAGTAATCAACTGAGAACAGAACTCGGGGGAATTTTGTGCGTATTCCGCGACATAATTTGAAATTATCGTCATGTTATTGATGAGTACTACATTCTTCCTGAGGTCTCTTGTTATTGAAGATGCATGGAGTTCTACACTTTATCAAGAAAAAATATAAGGTTATTCTTTAGGATCATCATGATCATCATCAGCCCATAACGTCCCACTGCTGGGCACGGACATCCTCTGTAGGTGAGAGGGCTTAGGACTTACTCCACCGCGCTGGCCTAGTTCAGGTTGGCAGACTACGCACCTAAGACATTCCCAAAAACTTTTAGGTGTGCTGGTTGCCTCACGATGTCTTGCTTCACCGTTAAAGTACGTGTTAATTCATAATTCATCATTCACTTGGTCATTGGTTTTAACCTGCGACCGCCGTAACCATCATAACTTAGCCATCATTACTTGCAGTCAGTCTTTGGGATATCGATATTTATAAAAAAATGCTTTTTGTGTATGCTGGCTCAAGACAATGATCTTGGCGGCTATTAAGAGCAGTGTCGTCTGGAGAGAGCTATGTTAAGACATAACCGATTATACTACAGTTGAGTTAGTTGCGAAAATTAACCATCATAGCTAGGACGCATTGTTAAAAAAGTACCTACCCATTAGAAAAAAAAAACAATTTGTTATACGATTTTGACTTTAATGAAACTATTTACGCATTTTTTTGTAAGTTCAGATGGAATAACATTTTTTTGTCCGTTACGACCTTATGCACTATATAGTAGGTACCAACTAAAAGGCAGAAAAATTTAACTTTAGTACTTATTTGTTAGTCCTAATTCATTTTAATCTGTCGTCGTTAAAACAAATGTAAATTTTACAAACTAATGAATTCTAAAGAGCATAAACACGAGGGAAACAATTTCTAGACGAAATAAAGGAGAAATGAAATAACAAATAGAAATCGCATAATTTCTTACCCGTCGCCCCTTTAACATCCGAAACTTGCACGATATTTTTTGTTTGTTTTTGTCCTCTTTTGACAACACACCCAATCTATGCTAGAAGTTGCCGTAAGTGACCGATTATTATCAATTTCAGAAAATGTTAAGCCGGCCCAAAATAATGTGTGGTGATAGTCATACATAATTTGAGAAAAAATCACCCTATCTAGTTTACGTTGAGTGTTTGGACTTGTCTAAATGAGAATAATTTAGTTAATATAAAAATCATTTTTTAATAAGTTGTTTTAATATTAATAGTTGGTATTGTATAAACATGTTTGTACTATAAATCGAAGTAAAATAAACCAGTTATCATCAGAAAGTATCAGTTTAAATTAGCTTACCATGTCGAGTTTAGGTCAATACATACATACATACATACATAAACTCACGCCTGTATTCCCCGAAGAGGTAGGCAGAGGTGCATTTCTGAACCCACATTTCGCCAGGTATGTATCAGTCCCACGTAATAGGGGGCGAGCCTATTGCCTTTAGGTCGATCTAGTAAAGAAATATGTACGCTAATCGGAAGAACGTCTAAACCACACTATTTAACCTGCTGATTTTATTACGTTATTTATACCGATGCTAAGTGATTCTATGGGACCTAGATCGATTTAAGTACTTTGACTTAAAAGCTAATCCTATCGTTTAGGATTGGAAAAATTTAGATTGATCTTGGCAAAACTGTTTTTCTCTACCGGGCTTACCTTCTTCTAAGATTTTATTGGTTCGGTTTGAGATCTAGTATACCTTTTATAGATAAAGTCTGACATAATCAAAGTGACATAGGTGTATATAAAGTTAATTGTAAACAAAAACAATTACTATTAAATAGAGCAGTAATAAGGTATTTTCCTCAGAACTTTGAATTACCGATATCAAGCACAGACTGTTATAAAGGCGTTGTATGTAGTTAACTACATATGTTAACATATGTATTTTATTCACATCTATATTAAATCGAACGAAGCCGAGGGCAAAGTCTAGTTTTCTGTAAAGCTGATACCTCAGTCCAATAATACGAGTGGTGTTTTCAGTATTCTCGCACTGACTGCATACTAGCACGATTTTGAGATTTAAAACTGTGTATTCTGTATTCAAAGGTCAATGAATTGTGACAAGTTATCGTGTTCACGGTTGCTTTGCTTAGCTCTCTTATCATAAGCCGTCTAGAGCTCGTAATCATAAACTTGTGTGAGATGTGATTATGAAATGAAGGAGCTGTATGTCTGCCGTAAATATGCAAAGCTTTATTTATTTATTTTATGTATTCTTGCTCTTTACAGATATATGTTAAAAATAACGCCTCAGGTAACCATTCTTACGGTAGTTGAGAGGTTTGTATTAAATGAAAAACAATATTTAAATATTAAAAAATAGACTGCCTCGTGGTCTCGCGGTATAAGTATGTGCCGTGCGATCTAGAGGTCCTGGGTTCGATTCCCGGGTCGGGCAAAGTGTTATTGGGTTTTTCCATTAGGAAATTCTCAGTAGCAGCACGGAGTCTGGAAATGTGCCCGAAAAACGGCAATAGGCTCGCCCCCTATTACGTGGGATTGATACATACCTGGCGAAATGTGGGTGCCGAAATGCATCTCTGCCTACCCCTTCAGGGAATACAGGCGTGAGTTTATGTATGTATGTATGTGTAAAAAATATATAAATACATGGGTGAAATAATACTTCAAACTTATTCTGTATGTATACGTCCCGGTGCTGGACAATTCTATACAAATAATTGGGGTTAGGTCCTAATTTTAATTCAAATCTATCATAAAAATTATGATATACATACATACTAACCTTAAGTAGTTACCCAATCTTCGTTTTACTCCGCCATTATACATAACTAATATAACAAAATCAGGCAATATGCTTATACTAGTCAAGGTATCGTAAAGGTCCGGGGAAACGTTAATCAATTTTTACCATTTTCAACGCCCATTTGTCTGGCATGCACAACGAAATGAAAATATAATTGAAAATTTATTTTTTATTAATGTCCATAGATTAAACGCTGACCCTTCACAATTGTCTTGCTAAGCCGTATTAAAGTTTAATTTAGAAATACAATGAAATACTCAGCGGGATCTTGAATTTTATGAAGAGATAATGTCCTCCAAACGCCAGCGACCCTCACGAAATATTCTAAGAAATTTGCGATTCAAATACGCAAAGCCGTTTAAAACGCCTAACAAATTAAAGGCGGACTCGTTAAGCAATAATTACTGATTACATTATGAAACAATACCCCCGCCGAGATATAGGGAATTCCCTTAACGCTCACACTTATAACATTTTTGGAACCGAATTATAATTGTTATCGCGTTCATAATTGGGTAAAATGTTAGCGATGAAATATTCTATCTTTCAGTTAGTATTTCTTATATTGAATGTTTAAGAGCTTTTTTTTAATAATAATTCCATTTATGAATATTACTAAATATTTAAAAAGAATGAACGTGCGAATTGGAAGGAACATTGCAATATGTGATATTTAAGAGAAAATATTTAATATTTCAAAAAAATCAGCGATGCGCACACGAGCTGTGATTGTACAAAAAGAAACAAGTTTGTCTGTAGGTAGAGTGGAACACGTTGTTCATGTTTTAATATTTTACCGGAAGCTCGGCGCTGAATCGGCGAATACGCAAACAAAGCTGCTACCTTAATAACCGCGTCGCGGCACAACTGTACGCGGCCTGAAAGCTCTCATAATCCGACCTGTGCACTCCGCCGTCAAAAGAGGAAGCGACCGAAGCTTTTTAAAAACTCCTCTCGAGCTTAGGTTAGCGTCGATAGAGATAAGTGTGCTTGTCATCTTAGTCTCAGATATATTTTAGCCCCAAAGTCCGCCGAGAAGAAAAATAAACAGGCGAAAGATTTAATCTGTGAGCGTTTCCCTGTCTGTTTAAATAGGAGTCACAGGAGACGGCGTCTTATCGGCGCGGCCCGTACCTATTTGCCGAGCCGCAGTCGCCGTCCGTGCCGCCCGCGCCGCCCTAACTTCCCTTGTTTGCAAACTCGGATTGGATCTCGCGTTCTACTTTCCTGAGGACATCCACAATCTAGTTTTATGACTTTAAAATGTTAGCGCCGCTGACCTAAGCGGCTGATCATGACTTTTAATCTCGACCCGAGCGTACAGCCGTGCAAATTGCTTTGTTTTTACTTGGAGATCATGTTTTTCCTCAGCGGTTTGTTTATGTAAAAACATCGTTGTCCTTCCTTGTTCCGCAAGGCATTACGCTTGCTAAAAGCCTGGGTTTTTTCTCCAGGTAAATGATTGACGAGATTGGCGGCGACATCACAGTAGGTGTCCGCCTTCGACAGTCGTATTCAATAGACGATTCCACGAGTGCGGCGACACGATGAATGCATAAATGACTTTGACCAATTGATTTTTAACGCCGTTTTGTGTTCTGACAAAGACCGATGCGGTATCTTGGCTTTGTTACGGTTTCTTGTCCACACACATTCGTTTCGGAGTTTTATACCAACACGGATCGCGTGAGAGTGCGCGAGAGAATTATAAGCTGTAAAAATATTTATTTTTAGTATTGAAAACGCAGTGTTAAACGTTTACGTCTTTTTAAAGATTTATTTAGACGAGGAGAGCCAATATAAACAGTGAAAATATAAACAAACGCATTTGTAAACATATGTCAGTACACAAGTGCACGCACAGCGGGTGTGTGTCGGAGCGGTGCAGCGCGGTGCCGAGAGCGCGGCGCGGCCGGCGCGGAACCAGCGCCAAGGGCTTCACCAGCCTTTGTTTACAACATAAAATTATACGACACCAATAAATTCTTTGTTTATCCGATAAATGGATGTGTCCGTTCGTGTGGAAGAGCGATCGGCTGTATACGACTCTTGCTAAAGATTACCCCAGACGTACCAGTTTCTCAAACGATTTCTCGAGCACTTCACAATAATAGGAACGCATTCCTTTGTCAAATCGTACTCTCACCATTAGAATTTTTATAAAGTCCTTAAACAAACAAACGTTATCAAAATACTCGACTTCACAAAAGTTCAAAAAACGAAATGTCAACTCTTTTGGAGATAATGCCTATTATCTGGTTTACCTGAAGACAGCTCCGTTTAACAATGGGCAAGTTGGCAGATGTCTCCGCAAAACAAACTTTATAGATCTAAATCATGGCGGAGAAAAAAAAACGTCAGATTAATTATACCGCACAGTGTTGTGCGCTGCATAACAATAAATCGTCATCATTGACGTGAACCGGGGTACAAAATGTTAATACCGTGTATTATGCCGCGGCAACAATGACGCATTGTGAGAGGAATTCGGGAACCGTATGTCGGAGACTAAACTTACAAATGTCACCTTGTTTGAGACTTTTTTCTACTGAATGCAATCAGTTGTGCTGTGTTCTAAAATGACATAACACATGTTTTTTTATCATGTTTTTTGTTAAGCTTTAAGCCCCGATGGTATAGAAATCAAATACCCCTAATGAACTGCTATAAATTGTGTACTGAGACTCATTAAATAAGTACGGTCGATTTCACGAACTAGAACGTACAACGTATTAAAAATAATAATGTACAATACTAGCCAGACGGCGTCTAATCCCGTAAGAAAAAACATTTTTGTGTCATACAAACAGTCTTTACGCAATATTTATTTTCAAATGATGAACTATCGCCCTATCTTTATGCCCGGCTCCCAAAGCCCGTGTACCTGCGAAAGATAAGTTGTGATATACTTTGGAGAGGATTAGGATTCGTCCTTCAGTCGTCTTTATCCTTTAAAGGAACCGATATTGTTGCTTATGCACGGCCGCTCCACGAGACCCGGCTTCTTTCTTAAGAGGGATTCCGGAATATTTGATTAGGCCACATCCTTATTCGGCTTTCACAAGCTATTAACATTTTCTGCGATTCGACAAAACGTTTTCTTAGAAACGGCTTGTGGGCGTCCAGTATTTGATCGTTGCATTCTGCCAGACTAAACGTACACAATTGGTTTTCTGTATGCCGAATTACGTGGTCAATATTACCGGACATATTGAACGGAATGTTGCGATGTTTCTTGTATAAGTGCTTGTTTGAATAATCCTCAGTTTTGTTGACATTCTGATACAATACCAAATAATATATCTATTAGAAGTGGACTCCTAATATTTTCAGCTGTTGTTTACAAAGGACGAGAATTTACTTCTTTACATTGATGAGAGAACTCCTGTATTGAAACAGCGAAAGAAATTATTCAACCTTACTAGGTATTTTTCTCATGATAAGCGATAAAATATACTAAATAGGCCTACTATTTAGTCAAAGCAGATACCAGTTTTTTCATTAAACCCCTACAGGTTATATTCATGTTATTGGTTGAGTTTGCAGATGTCGCCGTGCTTACACCGGGTAGCTGCTCCGCTGTAGGCTCCGGGCTATAGACGAAAACACACCAATATCATAATAGAACAACTGTTCTATACAAATATAGCACTTATGTATTCGTCTACACGCCGCACAAAATACAAAAGGTTTTATCTCATGAATCCGCGTACATTATTTCCGATTCGTTTCACCTCTTTAGCGAGACCTACGATAAGATCAATTTACAATATATCCAATATTGCCTAATATTATTATGAAAAGGATCATCGTTTTACGTATATGGTGCTCTTAGTTAGAATTAGTATTAGTAAATATGCGAAGTTTACATCAAGCGGACGTTTGTTTAATACTTATCAAACAATCAAGTCAAATCTGGGAACAATGTTCCGAGTAGTATTCGCAAATTGAAAGGCAAATAACATAAATTATCTACAACTGAATGTTATTTGAAAGGTCGCTTAATCACTCAAGGGCACGGAGACAGTTCAAACACAAATATTAATTAATTCGACGATTCCGCCTTACCTAAAACGAGAAGTTCCCCGTATCTGAATAAACAATTAAACTAGAGAAGTGTCGATGTAGGGCGCAGGCCCCGGCGTAGCTCCGCGTCCGAAAACCCATTTCGGACCATCTCACAATCTGTCTCACTAATAATGGTTTAATTATATTGCTCGAACGGATAATACCCGACAGAACACCGTTGATGCAGAACTTCATTGTTAAGCTGCAACTGTGCGACTGTCAATAAAATAATTTCGACAAATAATCTTTATTCAATTTAAAGTTTACTTTATAGTAATATCCAGTAATATCTTTATAAATTTCGATGGATGAAATCTTTGCGAAATATTACATTTTTTTGACAGATCACTTCAATCCTTCATTTTTGATGGCATGTTTTTTACTTTATATTCAAAATAAAATCAATTTATGCATTATAATTTTCATACATCTATCACAATTTGTAGTTATTTCGCTTCTACATTATTGAATTCAGTTTTTTGTTGAAAGGGTTTTTCTTCAAAATAGTATTCAATGGGCATAATCATAATAAATCCATTTCGAAATAAACACACAAACAGTTCCATCTCGCGTCAGTTTTCGTCGTGTACAATTATTTTTCTTACTAATTAGTATAAACGGGATGTATGTAGGTCACAAATAAAACGCGAGTTATTTAAAAATATTTACGTCCTGCGAACCAATGTGGCACGACTCGAACAGGGCCAAGCGTGTGTCTGACGAACCGTGCAAAATGATAATTAAGAGAAACCGCTCAGTCATCGTTAATGCGATAGCCGCCCATGTAAATTACAACGCCAGCCAGCTCCGTGTTTATAACAATGCCTGTTGTCGATGACTTTCATTAAAATTTTATTGAATGAAAATCCGAGCCTGTGGGATTTAGAAATAACGTGTAATTAAACCAGTGTCACATAAGATGTGCGGAAGTGCGGTCGCCATTAAGTTTTATGGTGTATGTGAAACCGGCATGTGTCTTAGAACGTAGCATTTATGTTTACGGGACTGTAACTCTAGGTAACAAGTTGTTGAATCATTTGCGATGGCGTGGGATGGATTTCAGACGTGCATGCAGGAATTTGAGTCATAAATATAGACCAATTAACTTTAGTCACTCAACGCTTATGTCCCTTTAAGCTAAATGACTTGAGATTAGATGAGTGGTTTGTTGTCGAGGGATAGACACATTTTCGTAGCTAATCTTGGTCATGAAAAAGACTGTGTGTTGAAGTTCAATGCATAATACAGTTAAATAAATCCGTTCAGTTCTAGTAAATTGTTTGTCTTAGAAGCTGCTGGCTATTTAATACATAAGTATTAAAAGATAATTTTTCTTTATACTAGGTAGGAAAAAGTGATTGCAATACAGTCGAAATAGGATCGACTGGACAACGATTATGATTATCTCACACTAGTTTACACAATAATGACGGCCTGTGCTTTATTATAGATGTATAAAGTCTGATTTTTTAAATCTATAAAATCGTTTGGCTGAACCAAATTGTATGACTGATTTTTAGTATTATATGTCATCGTTTCACGTATATGAACAGTGTGGGTCTAAGGTAAATATTAATACTCTTTACATGTACTCGTATATTGATGTTGTGAAACTATCGGTCGTTAGGCCAGTCGGATCTGCTTTTGATACGATCAAGCCAAGATATCTGATGAGCTCGTTAGCTGCATTATTCTGCATCTGTTTGATCTTGTCTTGGGCGGTGTCATATATCTGTAGGCATGAGGCACATGTACCGATAGACGTATATATTATTTTATAGTAAGCTTTAAAGAATACAATAAGCGGTAAGGATTTGTAAGACGCAGGTAGCAGCCTAAAATAATATTATAAAAGTATACGACGTTTAATTGTCTTCTTAACGCAAAGTATCTTTGTCATACATACGTATAAGGGCTGAATACAATAATTTTAATTTCTCAATATTTTACATAAGCATATTATTTTAAAAAAAATGAGATTGGTCAGAATTAGATTGGAAGAATAACAAAAATAAATATGCTTTGCGTAAATTAGCATTCATTCGATTGCTTGCCAAATAATAATTTTCATAACGCTAAGTTAAGAGAGGCAAGTCTAAAAAGCTAACGCACATTGAAAAACCAAAATAAAAACCGAAAGAATGCCACATTGCCGTAAAGCTACATAGGCTTACACAGAGTGAAATATTAAAAGGGAAGGTACGTTTTAAAAACCTTTTCAAGTCTTTTAAAAAATGCAAAGTTGTCAGAGGCAGGACGATGTGTTGATGACTGTCATTGCGGTGTCGGAATGTGCCGTGTCAGAAGGGTGCTTTATCCATTGAACGAGAGTACCGAGCTCATGTTAGCAGCGAAGGGACAACACCGGGACTCATGTGTGATTAAACCTTTCACTACTCATAACGTGGAATAATTTCACCTGTATTTTATTGTTCATAAACATTCCGAATGTCTTTTATGTGGCAATTGTCTTGAAGGTGAGTGACACTGGCAAGCTGTGTTCGTTCGCATTATGTTTAGTAGTACAGGAGTACTACTAAACATACTTTAACGGTAATTTTATTAGTACATTTCATAGAAGTTACCTTTAGGTCCATATTATTGTATTTCTGCTTTTGATATTTAGCAATCCTGTCTAATTGTTTTTAAATATTTATTCACTAACCTCCTTTGATTGGAAAGTTAATATCAACCGGGATTTAAAATACTCTTGGGTCATTGACCAGAGCCATTCAGTACAAGGAGATGGTACTATTTATTTGTGCTCCGTGGTGCAGTACAAAGGAGTCCGGCGAGTGAGGCGAGTAATGATATGGTGAGGTTACGGAGCTTGGTGGCGCGCCTACTCACACTCGAGTGTCATTTCGCTAACACATTGTCTAGCGTCATTGTTTGCCGCGGCGGCTCTCTTGTTACAGCGACGTTCAACTTTTTATTTACGCCCAAGTGCACTCCGCCTCTGTCGCGACGAGTGCTGAATTAAGGTTCTCACTGTTGATATGGGATCATTCAACCCGACGATATCGAATTACTCAGTGCGCTGGGCGCATTGTTGCTTGCTTACACGTGATATCCCTTTGTATTAGAATGAGAATAAGACGCAACTTATGGCGCTATTGTTGCCGTAATCTTTTTTCAAATGCTAGCCCGACTCGTTGATTTATCGACTTTGAATTCACTTAACTTGTAATTTGCTCGGCATAGCGCTATTTATCTTCTTAATGTTGTTTAAAACTTATGGGAATAAACTTTTCGGATGCAAATCTCAGTTGTGTCGCCGTGCTTCTAATTTTAGCTGCATTTGTAACTTTAATTAACTTTAAACTTTCTCGGTGTAACCTTACGCGAAAACTTCAGGTATATTTGCTGAAGAAATACGGCTGCAAATGTCCCTTGTTAAATATGGGCACTACGGATTTAACAAAACGTCTTTACATTTCCAAGTGTGTTTTCTTTATCTACTGACTTACTTACAACTAAGCCGCTTTATAAAAGACAAATTAGAATATGTAACAGCGTGGTATCTTTTACTGCGACATATCGAAACGAAACGAAAAATCACGACATATTATTTGGTGCGGGAGAATAAGTTTTACAGAATGGAAAAAAAATATTATAGGATAGCCTGACCTAGTGTTTTATCATACATCCCTCAAAATACTAGAAAATCTGTGGAAAATTCAAGTGAGAGCAAACGCTATTTATTAGCCAACCACAAACACGTTTCTCGACGAATATAAAATATAACTCTCATAAAATATGGATACTTACATTTAACGCTTTTTAAATTTTAAAGTTATAATTTTGACGTGGAGAGGAATGTTGAATGGCGGACTTATTACGCGGCCGGCGGCGGAAATTGAATCTGGAGCTACGCACTTTCCGGTCGGCGCCGCGCTTCCGACTCACTTGCTCCCCGACCACCCTCTTGTGTTAGCATTCACCTTTTATTGCTAAATTTAGCAGTTCGTTTCAATTTGAAAATCAATAAGTTATTTTCTTCACGGTGAATAAATGTTTCCATTAGTGAAGAATCGTTTATATACATAGCTGTAACTGAGTTGGAATAAACCTTCGGGGCTGGTGTTAAGAAGTCCTATTCTAGAACAAATTAAAAAATGGGCCGAACAACTACATTCTTCTTAAAAATAATAACAAGAAAAAATGAATTAATCTGAGTTTTCTTTACTACTATTTTAAGAACGCGTTAAGGTTACAGTACAGCGAGTATACAAAGGGCGTACAAAGTATTTTAGACCTTATTATATAAACATGTGTATGAAAAAAAAACATACATTGCTTGAGCACTTAAACCATTGTCTGCAGGGGCACGCACACTCCTGAACATCAACCATACAGTTTCATATCCACATACAAACAAAGCATCACGGATTCAGCGTTCATTTACGACGTTCGCATTGTCGTTGATTAATAAATTGATTTTTAATTTGTCATTTAAAATAAATACACGCACCGAGCCAGCGTCATTGTTTGGCGGCTGGTGAGCCAAAACGATCGCGTAAATGCACGCCATTTCACAAATTGAGATCATACATCATTCAACACACATTCAATTTGATACGAACAATGTTTTCAGGAGGATATTTATCTCGGCGGCAAATTAAAGCTTGCGCCTATCGCGGGACTCATCTATTGACAATTATTTCAAAAAATAACATCGCCCCGCGGTCCATTGACGCCTTTATGCCTGCGAATTATTTGGATGGGTTTTAATATTTTTTTTACCGCCAACGTAAGCAACCAACTGAAAGCCCATCTCATGGCCAGTGATTCCTGTCGCTCAGAAATATCACCTATACAAGATGGACAATCGATGTGTTGCTCACTAAAAATTATTTTTATACCTTATTTTAATTTTGAAAATACGGCACAAATTGGCAGGACTAGAAGAGAAGTTTTATTATTTTCCTGAGTCGTCTAATGTGTGTATGGTATAGTTTCCCGTCGGTAATGTTTTGTAGAAAGTCTAGAATTGTGTTCTACCTATTTTCCGTGGGACTTAAATGGAAATACCGAAACTTGTGTGTAGAAAATTATATTTTTATTTCTTCACGGATATGTGAGAGTATGTACGTATCATTTCTTGATCGAAAATGGCTCAGTTCATATAAACTGTATAAGTCTCAATTCCAGTGCCTTCAACCAAAGTCAAAAGTGTTGCAAACAAGATTAAAATCCTGGCAACATCTCAAGTATACGATGTTTTATGTATCAGATAATAAGTCGAATTGAATTCGACTTAAAGATTAGATTCATCATCAGCCCAAATACGTCCCACTGCTGGGCACGGGCCTCCTCTACAACTGAGAGGGTTTAGGCCTTAGTCCTAAAAAAGTCCTAGTAAAGATTAGATTATTCAAGTTTAACTTTTAAATTTCATGAATACGTAAAGTTTAAAGTTATTTTTTCATGTTCGTCGACATTTTACCTCACTAATGGAATTGCTTTATTTCTCGAATCACTAACTTTTACGATCACACAGAGTTTGTCATACATACATGAATTTGTTTCGAAGAAATTGGATTTTTGTCAATTTCACTTTTATTATATGCGGTAACGAAGCAATATATTCCCGTAGAGTGTTAGTATTTTTCATCTCGGTGGTTATTAGAAATACTTACATATTATCTAAAAAAAAATATTGCTATTTCTTTGCATTCGAATATTTCAAATTGGGAAAATTCCGAACAACGGCTTTCTGTTTTCTGAGACATCTACATACGAAATAAAAATTTTCTCGTAAAGTAATGTATTAGCCAATTGACACATAAACATAAAATTGATGAAAATTTATATTTTGGAAAGCCTTATATGCTTTTGTGTATGGTTCCATGAAACGTCCCTCCAGACTAGTTCACATGTCTGTGTTTTACCATGTAATTTTTTAAATCTCAAATGGCAAAGCTGATAATTATTTATTAATTGCCCTGCAGAGATTAAAATAAAACATGTACTTGAATAGTTTCAAGTAACAAAGTATTCCAATTTATTCTAGATAAATGAACGGACTGATAAACAATTTCACAATAAAATACAAATCAAATAATTGTAAAACGGAAATTCGAAAATAGAACATCAAATAATTCCCATCTCATAACTATTTTAACATTCCTCGCGAAACGTCGATCGTGTAATAATTTATCACTTACAAAACGTTTCCGATGCCGGTTTCAGAGCGTTGCCTGCTGGAAACCGTCAATTTCTCTGAAATAGACGCAATGTGGCCTGACCACTGTTTGAGGAGCTTCCGAACGCAAGGGAAAGTGGTGACGGAGTTGGCAGCGAGCCAGCCAACTGTGCGTCAAAACGATACCAAATATATTTATTCCACCTAATTTGATATATAAATATACGGCGATAATTAACATTTTTGTCATCGTAACCGCTGAACACGGACATTTTTATTGCAATATCCAGATATGCATGTTGAAATATTTGTCGTTTGATAGATTTATGACAACAAACTGTCCATCAAATACTGATTTTTAAATAACATTCATTTTAAACCTACAGTGTAACAACAAATTTTAAAAGTACTACTATGTATTATCAACTTTTTTTACTTACATTTTTGTGCGTATAATTCGTCTTAAATGAATTTTATTTTCTATTTAATCATAAGTAATTTAAACAAAGATAAGTTGTTAAAATGTAAAAATTAATCAATGTTTTTTTTTTAATTACAACTAGATAATATTTATGAATTCGGTCTATTTACTATCACTATAAATATTTACTTACTAAACTTGTAAAGAAACAATTTAAAGTCGGTATTGAAGCGAAATAGTTTTAGAATTCAGATTTCCGGGCCACACATGTACGTGTACTGTCGCAGAGGACGATAAACCGACGATCCCGGAGCTGTCAAATAAAAAGCTGCAGTCGTTAAGCCAAGTCACAAACCCTATGGTTAACATTGAGCTATCGCGATGGGCTATGGCACAAATCCCCTCCCATAATGTGAGGTAGAATTTATGTCCTACAACGCAATGTATTGTGTATTTTTAGTGTTTTTATTTGGCCATTTACTGTTTTTTAGTGGTACAAGCGCATTGCTAAGTTTTCAGTTCTCTATGAATTTTATCATTGTGAAATAAAGGAGTATAGCTTGATTTTTTTTGTAACAGATACAGACTACAGTAACTATATTATTACTACATAGATGATTATAAATTGTTACATTATTATCAGAGTACGTTAATCCTTAGCGGTAAGCGTCCTTTTGTCTGAATAAACCATGATTTCGAAAATCAATTGAGTTTGTGTAATTAAACGCAATTTCATTGTAATTATGAGACATAAGTAAACAAAGCGCAGATAAAGACAAACATGAACACCTGTTGTAAAAAGATTAACGATAAAACTCGTCAAGCTGAATTTTGAAATTAATTACGTTTAAAAATTGGCAGGCACGTATCTGAATTTCGATTTCCATCGGTGCTTTAATTTAAATTCAAAGCATACAGCGATGTGTCGCTGAATCAACAGAATATGTTTGTTTGTCGAGGCCGTGGCGCGAGGACTGTCAACATACACCGAATGGACTCTGCTCACTTGTCTGTTCAGTACTTAGGTACCTACTGCCTGATAATTCTGCGCGCTGAAGTAATAGTGCAATGTGCATGGTTGCATGCATGCAGAAGAACGTCCTAACATTGAAAGTGAATTAGCATTTTAATGAAAAATTTAATTCTCCTAATTTGGGCTTCTACGAATGAAGATGACATTTTTTACAAGACGATCACTATAAATAATAATAATAAATAAATACACCCAACAGTCACATACATAGTTCTGACCCCACACTAGGATACAAGTCCTGTGTCGTGGGTATCAGAGACTACGAGAGACTTTTCGGTCTCACAAACACCCAGACCCGAAACAAATATTTGTGGATCACACAAACATTTGTCTCGGTGCGGGGATCGAACCCGCGGCCTATCGTTTCGCTAGCTGGTGTCTAGCCAACTGCGCCACGGGGCTGTCAAAATCACTGTGTCGATTTTTAAGTGCAATAAAGACAAGATAAAATCGACTGGCTTGAGATAGTAATCCTTAGACGATCTATAGAATATCAAATCTGTAGAAACTCTACACTGTTGTATGGCACCCTTGCGTTTTATTCGGAGCCATTTTTTTTCAACGGGACTACAGTTTGTTACCAAAATGAGCATAAGCCGGGGAAGTAATGACTTCTAAAACTACATTAAATCTTAACTATACGCGTAGTCGAACATTACTTAAAAGTATTTTATTAACATCAAAGCTGGTTATAAAATGTACATAATACTTTTTCTTAGAAAAAAAAAAAACCATTTGTGAGTCCAAATTCGCGAGATCGAAGCGTCTGCGAAACCCTAAGAACGTAGGTACTTTGCGTGATCGAATTCCAATTGATTATATTTGAATAAAGTATGATGGTAATATAGCGTAATCCCGATCACCCTATGTTTATGTAATAACATAACAGATTTTCAATCAGAGTCGACAGCGCAAAAGAGATTCTAATAACATTCAAAACTCGTCTCGCGGGAGTCGGTGTCAGTTTAATTACGAGCACGGCACGGCCAGGGATACGCCGTCTCGACTGCCATCACAACGGATTTATTTTTTCGCTGGGACAAAGGACGATTAAAAAAGTTCGTAATGAAAGCCGTCCGCCAAATGCAAAGGGTGAGTTCGCGATCACAAGTAAAATATCCGAATTTTTGACGTGCTGCACGAACCGGAATAAACCACTGATCAATAGCATGCATGTGTAGCGTGTGCCGGTGTACTTGTTTGTCTTGCTTTAATTGAATAGCTATGTGTATATTCTTGCACAGTTTCATAGGGAACCTTTTCGGTCATTGCTAAAGCCTATAAATAGTTTACGGTAAAATAATTTCATTTACCCATTTGAATATAACATGTATGAATGAAAATGGCTTTATAAACAGCGTTTATCATCTAAGGCATCTAGTAAAATATATTATTAAACATTATATATTGGTCGCATAACTTTTCTAACCAGTTGTCAATTATGACTATACTTGGCTTCAACCACGTTTATGAGCGGTGTCAACTCTGCCGATCCTGTTTTTTATGATAGAAAATACGATACCGTCTACACGGTCACAAATTATGATACGCGCGAACCTTCTTAAATACTTGTCAGATCAGCTCTGCAAACTTTGGCTGAAGATCGCAACATAACTTTTACATACCTTTATTTGTCTTATGAATACGTTACTTTTTTATTTACAAAAAGGGACTACAAGACCAGATCCGAGACGGTTGCTTCTTTAAGAAACCTTGGTTTAGTGAGAGTCTTTTACGATAGCACTATGTTCACGTTCTCTTCATGCTCCAAGCCATCGAATCATACCCTTATGACGATCCGATAACACTTTTATAAAGAGGACGCTTGCCTTCATCTGCCATTCCGCAAATCTTCCCGTTACTCGTATGATCTGGAGGATTACGCGTCATAACATGTATTACTATTGCTTCGACATCGTGAATACTTCTTCCTAGCGTAATCGGTTCAATAACAGATTCAGATTTTGGCATTGAAATCAATAGTAGGTACTTATACCCTTTAAATATTAAATCTTGTCCCACATTTTGCCTTCAAGCCGATATCGTAATTTTGCAAACATTTAAACTCAGTTTCAACGAAATGTCCGTCCTTTAAATATCAAAATGACACTGCATAAAATATTTTGTGAAGCTTAAAGCATTTTTAAGCATCAAAAAAAGAGATTGTATGCATTTCAAGCATCGTATTTGTTTGGAAAGGATACGCTGATTTAAATACTATTCTTCTTCAAATTTTGGTTTCATCACGCAGGGTCTAGGGTACTATTTCAAAAACTATACAGGTCTCGATACATATGTGCTTATTAACGCCATCTAGTAAAGGGTGAGGTGAACGTAAACCCGGTACAAAATTAGATAGATATTTTGTAGTCCAATATAATTTTATAAACGTTTAATAAGTCAATATTTACTCTCAATTAAATATGACTGCTTTTCTCACGAGCTTAAAGACAGGCGCTCATTTAAAAATAATGTGTTTATTATTTTTTAATAATTGGTAAGATACCAAAGTCTAGGTAATTTCAGTCAAAAAAAATCTTCCATAACCGTGTTTTTACTTATAAACGTGATTGTCAATATATTTGAATAAGGACATACTAAAATATGAACTATGGATGATATTCCTACGAAAAATTATCGTGAGATAAAAAAATAATGAATACCGCGTACTGCTTTTTCACTGGAATGCTAGTTCATTATGAATATTTCGTGTGCGCGTATTTTATAGGCTTGTTAGTTAACTTTTAGCATGTTTCCAACTGAAGTCCGATGAAAGCCGACATCAAAGAGATGAGTCATGTAGATATATTGGTTTAAATTATGTAGATAAAGTTTCCATTTTGCTCGCCTTACCGTGTTGCGGTGATCTCATTTATCTGCTGCGAAAATAAACGTAGTGACTCGAAACATGATACCTGGAACAAAACAAAGCATTTTAAATTTAGTGGACGAAGGGTTGTGTTTATGCTTTTTACTGACTATATAAATTAAATTGCGTAAACCCATTGAAAGTCGAGTACGGAGAGCATAATATTGTGTTAGGCTCAAACGAGTTGCCGAGATACTGTAATGCTCGCGAGGATATTCTGGGCTTCAGGAAGGAAATGAAATAAAAGGTGAGGACCCCGAGCTGTGAATTGATACCGTTATTTGAAAAACACCTTGATAAGTCCCCTCCGGTCCCAAATAAAAGCTGAGTGTCGCGCCGTGGATAACGGTTTAAAAAAACGTCACCTTCATTGAAAATTACGATAACAGGAGCGTCGATAACAATTCTTTTTCCGTTCAGAATTGTATGCGCGCAGATTTTTAGGGAAAAACGAAAATTCTTGTACAATCTTAAAGTATTTTTGGTGCCTATAAATTATTTCATTATTTATGTTGCCTCATTTGTTTCATGATAAATTGGCGCATGTGATCTAGAATTTGTAAGATGTTCTGCCTTCTTTCAAAGTGTTATTATGTTTTATTAGAAAATTCCCAGCAGAAGCAAGACGATTGACTATACTCTCGGAAAACGGGAATAGGCTTGCTTCCTATAGTGAGGAACAAAAAATCAAGTTGGCAAAACAATAGAAATATTCTTAAGCATCCTCTGATTCAGTTGTTTATTTTTTTAACTATCTTCGTTAACTTGATATGCTATAGGGATAGTTCTCTATAGCACTATATACCTACTATAGAATGCAGATTTATTTTTTGTTTATACTTCATAATCGTTTTACTATATCACTGTAATACTGTTGGTTGGCTGCGGGATAATTCGCTCCCACATTACGCATTGTTGCCGCTTACATTATTTGAAAATTATGCATTGTTTTGATAACTGTGTTGTTTAAGCGTCAGTGACACTCGCTTCAATAGTTACATTCAGAGTGTAGTGTACACTTAATTAAATTACGTTGTTTGTGTGTTGTCATAACGCATGTTTTGTTTCGCCTCATGTGTTTTAACTTTGTTAGTTAATATAACAAATAATAATTTAATAAGAGCACAGCGTTTTTATATATAATATCATTCTTATCATCATCATCATCATAAATCTTTCGTTTATTTTGTTCATTACTGGGCGTAGGGCTTCGCAATGGTAGTGACGCCATTGAAATCAACAAACAATCAACGAGGATTTTGGGAATGAGTATTCTCACATACAATTTTTTTTTATAGTTTATGTGTACCTATTTAAAAGAAAATAATTTATTTTGGTCATGCACTTACACTTTGTTTGCCTTTTTCAATCAAAATTATGACATCCTAAACAATGAATATGTTCAAAGTAATTGAGGTATGTGAATGAGTAACGTTTCAAATTTGTTCGCGTTTGTACTATTTTCTGCGGTATCTTCTGATTTAACGTTTGAAATTAATTCAACCGTTTCTGTGCGCCATAATTCAAGTTAGGAGCACGCAGCGTCCAGTGCCGATTTATCTCAATATTTACAAAATATATTGCGGAATTATTCATAAAATGTAAAATACCGAGTGAAATAATCTAAGCAATATATTAGAAAGGGCATAATGTACGCAGTATATGCGCCGACGCAATGTTTATTCCTTTGCAGGAGAGAGATGCGTGGGATGAGCTCGTCACCAGGATTGCACAATTTCACTGGTACACTGATTGGGCCGCTTAAAGAATCCGTGGATAAGGTATAGGTAAAAATATGTTTGTGGAAATTTTATGTATGAAATTTAAATCGATGCATTCTAAGCAGCTTTAAAATATAGTAGAATTACTGTTGAAATATTTTCAATGTACCTATAATTATCTTCAATTGAAATTAGAAAAACGACATCTTAAAATAAATCGATTAATATCGATGGCATTACTTAATAATTGTAAATTATTCGATTTATATTGATTAAATTTTACTAACTAAATTAAATAAAAACGTTTCACAAGTTACAAACACTGCGTTACCATAATAAATCTCGTAACAATGGTCGTTGCAGTGGTAGTGCAAATAAGAACGTATGTACTAGAGTATTAAGTCTCATGAATAATACATCATATACCTCCTTCAGATCAGAAGGATTTGTGCTTGGAAGTATGCAAGCACGCCTACGCTGTCACGATGCGACGCCGCGACTTTACTCGGGTTGTAAGCAAACGACAAATGACGCGGAGGTTCTCAGAACAAACTACCGGACTTATCTGATACAGCCACTTCGTGACAAGGTTTCTCTGGATATTTACTCGAAGCCTGAGCCAACATGAGCGATATAGATGATTCATGCGAACGCAGCTTACGCTCTTTATTCTCATTAAGCGAAACGCAAGCCTGTTAGTGAAACCTACGCCAGGTAAACATGAAATATAACATTTGAACAAATACGGCGTGCTTTGTAATTATATTAATGTTAGCTGATAACGTCATGGTTTATTCCAGAATACGTTTGAGTAAATTAAAATACACAGATATTTATCCACGTTGTGGTACTTTGTTCTGAGGCAATTTGCGCATATTGTTAATGCATTAAATTCAATGTAGCAAAACAACGTACATTGTACAAAGAATTTCCAATTACAATACACATCCGCCAAGACGTATTATTTATCAATTTCGTTGGTAATAAGGGAACCCTTTATTAGATGAAGTTGTAAGGGCGAGGGCGCACGTATCATATTTAATCTTTCAGCGTCTGGCAACGTCGAAAACTGCAGGTGCGCATAGTTGAAACGTTTGAAGGGGAAATCCGGGCATCGGGCTCACGAACTAATCATCCAGTTGGAATGTGAAGTGCACACTCGGACCGATAGCGAAATGCTCCTATTCAATTTGTACCAGCAAGTACTTAATTAGGGCTGTACATTTTTATGAACACCTGCACTCCACTGCGTTATTCCAACGCTACATTTGATACATTAAGTAGTAAAATTCAAAAAGTACTGAATTGCAAATACTGCACAAGTGTTTATGGATTTGCTACGTCTACATCCATATTTTGTATATAAAGCCAACATTTTTTTTGAAATAAAATCAACATGACAGCAGACCATTAAAACATTTAAATCGCTTAGCTTCTTAACATTCAATAAACTTAAAAACTTGAAAATACTCCAAATTAATTTAATTAATGCAAATTTCCAACAACAAATAACAGTTTTATTGGCGTGAAATTCTATTGTGGGGGTATTTTAAAACGAAAACTTTCACGAAAATTGTAACCAAACGAACCGTCAGCGCACCGACGCGGCATAAACAGGATTGGAAGGGCGCAATTTGGCCGGTATTCAGCGTCGCGGCGCTGTAAAAGCTCGCCGTATCTAATTATCGTCGGGTTACACTGGTCTTACCATAGAATTCGCAAATATTTCATCGCAACGAACAGTTTTGGTTTATTAGCCGGCCAATTTCATCGAAATTAATTTAAGTTAACAGTCTGTAGAATAGTTGATTAATGCGTTTCTTTTTGGTGGGTTTAAAGCTGTAAATGCTGAATATTGCAGGATTCACAAGGGTACTCACTTCCTTTTCACTGCATGAAGTTGTATAAATGGTAATTAAAATAGAACAAATGTATTTCCGTATCGTGGTTGGGACCGCGGCGCGCCCGCAACACCCTAACTGAGTTACCGCCGACGTTTTTAAAGCTTTTTGCAGAGCGAGTGCGGCTATTTCACAGCTAATCAGGCTAATACTGCGTGTCGGGTCTTAGGACTGGGAACCAACCCCGGCCTGGCTGACTGGCACAATTGCGCTAATAGCTCTTGAGCCATGAAATAATGGGATAGGTGCAAATGAAGAATATCATGTAAATTAATTTATCCCTAGGACCGTGATAAGGATAATGAGAAAAGCCTATTGTTTAATAAGTTTTAATTTGACATTCTTCTCGTGTAAATAATGCCCGACGGTCTTGCCATTCAGCTGTTTTTTGACATCGGGAATAAAGTAAGCATTATTTTCCAATTAAGTGTCCCTCTCTGCGTAATTGTGTGAATCTATTGTTTAGTGACTTCACATTGTTTAATTCCATTAAAATTTGTGGTTTGGCGCGTCAAATACAGAATGTGCAATGGCATTTGAGTAAAATTTCTCGAATCGAAGTACTGATAATTTTACCTCCGATTCATATTTAAACAAAATTCTGGGTTTAGGAAATCAAGGAGAACTTTGATACATGTAGATCCTTCTTAAGTTGTCATAATTGTGTAGATTAGTTAGAAATTAGGCAAATAGCAAGGCTACATTTTTGTGCCTAAGCTGACGAAGAACAATAAAGAACAGATACTAAAGTTCTATATCAATTAAAGATCTTAATTGTGGTCGGAGCTCTGTGACAGAATTTAATTGCAATTCAGATATTATAAAGTACAAGAGCAAAGTGAAAGCACATCTCCATCTTTATCCAAATGCTTAATATTGACTGAAGCACTAACAATCCCAAGTTAAACACGGCACAGGACTATCTTGCAACCGCATATAATTATCGCAGGGGCTAAAACGGCCTTAGGGGCGTGACAACCGTGCCACAGTTATGAACATGTGGTTATAATTCAACTGAAACGCGCGCGTGTGCGTTCAGTCACTCGATGCGCCTACGAAATGCACAGTTGCGTGAAAATATTTAGGTATGTCGTCTTCCGCCAGCCACCACTTCATTGTGCAAAGCATTAGTTCGCGACGGAATTTACACATCCCATGAACGTTGAGTATACTGGAATATTAAATTTCTATAAAATAAAACCCACTTCCATGGAGCTTACAAATTAAAGTGGAGTGATATGGCATACGCTTATGACTTCAAGTAAAGTAGTTAGTAAAGATATCAAACTCCTAATGGTTTTAAACCTTTGTGGTTTAAAATTGCCTCTACCAGTAAGAATGTATAAGAAGAAAAACTGATACAAGAGAATAGAGCCGATTAATCTGTCGATTGGACACAATTACGCTGATCTGTTTAATTAATATTCATGCGTTTGGAGAACGCTCATTATCTTACGAGAATAAGGAAAAATGTAGGGTAATGGCTATCCCACCAGACACCCGTAATAGCTACACTTGGACGGTTGGATCACACACAGAAATGACACTAAGCAGTGAAGCTCGATAGAATTTATTAAGTTTGGATCAGATCCTAACTTGCCTTTAAACCACAACAAAACTATGCGTACAGGCATAAGCTAGGAAGCACGTAATATGATGCAAAATGATTAATTAATGAGAGAGTTACGAAACCTGTGAAATCGTATTTTTTTTATAAATTTAATGTCTGATTAAGCCAACCCACCTACAATACTTGAAGAGCGTTAATGCGGAGTTGCATTTCAAAATAAAATGAAATAATGAGAAGAGAGGAGTAATTTATTAACAAACGAATGAACGTCATTTTTTTTAAATGTTACTGTACTAGGTGTACACTGTACAGTACAGTACACGTTGGTGGTTGTACAACGGTGAATTCATACGAAAGTTAAATTGCCTGCATGGATTTTTTTACAAAACGAATACAAATGTAAGCGTGGTATTCACAGTCGATAAGTTCCGCGACTGAGTCCTAATTGTTCTATTAGGTGACAAAGGAATTGCGACGTAGTTTTTAAATTCTCATTCGAGCCGGCTTAGTATTCAGCTTGGCGTTTTCCAAAATTATCATGAGCTATAAATTACATCCACAGATATTTATTACCATAGTTTTCTCTCTCAGCGAAGTAGGTTGAGAGCATTTCCTCCTGGAGTGATGTGGATTCCTGGCCAGAATGAGGTAAAAACTACATGCTCCATATTTTAGAGAACAGGAAAGTCTAAAGTCAAAATGATAACAAACTGAAATTTACAGCATTTACTAATCCACGTCAAAACTATAGTGATGATTTGAAACTTGTGTCGCCAGACAGACCCAAACTTGGTTTCAACCAGAGAATCAGAGATCATTCATCATCATATATTTATTAGTTTAAGTTGACAGCCCCGTGGCGCAGTTGGCTAGACACCAGCTTGCGAAACGAGCGGCCGCGGGTTCGATCCCCGCACCAAGACAATTGTTTGTGTGATCTACAAATATTTGTTTCGGGTCTGGGTGTTTGTGAGACCGAAAACTTTCTCGTAGTTTCTGATACCAACGACACAAGACTCGTATCTTAATGTGGGATCAGAACTATGTATATGTATATGTAACTATGTATGTTGGGTGTATTTAAGAAAAAAGTCATATGTTTGCATTCACTTCGCTTATAAAGAGATAGCATAAAACAACTCAACTACAGCGTAATAGTACTTTGTAATGGAGCAAAGCTTACTAGGAGTGAAATAGCACGTTCCAGTCAGAACTACTGAACGGCGCTGTCGCACGCAACCTGCGGACATAGTTTGAAAAGTCGTAACATTCAAGTCAGGTTATACATTGCACTTTATCACAGGTGAGGTGTGTATGGAACTTAGTGGTTTCTAAAAATAGTAACAACGACAAAATGAAGAATGAATAAATGAAAATAATCAATCGAAATAAAGTTTATTCTATTGAGCTTTAGAAAACATGGTAATTTTGACCTAGATTAGTGTCGCACCAACTATCGCTAAAGCGTATGCTGGGCACTTATCAGATAAATCCTCACATACGTCTTAAAATATACTTAGAAATACTTCGGGATCTCGAAGTAGCCCTAGTGCATTGCTAATAAAGCATTCATTGTGAAGAACGCAAGCCCAAATTTTCGCAAATATTTCTTTTGCATTTAAGAAGAGGACTTGAGGCGATTCCATTATGGTCTTGGCGTCTTCTGCTCCCAGCGGAACTGAACCTTTCCTGACTACACTTCGCAGCTTCGTTCTTAGCCATGAGTCATTGCTCCGGCGCTGGAGGTGAAGAAGAATGTTGGTCAATTCTCAATTTTATCTAGGTATATAAAATTTATAACAAACTTGTGTAACAAATGCAGCAAAAAATATAAAAGTTAGGAACAAAACTATTCGAACTGTAATAAGTACATACATAGGGAAAATATGAAGAAAAATCAGAAAACATGACGATTAAACAGAAATTGTGCATCTCGACTACATTAAAAGCAACTTCTTGAACCAATTAATTGCAGAACCATTTCTAGAAATATGTATGTCAAACAAGTGAAACACGGAAACTTGTGTGCTAACCACTTTCCTTAATACCAGTTTGTAATGAGACTAGACGCAAGGAAACTCTTAAATAGCTCATTTACCAACTAGGCGAAATCAACGTTTATAGATGTGGGAAGATTATTATAATTAAGACTTCAGAAGTGCATTTTACCTTGTCACCGCTATACTCGTATATGTGGTTTCGTACTGACTAGGATAATTTTAATGATAGAGCTACTTTAATCAACCCGAGGTACAGAAATAAGAAATACGATTTAAAAATATTTTATTTTTTCATGTGTTGCATTTCGGAATCAGTCTGTGTACTTACATCCGAATTTGAAGAAGTCATTATGAGTGTTAAGCCTAGTGAAAGATAGTCTTGAACCTTTCTCATCAGTTTTAATTTTATTCAATGAGAAAACATATTAGTTGCCAGTTACATTCAAATATTGTTATTTAAATACGATAGCCATGTACCTATTGATTATTAATTTATGATTGCAATTCACCATATTGTAGGTCAACAATTCCGATGCGACTATTTTGTTTGTTCGTAATATTACAACGTAAATTGAAACGTTGAAAAAACAAATAACAAAGTCGTAGAGCGGTGTTGAACGTGTCCATTCATCGAGTTCGTTAGTTATTCCAATGAATAGCGGATAATAAACATTGCAACTACATTCGCTATGACATCAACAGCGATTAGGCGAAAATTTCATTGGACTTCAAATTATGCAGCCACTTGTCTACGCGCATCGAAATATTGCTCTAAATTATTCACATTCAATTATTCCCTGTGTAAAATACTTTAGCCGCGGAGCATTTCAATCAATCACTCTTCACCAATTTAGTGTGAGCGTCATTTGGCAAATTCGATTGCGTCTCTTCCAGCGACAGAGCGGTAGTGAGAGAATAAAACAGTGCGGGCGGCGGCGAGCGGTGGGCGACGGCTGCCATTGACGGTTGTGACAGAACGCACCGTTCGCCGCGCTGCACTACCATCCACCCGCTCCGTTTAATTAATCTCCTAAACTAAATTTAAATAGGTACCGGCGGAGCTAGCACACTCGTCCGGCTAAATTAAATTGAGTTTTACTCAAGACTACGAGAATATATCGTTGAGTGCTCTCGTTATGACATTTGTCACGTCCTTGCCTCACTTATGAGTCAAAGCATACGTTTAATTTAATTTTAGTGTGTATACTGCTTAATGAATAAAAACTCATGAATATTGAATAAACTTTGTTAGCCAAAAATCAAATAAGTACACTATCTTCTATGAAGCAATAAGGAGTAAAAGAAACTATTTAAGTAAATTAACGAGATTGTTTTATAAACAAACAAGGCTATTTAGAATATTAAGTGTGAATAAATCTCCAACGTTTCATTGTTAATTAAACTCAGTTGGCGCGCTAAATAGTCCTTTTCTTTATCATTTTTATAATGTTGTTGGCTGATTGTAGAGGAGGCCCGTGCCCAGCAGTGGGACGTTTATGGGCTGATGATGATGATGATGAATGATGATGATTGTCTGAGCGACATTCATCACAAACCTAAACCAGACTGATAATTGCAGTTGTTTACCGTTAACAATTTTCATTTATGTAAACTAATCAATTAGGACAAAACACATTAAATTAGACATTATGGCGGATAATTAGGCGTATAATGCATAATTACATAGTTTTCCCAAGGCGCGTAAAGCCAGCAGTCCGTCAAACTATTCGCCAATTAATGTATAGCGCGTAATTTGGTCGGTATGTACGAGGCAAATGTTGGTACATAGGTGTATAGGTACGCTCAGTGTACTAGGCTTGCATAATGACGTGTGTGTCGGTGCGCACGTTTAAGCCGACGAAATTCACACGGCTGGCTTACCGCCACGCGCGAACGCCTCGGCCCCCGCTCTCATTACACCCAACCCTCGCCTGTCGATCGCGATGCTATTGATCACCGCCCATATTTTGAATACGAAAATATCTTACATTTTTAATTACCGATGGCACGGGCGAATATATATTATCACGCTCGGATGGCAAAATACTGCAACATTTAATAATACTGTGTTATTTCGCCTCGACTTTATTTTGAAAATAAAGTGGTAACACAAAATTCATATTCTATGAAAGGAGTTTAATACGGTGTGATTAGATCGTTTCTAACTTAGATAATGTGATCTGATACACGAATTATGTTGTATTAAGTCCGAACAATTCTGTCTCCCGTTTTTTTTATCCTTGTAGAAGCGACTCTTATTCCAAAGGTAAAAATCTACGCAAAACTATGTAGCAGTTGTAGGTTCTCGTAAATAATGATGTTAGCCTAACGGTAACAACTTGTGAAATGTAGTTGGAATAAAGTTAAGACTTATAAAGTAAAAATCGATAACATTGTTTATTGCGTAACTGCTATTTCATTAGAGTAAATTCTGTGCCGTTTCAAGAGGCTCTCAATTGTAACTAGAAACTAATGCCGTGATGAGCAAGGTGACTTTAACCGAGGCGTCTGGATCGCAACTTCTACGACTTGTCTAATACCTAATGCTTTTCTTAAAATATGCCTTGAATTTCAAGAGTTCATAGAATGAAGTAGATGTTTATTGTGAGTGGTATAAGTACTCTACATTATTTGATATATGTTTAATATTTTGTAATTGTTTTTTTTCTTCATTTCCTTTTTAATATATATTTTATTGCGTCATCGTCATCTCGTACTATAGGCAAAAAATATGTTCATAATCTTTCTAAATAACTCTGCATAACATGGTCAAGAGATAAAATCACCATCCGTTTAGTGTTCGTTAAAAATCATTAACTAATGAAAACTATAGCTTTAAAATATGATCACGGTTTTGAAATAAAATATGCACACAGCTTCTTTGAAATAGCCGAATCTCATATCATCGTCGTAATTGGAATTGCTATATTTAATTTAAGCAATTTTTAATTAACAGATATTGAGTCATTAAAAAGGATTACTAAGAAAATTTACGTGTTAGACGCGTACGTTGTAGACTTCTATTTACAATACATTTTATAGCAGATTTCATGTTATAGAAATTGCGTTTCTTGTAAAACGCTTGGGACTAGTTGGGACAATTGAATAACATTTATATATTATATTCTATGAAAAATTTATTGCTGTCTGCGAAATCGTATCTGGATTCTGCGCAATTTATATAAAATTTTAAATTTTCAAATATGAATACTGACAACTATGAGTAATTGTTTGATATATTTGAATAGATATAGAAAGAAGTTCAGTTGATAGCAATAGATATTGCTAGTAACTCTAAAAAATAAATTCACGACGACATCTTTCTTACTTTTACTAACCTCATCATCATCATCAGCCCATATACGTCCCACTGCTGGGCACGGACCTCCTCTACCATTGAGAGGGTTTAGGCCTTAGTCCACCACGCTGGCCTAGTGCGGGTTGGCGGACTACACACCTAAGAAATTCCTAAGAACTTTTTAGGTGTGCAGGTTTCATCACGATGTTTTCCTTCACCGTTAAAGTACGTGATAATTCATTGTGAATACACATATAACTTCGAAAAGTCAGAGGTGTGTGCCTGGGGTTTGAACCCGCGACCGTCGAAATTCTCGACCGCGTACCTAAACCTCAAGGCCATCACGACTTAAATTTACTAACCTCACTATAATTTAAGTGATATTTATTAATTCCACCTTATAGTTAGTAAGCGTAAGTTTAACTATAACTCCTGGCGATCATAATAGCAATCATCATTTGTTACCAAAAAAAAAAAAAAAAGTGCCTCTCGTGTTAAAGAGTGTTTTATATTGTAAGTTTTAATTGGCTCTAATTCATTAATACTATAGTTCTAAAACAACAGCCATTTACTGTATAAGGAATTTTTGCTTGTCCTATAATAGGTATTTGTATTACGACTTCCTATAGAAATGTTTGAACTTTTCCGCGTTGCGAATAGATTCAACCATCAGTTGGAAGAACATACTCGTATATGGCCTGAAACAATCTACTGCTCCGTACTTATTCTGTGGCATTTGAGTGTTTCCCATTTTGAAAACGAAATTGTTCCTTGATACCCACGCGTTCCAGTATGGAAGCGACATTGCCCGTAAAATTGTAACAGGAGTTTATAGTAAGTTGCCAACGACAAGGAAGGAACGATAAAACTGAACTTTTATAGGTGATCAAATGTAGTTTACACTGCAATATTTTGATATAAATTTATATTGATGACATGTATTTCACGATATTACGGAATATCGAGTATTTCAAATGCTATATTACTTTTACGGGCGTTTTAGCGATACGTCTTACCATAATAAGAAATGTTGGCTAAAGAAAGCAAACAGCCCCGTGGCGCAAATGGCTAGAAACTAGCTTGCGAAACGAGAGGTCACGGGATCGATCAAATATTTTGTGATCCACAAGTATTTGTTTCGGATCTGGGTGTTTGTGAGATTAAAGTCTCTCATAGTTTCTGATACCCACGACACAAGACTCGTATTTTAATGTGGGGTCAGAACTATGTATGTGACTAGTGGGTGTATTTATTTATTAAAGTAAGAAGAATAGAACAATTAAATTATTATTGTACTGTTAGTTATTAACTTATTTAGTTTGTTTAATACAAAACAATGACTTGGATTTCTCAGCGTCGCCGATCACTAATCATATTATTACATTTAATATATAAACACCTAGAAATAGAGAGATCTCATCTAACTGACTTTGAAGTAGACCCTCGAAAAAGAGTCAGATTGCATTAAGAAAATGGAACTGTTTATCAGCTTTATCTGTCAATGTGATATGTCCCATACAAATACTAATTATAATTATTGGAAAGAGAATCAGTATCGCTCAGAACATGGTTAAGCTGGTGAGTCTAAATCTTTCCGTTCGATGAGCCAAGGCTAAAAAGTCCTATTACACAGTAGGAGATATCTCTCCTTAGGTTTATATCTACCTGTGCTTAGATAGGTATATAGTTTATCTTGCGAGGAATATTTAATTCTATTCCATGAACTTACTCTGTCATAATGTTCATTTGAAAATTGCAAGTTGATGTCCAGTGGAACTGCAACCAAATAACGTCAAAATAAAATATAACCCAAATCAAATAAAGTGGTAGAGTTCAGAGCTTCGGACGTAGGCAATTGGCGAATTGGTTCAATAGCCGATCAAACTGGGTCGGAGGCAATTTAAAGTTTCACCGAATAAATACTGTACAAATCGAAATGAACTAGAGAAACACAATGATTTATATTCTTAAAACAAGAATAAATTACGTATAACTACTATTAACGTTGGGCGGGATAAATTAAGTTGGCAAGAGCTAAACCAGTACGTCAGGAGCAGATTTAATTTATGTACATAAATAGTTCGTTGCTTTCACATTGGCTTCTTTGTATGCGTTTGCTAATATTATAAAAATATCATAAGATAATGGGTTCAAATGTTAAGATTGAATGTAGCAGACATATTCAAAATAACTGAATGTAAATAGAAATAACCTAAATAAATTAGCATTTTCCTTTATAAAACTTCCATGATCCTAGCTAATTTTTGACAATTTGGTGAACAATGAAGGACAGTCGTTTCTATTCGGATTTGTAACCCCTGGATTGCCGTGTACGTGGAATAATACTGAACATGGTTTTCGTCGAATCGCTTCGTCATATTAAGTCCTTCAAAAATTTCAAAACATTTAATTACTTTCAAATATTTTTTGAATGTACATATATGGCCATTGTTTTCATGTGTATAAAATGCTTTCAATGGTAACCACTTTGCTGTGAGAATTTATCATAACTTCTGAGAATGCGAGCGGAGCGAAGATAATTAAAGACATCTAGAACTATCGATAGAAGAACCAGAATATTATTTGTTACCAGAATTTCTATTCAGCAACGAATATTAATCTATACAAAATCGGGAGATGTAATAACCAAATCATACCACGACATACGTCAGGGTTCAATAGAATCAACTACGCATTTTACATTGCCTACAAAAGAAAAATATAGTCGCTGATCCGGAATAAGTTGACTGATATGAAAGACGTCCTCGGCCCACGTCCGTCTTTTCCGCGGATTTGGGTCGTATTTCTATATTACATTTAAAGTGATACTCTATGCTTTGCATAATAATTTTGAAGAGCGAGTTGGCCCAGACGCTGAGAAGTTTTCCGCGCTGGAATGGTTTCAGTTTCAGTTCGAAGTCTTTGCTGACGTATATTTATTGCATACAAATATTAGTACGGGTTGGAGTGTTTGGCATATGAAAATTATGTTTATAAAACACCGGCGATATATATCGAATAAATATGAAGGACACCTTTCTTGTAAAATTATGTTTCTACAAATGAAGTAAAAATATTTTAGTGTCTAAGGTAGAACTAGGGTGGTTATTTGGTGATATCTGCTGTTTACCCTATACATTTTCAGATTCCATGCTACTCTGAGACTTTTCTATTATTGAAACCCAATGACACTACCCATGTCACTCACATAATATGTACTGCGGGCCCAACTATGTATAATAGTTTATATCGCAACGGACATTGATTTATATGGTATATGTGTAATTATAAATATAATATGTGTGGAAGTGTTAATTTGAGCAATACCAGTACTGATTACATACCAGTAATACTTCACAAATAGATCAACTATTACTTTTTTTTATACTGGTGACTCCACTGTACCTGATGGTAAGCACAGTGGAGTCCAAAAAAATAATACTATAATATAATTTAAGTATCATTTTCCTTTTAATTCCATAAAACATTTAAATAAACGTAACAGTACAGTTTTCAGCAAAAGGGAAGAGCCGGTGAGATTTGTGTTTTTTGTAGTACATTTTAAAAGGCTATAAAGGGAAAGGAAGGCGCTGTTAAAATGTCCTTTGAAGTCAATGAATTTCCAACGGGCACCTAACAAAATTGTTCTTTTTGGCCTTCATAAATGTGCTCGTACTTTCTCCTCAGGCTTTTTGTACTATGAAAGTGAGTCAAAGCGTGACAAAAAGACTGTAGTTGAGTTTCAACAACACATTCCGGCGACAAAGTGAATGCGGCAGGTGCCTCCACTTTTATTTCGGAATTGAAACATTAATTTCTGAAACTTTTTGCCGCAGTTCGTCATGTGTGAAATGCGATTATGTTAACGTTTCAGTCACGTATTGAAATTTACTTTTTATATTGTGCGATTGTTTCACTTTTTATAAATATTCTTATATTTAGCCTACAATGATACGTGTTTAATGTTATTTCCAATATGAATACTTAAAACAAAGTTTTCCCAGCTTTTGAAGAACATTTGGCATGGCATGGCATTATATTTTTTAATAAATATCTAATTACCACTTTTTATGCCGTATTTTTCATAACTACTAAATATTTAATTACTAACTAAAAGTTTTAACTTTTAAAACATAAATTTACTTTAGGTATCAAAATGGTGTTGTTTTTAAATTTTGGGAAAGTAATTTGGAAAAGCAAGATTATGTAGAAACCTAATTACCCTATCTCATAATTGCCTTGTTTTGACGTCTACCCTTTGAGAGGCCGTCGCTTATTTCCCGAGTCGTCTAAAGATATTAATAACCATCTAAGTCGTCGGCTGTCTTCTATCCGACATCTCGGTCGTGTAGCTCACCCCCCTCCCCCTTGTGTTTTTCGCTAATACCCTTTTGAAGATGATAAGATGATGGTTTTACAAGCAAGCAGTAATTACGCCCGTCCAATTACTGTTCTTCGAGGCCAGCGAAACGAGTTGTTGAAGAAAGCTTTTGTTACTGAAATTTGAATGCCTCTACAAACCACGTTTGGTGTTTTCAAAATCTTATCGCGTCATTTAAAAAATCAACATTTAAAAAATCATTTAAATTGATTTGTATTCTAGTTACTTAAAGCGATTTTTTAATAAAATTGTTTAACTAATGGAATTTTCTTATAAAAAATATAATTATAAGTTCCTGTTAGCCAACCTTTTAATTTTTACCCCTTGCCATTTTTTACAAAATAAAATCATTTAAATAATACCATGTTGGTATTAATGAACTTGTCCAATATCACTTGTCATCAAGGTAGGGACTAGAACTAGTGAACGTATGAACATTCGTTCCTACGAAAATCCTTAAAATACAACGTTAAGTTGTAATAAAAAATAATTTAGAAGAAATATTTTTAATTCCACGTATGTTTCCAAGTAATTCACATCTAAAAGAACACTTTATAGCAGGAAATTAGCAATGTTTCTGTAATCTTTAAAGCTCTGGAATCAAAGCAGAGTGTGTTAAAAGGAAACCATAATTAGAGTCGACAAGTTGCCGATGTCGGCAGAAGTTAGCGGCGGGCGAGTGTGCTGGCAAAGGGCGCCCGGCGCGGGGGACGGTGGACGGGGTGGCGGCGCTCGCGGGCGCGGGGGCGACAGCGGGCGCGTCAGCGGGCGCGTTAGCGGGAGCGGACGCGGATGTCCACCCGCTATTGAAGCGCGCGTTCCCTGTAATTTCACCAACTCTGTGCATCGGACGGCCGCCAACTAATTTGTCATCCGAATATCAAATTACGCATGAAATGGCGCGTAACAGTATAGGTACTTGCCGCTCCGATAGCGGAGTTTTAAAACAAAATTTAATTCGCCGTCTGTATTGCAATAACCCTGGTAATTGCAGCCACTGTTCTGCTGACAACTAATTGGCAAGTAAATTTAGCGGAATCGAATAATTGAACACAATGCAATAATTGCTACTATGATAGCATAGCGTGCGCTAGTTTACATAGCTACCCTTCAATACAGCCTAATTGCTTTAATTTTGACATATTATACATGTAGAGAAATAATATACCTACACATTATGTTAGATATCAAGTAAATTTATCAATCATTTAGTGTTTGTTAATGGATTGCATTTCTTGTCCCGTATTATAAATAGTTCTGAGAAGTTGAGAAACAATTATAATTATTCTTCACCCTTGTTTTTGAACATAGTATATTGCATCCTCGCGTCATCGCTCTAGTATTAGGCACCGAGTATTTGGTTTCGTTTTTCCTACGAATTTGGGTCGTCTGCTTACACGGCGTTTTCTTACTTTGAAGTATTTCAAAGTATTATGGTTGCCTTCGTACGAAGTGGGAATTAGTCATATAAAACTCATGTTACTATTACGTGAGTATGCTTTTTTACGGTGTGTACATTTTAAGATTTTAGAGTAGTATACTCCATTTTTATTTTTGGATCAAACATGACTGTTTTTCGAAATCTACATGTGTTTATTACCCAATGTACATATTGAAATATTAAATACTAGCGTTTGCCCGCGACTCCGTCCGCGTAGACTACAGGGTTGGGTTCAGAAAGAAAATAAGTTGTAGTCTATTTTACTCCACAGAGTCCCATTTATGTCCATATCAAAAATCATTTACATCGGTCAAATGATTTAGGCGTGAAAGCATAACAGACATATAGTTACATATACATAGTTACTGTCGTCTACATGTCGTTTCATCATTCTAGCTTCAAAAATGTCGAATTTCCACTCAAACTTTCACCCCTATTTTATTTTACCGCCTTAAAAGGTAATTTTTTTTACAAACTTTTAATGTCATATTTATTTATATGTAATCAACAGCCTCAAAAATAAGTTTCAAGATTCTAGCTTTAAAAATGACAATACTTCTATACAACCTTTCATCCCCCCATTTCAACCCCTTAAAACCCTTTTTCCGGGATAAAAAGTAGCCTATGTCCTTTCTCAGGGTCTAAACTATCTGTGTACCAAATTTCATTTAAATCGGTTCTGTAGTTTTAGCAGGAAAGCGAGACAGACAGACAGAGTTACTTTCGCATTTATAATATTAGTATGGATATATTTTGTGAATCAAAGAAAATACGTCACAAACAAAAGATTTCAATTTATCGCTAACTTTATCTGGACTGCACAATATTCAATAAAATTCAGATACATTTAAATATCCCTCAACGGAACAATAACAAGAATGGCACCGCGTTAGGGTAGTGCGGTAGGTGCGCGTTCCCATGGCAACCTCGCCTAGGGCCAAGAGCTTCCCGGATTCACACAATGAAACGGCATAAGAAGTAATGACATCTAATTAATAACGTCTATCATATCTCTATTGCTCGGCTTATGTGTTCTTTGTGTGGGGTGAGCAGTCAGGCTTAGCGTAAGAGGATTGGTCGCGGCCGCATGATTTGTTCCGGAGCTCGTTAACCAACTATTTTTTGTCATTACTTTAGCGATTACGTTCGTATGACTTGAATTAATTTTATTGCACTTTGAAATCATTTTGCATTTAAAATTCCCCCTTGTATCTACGTCAAATTGTGAAGTTTATTACTTCTTAGTCCGCGGTTTCGGTTATATTTTAAATATGTATGGAACAGTATTGTAAATGATACTAAGTTTTTATTTTATTTTTTGTATGCCAAAAAACGGGTATACAAAATTTTGAGAAGTTTTGGTGTAAAGGTATAACCAAGAAACAAACTTAAATGCCTATTTACAATGTTAGAATTGGTGGAAGTAAAAATATTGTTCTAATATAATAATCACAACATGATTAGAAGTTCTGAGAGGTAAGGTATTTACTTATGTTTTGCATATTACAAATTTTCTGTAAATTCTATTTAAAGGCTAAAATTTATAACAATTTTATTTTTTAAACGATTGAACGTCCAGATAATTGTTAATTGTTATAACTCCATTACCAAGCCCGAGTGTGTGATTTCCGGGTTCCAATCTTCACTGCCCACGGACAAATCTTTAATTTGTCACGTGTACGAGTGTTTGTAATCAAGATTGGAGACGCCAGTGTTAAGGGATTACATTGACACACGTACCTCGACTTGATTTTCTTTAATCCCCAAGGACAACGGATAATTAAAGTTTCCACTGATGTGCGCCATAAAATTCCATGAAAATTGCTACATTTATTACTATGTTACAGCTTTTATTTTAGCACATGTTGACAGCAATATTATGGCGGGCAAGCTTTCTTTCTAATTAAGAGAATTTAGACGTATATATATCATATACGAATTTATGTCGACTAATATTCCGAAAGTGAAATTTATAATCTTATCACTAAGTTATAATCAATCCTGAACAACATACATATTTATTGATCAGAGCGATCTTTTTAGTGAGTACTCGTAGCATGAAAAAGAAAAAGCATTTACAAAAAAAGAATAAACATTGAACTCCAACGGAATTCCACTTCTTCAACAAGACTGAGCAAACACAACCTGGCACATTAAATTAATAATTTTTAATTTCATACAACATTCTTTGATGTCAATTAATACCGCAAATGCATTTTGACCGCGGATCAGACCGATGTAAACTGAACATGAAAGCTATTTTTTTAGCTGTCGGTCACGTATTATTAAACAAAAGGCCGATAATTATTGACACAGCGGAACATCAGTCTGCATCAATGCTTGACATGTTTCATGTTAATTGGATCGCGTAGGACAATAGCGACACAACCGATGCGAACCGTAGATGGGGTGCCCCGTACAGTTATTATGACATATTGTTTCAGATTGCAACAATTCAGCGTATTCAACAGACTGGACTGTAGCGGTGATGGCTGTTTTAAATTTAGTTTCGTCGAAACAAACCAAAAAAGTGTTCGACGACAGTTCGTTTGTTCGTGTATTGTGGAATGCGTTGCACATTATGAATAAAATGTTTTGCCGATATTTATTTGTTTCGTGTTTTTTTGGAGCTGTAGCGAATTATTTAAAAGTAAAATTGTTATTTTAATTCAAAATTCAAAACATTTCTACAACGAAAATTATTTCGAACAGCACCTACGCGGTCGTTTTCGAAATATTGCTTGAAATTCAGGTACGATACATTATCATTAACTCTGTTAAATATTATCGCATAGAGGCCGTCAATAATGTTCTTGCTCGTTAAATAATTCAATTTCGGTATTCTATGAAGCCCACACATTTGCGAGCTCTAAAAGCGCAGGCCCGTGATAAAAGCAATTAAAACTTTAACAACATCACTCGCGCTTTTTCCGATGTAGCTATGAAATAACTCCACATCGGCACTGGACTGAACAATGATATATTTACAAGCTCCCAGTAGTGCTATTCACAAACATTTAACGCGCTACAAAAAAATCATACAATTTATAAAGATTTGTCAAACAATCCCAGCTGATATTTACGAAGTTTTCCATTTCGAAACAAATTTGTTTTTAGCTTTTATGACAGATAATTTGTCAGGGGTAGCAGTGCGCAAGTCAAAGATAATTTATCTGTCTCAACCGCATTATTTATTACAACGCGTTCGCATCTCGGTAGAGCCCTTAAAGTAGGCGGTTAAAGGGGCTTCTTTAAGGCAAGTATACACTCAATTTTGCGGAGGTGAGTGCGAGGGCGGCGCGGGTTGCGTCTGGATGTGGTCAGACGGCCGCCGACGGGCCCTCTACCAAACATGTCTTATTTTTTGCTTGACTACTTTTAGTGAAATGTGCGAAACTAATGAGCCTCTGATAAAGAGGAAAATATTGCAACTCACGTGTGAGCATGTATCTAACCATTTGCCAAATTAATGTATTTCTTTTTGGAATATTTTTTTGCAACACAGTTCAATCCAGTAATAAATGTAATTTTAGAAAACAACTATAGCCTTATTACCTGCTTGAAATATTAAGTAATTATTTTTATGTTGTTTAAAGTATATATCATAAAAACGCGAGTGATGAAATTAGAAACGCAGATGGCGCTTAACGCCTGGCAACACTGACTGACATTTCCTCTCTCTATGGTTCCGCTACTCGAGAAGTGTACCACGTCAAATACTGTTGTCTCAATTCTGTACAAATTAATTCAAAATATAATATAATATCATCAAAAGCTCGTTTAATTCTATCAGCGAGTGTCTCAAAAATGGATATTAAATTATACCTCCACGATTTGTATACGATAATATGTAATATTTTAGGGACTCGACTTAGATGGTTTATTTTTAAGACATACATACATTTTTTATATAAACCATTTATCTTATATAATTATATTCACGCCTAAATCATTTGACCGATGTAAACGATTTTTGATATGGACATAAATGGGACTCTGTGGAGTAAAATAGACTACAACTTATTTTCTTTCTGAACCCAACCCTGTAATCTACGCGGACGGAGTCGCGGGCAAAAGCTAGTTCTGCTTATAAAGATATAATATCATTTGAACAGTTTATGTAAGAAGAGCTTACCTCTCTCTTCGACTAGAGGCATTAAAAATAACTACCACATGCATATTTTATGTAGGTAACCTGGATAATGGTAGTGGTATTTAATTATTTATTTAGTGCGAGATTAACTTGCCGCTCTGATCGGCTGATCTGTAATTAAGAGCTCAGTCGTGTTTTTCTCGTGATACAAAATGACTTGAATAAATAGGACGTGCGGCCGCAGATTATAAATTATGAATATTATTGAACCCACGAGTCACATTATTATATTATATTTCCCGGTATTTTTATTAAATTGCTGGGGAAATATTCTCGCTTTTTTATTATATTTATTTATCAGATTAGTACGATTACATCAATTACACTAATTGATAAACTTAATTGTACAATTTATAAAATCTAAAACACATTAATATAAAGAAAAAAGGAACCAGCGGAAAAAAAAAAAATATTAACATAACATAAAGTTTAAGTAGAATTATCAATATAGACTATCTATAAAATTCAATTAAAACATATATAAACCGAAATAATAATAATATAATATTTTATAATGGTAATGTGGCTGCTTAGGCACAATTATAGTTGCATTGTGGTCTAAAGAAAATGCGGTAATATTCTCAACAGTCAACGCAATTATGTCGTTCTGTTCCTCACCACATAGGGTTAGATTAAACCTGAAATAAGTCATGATTCCTATATGAACAGTCTGGCAGATTTTATAGTTTTTTTTTTAATTTGGCACGAAAATTGCATCCACCCAAAATGTTCTCTTACGAGTTGTTTGATAAAGTGTAGGTTATAAGAAAGTTGTTGAAATTATGTTTTTTTGTTCTTTCGCGCGAAAACTACTCAATGTGTTTTAATGAAATTTGATATTGAGGTGGCTGATAGACTCAATTTTAACTCGAGTAAAACCACGAGTCGTCACTAGTATTTTATTTGTTTATTACCTGATAATTATTATGTGACCTGTCAAAAAAGGGTACCTGCCTTACCAGTTGCTTATATTTTGATAAAAGTTATAAGAGAATATTTTAACCGTAACATAGGAAATGTGATTATTCTATATTACAAACATAACTATAGTAATGCTTACGGTGCACAATTCAACACAGTTGATTTAAAACACTGCCCTCTCATCAACTAATGAGTAAATTAAATTAATAACAGTTGGAATCCATTTGAAGTAGGCTACCTCCTATATGGGGAGGAATTATGATTGATGATAGGATATGATTCGTTTCCACTTAACACATCGTAAAAGGGGTTATTTTATTGCCTCCGGCTCTTGTTCCTGTGAGGTCAATGACTAATGAACAGCGTGGCTCAGCAGTTTTAAAGTAAGTAGTTTTTATGAAAGGGCCCTATTATTGGTAAACATTGAAAATTTATTAGCCATTGTTTATGTTTTAATTATAAACACAGTTTCTTTTGATAGAACTTAAGATAAGACTACACTAAGGTTTGACTTAAAAAAATATATTAATGGAATATTTTTATATAACTCTGTTTATTCATCATCATCAGCCCATATACGTCCCACTGCTGGGCACGGGCCTCCTCTACAACTGAGAGGGTTTAGGCCTTAGTCCACCACGCTGGCCTAGTGCGGGTTGGCGGACTACACACCTAAGAAATTCCTACGAACTTTTAGGTGTGCAGGTTTCATCACGATGTTTTCCTTCACCGTTAAAGCAAGTGATAATTCTTTGTGAATACACACATAACTTCGAAAAGTCAGAGGTGAGTGCCTGGGGTTTGAACCTGCGTCCGTCGAAATTTCGACCGCGCGCCTAAACCTCGAGGCCATCACATCTGTTTATTAAAACACCAAAAATGATTCTAATGATATGTACATACAACTATAACATGTAACCGAGTGGTAGCTTTGGTAGTGTACGAGAATCCGAGAAAGTCCGCCAATTCGATGGTCGGATGACATTGCCCAAGTGGACCATAGGACCGCAAAAAATGGCGATCTTTGGGGGAGGCCTATACCTAGCAATGGGTAAACGTGATGTAGGAAGAAGAATATGTATTGACTTCCATACATTTAATAATTATTTTAATTAAATATATAAAGAAACAAAAATGGAACTAAACACATTAGAAACTTGTCATAATCTTTATTTTATTCGATTCAACATAAAGTATCCTCAGAGATTGCATTTAAAAACACTCATCTACCAATATCCATGCTTCTTGACTTACGTCTTTGGATATTATGCCTTTTGGCCTCGACTGTCGATTACCCACTACAATTAGCGAAGTCGCAATCAGCACAATATTTTTACAGCATGAACATATTCTGAATATTGATAAATATCAGCCCGATATTCCATTACTCGATTAGGAACAACCGATAGGTTTTTACACCGGCATATTGGCAAAAATGTTTCAGTTTATAAAACACCTGCTTTATTATTTAGCAAAAATTCGACCTTACAGCTTGTTGTGAATTATTAAAGTTCAATTTAAAAACTAACGCGTTCGGAAATGGCGAGCTTGTATCGTGAATAAGCAAAATTGTGCGCGAGCGGGACCCGTGCCCAAGTAATGTATTAATGATCTGTGGGCCACTGTGTCTAATCCACTACTAGACAGCCTCCAAAGCATTTCATTTTATATTTTCTGTTTGTACTCAGTAATTTAGGTAATATTTACACAGTATACCCTCGAGCTGTGGTTATTTAATGGAACACGTGAAAATATATTTTAATATTTAAACTAATTGAACCATATTTAAAACGTGAGGCATAAAAAGAGAATTATGCAATGCAGTTAATGGATTCTTCTAATAGTAACACACCAAACCTCAATGTACCTGTTAGTAAGGTGTGCTGCCAAAATGACCACGATAACGAAGAGTCAAACCAGTTGTACTTGTTGCAAATTTGGCTCATCTTTAGGCGTAGCAAAGGCATATTGTCCATCCGTAATGGACGCGTTTCATTAATAAATTTCATCAAGATTATATATAAATTGCACAGAAAATCAGGGCTGATATTATGTGTAAATACTAAGGCCACATATTAGCGAATAATTTTAATTTACTATAAAATAAATAAATAAATACACCTGACAGTCACATACATAGTTCGGACCCCACATTAAGATACAAGCCTTATGTCGTGGGTATCAGAAACTACGAGAGACTTTTCGGTCTAACAAACACCCAGACCCGAAACAAATATTTGTAGATCACACAAACATTTGTCTCGGTGCGGGGTTCGAACCCGCGGCCTCTCGTTTCGCAAGCTGGTATCTAGCCAACTGCGTCACGGGGCTGTCATCATAAAGTTAATAATTTCAAAATTATATCAACTTTGTTGTTAAGTGCATTGTGGTCCAAATGATATGTTAAGTTGTAACCAATCATTGCGATTATCTGCCACCAGTCATCACATTTAATGCAATTCTGATTATTACCGGATATACAAAATCCAATCTTGAAAAGCGACATTCTTGCTTAGATCGTTATAGCAGATTATAACTATAGTTATTTAGTTTACTCACCCCTTATACTGGGCGTATTAAGGTCACTAATTATAATTTTGTGTAACGTTAGTCAAAAAATAAAAAAGTGGGTCAGTAATATCCCGAATCTGTGTAATAAAAAATAAACGCTACCTCGGGCTTAGAGATATGACAACACAATAAGCTTAGGCTGAAACAAAAACACCAGCTGGAAATGTAATTCAAGGTACGACAAATACAAAATCACAGCGCACGGATAATTTTAAGAGTTAAAATTTAATTTCAAAATTCCGTTCCACAAAAAGTAGCGGTTTTTGCGGTAAATAGATTCACTAAAGCATTTTCCGTGTCTCGGTGGAGCGAGCGGTGCGATATGCGCACGTACTGGTCTTTGCCTATTTCCACTTCCATGTTGAGAGCGGACCACGCACGGCACATTAAAAAACTAATTGAAACAAAAGCGTAAGTGTTACATACACGCTAGTTGCAAATTATTCTAGCCTAGGAGGTTATATCATTGCAGTTATATATATGTACCTAAGTACTAAGCGTTGTCATAATGGTTTAGATTTTTTTATTGATATTCGCTTCTTAAAAAATATTCCTATTATCTTATTTTCAATGAAATGAAGATCGCGAAATCAATTTTCTTTAAAAACACTTGCGATGGGCTCATCCATAATAGCTAATTTTTTTTTCGTAAATAATAAAAAAATTAATAAAGCAGTGTATATGACACGGAAGCTAATATAACAGCTCGCAGTTTAGGTTCCATTTATTCATAAAATATTGTATAGTTATTTACCCGTGGTACGTTAATTGCATCTAATTTCACATATTGTATTTGTCTTTTATGTGAGGGTGAAACCTCATAGTTTAATATTTTGTTTCCCGCGTTGCTGTGAAGTGGACAGCTCTTTGTTTTCAAACTCCTCCTTTATACCTTTTTTCTGATTTACTTCGTTGCGGGATCATGACACATTAGGTTCCCTTAGATTCGCTTCTGCCTCGTGGTCTCGCGGTACAAGTATGTGCCGTGCGATCTAGAGGTCCTGGGTTCGATTCCCGGGTCGGCAAAGTGTTATTGGGTTTTTCCATATATGACACGGCATGAAAAATAAAATGTTGTGTCGGGTAGAAAGGGAAGTTAGTATGATAAAGAAAAGAGACATAAGGTGATGTAATTGGTAATAAGAGAGAACAGAAATATAATCTTTAAGCGGAGGATTGTAAATAAATGTACCCAAAAGTCACATACATAGTTCCGACCACAAACTAAGATACTAGTCTTGCGTAGTGGGTATCAGTAACTACAAGAGACTTTTCGGTCTCACATAAACATTTGTCTCGGTGCGGGGATCGAACCCGAAGCCTCTCTTTTCACAAACGGGGGCTTAGCCAATTGCGCCCCGGGGCTGTCAAATAGAAGTTATAAATGGAAAGGCTTAAACAATCAACCACTGCGCGATGCCAGGTCCTTACCTACCCACCTAACTTACATTGTTATACATAGGTATAATATCGTCGAGGAATCAGCAACACCACCGAGCTCGATTTTTATCGAGTTATTGGTATCGTTGGATTCGTATTTTCAATTTTATAAATTAAAATTTTACATACAATTTTTCTTTGAGAAAACAGATAATGTCATCATAGATATCGAGAAAAACTTCAGTCAATTAGGCCTTGATGGACGGAAAAATCGTTTTTTTCTCTCTCCTGAAAAGTTGTGAAAAACGAGCTTGGTGGTGTTGCTGATTCCTTGACGATATGTTAGTAAAGAATTACTATAAACAGTAACATTGGTTAATAAGTGTGAGGATAAGTAGCTAGGGGGCATGTAATGACTAATAATAGAGATGTTTAATTGCTATGAATCAAAAAGTATCGCTAATTATAAAGATAAAATTCACATTCACTCTTTTTGCCATATGTTATTAAAGCCTACACAATTTTTTTTATTATAATTTAGTATTTAAATACATAGATATCAAAACTCCTTGAGCTTAATTTTACTAAAAGCGATACTTGAATAATGAATATCTTTTTCCTTTTGTGATAATTCACGTAGAAAATGTTTCTGCATACGAAAAAGATTAAAGGTAAATGATTATATCTCCAATATATTCAAGAGACCGAAGACGCAGAACTAGCAATATTTGATCCACCTAAGCTATATTAAAACGATTTAATACAAGAATTGATACTTGCGAATAATGATTACAGTTTCTTCAGATGTTTTGGGCTTAAACGTTTATCGAAACCAAAGGTCGGGTAAGGGTCAGGCCGATTTACAATGCTCGAGGGAAGGACGTTAACGAACGAATATTCGCTTAGTCAAAGCACGTAGCTTGTACCTAATGTATTCGGATAACGCCGGAAGCGTTGCATGGCGACATAACACGTCCAGCTATGGATCCATAGTAAAAAGTCGTACAGCGCACTAGAAATATACAAAACATGCTTCGCAATTGAATCGCATACTGATTTTCCAGATAGCACATTTGTTATCTAAGCAAATGAATTTAATGTTTTAAATATTCATACGGTAAAAAAGGAAATCGAAGTACAATATTCTCATTAAAAAAACGATCATGCACCCGCTAAAAGATTCGAAATATGAAAATATATAGCATGATATAATTACAACTTTCAAACAAATCAATTGTTAGAGGGTAGCGATCAACGTGTTTTATAAAAACTTTTTTTAATAGAAAAGGAGGCAAACGAGCTAGTGAGCCATCTAATGTTAAGTGGTCAACACTGCGCATGAACACCCACAAAAATTGTTTATAAATATATATAAAAATGAATCGCCGTTCGTTAGTCTCGCTAACACTCGAGAACGGCTGGACCGATTTAGCTGATTTTGGTTTTGAAATGTTTGTCGTAGTCCAGGGAAGGTTTTAGGCGGTGAGAAATTATTGCAAAATTGCGAGGAAGATAGTAAAAACAGCAATTTAATTTTCCCATATAAACTGTTCTAGCAAATTTCCTGTCAAATATATAAAGTTAAATTAAAGAACGTATTTAAATAAGGGTTTCGAATCGACAACATATATCCACAATATTCGAATAATTGCGTATTTTAGATTTTTAAAATGTAGAATAGAATGAAAAGAGATTGACATATTTATTAGTTGTCAAATATGTAGTTATGCGTGCGTTCAGAAATTTATTTTGCGTAACTAAGGAAAATATATCAAGCCTCATTATCCAACTGAATTTTTAAACTCCTTGGTTGTCTGGTTTACAATTTACAACTGAGGGCGGGCTCGGTAGTCATCATTGTTCGAAATCTAAAATACCCTAAACTATGCAATGAAATGCGGCTTATTTTAAGAAAACTGTTGAGTAATGTGATTCACGCAACGATTAGATCCAAGGAAAACTTAAAGATGAGTTGGTTTGCTTCTCATTGTAAGGTTTTAAGCTTCTCATTTTATAGTTAGGTCCATGATCCAAACGGATATGCCTGAGATTTTAATTTTTAATGGCTGGACCGATTTTAATGAAATTTTCTGTATATCCAAGTGGATTCGTAAATGGGTTAGATTTGCAATTGGACCAGATAGGTGGCGCTGTGATCGAGTTCTGGGATTTTAATTGTTAACGGCTGGACCGATTTTAATGAAATTTTCTGTGTATCTTCAGGTAGATTCGAGAATGATTTTTCAAATTCAAATTCTAATTATCTTTATTCAAATAGCCTTTTATAAGTTCTTTTGAATCGTCAATTTTACACATCTTTAATTTTTTTTTTTTAACTATTGCCGCTTCGAAACGTGTAGGTAATAGCTGCGGAGAAGAAACGGCAAGGAACTACCTTAGCAACACGACATGTCATTTTCTTTTTCTAAAAAAATATATTTCAATTTTACATTATACATGTCATAACGATACAAACTGTAGCAACAAAACAAAACTCCGATCAATTTACTTACTCCCAGGGCTTTATCTTTTATCTTCAACAAAATCTGAGATTTTATAGTATGCTTTTTTGTAAAGCTTATCTTTAATTGATTTCTTAAACTTAGATTTGAAATTGGACCCGATAGGTGGTGCTGTGATCGAGTTCTGGGATTTTAATTTTTCGCATATCAGAAAATAACTCCAAAATCTTAAACAATTCACTTTCTTTGTTCAAAAGAAGGCAGATTAATTTTTTTGTGTGTCTTCAGGTTGATTTGAGAATGGTTTAGATCGGAAAAAAAATAATTTTTGAATTTAAAATTGTGCACAGGACAACGTCTGTCGGGTCCACTAGTTGCTTATAAAAAGTAGGAACTAGTCAAGGGATTGATAGGCGGTTTTGAATTAAAAAATATTTATTTAATCAAAACCTTAATTTAGTACAGTGTTTTCTGAGCAAGAGCGGAATACAGAATGAATTACAATTGAAATATTTCTTAAAGCTAGTGTTTTACAAAATGGTGTCAATATTTTCTGCAAGTCAACATAATTTGTTCTAGAACTTTCCAGTGGCACGTGTATACATAAATGCTGATTAAGATTCCTTCAATTGGTTATTTAGGTTTGCTTACAAAGCATATATTAGTAGGGTGACCATCCTTAACTCCTCCCCCCCTAAGAGAGAAATCGGCTGGAGACAATTCTTTTGGTTCCGGCTGATTTCGACTTAGTACTAGGATTTTCCTAAAGATTTTATATTTGACAATCAAAAATGCTAATGAGGCTACAAACATTATTACTATTATACTTATTGTCCAAACACTTATATCTTGGGTCACTGAAATTTCACTTTTATCTACACTTTCACTGGTATATTTTGCACTATTTAGAATGTCTTTTATATCGTTGAGGTCTACGCCGCGAAGGTCCACTTCTGTCATCTACCGTGATTTCGTGTTGTAGTCCAGGCATGGTTATAGCTCGCAGCAGCAGACTCATGTCGGGTGTCCTTGTTTCAGCTACCTTACTGATCATCTTATCTCCAATATATGTCTCGCAGTTCTGGCTAGGGATTACCAGAAATGTTCCTCTCAGGTTGTATTTCATGACTTCATTGTTGCAGTTCTCGGAAAGTGCCAGGTTGTGCTTAGTAAAAATCAACCATATTCTATTGGCTACCATGTGACTCCTTGCATCTTCTATTTGAACGAAGGTCTTGTGGCATGAAGAATAGTTTTTCAACAGCATTATTTGTTCAACGCACGTTGTGTCAGCGTATTGCACGATGTCATCTTCTTTACAGAGGACACGATCACCTTCGATCTGCTCGCATGGTCTAGCTACGGGTCTAAATTTCAATCCATTCACTATGAGGTAGGGATATTTTGGAATAATAATAGAGGCTTTTAAGGAACTGGGATTATATGTAGGTATAGGTATAACCTTAAAGTAATTATACGTGATATTGTCTAATAAAGGAACTTCTAACACAAAAACTAATTTATTACCATCCGAATAAGATTTAAGAACTATAGTACTTTCTAGTTTCGTAAGTTTTTCCTTACCTACCGTATACACTAACCTATTATGATTCTCTATTAAATTAGCTGCTTCCCCGCTTAGTCTACTCGTTATTGCGTTAAAAAGATATTCGTTTTGTAAATCATCATCCCGATATAGATTAATTATATATTCAGTTTTACGAATAAATAACGACAAGAGCCTTGGTTCACCACTATATACAGGGATTATTCCTAGAACCCCGGGTGGTACAACCATGATTCCTTCCATTTTAGTTACAAAATAATAAACTCACTGACAAAAATACCTATTAACCTAACGTGAAAATTAAATCACTTTATCTATCTATTAACGTAAATGCGCTACGTGCCAGACGGGCTTTTTCTAATCCCTATAAGTACACGAAACACACACGTATAATGATCACCAGGAAAATCAAAGGAAAATTGACGGGAAAGTGAACAGATCTACTCACATGACCCACAGCTTTTCCGCTCTCCTTCTGTGATCGGTGATTCTGCTCCTCAGCTTGCTCTGCACCGTGGCTTTTCTTGACGAATTTATTTGGTTCGCTGACCCGCTGAATCGTTGAAACGAAATTTGGAGTCTTTTCCGCGCCCGAAAATTTGATTCGCGATGGCACAGAGGACCCAAACGACAAGGTCACTTACCGGCTGCGCCAGTCAAGGGATTGATAGGCGGTTTTGAATTAAAAAATATTTATTTAATCAAAACCTTAATTTAGTACAGTGTTTTCTGAGCAAGAGCGGAATACAGAATGAATTACAATTGAAATATTTCTTAAAGCTAGTGTTTTACAAAATGGTGTCAATATTTTCTGCAAGTCAACATAATTTGTTCTAGAACTTTCCAGTGGCACGTGTATACATAAATGCTGATTAAGATTCCTTCAATTGGTTATTTAGGTTTGCTTACAAAGCATATATTAGTAGGGTGACCATCCTTAACTAACTTCTTTAAAAAAAAAAAAAATTCACAAGGTATGTTCGTTTATCACGGGTGATAAAACACAAAAGCAAATATCCTTTTCCCAGGGGATAATCGACAACCGATTCACATTCTGTACATTATTGTGATTTTTCTCATTAGTCCGAAGAATATTTATTTAAATAAATAAATAAATAAATACACCCAACAGTCACATACATAGTTCTGACCCCACACTAGGATACAAGTCCTGTGTCGTGAGTATCAGAAACTACGAGAGACTTTTCGGTCTCACAAACACCCAGACCCGAAACAAATATTTGTGGATCACACAAACATTTGTCTCGGTGCGGGGATCGAACCCGCGGCCTCTCGTTTCGCAAGCTGGTGTCTAGCCAACTGCGCCACTCATCATCATCATAATCATCAGCCTAAAGACGTCTACTGCTGGACATAGGCCTCTCCCAAAGACTTCCAAAGTGTTCTGTCGTAAGCGGTAATATTTATTTGCTCAATTTATTATTATTTTACTACTTCATTAGGAAATCCTACTGAATTACAATACACAGCAGTACCGCATTGTTACTAGCCATAGATGTATGAGTCACAAATGTATAGAGGTATGCGTGCTTGCAGAATGCGGTCTGTAATGTCTTACATTGTGGTAGTTGAGCGTAGGTGCGGCGCACGTTAATTACACAAAATTGTGACGTCACTAGGGAGGATCTCCCGCTTGCCGCCACAGGTGAACTTATAACGTATGCAGTTTCACAATTTACTGCTGTTTGCTGACAATTTGATTTAAATAACTGAGCATTTGCAGGTTTGAGTATATTAGTCATTCCAACTTGAAATTTCAAAATGCTTTTAATATAATTTCATTAAATTAATTACAAACTCAATCCTAGTTTTAGAAAATGATGTATTAAGTAATTAAGTAACTATAACTTTTTGAAGCAAACATATGAAATATTGCATCTGATAGTAATCTTCTCGCCACATAATGATAAAAATGTTAGCTGGAACTTCTCTGTTGTCTAACCAAGCGCTTGTAATATTTTTTCTTCAGAGATAAGGAAAATATTAAACCTATGTAAATGTAAATTGTCGTTACTGAGAACAAGAATTGAAATTACCTTATAACTTGTTAAAGAATTCTCTTTGGTAATGTTGTCTCATACTAACAAAAAAATTCTCCATATTAGAATAAGGCATTTTTTTTAAATCTTTGAAATTTAAATATTCTTTAAAAAATTGTATGTCCATTATCATTCAAAAATTTAAAGGTTATTTTGTGTTCGAATTTTTGAAAAATCCATTAGACCGACGAAAAATCCTCAAAAATATACATCTCAGTGTGGATGCAGAAAAAATATTACTTTTGAGCTTTTAGTTCGCGCAAAAAGCGAGGTTAACTCAGTTACATGCAGTACTGGGAAATGCAAAAAAATTACGCCGAGCGCGGAACGCTTTTCCATTCTTATTATTGTGGACTGAGTAGCGACGCATTTGTCGATATTCATTTACTCTTTTCTCGTGGTAATTATGTTCTACTGTTTTTTTTCTCACGGCAGTGGCGCCTTTAAGCAGGAATAGAAACAATTCTGAATACAATTGAATTGCTCTTTTAGAGATACACACAGGAGTTTAACGAGTCGAGTTTAAATTTATTTATCTACCTCTTACGTCATGGCGTTGGCATTACACCGTCTGTGTAATTCTCTGAAGCTGTTAAGACTTTACTTAGGGTTTTGTTAAATACTCGGTCTCTGTATATTTTATGAACAAAATTGACAGGCATATGCTCTGAGAACGGGTTTACAAAAAGTGTCAAATAATATTATGCATTGAATTCAATAATTCCAATTTTAACTTTCTGAGTAGATGCTAAGTTATTTAAAACATTTGTTGGTACATGTACACAAGTCGGAAAAAGGTTACGGAGAAAATCTTGTTCTGCTCCATTCAGTACTCAACGATGTGGTCAGTAATGTTTTCCGTACGTACCTACGAGGACTTGATGCCGGATTATGTTGACTCGCTACGTACCTATACACGGTAAAAGCGCCGTTTGAATTCATTCCAATGGTTTTAAATGATGCGGCTACACTGATATCCTTTTAAAAAACAATATGCGCTCGGAGAGTTCTCTATTAAATGGGGATCATTAAATGGTGTATAGGTATAGAAGAAAGTACTCAATGTCTTTGGATTTACGTAAATGTTGAATTCACATATACATATATTTCTGACTAGATATTATCATACTTTTGAATGTGTAAGAAAATCCGAAAGCCTTTTTGGTTTAACATAAAATCGTCGGGGTGCGGGGATCGATCCTCTTGTTTCACAGGCTGTCTAACCTACTAGGCCACGAAGGCTGACATAAATGTGATGGCTGCCTTTGAAAAGCGCGAGTACAATAAGGCAAAGAACAGGGGCGGGGGGTTAAGGGTTGTTGGGCCCTCAGAATCTCACTCATCGAACGATACGCGACGGTAAAGCTGTTTTGAAGAGTGTCATCACCCCAATAGAATCGAGCGATCCGTACTGAGTGTAAGCTGACAACAGCGTGGCTCTATCACGTACTTATGATATTAAATATATAAATATAATATTAAAAGTACATAACAAGGCTGCAATCTGTACGCTTCTGGTTGAAATTACTGTCATGAATGTAAGACATGAGAAAATAGTTGTTAGCTTCTTCTGACACTACTGTTTCCGTTCAAGAGTTGTCATATTTAGATGTATAATTATCTTGAAAAAGTGCTAACGTTTTAATATATCGACTAATAAAAATATGTGCTTCCTGAAAATTTGAGATTTACCAATTTTTAATAAATATATTTAGTACCGGATTTGCTATTCTGAAACTGAAATTTACTAATCATTTACGTAAAGCATACTTAAATTCAAAATGAAACGAATAATCTATTAGAAAATAGAAAAAAATGTGAAGTTGTAATAATCGGATTAAAACCCTCTCGGTATTATATTTAATTTAAGTTTAAATTTGGTCAGCAAAAAACTCGCAATTAAGAAACCACTAATTCCCTTGCTTGTGGCTAAATAAAGCGAAGTAAACAAAAGTGCGATTAAAAATGTAAATTAGAGTACATTCCCAATTCTAAAGTTTAAAGTATTTTCTCGCGGATAAGTTTAAATTAATGTGGACCGTCACAGGCACTTTTACTGGCGCGGCGACCAGGGGCCTCCATCAATTTTTTATTAGCTTCGAGATTCTCTTTCCAAAGAATTCGAGGACAGCAGCTATTATATTTAATTAGAGACCACACTACCGACTTTTATTGAATCTGACACGTCAAAATTTGTCTCGTTGCGACGTTTGCCGCCTCGCCATTTAACGGGAGCTCGGAATGCAAAGCATTTTCGATCCTTTTGATGAGCGCTAAGATTAATTTCGGAGGGCTTGCCATGTTCAAAGGAAAATTTAGAATATAAGTGCATTAATAAAGGTTTTTCGGATAGGCCACTCCGCAGCTAAAAATGTCTTTATTAAATTTTGGTGGGCTTTCATGTGCATATTCGGTGACTGTATTACGTAAAAGCTTTTTGTTGGCGTACCGGGCTTTGTTGTGAACTTTTAAACTTCATTTTGGAATATAATTTGATCAAATCTGATATTTCACTTACTGGCATTTTTCGGAGACGAACTTATTGGTTTTTATGAATCTATTACTTTATTCAAAGATTATATTAACAAAGAATAATTACTTTTTATAGGTATTTCAATCTGTCTTGAGATATACACTACACAATATTTTGTATGTACACACATACATATGTGAGTTAAGAATTTATGACTGTGCCTGTTAGGTATAATATTTTTTTATGTACTTAATGTTACAGTAAATAATCTAAGAAATATATAATTAATTCATACAACCAGGTATAAATGAAATCAAATGTCGTTAAACAAAAATATACTATTAGTTATACGAGTAGGTCTCGCTAGATGCTGCGCAAGCGCGCTTCTTTCAGACATCGGTTTTATGAATAGATTCTTCACTACAGTAACCGTAGGCCCTATTTTTAGAGTATTAGTAATAAATTAATATTTTGGTACTTTACTTAATACGATACATATTATTCTAAAGGGTTAAATATCAAATATCAAAATAAAATTTTGATGTGGGAAAAAATCTAGTGGTAGTTAACATCGATCTGATTAAGCTTCGTGTTTTTAGACAAAAACTTTTTTATGAATTCAATCATTATTCTAATAGGATGACATAATTCAATAGCACTAAATTTTTTGGAGAAATGGACTGCAAATTATATTTATTAATTAATTACAAAGTTTATTTGGGTCTGAATTACGGTAAAAGTAATTTAATTAAAAGATAAAATATTACAGTACCTATGGTGACTGGAGCTGGAATGTCCCGTCGTTGAACTGGACATCGGGGACCTAGCAGGGTAGGTGCCGGCGCCCGCACCTTCCGACATACCAAATTCTGAAACAACAAAACAAACTCATAAGCCCATTATAACTCAGTTTCAAAAAGAACATCAACAGCATACGTGACGTGAACACGATTCAGAATGTGCATGCATAATTAAATTATACTAAGCCGGTTAAACGTTTCGGTTTTTCATTTATTGTCAAGAAAGGCTCCACAACATATTGTTCTGCTGGCGGCGGCCGTTCAGTGCACGCTAGGTTTCGTCCACAGTACGTCCGTATGAAATGCGAGCGAATAGAGGGTGCGGCGGGTAGACTACGGCTCGTCGCTAAACTATCAATCCTTGTGTCATGATATCGACAGCGCATTTGTTTGCTCTCACCATTTTTGTCTCAGTGTTTCCTCGTTCCTTTGGCGCTTTATTTGTGCGGTGTGAGGCCAGCGGCAGCGATCAATCTGCCGAATGTAGCCCGTGAGCATGATGGATGTTACGTCGAAGAGCGGACGACTCTCGTGCTCGCGCCTCGGTCACAACACACCATACATTTTACCGACGGGTTTTTTCGGACCGCCTCTGATTATACCTATCCTGTTGTCGCAGCTATCTAATGAATTATTTACATTGTTATCCAAGTCTGTGACTGATGTTTATGTGAGTGGACTTTTACTTTCCTAAAAAGCAATTTGTTACGGATTCAGAGCCCTTTTGTGTTTTTATAGCAGTCGTATGAAAGTTTAAATTTGTCCATTTTATTTCAGAGCTTCAATTTTCTAGGTTTTCTAAGTAATCATGTCAGAGGTTAAAAAAGTCCTTTGGCATTGTGAGACTCGCTGTTCTTATTATACATACACCAGCCATCACGAGACCGTGAATTATAACTTCCTGTATTCCGTTTTATTTATAATCATGCAAATTTATTACACAAGAATTCCGCATATAAATATGCAAATATATGATTTGAGCACAAGAAATGGAAATAAATCTGGTGAATTCACAGTATTCATTAAAGAAATTTGGATGGAAAACAGTACCGGCACCTTAATATTTCACGAGCTTTCTCCATATTTTATTTTAACACGTCTGTACAAAAATGGCATGCACATAAATCTCGAACAAATCATCTTGACAAAGTTTTAAAGTTAGTCTCAAAATTAAGCTAACGTACGACAGACTTACATAAAAGTTAAGATATTAGGAAGATTAGAAATGTTAAGAATCCTTCCAAGTAAAATCCACAACATCTAACGAAAACTTCTGTCCAACACAAAGTTTTAAGTGCTAAGTTAATTCAAAAAAATCTTACATATGGAGTAACAAGCTGTTTGCACGTTACGCACGTAATTTAATAAATGAAATGTTAAATAGCACTTTTGTAACGCTTCCAAAGAGATTATGTCAAAACAAATTACAGAAATAAGTACACTGCTTAATCTAATGAAAATGAAAATTGATCATCGCTAACTAAGATAAGTTTGGAAAGTTATGATGGAACGAAAGTGCTTCCACGACGACGCGACCAACTCGAGCAAAACAAAAATGTTCCTTCAATGATTTAGTTTCACACTGGGTAACTAATTATTGTTCAAACAAGAAACCTAACGAGTGAGCCCATTAATCACAAGCCATTAATGTCATTGCTTTGTTACCAAATGGACACCGCCAGTAAACATAAAAAATGGGTGTGTAAAATTTGCTATTGAAAAATTACGGTGTCCACCATTTGAGGGACTTTGCATATTACGTAAAAGCCAATTTACGTAGAGAAATAACGTTGTTAATTAATGTACATACATTGATAACAGTAATAGCTCATTGAACACAGTTTTTATCTTGTTCGGGAGGAGAGGTAGAAGTATACAAGATAAAAATTACGTAAATATGTATTAGAAGTATTTCATTACATCGCGTTTGAGTTTGTTGAACAATTTTATAAATGTCCCGTTAAAATTATTCTTTATAAATACTTCTTCTTATTACCTTAGTGGGAAAAGTAGCAAGCAACTTGAAGGTAGGAATGTATTAAAAACGATTTTCAGTAAACTGCCCCACACTGACGACTTTTATGAATACAATATGAGGAGCGGGCTATTTTTACATACAAAAATCGGCACGCAGTCAAAGTTCACATGTGGTTACCGCTAGTGGCCTACCTTAATTTTCCTCCACGGCCCGCGATCTGAATACCAAAGACAAAAAGGACATCAGCTTCGCCCGAAAACAGAACGAGATTTTCATACAAATTACATGTAAGGTAGCGCGCGACTAATATACCAATATTTTGTTGAGAAATAAACAAAGGCATAAGAAGTATTTGTATAACAAATGTAATTATAGACATAATAAGAGTAAGGAATAATGAAATGTTGGTGTTATTAAAAATATTTTTTTAACCGTTTCAGCCCACGGAGTACCTTTTACCCTTCACGCAGTTAGGTACTATCGCGAGTTAATGATGTTAAAATATTAAATTTAATTTTGTGAGCAAGGAACGCTTGTGGAAACGCTTTTCCGTAACGTTGTTGAGAAGCCGACAATGCAGGAGTAATTTTGCTTATTTCGGCTTAAATTACTTGATCTCGTTTACGGCCTTTGAAGATTGTACAAAGTTTTCACAAAGTTTGTGTCTAATTTATTGTTTACCGTCACTTTCTTGTATTTATTTACCGTACCCGAGTTAACCGCGTAAAACATTTCAAAATTATTTTATTACTAACTTAATTTAGATTTATTGAAATTTAAAATTCTAGACATTTATTACTTCAAAGTGAAACTTGATCACATAAATTTAAATTGTATGTTAACGAGTAATGTGTGGAGCAGAGGAACGGCACAATGGCATGAGAGCAAATGAATTCAATCAAAGTAGTTATGTAAATTACAAAGGCGAGTAACAGCTTAGAGCGAGGAGTTAAGAAGCAACAAATTTTCGTTATCTCGCCGCTGTGGGTCCTGCTAAAGCCAATAAAACGCGTCTTCAAGACACTAAATTCTACCCACCATAATTTTAAAGGACTATTTTAACATCTGTCTATTAGGAATGAGATAATGCCTGGCAAGTAAATATTTCACAAGGACAGAATTTTTGCACCTCGTTCAATATTATATTTAATGGCCCAGATAAATAGATCTTATGGTATGTAAAATATATTACTAGTTTTATTAGTTTTTCCTTTATATTACTATTTTGAAGAATTTACAACTAAACTTTTATCCAAACTGGACAATATTTTAAATGAGCTGTAATGGATCGCACTGGTGCTACTCTTTTATAGGCAATTAAGCTCAAAGTATAATACTTACATAATACTATCGGTATCGGGATGTATAAAGAAAAACGACATCGACGACTGCCTCGTGGTCTCGCGGCACAAGTATGTGCCGTGCGATCTACGGGTCCTGGGTTCGATTCCCGGGTCGGGCAAAGTGTTATTGGGTTTTTCCATTAGGAAATTCTCAGTAGCAGCACGGAGTCTGGAATTGTGCCCGAAAAACGGCAATAGGCTCGCCACCTATTACGCGGGACTTATACATACCTGGTGAAATGTGGGTGCAGAAATACACCTCTGCCTACCCCTTCGGGGAATATAGGCGTGAGTTTGTGTATGTATGTATGTATGTACATCGTTAGTGCAAATAAAACACTAATTCCTTCTGTATACTGTGTGTACAGTATATATTTTTCTGAACAAAGACTATTAAGTAAGATTACTCATCAATATGTTACTAAACATCTCGGTTGCGGGTGAAGGCATAAATCTCATATCATAAAAGCAACTAATGATGCGTGGTTATTGAATCACAGTAAGAATTTAATCTCAACTTAAGTGAAGGTGATTCCCTTATAACTTTCGAACATAGTCGCTAATAACGAAACTTGCGGTTAATAGCGTGGAGTAGGCAACCGAGGTGGGGTGCTGGGAGGGAAAGGGAGGTGGCGGGATGAGGCTCGGTGAAATTTCGAGACAATTCAATGGGAAAATCTGCCTTTGTGAAAGTTCTATTGTAGTTATTATATTCTAACTTCACATTATAATAATGTAAGTAGTTTGAACAAATCCTATTTAAGTAAAACAGTTGCTTTGGGGATTTTGTATAGAACGAGTATTATGATTCGCACCACAGAATAATGCATAATAGTTTAGTTTGCGAAACATATAATATCCATTATTTCATTATTTTATATTAGTCATTGTACTGAAGTTATTTTAGTCATAAAATTTATACGAACAATAAAGGGCGCTTAGAAGTTAAATGAATTCCACTCAAATGAAGCCGCGATCCAAATATGTCATTAAACATTTAATGTTAGTATCGATATAGATGAAGTAATAAATGGAACACTTACTGATTTATAGATACGTATAATGTATACTTTCAGTGAGAGCAGGCTTTCAGGCGGTGCGGCGCGCGGCGCGAACATATCGAATCTTTATGACGTCATTAAACATATTTTTACGAGGACACCACCGTGTTCTGTATTATTAGTAGGAGGGCGGCGAGCGTCACAATGGTATTTCATTGGCCAGTAATTCATGGAAGTGAAACCTTCAGCGAAATTGACAGCGTGCGTGCAATAAACCATTTATTGCAACGCGTTCGCAGCGCCGGCAAGAGGGAACATTTTCATATTAAAACGACTTAATGCGCCATTATTGCCATTATTGATCTAGAATCTCCTTGCTAAGTGGCTCATAGTGAAATATATTTCCCTTTTGAGCGAACTTCGTGGATATTGCACTTTGCATTTAAAGGGGGTAGCGATTCAGCTCTTCTCGAGAGCGCAGCACAGACAGAAACAAGCCTTCACAAACAACTGGTATCGGAAACTACTCTACCAGTCAGAAAATATATCTTACAACTTGTTATCATTACTTGATCGGATAATTTGTTCCACGACGATATTATTTCAAAAGCGTTGCTAATTGAATGTTTAGACCGTAAATTAAAAAGATTCTTTGTAACGGAGCCATAAACATGTATTTAACAAATTACTTTAGAAAGAAGGAAAATTACAGAAATCTAAACAAAACACCCAGGGAAGCTGACAAAATGCCATGTCAATTCACCAAATTACGGAGTAATTGAACCGAATTTCTGAGTGAAGCTCATGTAATGAAAGCAGATAAAGGGGAGCGTGGGGAGAATGAGAGGCTTATTCAATTGGTTCGCGAGTTTAACCTGACACTGACTTAAGTAGTTAGTTAAGATTTAGCCAAGAAAGCACCTAGCGGCACCCACTAATGTGTACTCAGAAAGTAGTCTCGACTCTCGCCTCAAGAATTGGCCGCTTAAGTACCTACGGAAACTTGCCATCCATTATTTACTAGTGAGAACGCATTATAGTTTAACTTTTGTTTCTCTTCGTTGCTGGAAACAAATAGCGACACAGTAAAGGTGTTATTAAAACAAACTGTTTGGCGAACGGCGAGTCAATGAGTCTTGTGAGATCGTACGTAACATCTCTATTTGCGTTTTAACAAAGTATATTAGAACTATTCGGGTAATGACGTAATTCAATGTGGCAGAGTGGAGCTACTCAATATTGCAATAGCCGATACCGTACCTCTTGTCAACAACCAAAACGTTTCACCTAAATAACTACTTCACTCTGCGGGCCCGCGAGGAGACCGCGCACTTTACTCGATTGGATTTGAGATGGACTCAACTTGAGAACTCACTGCTTCTTATTCTTTAATGAATAACAATTAATAGTTTTTATATCACAACGTACTTTTCTCCACTGTTATTTCAAATGTGTTCGCTCATAAATTCGAAAGGTCAGGAGCGAAACAAAAATAGTAGCCGTATTTTATTCGTTACGCTGACATTGTTGACAAAAGGCAAGGACGAAAATTTACGTCACAAAATATGTTCCTTTTAAGTTTATTTACGGAATATGTTTCCATATTTTCCTAAGGATAAGAAACTGATCCCATGCATATCTGATTCGATCTTCATTCGTATGTTTGCGTAAAATCTTCTCTGTAAAGGAATCTACATAATCAGAATCAGCGAGACGTTGTCGAAATACGAAACCATTCGTTGTGTTGAGTACGTGGCACTTAGATGCCCTTTTCATAAGATAGGTGACTTCGAGGAGTCGTAAATACCTATATTTCGACGAGAATTTGACATGTATTACGTTCGGCATAGTTTCACGCGCAACACATTCGGTTGAAATTAAGCAGAATATTGAAACGGATTTTATATAGGGAGAAAAATATTAATTTCGATATAAGCGAAAAATATCGCGAGAAACCAATACCCTAACGCAATAAAACGTATGAAGCGAGTATTATTCGCATGATCACATTTCCTAATAAGTTGGATCCCACAACGTGTTCAATGTGGCGAAAACTAATACCGCCCATCTCGCTCCCGCCGCCGTCACTCCGCGTCTCACTGCCCCAGCATTTGGAGCAGCCAGTCTATTATATTTTGTTTAGTTCCTTACAAAACATATCAACCGTAATATATTGAATTCCGGCTAAGAAAATTCTAACACATACTTGTCATACAAAAAATCATTTTATAAATCGGGAGAATAGCAAATAGCCTATATCAATTTCATAACACAGCGCTTTTGTTTTATTGCAAGTCAAAATATACTGTTGCTTTCTGAGAAATGAGCAATAAATAACAATTACCACCGCATTGTACCAACAACGCAATTACCTTTTACGCCGAGGATTTATACGCCGAATAACTAAATAAGGAATTTATAACTTTGTTTTTGTTTGAATGCGTTTTTACGCGTTTTACCTGTACACAGTTATGTAGTCTGTTTGTGTTATTGCTGTTAATGTTATATTGTATGATACAAAAAACTAAGAGATATTTTTCCGCAATTTTTTGTTAGTAATAATAAAAAATTGTAATATATAGGTAAAAAGCAAGCTTTCACCGAAGTTAATTGATATTAGTCGAATTTATGATATTAATATCCACCTCAATAGTGGTCGCCGTCCACAAAGTGTGAAAATCGCCACACTGAAAACAAGATCATTATGCGTGAATCCGTTTACGACTATGGCAAATTAAATATGGAAAAGTGAAACCGTATTTTTTTACAACTTACGGACTTTATCTGAAACACGAATTAATCATATTTTATCTACCATAGGTACCAGTGTGATTACATAGGGGGGATTGTGTAAAAGTAAAATACTGAAAAAAATCCTACATATTCAATAAATGAATTATGTAGCATGCGACTATAATATTCATTAATTGATATCCGTGATAGGACAATTACAAAGTTCTATAAGCTTGTAGAAGTAGTTGAGCAGGCCGCCATGGTTATATCGACTGCCGTGAGATTGTTATCATTCTTAATTCCATAATAAAACATTACAATATTAGGTTACGTTTCGGAAAAACCCATCACTGTCGGATGTGATAAGGTCATGTTAATTTGACGTATTAATAATAAATGTATTTTTCTTTCATTAAAAGATTAAAATAGGATATAAATGAGTATACTATTTAAAAATCTAATGTAAAGTGATTATTCAATGTAAATTTTAAAATCATAGTTCTAATACCGATCTTTCATTAGTGTCGTTTAATTGCCTACGTCATGAATAAATCATAATACCATTTCACTCGATATGTGGACGATAATGTGTTTTTAAAATCCAAATATTTATGGTCATCTAAAAAACATGATAAATTTTTAAGACAATACCTCATCCTCTTGCATCACTTTCCTCATTGCTGAGGGTCGTGATCCCCTGTATCAAGAGTAGTCCTTCTTCTCACTATGCTGCGCCACCTGTTCCTGACTTTGGCATCGTGTAGCGCAACATAAAGTTTCGAATTAAGGGTCGAGCAGATTTGGTCAAACCATTTGATGGGACATTGGCTTCTCGGACGTTTGCCCTCGACTTGTCCAGTAACCATCAGTTGTTCCAAGTTATTTCCGTCCTTTCTGGCTATATGACCAAAAACTCCAATGTCTGGTTTTGATTTGGAGATCGCGTAGAATACATAGACGCGTTGGTGCGGAATGTACAAAATTAAGACTATCCTCAACCTAAATATAAGCGGTCTATATGCCGTAGTCCATATCACATTAAGCAACTAACTACATTAAATCATTTGCACAAAGCAGCGTCGCTAACCAGTTTATTTGCATTAGTTGAATGACGGCTGTAGACGGCACGTGTCATTCGTCACAGATTTGGGCCCGTGAAATGACATTACTTTAGTGGTTTGCGGTAGGGCGTGGACTGTGACAGGGTGCGGTCACTTACGATTACCGCTGCGGTCATAAGCTTAAATTGCTCTATTAGTTATTACCTACTACATTAACGCTAGATAATTACATTTGTTTGTTTTGATTTCAGGACACGAAGTAACTAGGCTACTATGGGTTAGTCCAGAGTACCCCTGTGCTACATCATGGAGCAATAGCTGTCACTCGTTATTAGATCAAGGCTGTTGTAATGGCGGTAGATATGAAAAGAGTTTCTAGCAATATCGTTCAGGCAATAAAAGAGCTCAATATTGTATATCAAAAACAGGTTTTCTTTTAAGGGGAAAAAGGAGGAAAGGTTTTAAAGCATCAATTGAGACATACATACATAATTATTTTAAGAAGTTTAAAAGATTTAGGTACATACAGACACATACAAAGTTCTATCAGGGCATAAAGATTCAAGTCTTGTGACGTAAGAATCAGAAACTAGGAGATTTATCGATCTTACAGGCAATTAAACCCGAAACTAATACCTATATAGGTATATACTGTGGCTCACCCATTTGTCGCGGTGCGAGATTCAAACGCGCTATGTCTCGATTCACAGTCGGTGATCAAAACGCCACGAAAGTTGTCAATAATGCTTAATAATATACGTGTAACGTATTATACAAATTGACCGTTTTATTTTGGTTACCTGCGGCGAAATAGTAAGTAGCCACCAGTTTCCTTTACATTTCACTTATTGACAGGAACACTTGACGGGCCCTTAATGCAGGGTTTGCGTGGGCGGAAACGGACATTTGTATTCACGATAGGGTAACAGCAAGACATTTTAAGTGTTCCATCATAAATCATTAATTAAATAATGATTTAGTAATTCGGATTCCGGGGGTTCGTTTCATTTTGGAAATTATTCTTGTCGATTTGTTAGTTTCTAGCTTTTACCCGCAATTTTGTACGTAAGAAAAGAGATATATTTTTTTTTACTTAAACTACTCTTTATAGTATAAGTTATTTGACAGTGAAAGTCCAGACAATATTGGTATAGCTGAATCACTGTTTAGTTGGGACAAGCAGGCAAAAAAATACTCGGCAAATGAGTCAGTAAGTCTACCAAAACATGAACAATAAAATGAGAAAAGAAATTGAGGGGGAGTGTGGACGCAAAGATTGCCGGGTCTTGGCAAATCCACTCACTGGGGAAAGGTGACGCCAAAGCTGGATTAAATTGCCTAACTTAGGGAAGGGATTACTTCCTGATCCAGCTGACCTATTTTATAGTATTGTCCATTCTGACTTCAGTATTGTACATATCAAAATAAATAAATAATACACCCAAAAGTCAAATACATTGCCTTCAACCATGCTATGAAGGCTTTCAAAACATCTATACGATATGATATATGTACATATGATATGTGTATATCATATACCTAAGTAGGTATCGCTACTCCCTGAGATCTATAAAAGCCCGCTTAAAATACGATCGAGCATTTTATGTCATAATTTCATTACGCTTGTCTTATGGCATCGTTACATTGGGCGCGGAGCTGACACAATTCAAGCTAATAACAGTTTTTGTGACACTATACACGAAAAAAGCTTTCTTCATTTAACGGAGCGTAAATGTGTACTCCGTGTTACCGCCACCCTTAACCAGACATTATTAGGGGATGTCGCACGGTGGGCGTAAAATTTTGTAGCGATTTTTTCCTCTAATGCCGTTCACCTATAGACTGCAGGTCACGTTAACAACATAACTTGCTAGAAGGGACGTAAGGGAGAGTTTATTGTTTGGCATTTTTACAAATATATTACTTGAATATATTATCGAATGTCTTCCTATGCTTACTCTTGTATTGAATCTGAATAGAGTTCGCGAGACCTGAGATTTTCTTTTGATAAATAAATATATATATTATAATTTATTTTTATTTGATTTGCATATTCTATTATAAATTAAAATTCGAATAACGGTGATAACTCTAGACGACTATACGATACACCTACTGAGCCTCAAATTCATAGTTCCCACCCCATAGATATGAATTTCGCAAACCTACAGAACAATTTGCCAGCGTACATTTCTTTACCTTTTTTGATCCTTTAAGGTAGCCAAGAGTCCAAAGATAACCGCCTTTTGTTAACCAAAAACCATGTCCGCACTTAAAAATACTAGGTGCAATGTAATAACTTTTTTCTTATGCTTACCTACATGTCTAAAATGGAAAGCTGATTTTGATACAAAATTGGATCCTGAGGGCGGTTATGGGATACTTTTATAACTCATGTTAGATTCTTCAGTAACTTTTTTTATAAATGTGATGTGTGTAAAATCTGAATAAAAGTGATAAAAGTTGCGGTCAAAAGCTATTGCATAAAAAAAAGTAAAGACCGTCGTGTTTTATTTATTAATTTACACTTCATACAAAGTTTGTATAGGTGGACTTAATGCCTAAGGCATTCTATTTATTTATTTAAGTCAGTAAAATTAAAAGGAAATGTATATTATGTCTGTCATTTTGTTTGGTGCGTCCACTGAAAACTGGATAAATAGGCCTTGTTTTTGGACACAACAGTCTTAATTTCATTAAAATTGGATGTCCGAAAAAAGTTCTCCTCATTTAAGAAATTCCACGGGGACAAAGTCACGCAAACTGCTAGTAAAATAATATTATCCTTTAACATATTCATGTTTATGTTTATCTTTCCACGTCACGGTTGGTATGGCATTGAAAGTTGTTCTTTCGGTGCGCTAAGCTACATCATCCGTGCGGATTAAAAGAATCGCTACACAGTATACTGTGTGCGATACACCAAAGGGGTCATGAGAGAGCCTAACGCACAGCAAAGGGCTTAGATCTCGCCACCCTCACAGTCTGTTATAATAAATACTTATTTGACTAAAGTTTATTTTTAAAAGGTCTTTATTAAAAAAAATGTTTAGATGAGAGGCGTGAGTGGTTTAATTCTGATATTTTTTTTACTGGTACGCAGACAACACCGCACCTGCTAGTGAACACAGTTTGTCTAAACAGAGATTCGAGTGGTAAGGCTCCTATCACTCATTAGCATGAGTGTGAAGGCTAGCTTCAGATATGATTTTCACGTTACGCCTAAAGGACCAAAAAACATTGAGCTACAATTTTATATCACCATATTAGTATTTTATAATACGGAAATACCACACAAAGTATATAAATGAAATCGAGAAGGACAAAAATTGATAAAGGAGCTTAAGGCTAAATTACGAAGTTCAAACGCAAAAGGTTAAAATTTAGAATCGCTGCGAGTGCATATAGGGGTTGATTGTAAATGTTCTGGAAGGGAAAAGGTATGTTTATCGGAGGAATAGTTTTAATTAGTATTTATGAGGTAGAATGCATTTATTTAATACTTATGTTTTAAATTGGTTTTCTTCGGAAATCGTGGAAACATTTCATAATTTTTCATTACCTTCTTGTTTTTATTATAGGTGTTAAGCAAATTAAAACTTGGGAAGACAGAATACAATACCATTAACAATACAAAAAATAAGATCCGTTAGTTTTATGTATTAATTTATAAAATCTTAAATGGGGCACCAACGCACCAATAACAGTGAAAAGGAAAAGGAAAATACAAAAAAATACCGCAGTACAATATAATAAAAAAATAAAAAATATATACTAAATCGTCAAGTGTACATTGCAATAAATATAAAAAATAAAATGGAAACCCAGGTAACAAAGCGCGTGTGCGTACGGATAAAGGTATAGAGGATTACTGACATCAAAAGCGCACAAGTGTTGTTCTTGATATAACAGCGTTAAATAAAAAGCTGTTCTGTACGAACAAAGCGGTACGTGAGGCAAATTATTTATGTATTGCCGAGGTCGGTCTAATTACGTGAGGCTTTTGTTCTTGCAGCCCTCTCGGCCGGCGGCAACCACACTTTATTTTCCATACACCTTTCCATATAGCAACCTAGTAAATGCTCAGATAACAATAAAGTAATGAGCCGTTGTTACGGAAAATTGTCAGCATCGTCGACTACTGAACGTTGCTTGTAAAACTAGCTAGTTGTGTTGCAGACTTAATACTGCGCTTGTGTTGGATGTGTTAGTTGACAGTTACTTTCTATTAAGAACGTAGATTTTAAATGGAGATATCTGGTTTTTAAGATTGTACCATAAATTTTTAGGATAAAAGTGTTATTACTAATTGTCGTTTTCTTTAAGAGTAAGAGATTGTACGCACGATGTCATTATAAGTTTGTACACAAAATATTGCCCACGTCATGCTATAGTAAAAATGACGCATGTTTTACAATAGAATATATATATTTTTAATTAAAATATTTACTGCCTGATTGTGTTTTGTGTCTTACATTATCATATAAATAATAGTAACATTTTCTAAAAGAATTCCTGGTATTTGTGTAGTTTTATCGCATTGCTCTTCTTCGATGATATGCCGTAAGCTAAGATTTCCTAATCTTGCAAAAGGCCTGATTCAGTCAGTAGTAATCATGCTGATAATACGAGTATTAATTGCGTTGAAAAGTCTATAAGTTTTAAACATTCTGACCAGACCTCGGGAGTATTTACTATTAATTATAAATGTTTCCGTAATAGATTTCATGTAAATAAAAATCAAAAAGGGCGTGAGCCTAATAACATACGAGTATATCGAAAATAAGAAGTTAAATCGTACGATAAACACTTACACAAATAATCTTTTTTCGGCCTGTGACTTTCAACGATTTCATTTTTCAAGATTATAATATGGTCTGTGGAACTGAAACAGATGTTTATATCTTAATTGTTTAAAAATAAATTTCTGTGAAGAATCCCTATATAATTTTAAAATAGTTAAAATGAACTTGGTATAAAGAAACTTATACTAGTAAACTAATTAAAGCGGCACCATCGTATCACTACAAAGAATCTTTTTGTTTAACAACTGTACTTGTGTAATTAAAACACTCTAGGAGGACTGTATTATGTAAACATTTTTGATTGCAAAAAGATTGTAATTACGTTTCTATGACCTGTTGGTCGACTCTTCAATGCAGAATAAAGTTGGCTAAAGTAAATTCTCGAATTTAAAAACATTCCTTTTCATACGTACACGGATCCCCAGGGTGGTTGCTGAGATGGGCGGAACTTTGCAATCATAGTCGGGGAAAGAAGAGGCGTATGATATTCACATGTAATAAATATTAGAAAAGGTGCAGTGATTGCGAACACAGGTGTCGACGAGCGAGACGGTGCCTCGCGCAGGATATAAACTGGCCCCTTTACGTTTTATTTCAAGAACCATTCCGGAGATATGCCGAGCTTGGCCGATTTTTTTACTATCTACTTAAAAACGAAGCTTTATTGCCGATCGGGAGTTTATGAAATAACTAACTAAGGATTTTTTATCCTTTATTACAATAATTTTTGGAGTTGTTAAAAATAAAAATACAACAATAATTTATGATTCAATATGATAAAAATATATTTTACCGAGTATACTTTTTCTTTTAACGTAATAAAGACCTAGTTGCCTTTTAACGCAACGTTTCCGCCAGGTAAACATCAAGAGGTAACTGACATTTTGTTGGTTTCTCCCCTGATATTTAAAATGTTGTGTGTACTTTTACGGTTGTAATAATCATAGCATTTCAAAACATCTCACGGTGACATGGTCGGAGCATGGGTTTGGATGCATGCGTGTCTTAAGTGTATTTACACATCGCAAGCGACGGGCTATGGATGAGCGAAGCGTAAGCGACTATCATATGAATGAGAATGACGTGAAGCTATACGGAGGGAGCCAGCATGGTCGGAGGGCCCGCGTCCCCCGCGCCTCCCATTATCGATTGCCCCAGTTGAGAGCGGAGCGGAAGTAATGATAGAGCGGGATGCAACCACTGCCCGATCCGATGGCCAACTCCACCTAGTAACTGTACTGCACTAGACAAATATTTGTTCAAGATAATATTTAATCTTCCCTTTCTTTCGCAATGCAATTCCCGATAACGCCTCTCGGACGAAGGCGCACCGACGCGGACGCGTAATCTAGGATTACTTCAAACTCCTTTTGGAGAACAAACAGAACGGCAACAAATCAGCTAGAGCAATTGGATTTAAAAATATATTCCAATCTTATGACGTAATGAAGTTAGAACCGCCAGTAATACTGTATCTTCAAATAAATTGGGTGAAAGTTTGAACCATCAAAGTAAACAACTTCACAAAGTCGAGCGTGGAAGTGACATCCTGCTTATATCTATCTGAACGGATCCCGTAATAGCTTCCTCAATCTCGGCGTCAAAGTTCTCATAAGGCGCTTCTTAACTAAGGCGTTAAGGAAGATAGTTAGTAAGAGGCCTTCGGCAGGGTCTTAAAACTTGTCCGAAACTTACGTAACTCGATCACCACGATCGGGCATCGGGCATCATGCCGCGGTAACTCACAATACGTTATTAGCATAACAATATCATAGGTTCATAGCAAAGAATAACACGACAATAGGTAACAAAATAAAATCAAACGCTATGAACATATAAAACTGTTGTTCTAAAATCAAACACGAATTACCTTGCGGATAAATTTATATCTCACGTAAAAGGCTAAGTTGCGTACAAGCATAGCAAAATGGCAATTCAATGTCCATCGTAAAGTGAGTTCATAAGGCATGACGTTTCCCTCGCAAACATAATCAGTTATATCGATTTAACGATAAAATTCGTCGAACCTGAAGATACGATCTTCTTCGCGGAACGGTAAATTGCGAAGAATCTGAGCCGACGCTCACTTCCAATGATAATAAAGTGTAAAAAGAGTCTTCGTTTTAACGTCCACTTTATGGGCACTTCCGGAGGTCTGTGAGGCTCCAGACGCGTCCACATATAAGGCGGCTGTTAAAACTGCCGCACCAATCGCTCGCGTTCTTTGTCGCCATATGATCGCTACGATGGTTTGAAAGCTTTCTACAGAAACCTATAAAAATGGTCGATAAAGATTCCGTATATCCTGCTAATGCAGTAGGAAAGGAACAAGTAAATCCATCATTACTATTTGATGAATCTACACACCCCTGTTGACTATAACGTTTTAATTCAAAACAGATTCAGCGTCGTAAAACAAAGACTACCATTCAAAGTAGATCAGTCTATAAAATAAACTTGAGAATCCAATTAAGAAATGAGCGAGGAACGGATTTACTCGTAGTCTCATTTTATTTACGTACATGACAATAAAATGGGTAATTCCTATTCTGTGTACACGTTCCTAATAGAACACGCAATGGAAATAAGGTTGTGTCTTATAAACAACTACAGCGCGCTATTTTAAGGAAACCATTGGATTTCAAGTGAGTGTGTAAATTGGTTTAGCTGCAGCAAAGTTAATTACCGTGAGAATTAAAGCTGTATTGATTTGTATTGCTGTAAGGTATTTTAATTCAATTTTAATTACTTTAAACGCCTCTCAGTCGTAGAGGAAGCCCGTGCCCAGCAGGGGGACGTGTTTGGTCTAATAGAGAGATTTTAGTTGGTTACTGAATTGTTACGGCCACCTAAAACTCAGTACGATTTATTAGATTTAAGCTAAGTACTAATTGGCTCGTTCAATTGGTATTACAGATTCATAAAAAATCAACACTACTGGAACTGAGGAAATGTCAAGTGCCAATAGTAAGTCGCACTCAAATACCTTCAGAAGAGAAGCAGTGATGGCCTCGAGGTTTAGGCGCGCGGTCGAGAATTTCGGCAGTCGCAGGTTCAAACCCCAGGCACACACCTCTGAGTTTTCGAAGTTATGTGTGTATTCACAATGAATTATCACTTGCTTTAACGTTGAAGGAAAACATCGTGATAAAACCTGCACACCTAAAAGTTCTTAGGAATTTCTTAGGTGTGTAGTCCGCCAACCCGCATTAGGCCAGCGTGGAGAACTAAGGCCTAAACCCTCTCAGTTGTAGAGGAGGCCCGTGCCCAGCAGTGGGACGTATATGGACGTATATACCTAGGAATACCGAATTACATTGATAAAGTAATCAGCGGTCGTGTACATTTCAATCGCTCAAGTTTCTTTTAAGGGTTCAAAAATGCAGAGTTTAGCTACACGCAAATAAAGTAGCAGACTGTACATATTCGTATAGATAATACATAATCATAGTTAATATTACCTATACATAAAAATACTTTCAGAAGTAAATAACGTAACATTTATCCGTCAGTACAATATCAAAAGAGTTTTACGCAACATTTCTTCCACACGTTCATCTCTCTCAACGAAATTTATACCGGTTCGTGCACATTAACAGATGAAAGTTGTTTTTGTTGAAACTGATCACCAAGTGAACACTTCGTTTTCCCTCCGACGTCAACATTTCCCTTGGCTATTAAAATTTTACGAGTGAACTGGCGAAATGAATGCCAGAATTAGGTTAAGGAGTATCGCGGGCTTGACTTCGCGTGACATGCGTTCACCTTACCCGCTGCTAATTTAATACGAAAAAACAATAAAAATACTTTTAACACTCCGGCGTGTTTTCCTTATTAAATTAAAGTGCGTGACATTACTTACCGGTTTGATATACGATTCGGCTATCGGCTGAAGTTTATGCGATCCTAGATATGTAAGATTTACTGGCGCTTTATTATTTGCTTACACACACTTTGTAGTTTTTTGAACTTTTATAAATATACGTTTCTATATTTATAGAGACGCTCTGATAAAATACTTAACCGTTTAAGCGTATATCATTTTTATTTGTCTGTTTATTTATTTGTAAAAGCGTTTTGATTTTAATATTAAATTAACAACTTTTGTTTTGCAATTATGATTGTTTAATAAAATAAAATAAAATAAAACAACGATACACATGTAGCACTGAAACATTGTTACCTCGATAATCAAAACTGCTAATGAGTTGGTGTGAAGAAATCTTGATTGATATCTCCTAAGGTTTAGTTTTTTGACGAGAAACGAGATACGGAAAATAGAATTACTTCAAGAAGTGTATTGCTGTAGAATGCAGTATACTATAATACAAATGTGTCTTTAGACGTTTTGACATATCGAATATAACTGACAGGTAAATCAAGACAGATAAACTGTTAATTGCTTGAGTAAATTATTCATTCAGAACTCTTCTTAAACTGTAAACACAATTAGAACTATTCCATATTTTCAATTCAATTGTATGCAAACTAAATTATAAAGTTTCCATTTGAAATTTCAGATTATTTAATTGAAGTCCAGACTTAACTGGCCACAGCGCGTGTTTTGACCCACGGTTTCATTATTTATTATTTATTTATATGATAACGAATACTTTTGAAATTAAACCATACCGCAGCCATTTTCCACAGAGGTGCAATTTCAAACATTTTATTAAGTCAGCAACATTTTACGGAGCAGCCGATAGTCTAGTCTGGATATGAGCGGCGTCGACGACCACAAAACTAGTCAACGAGACTTTGCTTACTTATTGGATTTTATTTAAAATATAGCTTTATATTTAACCTATTAAAGTACTGGTTCATAGGCACAATTGTATCAAGTGACAAGAGGGAAGGAACACTTTTAATTCTCTTATCTGTAAAGTTTAGCTCTTTGGTTTCTTAATTAACAGCACCATAATGAATGGTTTTTAATCCATAGCAAGCTATGTACTCGTATATAGTGGAACAATTGATGTAAATAATTCACCGCTGCAAAAGTCACTTGTAAGTTTTTAATATGGATGAAAATTGAAAAAGAGAAAAAGGTAGGTGGTTTTTATTATTGGCATTCTGTCTTTAAATACAAAGCAAGACGAATGTGCCAAATCCGCTTTCCGCAACCTAATGGTCTTCCAGGGAACCAAAACAATGACTGGAAGTTAGTAATTTTCTATAGAGTCTAATCTCACTATCATCGCTTCTTCTTAATTTGTTGTTGTCGTTGTTGGCTGTTTTATGTTGTATTAATTTAAGATATCAGATGTGTAAATCTTCTAAGCAATGCTTTTAAAATCAAATTTACTATGGTAATTAATTCGATATCTAATTTTATCCATATCAGCCTATAGATATGCGTAGTTTTTATTACCTAGAGGTGTATATTGTAGGTTTCAGCTCAGTAATATTTTATTTTAATACGTAAAGAAAAAATTCAAGTTCAACAAAATAAAAATATTATTTCTTATTAAATTCCATGCATAATTGAAGTTGGGCAGTTATTTTTAATACATTCACTATTTGTGATTTTAATATGAGCCCAAGAAATGGAATAAATAATTAAAAATAGCGGTATAAATAACACATTTGAGATAAGTCAACCGAGATTTTTGAATAATTTAAAAGCAGCACCTGAGCCTTATTTAATCTTAAGTGCTTAAAAGGTATGACGTTATTGGTATGTTTTTTAAACAAGCACAGAAAAATGTAGGATAACAAACATCAATGTAAAATGAATGCGTAAATTAAAAATTAATTTAGGTTGTTATAATTGATTTCTGAAATATACCAATAACATCTTGTGTCAAACCAATTCCACGCATGAAACTATCCAACAATAGCTGCGACCAATACCAATGATATAAACAATAATTTTGTATAGGCAAGGATAGATTTTCAGCTTCGTCTGAGAACCGAATGCTCAGCTCGGTATGCGAGGCACGCGCTCCTTTTCTTTGTTTCACCCGCTTATAACGAGATATTGTGATTCCTCGCCATTATGACACCGCATATATAGGATGATACGAATATCAAACACCACATTACATACAGGTTTTCTTATTAAGGCGAGCTGTACGCTGAATAACAATGTTATTGAATTTTGCACGTGGACTTTTTAATGGATATATCTGTTCGGATCTGTGGAGCAAATATATGTTACATACATATTTGGTGATAAAAGTCGTCGCGAATTATGGAACATGAATGTTAATGTATAAATGGATTGTATCTTATCATCTGTATTGTCCTATGCACCCCAGTATGCCCACGAGACTCTTTACGGTTGAGAAATTAGTCTGTAAGTAAGTCAAAAATAAAACATCTCTCAACTCATTAGTATGAGTGATTGAAAATTTAGATAATTGAAGTGTTGAGAAAAATTCGGTAGTTGCAAGTGAGGTACATTTATAATACCCAAAAGTGTTCGTATTCTGCGGCAGTTTATACAAGCTGCTACGTGTATTGTCTTTGCCCATTCAGGGCACGCATGAGTCAATAGTAAATTCCCGAAAATGCAACAGCGAATGGTGAGGTTTTATTCACTGCTATCTACGTTTTGCACACGGAATGTTTTTTTCTATTTGGTTCAGTCAATACTATAACTTTTAAAGATATCGATTATTAATTTTACATACGTTTATTTAAAAGTATTTCTAGTTATCACGAATAGATACAGACAAAAATTATGCCATTTTTACTAGTGATTTTTACTTGTGACTCTTGTAAAAACACCGTGCTTTTGTGCCATTAAAGGAATGTATTATGGCACTGTTTGCTAAGTAAAATCTATCTATTTTTTTATTATAAAACTTGTTGTTACCCGCAACTCCGTATGCGAAACATTAGATATCAAAAGGAATATCCTGTTGGTCATAGCATAATATATAGCCTTCCTCGATAAATGGGCTATCTCATAATGAAATCATTTTTACAATCAGACCAGTATTAGCGCGTAGGGCGTTCAAGCAAACAAACCAACTCCTCAGCTTTATAATATAATAAATAGATTCCTGCCTTTAATATAGTACATAAATATCAAATTTTTAAGTTAAAAATTATGTGGTCACTCGTCACTAGGATACTAATACTAGGATACTTTATATTAAATATGTATCTATATGTACACCCACGCGTATATCCTATGGGAGTGGGCAATGAATATTTAATATTATGAGCTAAAATTTAAGCAAAAATTGTTTCGTAAATCAACGCATAGTTAAATTCATGTTAGGAATAATTTGAGCGTGTGATTTAATAATTGGGCGCGGAACTATTTATAATACTAACAATGAGAATTTCATAGTAATCTCTCGCTTTAACGGTGAAGCGAAACATAGTCGATAAATCCGTGCATGAATCTGTGAGTACGTAATAAGTGGCGAGTTTATTGTTTGTTAGATGCATTTCAAGACTGCCCAGAGACCGTCCTGGTGCCGGCAATTTTCTAATGGAAAAACGTAATAACAGTTTACCCGATCTGGGATTAGAATTTGGGATTTCTCAATCGCTCGCCGCATAATAACACCGCAAAACGAATAGGAAGTGATATGGGGTTTACCCCTATTGTTTTTAATACAATCGGATTATGAAGTCACCCTGTCAATACAACGAAGCGCAATAAAAATATATATTTAAAGACCTATAAAGATTTGGTAGCCGCACAAAGCGTGTACGTAAAGCTGGTATTATGACATTTAATATTTGTCATGTACGCCTATAATCCTTTTCAATCGGCCACAAACCGACAGTTGTTGACTGAACGCGAACTGAACTGAGTACAATATAACAATGTAAAGAATCTGCAGTAAGGCAAAGTGTCGTTACTAAGAAAAAGAAACATAATTTTCCTGGTTATGCATATCGTTCCTAATTTAAACGTAATTGTTCAAATCACGATAAAAGTTTGTTGAAGTCTTAATATTATAGTTTGTTGAAGTATTAAAAATAATTTTGTACTGTTTTTTTCCTATCTCGAGGCCAGTAAACCATAGTATTTTGTAAGGTTTGAACACAGTGTAAATGGACATGTTATTTATGGTATTGACTAAAAGTTTTTAAACTTAATTTAGGTAATTGTTTTAACGGGGGACCGCTTTGTTAGTTAAGTTACGAAAAATCTATTTTAAATTGACAAAAATAATCTTGTCTCTTTATCAATATTTGGTGAACTCAATTTTGCTTAAACTTGGTGAATTTTTGGAATTACGTTTGCTTTATTTCATGTACCTAACACACATAAGTCGAAAATTTATCAAGTTTCTAGTAGTTTTGACTTTTGTTTCGACGGTAACTATCTTTAAAAATACAATATTAAAAGTTGTGTATGAGAAATTAAAAGTTTTTGTAATATCCGATGCAAGTAGAGTACCTACCGTACTGTACATTTTCTCTACTACATGAAGAGATTCAGTGCGGTTGGAAGCACTACGAGTGCGATATAAGACACCAACTTTAAGTTCTTAAGACATATCGGCACAGGCGAGTTTGTTAGGTTTTGTTTTAACCTTCATGGTAACATACAACATTAAATTTTCTTCACTAAAACTGCTTATTTTAGTTTATGAAAGTTGATTATGGCTCTTCTACCCGTCAGTCCTCGGTGGAAGAAACAGGAAGAGTAGATATGTCAAATTCCCGCAAATGTTAAAGCTGGATTTAAATCAATGCCATTGCATTGATGCGATTGTAATGAATATAAAAAAGACACTTTAGGTTTCATTCATATTATAATATACATACATATATAACCTCACGCCCGTATTCCCTGAAGGGGTAGGCAGAGGTGCATTTCTGCACCCATATTTCGCCAGGTATGTATCAATTTCACGTAGTAGGGGTCGAGCCTATTGCCGTATTTGCGTACATTTCCAGACTCCATGCTGCTAGTGAAAATTTCCTAATAGGAAAACCCAATAACACTTTTCCCGACCCGGTACCTAACCCATATAAATTTTACAATAACACGAGCAAAAATGCTAGCAAATTAGTTCGACTTACTTCATTGACATTTAGATTTTCGGTTCATTTATTTATTTAAAAAAAAAAACATACGATTCACAAGGCCAGTAGTACATTTGGAAATAATGAAAACAAACAAGAACACTAATTATAAAAAGGCTTACACGCGAGTTGTTCTCCGGCATCCGACGTCGCGCCGCGCAGTAATGTGGTGGAGTGTTACGCAACGATCGTTACGCGAGCCAGATAAGCAAGGGTGAAATCCTATCTTATTTGCGCCCCCGGATTAATATTAAATTTTATAATGCCTCAGCAAATCGCGTCGCTCCGGCGCACTGTTCCGTCGCTTATTGTGTGAAACCTTAATTTAATTTCACGTGAATTCATAAATATTAACCGCATTTTAATACGCACAGGTGGTGATAGGGGTACTATATTAAATGTGTGATTTAGATGAATATCTTAAATGTGTCCCTTCCCTATTATATGTATATAGAAAATATACGTAATTATAGCTAATTGTAATGATGACGCTCTTCTTTAGGTTGGTGCTAATAGTTCATAGATTTAAATTGGTAGAGTAAAGCATAAGCCAAAAGAGTTATCATCCCACTCTAGTTAAGATAAGCATAAATGTACGCTTAACAATGGAAGAAACACTATTTACTAGATAACCAACTAAAACTAAAAGCTTAGAACTTACTTTTCTGCTTAATTATATATTTATAGTTGCCCCTGCCTATTTATCGTATTTTAAAGCAATTTTATAGTCAAAATTGGCTTACTAACACATTTAATTTAATTACTTAATACAAATGATACAGGCCATTATAATTTAAATCACACTGAATGTGCTGTAATATTAAGATACAACAAATTTAAATCTTCAACATAAAACAATTCCAGATATAATCCACGAAAAGACACGTCGATTATAAGACGGGAAGAAATATTTTCTATTCCAGTAGTCGGATATCAACATGATAACAACGTGTAAAAGCTGAGACACGAGGAAAATAAGGCAAATACAAACATTCGCGTGGCATCCGCAATTGCGCCTGATAATTTCCCTCTCAAGGTATATCAATAAGTTAGTCGCATATCAATAAGTTAAAGTGTATATATGTCTTGTTGTTCTCGCGGAATAAATAGGCACGTACGATGGATTCTATTCCGGAATCGGCAATTTTTTTTTTCCGTCAGAAATTACTCAGTAACAGCATAAAGTCTTAAATAGTCTCGTTAAATGTAAAAGCATCTAGAACATAGTTGGCGAATGCATTTCTAAACTCTATCATATAAAACTGATTTTTCTGTGGCACTAAATGCAAAAAAAACTTATTTGTGTACTAGATATTCTACTTCAAACTGGACCGTAAGACGCAAGAAAAATGATTACCTACTTGATAACATAAATTGTAATGTTCAAACATGAAAAAGAAACCTCAAACGATTTCATTTTTTATTACCCTTTGTCTACTTATTACTCCGCAAATAATAGTTAAAACTGCAAAAAAATCGATAAAACTCTTTGAGTATTTTGCCCCGGGTCGTGTGCGAACGCCGGGTAGATAAACAGGATTTGTCTCTTCTGGTTTTCATAATTCCACAAGTCTGTATTGTAACTAAGGGTGAAATCGGAAAGAACAAAGGCACAGAGTGAATTCTTTCGAATTATTCTTCGTCTTTTCAGCAAAGTATCACATGCATACTTCGTCCTTTCTGTATCATGTACATATTAAAAAATCATGAGACAATATTATATTAATAAGGATTTAAGCTTAATATAATGTTCGGAAATGACATGCATTCATAAATCCGTTAAAATCAGTCATTATGTCACGAACGATTAAACATAACATTAACTTATGCTTTTTGTACAATGGTACCTTCCATATTGAAATTACTCTTTAAAATCGGTATAAAAATGTGCTGTCACTACTATAAAATATTTTATTCCGATAACAAAGAATTAATCTGAATCCCTTTTTTCCTCATTTGTTACGTATACGAATACGAACTCCACAAATTAAACAGACGAGCGACATGTAATTGCTCTGAAACCAAGCAAAGTTTCGGTAAACAAAAATATAATTGAGTCGGAGTTCCCGATGGAAGTGGTATGGATGAAATTTTTCGCCACCGCACAGGTGAACAACGAAAGCCTGTTTCCGCGCCCGGTACACGAAAAGGTACTATAGATGAAAAAACATTAGTGCCAAGTCAGTTTGCACGGCGAAGGCACCTAAAACTAACTAAACTCACTTATTACAAGAGAAGAGGCCCTATTCATTAAACAAGTAAAAGTTGCTCTAATAGATTTAATTTGACTGAGAAAATTTAAGTTCGATGTTTAGCGTGAATTACGTTTTCAATTTTAACTTATTTTAATCAAAGTTTGTATAACATAAATATGCCAAAGACGTATAATTGTAGAGGAGGCCTCTCAATTGTAGAGGAAGCCCGTGCTCAGCAGATTATGTATAATTTTAGTCATAAAATTTATATTGATCATATGCAAATAACTGCTTAGTCATGTTATCAAATACATATTTTCAGATTCCGTATTGCTACGTTTGAATTTCCTAATGTATAAAACTGATGAATGTACCTGGCACGGGTCTCGAATTAAAAATCTAAATTGTAACAACATCAGATATTCAATAAAAACCTGCCATTGATACTGAATAGTTCACTTTATATCTAGTGGCCAATTAGAAGAAGTGGAAAAAGTATCAGTCTTGTATAAGCGAGGTTGATGTTAAGGAATGAACTCGCCTTTTTAAATTACTCCACAGGTTATCAAAGGAAATTTTACAACAAAGAAAACTTTATTTTAGAAAGAATATTTTCGCTTCTATTATATCCGCGGTAGGCTATTACCGGCAGTTAGTGAGATTGAAGGTAAAGACAGAGATCACGCGATTCATTTATCTAATTGCATCCAGGGGCGATTTCTTCTCAGGTCACGAGGGTTCGCCTAATGAGACAACGGAAAATAAAGACTTTAAGGTACTCCAACACGGTCGAGCAGCGCTGTTCAGATATAATACATCCACGTTAATATAATTGGAAGGAAACGCTTGAAGTAATAGTTTTATAAGCGATCAATTGAGTGCTTTATATTCTTATGTTATGATTGAATTCATGTCGGGCCTAGGAAGTGAAAACTATATTAGTAATTAATTATATTTTATAAATATTATTATTATTATTTTAATATGTACACAAAAAAATCTTCAAAAAATTAAACACCTCAATTCACAACAGCAGTGTAACGTGAGTTGGCAGATGTCTCATAAGGTGTTTAGATTGGCCTAAATTTACCAATAAATGTGTATTCTTCACAATATTTCCTACAAAGCTTTCGATCTTACATTAAAGGGTGTCAATACACTCAAAAAGCTGAGCCTCGTAAGTGTCCATTAGTGAACTGAGACTGATATCATGTAATCCTATATGTTTGACATTCGGCAAGGGTCTAACGGAGAAAATGGACGTGATAATGACGCCTCTTTTTGGGGTTATACCCTATTACTATACATGTTTTGGCTTTATTTTTATATTGTATAATTCGTTACGGGCTTGTTTGTTGATAATTTTTTTCTTTTTTTTTTTATCTGGCACGGCAAAGTGATTCCACTGTACCTGATGGTAAGCACAGTGGAGTCCATAAAAATAATACCGACCAGCGCGAAACGATGGTCACCCGCTGGTCGACACAATCATGCCGGCCCGCACAAATGCTTCTTCACGCTTCGCTTTAAGGATCCAGGATCATAGGAAGGAGGGAACACGTGAGCCGGCAAACTATTCCACAGCTTGATGGTGCGGCAAAAGTAGGAGTTAGCGAACTTTTTAGTTCGAGCCGCGGATGTTGTGACCACAAAACTGTGGCTTCGTATGCCCGCACGCGTGGTTCTGGTGAGGAACGGAGAGGATGGGACAAGGTTAAACAATTCTTCAGAGCACTCACCATGATACAGACGGTAGAACACGCTAAGTGCGGCAATGTCTCTGCGCAACTGTAGCGGCTCCAAGATGGCAGTTACGTCTACATCATTCACAATGCGGATGGCACGCCGCTGCAATCCATCCAAGGCATCGAGAAGGTATTTGGCGGAACCGTCCCAGAGGTGCGAGCAGTATTCCATACCCGGCCGAACCTGCGCTTTGTATAAGCGGAAAAGCTGACCGGGCCTGAAAAACCGGCGCACCCTGTTCAGGATTCCGACACTGCGTGAAGTGGCGGATATAATGCCCTCGATGTGGGTCCTTGGATTAAGATCGCAGCGGATATCCACGCCTAGGATATTAAGGCCGTTCCGCATTGGTAGTGGAATGCCCTGAAAATTGGGGAGAGGGGATTTTTTGCACGAAAACGCAATCTATGTCTCTATGTTCTATAAAGATGTCTGACTGTAATTTTTAAGCTATTGCATAGCTTCTATCGCGGACCTTGAGCGAGGCGACCGAATCCAGAAATTCCTTAACGAAAATAAAACCCAAAACCCAATGTGCGCATGCGTACCTACTGTTTAAATGACACTACATGTCATTAAAGAAATTAACCTCATCTATATTAATAACTAGCTGACCCGGCAAACGTTGTTTTGCCATATATATAAACTTCTCGTGTCGCGGTGTTTTTTGGCAAACTCCTCCGAAACGGCTCGACTGATTTTTATGAAATATTGTGTGTATATTGTAGGTAGGTCTGAGAATCGGTCAACATTTAAGGGTTTAACATTTAGGGGTATGTTTTTTTTCTATTGACTTTATTTTCTTTATTTTTTATGATTCAGCATTGATAAATTATTATAATCATAAATTTTCACCCTTCTACGATCAACCTCTATCTTATACTGACCATTTTAATTTGATTTTTTTTATTAAAATGTAAATAAATGATAATAGCACTGAAAAATTATAATGATACGTATAACAGTCATTGCTTTATATGGTCAAAATTGTATAGAGTGAGATATACATATACATCTATCTAATACATAAAATTCTTGTGTCACAGTTCGAAACAGCCTCCGAAACGGCTCGATCGATTTTGATGAAATTTTATATGTATATTCAGTAAGTCTGAGAATAGGTTATCTATTTTTTATACCCCTAAGGTGGTCCAACCCGAAAAGTTTTTTATTTATTTTGTGGACATTTTTTGTTTTTATTTTTTTATGATTCAGCATTGAAAAATACATATAACTCCAAATTTTCACCCTTCTACGAACAACACCTGTTTTGTAATCGCAATTTTTATATTTTTATAGCTTTTGCCCGCGAATCCGTCCGCGTAGACTTCAGGGTTGGGCGCAGAAAGATAATAAGTGAATCTATAAATCGTCCCTCAAGTGCCCAAAATGGCACTTACTGAATTTAAAAAAAGGTCAAATCAATTCAAATGGTTGAGGCGTAAAAGTAAAACTCTGACAGTTATTTTCGTATTTGTAATAATATGTTTATCCCAATGGGAACATTACATTTTCCCGGGATAAAACATAGCCTATGTTACTTCACAGGGTCTCATTTATGGTCATACCAAATTTTTTGTTTTTGCGTGAAAGCGTAACAAACATCCCTACATTCACATTTATATAATAGTAAGGATAACCATTCCCACCTATGTTACTTCGGTGGGTCCCACCTATCTGCATACTAAAAGTCATTCAAATCTTTTTTCAATAATTTTTCAATTCTTTTATCCTCCGTATTTTTTTTTAATAAGAAGAATCCTATGTCCTTTTTTATATCTATGTGTACAAACTATGTGTACAAATTTACATGATAATCGGTTAAGTAGTTTTGGCGTGAAAGCGTAACAAACAAAACATTTACATTTATAATAGCTGACCCGGAAAACTTCGTATCCCCTAACAGTCATTGAATGTTACATATTTACATATTACCTGAATTTTATTTTTGATTGTATGGAAATAAATATTAAGTTCAGCACTTTATTGAGATAAAAATACAGAAATAAATAAGTACAAAAATTAAATGTATCCATCGTGTGTCCGCAAGTCATGATTAAATTAAACATGTACATATTGTGCAGCATGGGATACAGTCGGTTTCAATTCTCTTCATTGAAGCACCAGCGTGGTGGACTGAAGCCTAAACCCTCTCAGTTGCAGAGAAGGCCTATGCTAAGCAGTGGGACGTACATATATGGGCGTATATACCTTGTGATATACATTTTTAATTTATTTTTTAATTGTCTAAAAGATCACAAACATCTTTTGTTAATCGTCATTGCGAAGGCATGACGAATCGGGAACTGAATTCGTTTGAACTCAATGGTCATACCCGTTAGGATCAATGAAATCTTAGATCAATCTAATTGATGAATTCTCAAGCACCAATTCATCTCTAAGTTGTCTTTTCAGTATCGTCACGTGAATAACATTACTCAACAGTTTTCTTAACACCAAGCGCATTCCATTGCATAGTTTTAGATTTCAAAGCGTGATGACTACCGAACCTGCCTTCGTTTGTAAATCAGGTACAACCAAGGAGTTTAAAAATACATTTCTGAACGCACGCATAAATATTTGACAACCAATAAATATGTCAATCCCTTTTTATTACTGACATTATTCTACATTTTTAAAATCTAAAATACGCAATTATTCGAATATTCTGGATATATGTTGTCGATTCAAAACCTTTATTTAAATACGTTCTTTAATTTGAGGGGACCCTTAACCATATTGACGGGATAAACATAAAATGTTTGACAGAATATTAGGTAGAACAGTTTATATGAGAAAATTAAATTGTTGTTTTTACCATATTCCTCGCAATTTTCTTAACTTTTTCTTTCATAAGATCCTTCTCCTAACGATAGCGAACACAACAAAAAAAGAATTAGCGAAATCGGTCCAGGCGTTGTTGAGTTATGCGCTTACCAACACATTTTGCGATTCATTTTTATATATAAGATTTCGTGACGGGGTACGGTAGACTCGATCGAAACCATACCTGAATATTAAAACATATTAAAATAAAGATTTCGAGTCGCAAAATTCGATTTGTCGAGTATTTTGATAAAATCTAATGGTGCTGACTGTTGACAGATAAATCGCTGTCGCCATATTAGCGAAACGTCACTGATGTTTTGATTACAATACAATGAACTGTGACATATGAGTCATGACACGCCCTGATATATTATCCAAAAATAAATATTTTTTACTCTTTTTTTCATATCGTGTTAAAAAAAGATACATTAGACAAAAGCTAAAGATATGACGTGAACTGTGGGGTATACGGAACATCTACAATAGCTGTCAATGTCACAAAGATTATGCAAACAATAGAATTTAAGTTATAAGTACATAAATACATAATTAATACAAGAATCAGATAGTCCTATCAAAGAATTATTAAATATTAGACAAATTAATTACAATTACTTAAGTTTAACGTGGAATTGTTATGTACGGTGAAAAGTAAAAGCATGTCTGAATTAAAAATATGTCGAATATGCTTGAGAACAGACAGCAAAATGTACAAGTACGACAAATATCAATTGAAGCATTATTATGAAGAAGTTATGTGTTTTAAAGTGAGTTATTAGTGTATGTGCGCTTGGTTTAGGATTTCTTTTTTTCTTTGAAATTAATTCAAGTTACACTTTTAGTTAAAAATACTGCATAAATAAAATAAATAAATAATTATAATTGCATAAGTTGATAAAAAATGCTATGCAATAGCTTTACCGCGGCAGTCATTTGGTATATTAATGCTTTCTGTTTTTTTTTTTGTATAAACTTTTTTACAATGGGCTGTACGTGTAATGTTCAATCATGTTTTACTGAGTTCGGTTACCAAAAAAACGCTACCCAATACTCCGAAAATCAATGTAAGCCATTCATGTAATGATCCTACAATAAACTTATGAGTCAATATTTACTCTACGAACTATTAAGCATAGAACACAAACGACAGCTAACAAAACAAATGCCAATCGCCTGCACAAAAACCAGAAACAAAACAAAGTTGGAGGTAAAGTTATAGCAGCTATACGTTTGTAGCAGCTATTAGAGCTATCTGGAAGACTGGCAACGGTTGGACTGCTCGAGCACAAAACATTTAAGGCGCACATTGCGGCCGTGATAAGCTTCATTGCCAGCCGTGACCTTACATCCGGCCTCTGTTTTAGCGCTTGCACGACACAGGTATCTATTTAGTTGTCTGCACATAATGAACCATGCGGGCTATTTTGTTACCTTCTACTTGAATTTAGATTATTTTGAAGAAGTTAAAGGTAGATTAAATTCTAGGCTGAAGTACTTTTTCATTGCTTACCTCGTATTTTTTTCTTTGTGTTATTTTTTTTTAGGGTTATATTTGTTTTATTTATTATTTAGCAAAAGTGTGTTTCAGAATCATATGCATGTATTATCCTTTCTAAATTTACAACATCCAAATAAAGTAACTTAACTAAACACCAAATGAATCGTTAAAAAATTTATTACAAGATTTGGCGCGTTTTAATTAAAATAAATAAATAAATACACCCAACAGTCACATACATAGTTCTGACCCCACACTAGGATAAGTCCTGTGTCGTGGGTATCAGAAACTACGAGAGACTTTTCGGTCTCACAAACACCCAGACCCGAAACAAATATTTGTGGATCACACAAACATTTGTCTCGGTGCGGGGATCGAACCCGCAGCCTCTCGTTTCGCAAGCTGGTGTCTAGCCAACTGCGCCACGGGGCTGTCAATTGTTAATAATATTTCAATTTGATAAAATAATCGAAACTTTTATATTTACAAATAAATATCGATCTTTTCCCTGACAATAATTGAGTTTTTACAGGTATTGTCGAGCATTCATCTACGTCATCTGATTTACATCTCACGTCTGGACACAGAGCTCCTCTTTTATCTGAGGGATTAGAGACTAAGTCCACGGTTATGGATTAGTCTTCATTATTTTTGAAATTATACTATAAATCTTTAAAATATGCAGATTTCCTCGCCATGTTTTCCTTAAAAGTTTAAGTAATCATGTATACCTACGTATACCTATTCAAAAATCTAATGTTATGAATCTTTTAGTTCCGTAATGGTGTGGTGGCCTTAACATGATTGCCGCATAAACACATCAAAATATTTCAGCATTGTTGGTATAGTTACAAAAGGATCAATTACTATGTGTAAGTGTAATAAATGTCTATTACGAAGTAAAATCAATAAATCCTCAGATAAAAGATTAAAACACTATTTCTGAAGAAGAAATAAAAGCATTCGCAAACATTTTTCAAAGCAAGTTGTTGCTCTAAATAATTATTTACTTCAAACGAAATTGTTTATAATAAATTTAAAGCCTAACGGAACGTGAAAATCGACTCTGTCGGAACATTAATCACAACAACTACTTTGTGCGTAGGTTTTCTATAAATTTTGCGAAGTCAGGGAATCATGTTGGCTGTTCGCTCGACGGTAAGCGCCAATTATTTTATCCACGGCCAACGGGCTATTGAGCAACGCCCCGGGAGACGCAACATTTTTCATCAATGCCAATAAGAAGGCTCAATTATACTAAAATTACTTGTATATTGAGTAATTCATAAGTACTCATGCCAAACAACTGGAGTTGTAAATAAAATGGTCTATAGCTGTCATTTTATTTTTACTATTATACTTAAAGTACTGAAAAAGATTATGAACAAAATATAAAAATGTACTAATTTTGGAAGTATACTCATTAACTTTTTTAAATGCATGCATGTCCCGTGTATTTCATATTTCAAACCGAAAATAGATTATTTACGAGTAGAATATATTTTTAGTTTAAGAATATAACGTTTTGTACTTCATTCAAGAAATAGGTATGTACGCAAGCCTCTCCATTCAGAGAGAAACATTTTAATTTGTTTAAAAGACTAGCGTTGGAACTCAGCTCCGCCCGTGCGCAATTTTGAATTCCGTAGCCAAAATAACCGCGACTTAATACTACTCGTAAATTAAATTAATTAAATGATAATATTAATATTATGAGAATGTATCAATTTGTTAAGTTTTCGTGTTTTGGTTCAACAAACAATAATCATGAAAGGTCATTCATTTCATCATCATCAGCTCATATCCGTCCCACTGCTGGGCACGGGCCTCCTCCACGACTGAGAGGGTTTAGGCCTTAGTCCACCACGCTGGCCTAGTGCCGGTTGGAGAATTACACACATAAGAAATTCCTAAGAACTTTTAGGTGTGCAGGTTTCATCACAATGTTTTCCTTCGCCGTTAAAGTACGTGATAATTCGCATAACTTCGAAAAGTCAGAGATGTGTGCCTGAGGTTTGAACCCGCGACCGTCGAGATTCCCGACGAGATTCTAAACCGCGTGCCTATAGGTACCTCGAGGCCATCACGACTTGATGAAAGGTGATGAATTATATCCTAGGTATTCCGATAGCTTATTGTTAACGCGATATTATGTCAGTATAGGTATATATTTTATCATGAGGATTTTAAACGAGTAATAAAATTAAAGTACTGTTATATATTGTTGCTGAGTTGGGTGGTTAACCTCGTTGTAATACTTAGTCAGCACTAGACGGTATTATTAAAGTTATTTCTAAAAAAGAATAAATATATATCGCTGATTTTGTAAGTATATCGTTAGATTTATTGCAGTTATTTTTTAAAAGTATGGTCATCAACATTTACACACCCGAGCGAGCGAAGATTTATGCATCGTGATGACACGTCAATCATACAATATGTGAGATATTCTTTCGCATTCTGTATTTTATTTATTCAACATTTTATTGTGTGCATTTCGCAAAATAGCAGCTTTGAAGGCAACATTTGTTTGGACGTATTATTCATGAATTTTGTAGATATAATCGTGTGCCATTTGCTTGTACTCGTCATGGAATGCGAACTAATATAAAGATATACCTAGAATTTTCCAGTTGTGCTGCTATTGATTTTTCTATACAACGAACGTAAAAATACAGGTGTGTAAGGTAAAATATTCCAGTGCTAGGTTATATTTCTGTCGGGTGAAAAAGGGCCGGTAAAACTAAAATGGCAGAGGATCGGCAGCGTCGCGCCATGTCGTTGTCGCTCGCGCCCCATACTACGACACTCACCATTAGTTTACATACAAATGGGCATCGTTTTACATAATCCATCGTATGCGACGCGATGCGATGTCGGTAATTTGTTGCAAACCGTCTGGATAAGCAAATTGATCACAGCTTTCATAACGCGTATCCGATAGCGTGTCGGGCGGATAATAAAAATAAAATTTCATGTTACGTTCGCAGCTCTGTAATGTGGTAAAATATATCCGGATAATATTTCAGCTTGGAAGATTTTTTCGCTGTTACAGCCAATCGAACGCGATATATGAACGTTAGAGGATTTGAGTGGGTGTGTGACACGATGTTGTGTATACAAAAATAAATGCTCATTTCTGGAACAGTTCGTTGCTGACAGTTGACAACCTTTTAATAAATAAAAGTTGTTCTATGTTTCATATTTTGTGTTTGCAACTAGGTCTGAGATTTTTGCATTGAGGCAAATAAAATGACGTAACAGACGCCCATGAAATTGGTGCTACTTGTGTTAGTGGTGCATTGAATGTTCGTAAACGTCTCTCCTACTTAGGTATATGTCTGTGGCTTAATAATTGTCAATAATAAGTCAGATAACCATTTTACGTTTTGATATAACGTTGATGTACATACATATATCATTTTTAAAATGCTCATTGTAACCATAATAAAATCAGTATATCTCCTAATTGGCTCACCAAGAATTAGCGGTGTGACTAGGTTTATAAGTGAGCCTTCTCACGTCTCCAACATAATAAACTGTCAAAGGAATCACATAGCAAAATACATGACCATTTTCAAACTGCGATATTTTATACATGACGTATTGATATTTCATATATACATGGACGCAGCAAAAGTGTTGAAATGTAAATAGGAGTAGGTACGCGGAACCCAGGAACAAGCGGCTAACGAACACGAAGCACGACGCGATACGATTTGTCTGCCGCTGAGTACTTTCAGCTACGAAATTTTAGAATAAAAATCGCATACACCGCTCAAAAATATTACTATTTTATCAGAAGCTTAAAAATACACTTTTACTGGGTTACTCTAAATTCGTAAGATGGTATGAATAACTAAATAACAATTTATTTAGGTTAGGTGTATCTGTAGAATTGATTCTTTTCTAAATGTTGGGTCTTAAATAAATTGGCTTACTAACTCTCATGAATATTCTAACGCTAGACAACTCTAGTGCATTAATTACCTTTTAAATCCCTTAAAAGGTGAAAGGAAAAAAGAAAGGAAGAAATAAGCCTCCTTGTTCTTTTCGGGAAATAAGAGGTGAGGAGGAGGAGGAGGATCGAAAGAGAAGCAAAAATGTTATTTTCTGTTTTTATCTGAAACAGTTGCACCATCACGGTTAAAAAAATACATCTGGCAGAACCTCTGAATGATAAAAATAACACCTGTGTTGGTGTAAAAAATGTAGGTAGTACTACTAATACAATAACGGCTATACGTACCTATTCTTTGAAATATGATAAACAAATCAATCATAAATCTCAATAAAGAGTCCCTTTTCGTAGGCCATTCTCTTATGTCAGCCTCACTCAGAAGTCAGATTTTGCTGAGAAATTGGTCACGTTATCTAGCCACCACCTTTGGTTTCTGCGATACTGGCCTAGAGCCTAGTGCAGAAACCGCCAGTACATGATTTACATCAAATGTTCTTTGTTAATTCCTTTATGTTTGAACACCTTGTAAAATATTATTACCAAAATGTTCTCCTGCCTTGGCTAGCAAAATTTCAATTAAAGTATTAAAACACATAATATGTCACAATAAAATCATTCTAGTTACATTCATACTAAAAAAGGCTTTTCGGTGCCTCTTTAAATACGAGCATAAAATAATACCTAAAATGCGGTTGCTGCATAATCCAGTTTTTGTTTCAAACGTACATATGTAGCTCAAGGAATGTGCTCACATGTTTCCGCAAGAAAATATTTGTTTTCGGATTCTCGAATAATTTCACTTAACCTACATTCGTACTATACATTTTGCATGCTTTAGAGCAAAACTCCTCCGCTGCAAACCTCAACGGCGCTATTAAAACATTTATTTAAACGTCAAGCTTGCTAAATAATAGGAGAGTTTAGCAGCTCGGCGACATGAGTTGGTATTTGCGACGCCTGCAAGTGGCGATATTTCAACCCGCCCAGAGCCTGTTTGTGAAAACTTTATTCACGTCAACATCGCCCTGTCTGTCAACTCCAACAGAAATTCCACAGCATTATTACACACAGAAAACTCACCGAGCAATTTGAGATACAAATAACAGAAACATCCCAAACTCCCTGCAAGCTGAATAATTCTCTTTTATTGTGATAATAACTTTTGTGCGCAATATCATTTACATGGATAGACTGCGATTGTGCATGGACACTAATAGCATCTGTTTATTAATGCAAAACAACAGTATTACGTTCCTTTGGCCACTCTCTTTGAAACGCACCGCGCTTACTGTCATGTGCAGTTCACCATTCACATCATTTTAGCATAAAAATAAAGTAATAATTACTCAAATTCAGCGTTCTGAAAATTACATGTATTCCCCAGAGAGAAGTCTCGTTTGGATTATAATTTAGGAATATCATACCCACTCGCGTAGAAATATTTAACATTAATATAATTTAACGAATCAAATATCGCACTAGAGCGGTTGTTAAAATAAGTTTGACGCTCATGAAAAATACGATTTGTAAAGAAAACTTGCTAAAAATGGTGTAGTATATTTTAACAAGAAAAATGACAAACAACTTTTAGCATTTTTTTGTAATAAAAGTTGTTCATTATAGTCACTTCGTTGAACCGTTGAGAGAAACAGTTTCATAAAAAGAGAAAAAAATATTCATCATTCCAACAATATTTTTCTCAACCGGTTAGCAAACTGATATTGATGAAAATAAAAGTACATTGCGTCGCGACAATTGTATAATTCACTTTTTCTTTTACGTTTTCCCACTTATACGTGCGATTGATGTAACATGACTGTATATATACTTATTGCAGTTTGATTTTGCTATTGAGTATTCGACCAGATATCAACATGAAATCATTGAAAAATGAATGGACACACTTCAGATCTAACAAGTTAGTAAATATTATATAGCTACTTAGATTTTTAAATACAAAAGTTTACGTTTCTTCCCTTCTCTATGAATTCTCCATTAATATGCATTCATCACCAGCCCATTATATACGTCCCACTACCAGTAGTGGCCGCCCAGGCGCGGGACTCCTTTACTCGTATAACTGAGAGGCAATATGCCTTAGCCCACCGCGCTGATTTAGTGTGGGTTTTAGACTACACACCTAAGACTATACCTAATCTTCAGAACTATTTGGTGTACACGATTTCTTACGATGTTTTTCTTCACCATTGAAGTACGTGATAATTCATCAATTTTGAAAAGTCAAAGGTGTTTGAAGGGGCTTAAACCCTCGACTGCCGAGACTGTCGCCTGCACGTTTAAACCTTGGCCTCCTCACATCGCATATTCATAATGATAGCAAATAAATTATTTTTATGAGTATACAAAAGAATAACACCGTAATAAAGCTCGTAACGAATGCGACTAAAAACGAGATCATTTCTAGAAGTCAGCTCGTGCTAAAACTAAAAATTCAAGTAATTTCACCATATTGGCATCTTAGAAGAATCTCCACGCGCTCCCAAAATATTAATCATACAAACACAACCTCGAGACAGTTTTAATGAGCGCAGATTATACTTTACAAGTTGGAACACGTATGACTCCAATCTTACGGCACTACATATTTGTATAGAAAACGAAAGACGGTTGAATACGGAGAAACTCATTCGTTCTCGGCCTCGTTAATACGCGACGAGATATGGTATTGAAGTTGCGATTTTTCATCTGCTCAAAACGCATACATGTACGATCCGATGTCGATTTAAGCCCGGCATACACACTGCTTTCGCTGCCAGATTGCAATTGTATGGGATTTCATTTTAATACCGTTAGATGTGTGCCATATGATATTAAAGTACAGTTTTATACTACATCAGCCCATATACGTCCTACTGCAGGCCGCGGGCTTCTTCTACTATTGGGAGGGCTTAGGCACTAGTCGACTATGTTGGCCTAATGCGGGATCGTCGGAAATAACTACTAAAATATGCTTATTCACTATTAGCAAGCATGACCGTACGTATACTTTTGCTCAAATCTATCCTCGACACTGGAATTTAAGTTTGCTGTAGGGTATATTTATTTGTATATAAATATGAACTATAAACAAATAAATACACCCAACAGTCACATGTGTACATAGTTCTGACCCCACTCTAGGATACAAGTCCTGTATCGTGGGTATCAGAAACTACGAGAAACTTTTCGGTCTCACAAACACCCAGATCCGTGACAAATATTTGTGGATCACACAAATATTTGTCTCGGTGCGGGGATCGAACCTGCGGCCTAGCTGGTATCTAGCCAACTGCGCCACGGGGCTGTCGAAACTGGAAACATACAACGATCTGGAGATTTTTTTCTTTTCTTACATGTCTATAAAGTAGCAAGGAAAGATTTTTTGACTTCGACTTACAGTAGTCTATGTATTTGATATGAGAATAAATAGCTAACAGTAATAACAACACAGTGTGAAGCGAGCTTTAGAGCGACGTGAGTCTGGCACGCGCACGGCTCGCTGACTCCGATTGTACACGTCACTATTTTACATATAAATGGACGTCGCCCTATAATCCGCCTAACACAATGGTTTTAATTTGTGCCGTAGGTGTATACGTGCACAAATGAAACCCAGAATCTGTATGCCTTATCTAGTTTTGATGGATCATAGTATGGTATGAGGGGGAATTCATTAGATGAAGCCACGCCGATGGTAATATACAGAATAATAATGAGAAATCTTGAAGACGCTAAAATTGAAGTATTCATATAAGGAACTTAAATTCTTACATGTATATTTCTCCTTTTTGATCATCATTTTCAGCCCATATTTGTCCCACTGCTGGGCAGGGGCCTCCTCTACAACTGAAAGGGTTTGGGCCTCGCACCGCCGCGCTGGCCTAATGCGGGTTGGCGGGTTACACAATTAATAAATTCCTAATAACTGTTTGATAATTCCTTCTTTTACCAGTTTTGGAACATCGTCATTTATGCACATGGTCGCATTTAAATATTCGAATTCACTTTGTTTCCGCTTTTCAACGAAATTTTATATTTTTGACTGCATCCGTGCGGAAGTTGGTTGGTCCGTGAAACGAGAATCTATGAATTCGATCAAGGTGTTATAGGGTTTATGCATCAGGGAATTTTCAAATGTACTATAGATTCTAAACATGTGCCATTCTAAACATGTGTGTGAAAAATGGCAATAAGCATATTCCCACGTAATAGGAAACTTCTAACAATTGGAGAAACGTGGATGCCAAAAGTTAAGTCTACTGTTTTTCGGGCACATTTCCAGACTTTTTGTTCGTAATTAAAAATCCGTAATGGAAACACCCAATCACTACTAAAAATCAAATCTAGACCGAATGGCACTTGTGCCGCAAGACCACGAGGCAGAATCTTAAAAAAATACTGTCGACTAATGCACGCTTTTCCACTTACTTCTTGTTAGCGATCTATCAATGATTCTCAAGTCATTTGAATGATTCAAGCCGACTGGGCATATCTAAAATTAAACGATAATTATTTTTTTTCTATAGTTTTTCTACTTGGAATATGTGTTTGGCCAGAGAATTACAAGACGCATATTCGTGTCTGACTCGGAATAATGTAAGTAAATGTTATGTTAGCTCGTATGCTTTAACCTGGTTTAGTTGTTCAGTTGAACTTGGTTTAGGGAGAAGTTGAATTAATATGAGTATATCCAAATGCAAATCCAGTGAACGCTAAAATAGGACAGAGCACCTGCGCTGACAGTTTGTGTAATAGCTCGGAACCAACGAATTAATTTACAAAACTCTCCAACAAAATAGTTTTTGATGTCCGCAGTTAGTCCACTGCGCTCGGGACAAATAAGTGCGTACCGTGATTATTCAATCGACCAAACTTTGCTTGTTTAAAATATTCAGTGCCGGTTCCTAGTTTAATACAATCAATATAACAAACTCACTGTTTGGTAAAATACTGTGCATTTTTTTAATAAATTAAATCATCGATTACTAATGCATGCCATATTTAAGTAAGTACATTGGTCGCCTAGCTTATACATAGATCAATCTAAAGGTCGCAAATTTGATTTTCGTGTCAAGAAGTGTTATTGGTTTTTTCTGTTAAAAATTCTCATAAGCATCATGAAGTTAAAGTGTGTACTTCTGCCCACTAATTAAGCCCTATCATTGAATACCTATACTTTGTAAAAGATACATATATAAAATGGCACAAAAATCAGAACCAAAGATGTGTACCAAGGAACAGACCAATCGAAAAATACGGGAGAACAAAAAATATATATATTAAATTTGACTCAAAAATATGACATAAAAAGAACAGAAAAAGTTAATAGAAAACACCCAAAATATTGTGAAATTTGCCTTTGTCGGTATCTTTATATTATATATATTATAAAGTTACTAAGGGACTTACTATTATACTTTAAGTAATAAACTCAAACAGAATTTCAAGATAATATGTTTGTACACAAAAAAAATCTACGAGCATTTGTACCGGGCAGCGGATAAGTCTTTTATTCTTTTTTTGCGTATATGGCCAGTATTCATTTTCCTAATTAAAGTTGTCCACTACGTTCGGTCTTTGTTAGCTTTCGTCGTGGAATTATGAGTACCCGCTTTTAAGGTACTGTTGTGACCCAAATAGTAATATTGTAATTTACGTTTTACTTAACGTTAATAGTAAATACGTATTACACAAACCTATGGGTAAACAAAATTTTATGAATTTTATTCATGCTGTATTCGGGGGAAAATGTTATCCGAATATATTTTGAACGCATTGAGCTTTATCTAAATACGAGCTATGAATTTTTTAGTGTCTGCTTTTACACGTGTGTTATTTTTATTATTGTTTTTATATATATATTTTTCAACCAATATTTAAATAATGTTATTTTTTGTGAGTTTTGGTCATGAATAGTAGAAAAATATCAAAAGTATAGGTTGTAATTTAATGAAATTGGGCTATTGGACAGTAAACGTATAAAGAACTTAAATGTAGGTTTCAAATAAAGAATCACAAGTAATGAATCGGATTTTTGGGCTATTTATTGTGTGCTTAGTATCAGTGGCGGTACTTCCATAGAAGCCCAAAAGCCCAGCTAGCCTTACAAAATTCCGAATAATAATCTTTAAGCTTTGAATCTTTAACAAATGCAATCTGACATACAAATGAGGACCCTACAATAAACAATTATAATCTATACATTACACAATTAACGTGTAACGCTTTTGGGCTTCTATGGAAGTACTGCCACTGCTTAGTATGCCTAGAAAAATCCTTAATAGGAGAATTTTTTAGCAGTTATGTTTACCCACGATATATCAATTTAAAAAAAATACTATTATCTACGAGTACCTTTTTTTTTAACAGAACCCAATCTTTCAGTGTAATACGATTTGCAGTCTGTGTAAATATCCAATTAAAAGTCATATTTCTCATTCCATTATCTCGGAACAGGTGAATAAAGATAAACCTCGGCATATTTATATAAGAACGGTCTCCAACGGTGCCGCAAACAACTTTCAAACTGGCCCAGCCACTCAGATGGGGATGACATCTCTTTGAAGATAAAGACGCCAGATAATTTTGCAATTTTCGTGCCGAAACGTTAGCGATATGTACCTACATGTCATATTCTTCAAATTAACTTTTGATCGCAGACAGGCTCGGCAACTTGCGAGTTTGTGGTGACGAAATTAGTAGGCATGTGTTAACGGGAACAGCTGCGAGCAAAGAGCCGACGTACAATTTCAGATTTCAAACTTCGCTGGTCGAATTAGAGTTTGTGTTTCCATTAAATCTAAAAATATAACGCTAATTTAGCATCGGTTTGTTCGGTCCAAAGTATGATTAGACGCCCACACACACGCGGCACATATTGAATGGTTTTTATTTTGTAATATTTAATGTCGAACATCATGAGGGTTGAGAGAGGGTATTTAGCCGTAATCTTCTCGGCCCTGGTTATAAGAGACGCGGTCACGCGTGCGCGCCCCATTCAGTGGCCATTCAATGAGCTGAGCCGTGCCAACGCTCATCGTACTTTGACATTATTTTATGATGTTAAACATAATGCTCGAACATCTGCCGCTTTCTATACACATTATATGTACAGAATTTCCCCGCAAAATAATATTGCGATGTGTTAAAGGGAACTATTTCTGAATACTTCATTTCAAATATCTACTTAGTTTATTGTCTAGCCCTATTTAATTGAGGACGCGTGAAAAAAATAACAGACACGAAAATGAAATCTCCAATGTGACAATCATAAAGCATACATTTGTCACTACGATTATGTCAAACACAAAAATAATCCCGTCATCTATTTGGCGTGTGACGCACCCCTGCCGCTACGACTTGCAAATTTTAGGGAGAGCCGTCCACGGCGGGGAGCGAACGGCAAGAACAGAAGATTATAAATTGCACTCTATAGGTGATCAGACGTCGTCAAACTCGTGATGTTTTGAAAAAAGTTGTGGAGGGTGAGGGATGTCGGTTGCCATGGTTAATAACACCCCTATATAAACATACCGGTAGGTTGGCAACGCACCCGCCATGGGCAATATTCTGGAAATTGTCCGTCTAGCAACAGGTTCCCAGTTTTATACCTCTGAGTTTTATTACTTGTGTGAACGATCCAGAGTGAAGAAATTAAATTTCAAAGAAAAAAGAGCGCTTTAACTTGATATGGAAACTTAAAACTTCAAGTGGTTAAGAAGTTAAATGCGCGTTAATTAGTTTGCGTAAACATGTTTTTTTTCTTAATGTGTGTGAGCTACATATTCGCAAGTAAAACATTACTTTATAAATGTGATAAAGCTTTTATCATTATTTCAGACCCATTAAGGCATTAACACAGTGAGTTTGCAATTGATAAAAAGAAATAAACACAATCGCACACGTCTATTACAATAATATTTTACACTGACTATGTCAAAATAAGTTATTTTATAATTAAGTTTAATTGTTAGCTCAACGTATTGCGGAGAACGGCTACCCAGGGTTCCGAGGATTCGGTTTTATCGTTTATTTTTACTGCGAGGGGCACTGTAATAAGTAACTCAGCATATTATTCCACTAGCTTTCTAACTATATTGTTAAATTATTAACACGTTTTAGATCAGCACACTCCTTATTCTTGCGAAAAAAAATAGCGTTACTTTATTAATTAATGTGATTACTGAAAGAAACATTATACTGTTTTTTTTTTGTTATTTAATGCACAAAACATTTCATGAATGCTTGGTTATATATAAATAATATAGGAGTATATATAAAAAATAATACTGATAGCGGAGAAATTCTTCTTAAAATTCTGCATCAACGCAATTCCTTAAACAGCCGCGGGGTTATTTAATATGGTCACACATGCATAACAGAGGCGAAGTAATTAAAGCGACGTCAACGTCACAGTGAACAAACACTATTAAATCCTTTACAAAAGAGAACGGTGCAAAATTCGAAGTAACATTTTAATCAAACAGTGACCACGCCCGCGTGTGTCGTGCCGTCTATTTATGAGTTGTAAAGGGGATCTTTCCGGCGCAGTTCACTTTGTGCTAGGTATGGTAATGGCGTGGATATGGTGTGACGAGCCCTGACATGTGTCGCCAACGAAAATGAAGTCCGAACGCGGGGGCAAATGTTTGCACGCGCAAATGCCTCGTAATGCGTCACTTTGTACGTGAGCTTGATAGTGAACTAAGCATTCACACGATCCACTGGCACTAATTAACCGATGCCACAACTGAAAATATTAAATAAGTATTAAAACCCCAGAAAACATCCGATACTTTGGTAAAATTGTAAGCCTAAAGCGTGAAGCTGAAATAGGACAAACTTTCAAGAAGCATTACAAGTAATAGCAGTATTTAAAACATTTTTTTATTATTTTAATTAATATACCCTACCTAAACAGCCAAAATGTCTATTAGGTGCTATCAGATTAGCTAATAAATTGCTGAAGTACTGTTCTAGAATTTTAATAAAAACAATAAAGGAATTCATTGGTAGGAGAGTTTATTAAGGATTCATGCAAATTGTATTATCTTAGTGAATATAGGAGCGTAGCGAATCTGTTTCAAGGTTTAAACGCAAAGAGAGGTAATAGCGCGGCTCATTGCTTTTTCACTTGGTTACTCCACAAATGTAGACAGATGAGGTCGTCGTCGATGCCTTCGGCCGGGGACAATTGTCAGCAATCGCTCAGTGTCTCCGCTAATTGAAAATTCTCATCGGTTTCATTTAGATCACTATCGCTCAGTGAACAAGTGTTTTAACTTAAGAATTATTTTTCACACAGACACTATACCTTTAGTTACTGATAACAATTCTATACGTATTGTCACTGTCTCACAAAAACCCGATAGGTAGTTAAAAGTTAAAACATTAGAGTTGAAAAAAGCATGAAATCAACATCATGAAAAAAATTGATAACTAAGTCCGCATCCTCCTCACACCTTTGGTAAATATCCCTCTTTTCTTCTGAGCACTCCCAGCTTCCCAGATGATAATAGGCAAAATTAACACGATATAATTTACCTAACCTTTAATAATCTTTTATTAGTGCTGTATAAAAATAAATTTTGTGACAAACTTTTAATATGATTTTATTATTATAATGATAACACTATAAGGGATAATTAAATACCCCGCTCAAAATTTTAAACGACATTTACAATTATAACAAAAGCTTACACCCAAAACGAATTCGTACGTGCTACCTCAAAATAAAGCAAAAATCCCCCGACAAACATGTTTAATTTGTACAAGGTAAAGGAATTTCTTACAACGTGCCCCAAATGTAATTTCGATATCCAACGGAATAGAAGGTAACTTCCGCAAAATTGCCAAAAGATTATTTTATGTTCATACAAAGGTAGGCAATTTAGGTAGAAAACTCGTAGTAATATAAATTCGCTGTACCAATTAAGGATCCCTTATACCTAAATACCCTTTCAAGTGGATCGGCGGAAGGAAGAGGGCGCGAGCGGAAGAAATTCTCGATAACAGCGAGTAAAGAGTGGAAAATTATAAAACGTTAGAGCCCAGACACCGGCTTGAGTGGCTAATATTGTTGCAATCGTTACTTTTTAAATCATGTCTTACTCAACTTTCGATATTTGATTTTTGGCACATTAAATAAATGCACTCTATAGAAACATGCATATTTCCAGAACTATGAGGCCAGTCTCACACAAATGAACATGATTTTTTAAATATTAAAAAAGAGGAGAGATATTTCTGCATTACATATATAGGTACATACATACCTAGATCCGGAGTATATGATTAAGTAGTAATGTATATAGGTAAGTGTATCACACAAATATTTGGCTCTAGTGCGCAAATTGAACCCGCTCTTCGTGCCTCTGAGACTCTTCTAACTATGGTTATATTGTACTTCCGAATAAAAAAACAAAGTAAACACGCGATCTGTTATTATGACTGAGGCATCAGTGGAAACAACCAATTTGCCCATCTTTTTATCCCGAGGGCATCGTTAGGGATTGGCAAAGGCGACTCGGCGTTTTCCTGTGAGCCCAGCCCAGCTTTGTGCTAGCATAGATTTACTGTCTGGCTAATCCTTTTACCTGGGCTATCTAGGTAGCTTGCAGATAACTTTCACAACTCACTTTGGCACAATCAAGTTAAAATTATAAATAGCAAATTAAGTTGTATTCGCCAAAAAGTAACTGTGTACATATTTTTAAATTCAAACTAAATGTTGAAAAGACTCTTTGTAGGCGACTGCTATAGTAGAATGAATGTATCGGTTTCATTGTTTAAAAAATCTCTTCGAAAACCTACACAAACAAAAAATTATTATTTGTCGTCAAAAATAATAACTAAATGAATTGACTATTAACTAAACAAATCTGTTTAGCCACATAAATTTCATGTACACTCACCGAAGATATTTTAAAGTGTGAAATAATACGAGAGATAGCAATTTTTATTCATATCGTAGCGAATTCGACATTAGTGGAAAACGTAGCTGTGGGCGCGAGGACGACCCGTATTAAAATATTTTAAGTAGCCTATGAATATGCAAAGACACGGCGCCGACGGCAGCGGTTAACGATTTGCACGTTTTCGGACCACTCGCTAATTGCAAATGTGTGCGAGCACTTATGGCGAATGTAATTGCTTTCACTGATACAAGATATCGCGCCCGCTCTTCGATTTTCATTCAACAAACATTTTTAATTGTTAAACACATTGTTTGCGTTTCAAATCGGTCTGTGTGGGCAAAAAGTTGTATTGATTGCTGAGTGAGCTTTAAATTTTAAATCGAAGCGATTGAAATAAACCATGATTATGATAAAAACTATAAATTAATAATCGTAAAACATTTTTATTGCTAAGATCGTCAAGCAAATGCTTAGGGAGTATTATTATGATCACCGCCATCCATAAAGCCCAAAAAAAATTGCACGGATTCCATTTTCAAAAATATTAATTACTGTATTAAACGGCTGTTTTAATCAAAATTATAATTGTTCTAGATCCCTAATCCTTTTTCGCTAAGTTTGAACAAAGTGGGTAATTATGAATAGCAAAAGACTCAACAACGTTTTAAGTCTAGTTTCGAAAAAAATAACAATTGAAAAGTTTATAAAGCGGCCTTTGTCGAATTTCTCTCTCATCTATTCGTATCTAAAGCCAGGGCTACACCAGGTCAGTTTATGTTGGCACGTACCGATACTGGGCCGTATATCCTGCACTAGTCTTCGCATAAACAAAGTGTCGATTCCATTACAGATATATTTCGGCCGTACTTTCTAGCACCTGAGTAGATAACCAGGTTCTCAAATTCTCTAAACGGATTTATTCACATTATAGGTATATATTAATAGGGGAATCATTGCGTGTATTTTAAGATAAATAATAATAATAAAATAAAAATAATATGATAAGGAAAATAGAACCACAACACATACTATATACAGGTTGTATTCAGACCGTGATCGGATACTAAGGCAGGTAATAGCTAAGGTCATTACAAACCCCCTGGCGTTAAAACAATTCCGACTAAAAATAACAATTTTGACGTTTTCTTAAAAACCACATACATTTTATACCTATGGTTGTTAGGAAAACTTTAATTTTTTTATTTTTTGTCGGGATTTTCTTTAACGCCAGGGGGTTAGCTATTACCTGCCTTAGTATCCGATCACGGTCTGAATACACCCTGTATGTACCTCTCATAACAAGTAAGTTCCGTCTCTAAGGAGCCAGTCTTTAGTCCACCGTGTTAGATAGGGAGGCTAGAGGCGTATAGTAAGTACCCCAGCAAGTTAAAAAATAATTTTGTTATACATACTTATTAATAACACTTCTCGGTAATTATACTTTGAACAAAGACGTCAGTCAATCTTTGTATTTATTTAATTGAAATTAATGAAAATGAATCAATTTTACTGCACAGTCACATATTGCAATAATTGCAAAAAAATGGAATTTAAAAGAAAAGACTCACCGACCTCTCTAGTTAAAAATGACTTAACATCCCCAATACACTTATAAATAATTTGGAACACATTACACCGGTGAAAATTCGCCGGTAAACAATAACAAACTTTCTATTGAAGCAATTTGTGTGTAGCCAATTTATGGCCGACTATAAAGATGGACGTCCGCGTTGGTTAACAAGATCACGGCCAAAGTGCGATACGCTGTACGATATTAGCTGCTTGTTGTACGGAGCTGGATCTATCTGGACCTTTTCAAGTGTGATTAAGGTCGGATTGAGGCGAGCAATGGAAGTATCTATTCAATTAATTCTGAGCCTCGAGTTTGGTTGGCCAGTCCCTCAATTTATATTGCATCAGCCTGTAAATTGGCCCTATTTGTACGTACGTAACTCAGCGCCTTCTCGAGCCACGGGCGGTCGCGAACGTATGCCAAAGCGAAATATTACTTCTCAAAAAGACTTCGTTAACGACGTGATTTTACGAAATCAATTTTTTATTTAGCTGTCGATATTGAATCAAATTCCGACGTCGCTATATGTTATTACTTCAAAATTGGTTGACTGACTTTTAGCTGTTTGATAAAATGATTTTTTTGTATAGAAATATAAAATAATAACATACTTTACACACACATTGACAACCTTACTCTAAATTATACATGTTTTATTTACCAAGTAGGTACCTGTCGGAAGCAACGAAGAATTTTAGATTCAAAACATAAATCCCAAAATAACTGATAAAACTCATACAGCTATGGCTAAGGCTGCCTAGATTACGGCCGTTTAGTAAATCGGCGTAAAGCAATATTTTTTGGTCTTATTCGGTAACTGAGATTTACTGACTATGTATTCGTATACCGCACATAAGGTGTATACAGTATAATCGATTTAGTGGGCTCGAACCATACGAGGTTAGAAATAATAACGTATTTATTTTACTTATAAATTATGTACAACTATCTACAGGCAATAAACTATCTGCATTTACTAGTATGATGTAAAAATGGACCACATCCCGTGTGAAAATTGACCTCACTAATTTATACCTCTGCGCAAAGATCAAACCCGAATACCTAATCGTAAATCACATCCAATAAGCTTAATGGGTTATCATACACACAAAACAACAGTGCTTCCACAATCATATTTCTACTTTTTGTATGAAAGTGGATTATTCGCCCAAAATATAACTTGTTCAACAACTAAATATACTAATAGGTATAAAATTTGAACACGAGAAGCAATCTCAGCAAATGGTTGGCGCTTAGCAGGCCATTTTGCCATTTCGATGCATTTCCGCGTGGAAATTACTATCATTTGTTGAAAGAGGGACGAATACCGCTAAACCGGTCATGAAGCTGTTCATTAATCAAACAAAGAAATTGAATGTGAACCTAAAATGTGGATACGGAAACATAAATACGTTTTACAATAACTCTGTGAGCTTTATACAAGGCAAACATGAAGTGGCTCAACCGTTTGTAAATAATTTAAGTTACACACACACATGCCGATTTGTATTTGTCTGACTGATTGTCTAGACTCCTAGAGTATTTTTAAGAACTGCGTGAATAAGATTAATAGCACAGATTTTTTACTGTGATCAACTGTAGTTTACGTTTCTCTTAATAAAACTTAATAATAATGTAATATTATTTTGAATATGTAATTTTTGAATAACATTAAATATATGAATATAAAGTAATATGTAGTGTTATTTTACTTGCTTCCTGCATTTTTTGCAAATGTAAATGTAATAATGTAATCTTTATTAATTAATTGTGATAATGTTCTATAATACTTAAAAAAGATAATTAACGAAATTTGGTTACAAGATGGCTCCGTGGCACGAATGGGTCAGCTCCATAAATACGATGATGTATTTTAAAATATATTCAATAATTTGCCTAATCAGAGACTACGAGAGACTTTTCGGTCTCACAAACACCCAGACCCGAAACAAATATTTGTCGATTACACAAACATTTGTCTCGGTGCGGGGATCGAACCCGCGGCCTCTCGTTTCGCAAGCTGGTGTCTAGCCAACTGCGCCACGGGGCTGTCATGTATGTTGTGGTGTATTCACTGGTAAGTGTCTGAGCGGGTGTAAATCATTCAATCACTACATTAAATGCAAACCAGATGATATATAAAGATCTAGAACAAGAAAAAAACTTGTTTATAATATAAACACTATATAAATAATATAAACACGTATTTGCTGGTGGTAGGATATTCGTATCCGCCCGGATGGCGACCACCGTACACAGGGCGTAAAACCCGCCATAGTGGCACATGCAAGTGTGCCGCGTTCCGGGATCAGCCAGTGTATATCCGGTTTTCGGGGGGGCTTCAATCATGGTGAAAGGATGACCGTGCCGGCAATTTTTTTGGCCGGTTTGTCGCGGTCGGTCCTTTGATCGCCATGATTGATAGTCCCCCAAACTTCTTCACAATAAGGTGAAGAGGTATTCGGCCGGCATGATTGTGTCGACCAACGGGAGACCATCATCTCTCGCTGGTCGGCACTTTTTCTGGACTCCATTGCGCTTACCATCAGGTGCAATGGGGTCACTTTGCCGTGCCAGAATAAAAAAAATAAAAAAATAAAACGAAAGGCCAGTAAAATGATTTGCCCTCTGTTATGAAAAGTTGCCATTTCGTGGCAAAAGCACTTATATAAAGAAAGAAATATTATAAGCAGCGTAGTAAATGTTCCATCATATGAACATACGTGATTTCAAAGAAATATTACCATAAAAGTTTTATAAGGCATATAACTGAAATGAGTTTCTTAGAAATTCTCTTTCAAAGTTTATAGTTCATTAACTATTATCACATGAGCGTTGTTACTTGTTATTATGAAAAGATATTATGTCTAAAGTTTCTTAATATTATATTATAAAGAAATCCTAATTTAAAATTCATATAAGAGTTATGAGAGACCTTAGTTATAATTAGTTCAAAATACATATATTAGATTCATAATTCTGTACTAAAAAGACTCAGAGTCGTGATGCGCCCTCGAGACTAAGTACTATCCATACTTCGTATGGAGACCTGCCTAAGAGTTACAAATAAATAATAAATCTTAGTTTTTCTTACCAACTCACAAATAACCTCGTCTTATTTGAAAAGAGGGACGTGCTGGCAGTGGGACGAAGATGACTCGATTAATACACCGTTGCTGTCGAGAATGAATGATTCTGATTCAAATATTTTTCATGGGCAGTCAATAAATTCAAATAAAAATCTTAACAGATTCTAGCGTATAGATGGTTAATTTGATTCTGAGGTTGGACTGTGCGGCTCGATCGACAGTCTATTGTGAATTGGCCGATTCATTCTGGGATTAATTTTCGCTCCACGATGTGAGCCGATTTCCCGCATGCAATAGATATAGCGGCAAAATATGGATGCATTTCTACCTATTCCTACGGAAATATGGAAAGCTATAGGTACATACATATGTGACTAATATTAAGTGCTATACTAAAAGTACATGTACAGATGTACAGATACAGAATGTACATGTACATGAAGTAGTTATAGATAGAATAAAAATATAAAATATTTTTATTTAGCATAAGTAAAAAAAACACAAATGTTTTAAATATTAGCGTAATTAACATTTTATTTTCATAATCAATACAAAGTTGACAAATTAAAGAAAAACAAAACATCAGTAATCTATAACATCTTACATATAAAAGTAGTTTTTAAATATGTAGAATGTAGATATTATTTTGATATTTTAAATTCAGATTTATTCTACAGATACATAGATTAAAATTGTTGCTATGAATATGATCCAGAAAATTATTCTGCGAGATATAGTGTCGTGATAAAAAGATGTGATTAGGTATACCTCTTAATATTTTTATACGAACACAGAAAAGTGCGCGTACTAGTGAGCTAGTACACTCTGTAGGTACATATGTGTATATTATTGCTCCCAATTATTTCATAATAAAACATAACTATTTTCATTCAAAATCTAATACAATAGTGGTTTATTTTCAAGCAAAATAATCGTACAACAATTATTTTCCCGAGTGGCGTTACTTTTATTCCCTAAATAAACACAAGTTAAGCGCATTTAAGTAAACGAGCATCTAATAATGCTGAACACACAATAAAACTTTAAAGAACAAAAGAAATCTAAAGAAATAGTCTTCCAATTAACCTTAGAAGTGATTTAAAAAGTTTATTTTGAGACTTCAGATCCCGCTCCACGATAACTTTATTATAGAGAACAGCACCAATTTAAAAATACAAAACTGTTGTAACTTAAACCACTAAGTTTTGTTTTTCCTTTAATGGTTGAAACGAATATTAAGATTTCAGATTTGAAGTGTATTGAACTTTATAGCCGTTAATTTGATGGCCTGATTTGGATAACTGTTTAATGTTATCACATACTTACAAAAAAAACTAAATTCGCTATATGTATAAGTATTGTTGAAGTAGACCTCCAAAAGAGGTTAGGTATAAAACTTTTTAGAGTTTATCCTCATCACCAACAATTTACACGGGCTGATGTAGAAAAGTGAAAATTCTTCTAGTTAATGATGTTTTCTTGTTGCTAAATTATCCACAAAAAGATCAGTAACCCTTGCAATGGGACTACAAAGTTAAAGTACGTGATATTTCATTGCGAATACACACATAACTTCGAAAAGTCAGAGGTGTGTGCCTGGGGTTTGAATCCGCGACTGTCAAATTCTCGACCGCGTGCCTAAACCTCGAGGCCATCACGACTCCATTCCTATTAAATATACGCATTAAAATGCAGTACCAGCAATGTTATTTACGGTCACCAGCTCCCCTTGAACCCCATAAACAAAATAAATTAAACATAAAAAAGAAATTTAAAGAAAACACCAACAACAAAGATTTATGTGTAACGTAAAACCACATAACAAAAATAAATTAACCCTGTAATAAGCGCACACAGTATAATGTTTTATTCGGGTCGTTTTGAATAAACGTCGTCGCCGGTACAAAATTGCGTCGGGCGTCCAAATCTTTCTCAAACTGTCTATAAATCTGACCATAAAAGTAAATCCCAACAATCAAATCGCGAACAGTCAAAAAAGTAAGGTTGTTTGTTGCTATCTCAGGGAACATACATGAAAATGGCTGAGGAACAATTTCGAAGCCGGATAAAAAGGTCCTCAGACCATGAATATAAATATGTTCGGGTGTGGCCCGATGTCTTTTAGCTGTATTGTAGGGTTGCTGCGACAATTTCTTTACCAACCGTCTTAGACTTTGTGTACAATTGTATCAAATGGGTACTTAAGGCCTCGGGATAGAAATAGCTTGATATAAATGAAGCGATCGTAAATGAAACGTCAGTTAATAAGTTTTCACTGAGCCATTACTGTTTCGTTTCCACACCATTAATACAAATTTTATAGCCCTTAGTTATGGTATGTGTGATAAGGAGAATGAAAACTCAGGGCTCATAATATCTACCTTAAACGACTCGGGACAAATATAAATATTTTACTTTTACGTAATGCCAACTTGAAATTACAAATTAGTTTATCTTCAGACAGCTGCGAATAATACATAAGATTATCCTATCCCAGCGGTTTTAGGTCGATTGGAAAATAGAATATATTCTGGTCTAATCTCAAAAGTGGACCTAGGAGGTAAACAATTCTAGTAAAGCACTATTTGAGATGTTTTATGAACATTTTGTGCGCCCAGTAAATGGCAACGCACAGCGGTACGTAATATAGAACTTATCCATATATGCATGTTATGCTTATAAAATAATATTTACTTTGACTATTATTTGATACATATGTATGTATTTATTCACGGCTGTATCACAGCTCTATTATTTCAAAGATGTAGGCAGAAATGTATTTTTACTCCCACGTTTTGCCTGCTACGATTTAAAATTCGATATGATACGTTGTTTATAGAGGGCGAGCCTTATGCCATTCATTTCCAGACTTTCTATTGCTGGTGGGATTTTTTAAAGGAATCTTAAAACACAAATAATCATCCTCAAAATTAAATCCAGAGCATCTCGATCACAAGCACCAATGTATGACGCTAGACCAATGGTACTGTTTTTTTTATTATTAAAAGAATCAAAAAGTTAATATAAATAAAATTAGCTACGTCACCTACGTGATTCATTAAATTATTTTTAGTTTGTTTCAAATATAATAAAACCAGACGAGAATTCGATTCAGACCATTGATTTTTTTACAGTTCACAGCTTAAAATTATCTTAGACTAATAAATGTAATTGTTAATCAAATAAAATCTGTTTTACATTGCCGATACGGTTCAATTCAATTATTTTTTGCAACTAACATATGCTCAACTTTTCAAACTTAGTCCGGTTTGCGGTACAAGTCTACGAAGTTACAAAGTTACACATTTTCTTCCAAGGTACTTCAAAAACGAACAAACTTATTAATAAGTGAATTAATTCCATTGAATAAAACAGACAGAATAAAAAAAAAACTGATGCAACGATTCTGCACATTCTTAAAAACATATAAATATTTGGCATAATTTAACCACTCTTAAAAAACTTTATCGACGCACAAATCGATTGCCTCAAGACATTTACAACAAAACCATACAAAACTCCCTCCTACCTGTAATGCACCTTATATTTCCATTTTATATCAATAACAACAGGAATATTCCAAACACAGATTTATGGTCCACTTTATTATATTATCGATCTCCTTTTCCGTAACTAAATCACACAGCCCTAGTAGGGGCGAATAGTGTAGAGGTTATAAAAATGCAAGGAGCCGGAAATGAATACATCCCTACGCATAGGTACTGTACGGCGCTGCATGTGACGATACCCCGACGGCCCTAGCACAGGAAATGCAACCAGTATACGAACAAATTGAATTTTCCCAAACAGCGTGAGGTCGAAAAGAGTCCCGGTACAAATGAAAATACTCTGCGTGTGTGCTTCAACAACATAGTACAATGCTATTGAATTACTCACAAAAAAATATAGATTTCAATTTTTGCATATAAAAACTTTCTAAGAAAATAACTTAAAATAGCATGTGTGTTACTATAGAAAATTGTTGAATAAACTTGAAAAACCTTGCTTAGTGAAATGTTTTTTTATTACGAACCAAGCTACGTCGCAACAACACACAAAGCGACAAACCTTGAGACGCGCAAACCAACCTGCTATGTTTAGCATCATCACTCGACAATAGACTTCCGACATATACAAAACCGACATAGTGGCACACGAAATGTTACAATAAACAATATTACTTGTAGGACATTCATCACAAATGTAATCATTGCATATTTTACTACGTTAAAGTCCTTGTTGTAACACTTAATCGGTCCGTATTACACGTATCATCACACGCTATTAAGATCACGTGCCCTTGTACAAATATCACAGTTACAATACTAAGCCTACTAAGCAACATATATACATTAATGTGTACATAATCACCGTTTACTACCTACAAAAACAATGACAACTTGTTGATGGACAATTTATTTGCGAAAATATTTGTCCAACAGCGACATTTCGAGGCACAATAATCGTTTTTGGCGTGATCAGTAAAACGTCACGTTTGACACAATGGCAAAGGGAATAAAGCTCAGCAACACCAAAAGATGTGTTTACTAGATTTATTACCTTCCATTTCGATTTGTTTACTCAGTTGTTCAGATCCAATTACTTGGCACTGTTTCTGTACTTAATTAAAGGGACGGTTGATTACTCGCCCGCTGTGGGGCTTTGTATAATTGCTATTGTTTAGCAAATGAAGACAAATGAAACTTTAATTTAATGACACTATCTCATTCAAACGCACGGAAAAAGTCCCGTGTTCCCTCTCAACAAGTTCATTTTAAGTTTTAATTAGGCTCCGTCACCGCAGATCTCTATCACACCGGTTGTAACATCGTCTATTCTCCAGTCGTATCTTTGTTTCGAAAGCCATTTTCGTGAGCGAATTTAAAAACAAATATAGCGATACGTTTATGCATCAATATATAAATGCAACAGTTTCGTTATAAAGAATAATGAACAACAGTCGGTGCAATAAAGCCTGTTGAATGATTATCGAGACCAGTGAGCTCTGCACGAATGCACATTTTAATTCACTCATCACCCGCCGTTCAGCGCGGAGTCTTGCTTGTATAATAAAAAAGTTGTTTTTTCAACGTCTAGTCTGAGCTCATTTTCTTTTTAAAATATTAGACGTTATTATTATAAAATGTTGTGCATAAGTATTTTGATGTTCATTATGCTGTTAGCTATTTGTACCTACCTGTCTCAAGGTTTGCTCCTGCAGGAGGTAACTCGATTCGCCATCCACCGTTGGGAGAGTGGCATACTTTTAATTGGCCGTAACTGCGTTTGCCTGCAAGCGTTATTGAATTACCGCAGAAAAGCGCTTGGGGTTGTGGAGCTACAAAATAAAATTTCATGATCGGAGAAACCATCGAGAAGTAATCAGTTTACGTATATCATGTGACAGCATCATGCAGCATAAATAAAACATACTTGCTGGTGTAGGTAATATTGCTTGATTTTTTAGAACGTAACTTTTTTCCTACTTTTAGACCAAGTGATATTTTATTACAAAAAACATTTTGTAATGAATAAAAGTAACTTATAAATGTATTAAATCTTTGTCATGATTTATGCAAGATTTTAATGATCTCACTACCCATATTGTAGTAAAGAATCTATGGCTAACGTAACTATAGACTATTAACGTTATTGTTTTGTGAAATTATTAACTGGCCATACTATCACCCATAAAATCAGCTCTACTGAAGTTTCAAAATAAGAACGAAATGCGATGACAAATATTTTGCTTCACGTAGAGTAACATACTGTTGCCATACGCTTTGGGTTGGTCTACTCTGGCCTATGCTAGCTACCATATAACACTTTTTTTTTTGAAAACCTGAATTTTAGCAGTAATTGTCTTCTATATTAATACAGACAGGTCAGCACTGATTAATCAAATAAAAACAATCTGACGGGATCAATGGTGTCGAGTTTCAAATATTTTTTGTACCCCCGAGGCGCGGGCGGCGGGCACGGGCGGTTACGGGGTGAATATGAGGAGAAGGGGGAAGGGGACGGAGGAGAGGAGCGATAGACTGACGGTCCGCGGAAGCGACACTTTAAGCTGAAGCGAGAGCGGACTAACGTTTATCGGGCATCGGTCATTGTGTTAGTGGATTCGCTCAGGCGAGTTGGCTGTAATTACATCAGGGAATACGGCTCTACGGCAGGGTACCGGTGTTCCCTGTTTTTACCCGTTCTGAAACTGCTACCAATCTTGTTAGCGACATTATCATACAGTGAGATGGAACTGACAACAACTTATAATAGACGGTGGATAAACTTTAGTTGCCGTGGCTCTGAATAATTCAGATATTAATCACTAAAATATATTTGAGATTTCACGACATACTTTTATGTCTTTGTGTCCATGAAATATTGTGTAGCGCATAAGTCTCGACTAATAAGATGAAAGGTAAACTGGCTTCTTGATGCATCGCCGGCGTAGATTTTCAAGCCTAAATACCCTCCTGTACAAAGTCCCCTCCAGCCATTTGTTTTCCCCAATAGCATGGCTTGCAGGAGTTTGTGGATTTATGCATGCGTATTTATCATCGCTCATACGAGTAGTTTAGCCAAAATATTCCATTAGTTTCAGTTTCGTGATCCCTCTGTTGACATCCAGAATCCTTCCTTTGGTACACTGTTTATTTGTGTGACATTTTAATTCTTGTTCTCATTTATTACAATACTAGCTGACCCGGCAAACGTTGTTTTGCCATATATAAAATTCTCGTGTCGCGGTGTTTTTTGGCAAACTCCTCCGAAACGGCTCGACTGATTTTTATGAAATATTGTGTGTATATTGTAGGTAGGTCTGAGAATCGGTCAACATTTAAGGGTTTAACATTTAGGGGTATGTTTTTTTTCTATTGACTTTATTTTCTTTATTTTTTATGATTCAGCATTGATAAATTATTATAATCATAAATTTTCACCCTTCTACGATGAACCTCCATCTTATACTGATAATTTTAATTTGATTTTTTTTTATTAAAATGTCAATAAATGATAATAGCACTGAAAAATTATAATGATACGTATAACAGTCATTGCTTTGATCGATATACATATTAAACAAAAAAATATGGTCAAAATTGTATAGAGTGAGATATACATATACACCTATATATATATAAAATTCTTGTGTCACAGTTCGAAACAGCCTCCGAAACGGCTCGACCGATTTTGATGAAATTTTATATGTATATTCAGTAAGTCTGAGAATAGGTTATCTATTTTTATACCCCTAGGGTGGTCCAACCCGAAAAGTTTTTTTTTTATTTTGTGGACATTTTTTGTTTTTATTTTTTTATGATTCAGCATTGAAAAATACATATAACTCCAAATTTTCACCCTTCTACGAACAACACCTGTTTTGTAATCGCATTTTTTATATTTTTATAGCTTTTGCCCGCGACTCCGTCTGCGTAGACTTCAGGGTTGGGCGCAGAAAGATAATAAGTGAATCTATAAATCGTCCCTCAAGTGCCCAAAATGGCACTTACTGAATTTAAAAAAAGGTCAAATCAATTCAAATGGTTGAGGCGTAAAAGTAAAACTCTGACAGTTATTTTCGTATTTTTAATAATATGTTTATCCCAATGGGAACACTACATTTTCCCGGGATAAAACATAGCCTATGTTACTTCACAGGGTCTCATTTATGGTCATACCAAAATTTTTGTTTTTGCGTGAAAGCGTAACAAACATCCCTACATTCACATTTATATAATAGTAAGGATAACCATTCCCACCTATGTTACTTCGGTGGGTCCCACCTATCTGCATACCAAAAGTCATTCAAATCTTTTTTTATCCTCCGTATTTTTTTTTAATAAGAAGAATCCTATGTCCTTTTTTATATCTATGTGTACAAACTATGTGTACAAATTTACATGATAATCGGTTAAGTAGTTTTGTCGTGAAAGCGTAACAAACAAAACATTTACATTTATAATAGCTGACCCGGAAAACTTCGTATCCCCTAACAGTCATTGAATGTTACATATTTACATATTACCTGAATTTTATTTTTGATTGTATGGAAATAAATATTAAGTTCAGCACTTTATTGAGATAAAAATACAGAAATAAATAAGTACAAAAATTAAATGTATCCATCGTGTGTCCGCAAGTCATGATTAAATTAAACATGTACATATTGTGCAGCATGGGATACAGTCGGTTTCAATTCTCTTCATTGAAGCACCAGCGTGGTGGACTGAAGCCTAAACCCTCTCAGTTGCAGAGAAGGCCTATGCTAAGCAGTGGGACGTACATATATGGGCGTATATACCTTGTGATATACATTTTTAATATATTTTTTAATTGTCTAAAAGATCACAAACATCTTTTGTTAATCGTCATTGCGAAGGCATGACGAATCGGGAACTGAATTCGTTTGAACTCAATGGTCATACCCGTTAGGATCAATGAAATCTTAGATCAATCTAATTGATGAATTCTCAAGCACCAATTCATCTCTAAGTTGTCTTTTCAGTATCGTCACGTGAATAACATTACTCAACAGTTTTCTTAACACCAAGCGCATTCCATTGCATAGTTGTGGGTGTTTTAGATTTCAAAGCGTGATGACTACCGAACCTGCCTTCGTTTGTAAATCAGGTACAACCAAGGAGTTTAAAAATACATTTCTGAACGCACGCATAAATATTTGACAACCAATAAATATGTCAATCCCTTTTTATTACTGACATTATTCTACATTTTTAAAATCTAAAATACGCAATTATTCGAATATTCTGGATATATGTTGTCGATTCAAAACCTTTATTTAAATACGTTCTTTAATTTGAGGGGACCCTTAACCATATTGACGGGATAAACATAAAATGTTTGACAGAATATTAGGTAGAACAGTTTATATGAGAAAATTAAATTGTTGTTTTTACCATATTCCTCGCAATTTTCTTAACTTTTTCTTTCATAAGATCCTTCTCCTAACGATAGCGAACACAACAAAAAAAGAATTAGCGAAATCGGTCCAGGCGTTGTTGAGTTATGCGCTTACCAACACATTTTGCGATTCATTTTTATATATAAGATAGTATCGTCATTCGTCATCGTATTAGTATGAATGTTGAAGGAAAACATGCTCTTGAAGTTCATCACAAGGAATTTTTATATTTAAGAATTTGAAGTTTACCAATATCGGACCAGCATGGTAGTCTGAAGCATATATACCAATCGTAATGGAAGAGAAGGCCCTTGCCTTACAGTAAGACTTATATAGGCTGAGGTTAGTGATGAAAAAAATATCGTTTAATTTTCAAAGTAATTAAAGAAAAATAATGATTTGGTTGCGAAAGAAATTCTAAACACAATCCACCCCAGTAGTCTACCTCGTATTTCTTCACTAATGAACTTAAAAGAAACAACAATGACAGCTGTCGCTGGTATCGCAAAAAGGTTAAACAAAAAAAAAACAAAAGCTGAACGGCAAGATTATAAAATAAAAACCGAAATTACTAGGGCGCGGACAGGCAACATTTTCCGGGCTTCCGACATCAACACATAATTCAGAGCGAGATTAAATGCCTCTCGGACTGCCGGCGGAAGGTCACTGCTCCATTAGACAAGCGTGAACCTCTAAAGTTAGCTCTTTTGTTAAATATGCCAAACGTAGCCCAGGCAACGAACGCCTGCGTATTCATACATATTCCTTTGAAACGGTCTTGCTAGATCTCTATTACGTAGAATAAGTTTCGCGTGAAGTCGGTCATGTCTATAAGTACGTAGTTACTTACGGATGCTAATGTTCGGTAGCTCAAGCAAATGAAGTAATAACTTTACTAGTTTTTCTCAATTCTTCCGTATATTCATACAAATATTGTGAATGTAAAAGTGAGTTTGCTTTTACGCTTCCACACCAATACAATTTCAAAGAATTTTTGGTACAGGGATGGATGAAATAAATAAAGGCCACTTTGTGGCATAAAATATGAATAATTTTATATAATATATACAATATTGATTATAAATATCGTAAACAAAGTATTAACGAGTAAATGATAATTTTAAAAGAGCTTAAACATTAATTTAGAATTTGAATGGGAACAACGAAGGTAATTGTATCATATAATGTAAAGACGAAAAGACCCCTAACTAACCGTTAGAACAAAACTATCCGCATCACATCTACGTCTCTAAAGCGAGTAAATAACCCGAGCATGCGTAATTGCAGTCCATTCTTATCAATGTCATCTTGTTTGTCGAGTGTCCCAAATTGTGAAACTAAATGGACTCAAAGAATATACCCGTAGAATATAACCAGTTTGCGTCTATTCATTCAACGGATTGCCGTGATGAGCGCCATTGAGTAGGTACGCCGGCAGCCATTGTCCTGTGGTCCCGTCACGTGGACACACATGATCACTCACTCACACACATACACGTAGCGTGGTGGGGTGACAAGAGATCAAACCACAAACCTGAAAAGCTTTATTGCGCATAAATAGCCCCTGATTTTACCTGCGTCCGAAACTGCCTACAAAACAAAATTGGTCGTGCCGTCAAACGGAGCTCCGTGTTAAAATATAGTGTAATAAAATGTAGCTTCATTGACAGTGTATCTGGATTTTTCATAGTAGTAAAATATCACTAGCGAGGGGGCCCAGCTCCACCTGATCGCAATTTTGATTCCCATGCTCACGTAACGGGAACAAAACAAAGCGCCTGTTATGATTTTCTAAGCAATATGTGTTTCATATCATACTGGGCTCCGTTCTGCCCGGGCTTAATTTTATAAAAAAGTAGCCTATGTTACTTGGGAAGTTTTCATCTATACTCATACCAAAAATCATTCAAATCCGTTAAGTAGTTTATGCGTTTATTCATTAGAAATACAAAAATACAAACCTTTCCCGTTTATAATATTATATAATATATTATACAATATTATAAACGGGGTGTATTCAGACCGCAATCGGAAACTAAGGCAGGTAATAGCTAAGGTCATTACAAACCCCCTGGCGTTAAAAAAAATCCCAACAAAAAATAAAACAAATGACGTTTTCCTAACAACCACATACATTTTATACCTATGGATATGGTTGTTATATATGTATATATTGGTATTGGTTGACCAGCTTTTTTTAGACCACCTCTTCGTATGAAATTTGTTTGATGCGTAAAATTTTTAGAGTATCAATTTATTAATCACAAAGTTTGCAATCTCATTAGTTCTCATTCTATATGTATGTACATATTTATATATAAAATATGATACATTAAATCTTTTTTACATATTACTCAAGTTTTTTATTCAATACAACAATAATGTTTTATTAAATGTTATTGTACTAAACAATAGCATAATGCGCAGATATTTAATTATTTTATACGCCTTATTTGAGGACGGAAAATAGTTACACAAAACAGGAACAAAAAAGTAATTACGAACATTTCGCTACGCTGTAATATTAAACTAATCCTCTTGGGTGAATTTGGTAATACAGTAGAATATACACAAATACTATTTAGCTACTAATGAAATAGTGCTTTAGTAGGAGTATTTAGGATTAGTTTTTAATTTGGAACGTAATTCGATTTTAGATATTGTTATATTTTGAAACAGTATGAGTATTAGGAATTTTACAAATCATCGTTATTAATGATATTGAAGTTGGAGAAAAATGAAACAATAATACTATTTCTTTTTGTAATTATACTTTTACTTTTCCCATAGAAGATAACTAATATAATCGGAAGATTTTTTATGTATAAATACTTTCTGTTCATAAACCCTAACAATATTAAGGTACACAATTACTATGTAAAATACCAAAACTGCGCCGTCAAAAAAATAACTGCTGATATTTTAAAAAGGTTACAAAAAGAGGGTTACAAAGTTTGTGTTAACCCAGAATAGCTTTTAGTACGTCACTGCGAAAGGCATAATTTTTGCACGCCTATGCACTCTTTTTACGACCACGAAAAGTGCGTCCCAGGGGTCAAAGCGACCCTCACACGCCGGCAATCTCTGCTTCTATCGACATCTACCACGGCGAAGATTCAATAAAATAAATCTTTACTTTTTAAACTTAGCACGTACAAAATTCACTGCGTTACTAGGAAAAAGTCATTGAATTGTTAGTTTCTAAATGCAAGTTGTATGTGTAACAAAAATTAAGAAAATTTTATCATTGAAAATGGTAGCTTCTTAGCTACAAAGTGACCAACTACGTAACATAACAACTTTTAAGAATATTGAGTAAGCAATCATAGTGCCTTTATAAATTTTACATTTATTTAAAAAATGGGAGTATGGGAAAATTCATTTTCATGACCGGTGTCAAAATGGCTTAGGAAAATATGTTGACGGTCAATTCTCATAACACGTACCTTTAATTGGAGGTGAAAAATATAAAATCCATTACTAAGGCGTAAAATATAAAACCATGGAAAAAAAACATATGCTTGTACTAACTTAGCCTGAAATTGCTACGCCAAAACGGGAACACCATACAGGACTACTGCTACCTTTGTGTTTCCAGAACACTATAATCTAGGTCTCTTCAAGGGCTCAGTGAATAGTCATCTAAGGCGTCTGTTGGTAGGCGTCCAATTATGTACACAGCATACATCGCCACTTCAGGTAATATCTAGCGTGCTGTTTGTATGTAAGATTTATTTTTAAGACACTAAAATAGTATAGATCCCGAAAGCAGAAGAGTAATATGAACGTGGACGGAAAACAATACTTATCACTTTAGCCTTTGATATTATATCATTCTGTAGCATAAAAGCGACGTTTTGTGGTATGTGGTTTTATATTTGTTAATGGTAATATAATTCAAACAAGATATGTTAGAAGAACTATTAAAAAATCCATATTTTATTGAATTATCTATATAATATTATTTTATTGAGACCTTTTTAATACTTTAGTCATTGTGATCACTCATTTATTCATCGAAAAAAGCACAATTTTTTTTAAAATTTGTATTCCTCAATTTGGATGTCTCAACCTCTTCTATGAAGGTGCAATTTTATTGCGTAAAAAAGACAAAATGATATTGTTTTATTAATTGAATGCCGTCAATAACCTTTATATAGAAAAATCGTATAGCTACTTGTGTGTGGCTCAATGAAGACGTACTATAATGGACACCAGAGAAGTTTCCTCATCGAAGTTTCCTACAACGCGGTTAATAGCACTTGAAAGCGATCTAGACACTATCTATGCTATGCAACCCGGCTACATACATTTATTAATTTATGCGACAACTTACACGGCCCTAACTTAAATTACCTGCCCAATTCGTGAATTCACATAACTTTAACAAAATGCCACGTGTGCGACGCTAATATTGTGTTGTGATAATAAGTTTGCAGTGTAAACAGACCGTTATTATCCCCATATCCGCAGTTATTTTACAGATAATAAATTAAACACAGTAATTCGAAATATATGTAAATGAAATTTTTAATTGTCCAAAGTCTGTGTCACGCGAATTTTATACGAGTTTTTTTTAGATGTTAATTTTTCACTCGGCTGCCGCGTCAAAAAGTCTACCCAGGTTTTTAATATGTGATTATTGAACCGAAAGTCTCATATTTATGGTCCGACCAGATGGACTACGAGTCTGTCCTGTGGTAAAGGGGTATTAGAATCTGCCCTGTGGCAAGGGGGCGTTAGAATATCCCACCACGGTATCCTCTACCTGTCGTAAAAGGTGACTCAATGGGGCCCTTGGGGTCTCTGGGCACGTTGCTGGGGGCAGCGCGTCCTCACTGTAAGTGTCCCCGAGAGGGGCGGCGGCACCGTGACAGGTGTACGTCGCGGGGCGCCCGAACTAAGCTGCTGGGGGTGCAACTGCGCCTCCCACAACTCCGAGACGGCCGAGACATTTTCGCCTCAAAGGTGCACCGGGCGGCTGCGGAATAATGGTGGGCACTTCTCACCCACGCAGCGTGGTCGCCCCACTTGGCGCGAAGATGACCATCGGGGGTTTTAATCGGTATGCCGGGTTTTTTGTTAGGGATCCAGCTCAGCATGAACATCTGCGCGGACGTGACGTCACCACACGCTGGGTTGGACGGCCGGTGACCTCATCATAGGCTTACCAACCCCCTTCTGGCGAAAAGTAGAGCCATAATCATCTTTCCCTGGAGAAAATAAAGTGTAGTACGAATCCATAAGGTATGCACATATGAAAATATTCATTTTAAAAATGATCGACTAACAGTTTTATCGATGAAAAGCACGTTCAGAAAATCCACACACTTAATATTTTTTTACAAGGTCACTCAAGTCTACCATTCTATTGTAGGCCGCCGTGGTATTAGGCCTAAACTACTTAACAACTAATAATAAACCTTGTAGGTACTTTCGCTCAGGATAACCCAAACACAATAAGACTGTCCAACGCGAGAATAGAACAATAAGTTAGTTCGTAGTATAATAAACTTCATAGAAATGATTTTACTTGTATTTTTATGACAGCAAAACAGCTGAAATTAATATAATTAATAGCTAAATTAACACAGCATTGGCACTTTTAAACACGAGCTTATATTGAGCGAGTGGCGTATAATTATAAAAAAATTGTTTGACTTCCCATTAACTACAGCAATTATGTGACTTGTGACCAACAAAGGCAGCTAGTAGGCACGTAATTGATAATTCTGTGAAAGAGGTCGTAAATTATCTTTTTTTATAAAGTTCCTCTAATAAAAACGTCAATGGAGCAGATTTATTCTGTTGTATATTTTACCGTCAGATTATAGCACAATTTTCGTGAAGACTAAAAATCTTCACGTAATATTTTCGAATTCTGTTATGCCACTAGCTATTAATTTATGGAAAAAACATAATAAACTTTGCCTTATCTAGAAGTCAAAACCGGGGCAACTTAGGCAAACGCTGCACAATTATATCAACGAGAACTATCGATGCATCAATCTAAAGAGCTTTAAAATCCTTACAGCTATATAATTTAACTGAATAGGAAGACAATCTATAGAGAAGTTAAGTTTACTATGATTGAATTAAAATCTCGTGCCACTTAAGGTTCATTTATTATATAAATATAAAATATTTTTTCCATTCATTATATTCAAACTATAATTACTAAAAGGCTACGCTTTCACGTTCCATTTTAGATACACAGCCGACAAAGAACATGTATTTTAAATGAGGCGCACTTAATCAATCTCGATGAAACAATTTATTTTTTGCCAGCCCATGCCTTTGGACACGTATTGATTTATTTAGTTAATTCATATTCAAGGCACATGGCTTAATATTTTAGGGTTGAGATATAATTGGATGCGGCGGCTGCAACTGAATGCAGCCTTGCATCCTGGCACCACGCCATGACTTTGCATAATTTAATATTTGCCTAATAGATACATCCCAATGTCAAATTCTTTACGAGAGTTAAAGCGAACTTCTTTAAGGCCAAGACATGTCTTGAATAACTAGTTTATTAAAAGATGTAGAGATCCCACCACGGAATTAATTTAATAAACTAAAAATAGCAATGGAACATTGTTCAAGTGGGTTCGGTCACCACATCGAACTAATGTTTGTGCCTTCCACAACAGCTCGTTTGAAATGTGGGTGTTTGGAGATTGAAAAAATTAAGGCAATTTTTGTAATTGATTTATATTTTATTATATAAAAGACTTGATCCTACCCTTATGTACGAAGAGGCAGTGGCGAACTTCTTTACCCACCGCCTCTTATGGCTTTTTGCATACATTTCATTACAATATTAATATAAGAAATATTTTTCAAAGCTACTAATTTTAAAATCCAATTCTACAAAACGGAATAAACGTTTTTATAAAATACTAGCTGACCCGGCAAACGTTGTTTTGCCATATATAAAATTCTCGTGTCGCGGTGTTTTTTGGCAAACTCCTCCGAAACGGTTCTACTGATTTTTATGAAATATTGTGTGTATATTGTAGGTAGGTCTGAGAATCGGTCAACATTTAAGGGTTTAACATTTAGGTGTATGTTTTCTTTTCTATTGACTTTATTTTCTTTATTTTTTATGATTCAGCATTGATAAATTATTATAATCATAAATTTTCACCCTTCTACGATCAACCTCTATCTTATACTGACCATTTTAATTTGATTTTTTTTTATTAAAATGTAAATAAATGATAATAGCACTGAAAAATTATAATAATACGTATAACAGTCATTGCTTTGATCGATATACAAATTAAACAAAAAAATATGGTCAAAATTGTATAGAGTGAGATATACATATACATCAATATATATATAAAATTCTTGTGTCACAGTTCGAAACAGCCTCCGAAACGGCTCGACCGATTGTGATGAAATTTTATATGTATATTCAGTAAGTCTGAGAATAGGTTATCTATTTTTTATACCCCTAGGGTGGTCCAACCCGAAAAGTTTTTTTTATTTTGTGGACATTTTTTGTTTTTATTTTTTTATGATTCAGCATTGAAAAATACATATAACTCCAAATTTTCACCCTTCTACGAACAACACCTGTTTTGTAATCGCAATTTTTATATTTTTATAGCTTTTGCCCGCGACTCCGTCCGCGTAGACTTCAGGGTTGGGCGCAGAAAGATAATAAGTGAATCTATAAATCGTCCCTCAAGTGCCCAAAATGGCACTTACTGAATTTAAAAAAAGGTCAAATCAATTCAAATGGTTGAGGCGTAAAAGTAAAACTCTGACAGTTATTTTCGTATTTTAAAAAATATGTTTATCCCAATGGGAACATTACATTTTCCCGGGATAAAACATAGCCTATGTTACTTCACAGGGTCTCATTTATGGTCATACCAAAATTTTTGTTTTTGCGTGAAAGCGTAACAAACATCCCTACATTCACATTTATATAATAGTAAGGATAACCATTCCCACCTATGTTACTTCGGTGGGTCCCACCTATCTGCATACCAAAAGTCATTCAAATCTTTTTTCAATCATTTTTCAATTCTTTTATCCTCCGTATATTTTTTTTAATAAGAAGAATCCTATGTCCTTTTTTATATCTCGAAGACTATGTGTACAAATTTTCATGATAATCGGTTAAGTAGTTTTGGCGTGAATGCGTAACAAACAAAACATTAACATTTATAATAGCTGACCCGGAAAACTTCGTATCCCCTAACAGTCATTGAATGTTACATATTTACATATTACCTGAATTTTATTTTTGATTGTATGGAAATAAATATTAAGTTCAGCACTTTATTGAGATAAAAATACAGAAATAAATAAGTACGAAAATTAAATGCATCAATCGTGTCTCCGCAAGTCATGATTTAATTAAACATGTACATATGGGATGGGATGCAGTCGGTTTCAATTCTCTTCATTGAAGCATCAGTGTGGTGGACTGAAGCCTAAACCCTCTCAGTTGCAGAGAAGGCCTATGCCAAGCAGTGGGACGTACATATATGGGCTGATGATGATGATGCACCTTGTGATATACATTTTTAATAATTTTTTTAATTGTCTAAAAGATCACAAACATCTTTTGTTAATCGTCATTGCGAAGGCATGACGAATCGGGAACTGAATTCGTTTGAACTCAATGGTCATACCCGTTAGGATCAATGAAATCTTAGACCAATCTAATTGACGAATTCTCAAGCACCAATTCATCTCTAAGTTGTCTTTTCAGTATCGTCACGTGAATAACATTACTCAACAATTTTCTTAACACCAAGCGCATTCCATTGCATAGTTGTGGGTGTTTTAGATTTCAAAGCGTGATGACTACCGAACCTGCCTTCGTTTGTAAATCAGGTACAACCAAGGAGTTTAAAAATACAATCTGAACGCACGCATAAATATTTGACAACCAATAAATATGTCAATCCCTTTTTATTACTGACATTATTCTACATTTTTAAAATCTAAAATACGCAATTATTCGAATATTCTGGATATATGTTGTCGATTCAAAACCTTTATTTAAATACGTTCTTTAATTTCAGGGGACCATTAACCATATTGACGGGATAAACATAAAATGTTTGACAGAATATTAGGTAGAACAGTTTATATGAGAAAATTAAATTGTTGTTTTTACCATATTCCTCGCAATTTTCTTAACTTTTTCTTTCATAAAAACCTTCTCCTAACAATAGCAAACACAACAAAAGAAGAATTAGCGAAATCGGTCCAGGCGTTGTTGAGTTATGCGCTTACCAACACATTTTGCGATTCATTTTTATATATAAGATACAACGAAAAATGTAACAAAACTATTTCTTTACTTAATTACATTGTGACAGAAATTAGAACCATTTTTATCCAACCACTTTATTCGTCAACAATGTCTCTAAATATAATCATTTAAATAATACAATATCAATAACATTAAATTATTCATCGTTGTGTCGGACGGCACTGCCCGATCACATATTACTCGATAGACATTTCAACAATCTGCTGGTCTATTTGTGCTCGCAAATTTTTCGCTCTACCAGAATTAAGCATCGCTTTTTAATTGTATATACAGTAAATGTAGGAAGGCGAGTAACTTACATTCAACCTTCCATGAAATTGCTAAAACGTGCCAACAGGGAATCACAATATATCTAGCAACAAGCCGAAGAGTTAATAGCTATTTTTATTTTTCTAGTCGGGCAGATTACATTCATTACCTATACACTTTTAAATTTAGTAATTACCTAATTAAGTCAAAAATGTATATTCACTGGCAAAGTAGATTAAGCCACACATACAGATACTACTGTAGTGGATATGTGACCTCGACTATGGTGATCAATGCAAAATAAATGAATTCGATACCTAATAACAGAAATTTTAATTACTGACAAGTGGAAAAGAGACAAAGAGATCGCGAGGCGAGTTACTTATTTTTTAGTTCTGTTTAAAAAGACCGCAGTTAAATAATAAATTAAAACAAATTTAAAATCTTCACAAAAATATGTTCGATATGTTCAATTGATTTATTAAAGTAATAGATTTTTTTAAATATCAATAATTATATTTGAGCCTGACCTATCAGAATATATAAATATTGGTTATTATACATAGAAGCTATTGTTCTAAATAGATATATTGAAACACTTTGTCCCGAAAGATTTACTATTAACCTATAACAAATATAAATTTCGCAAGAAAGTCTAGCATGTATGGAAATTTTAATTAAATCCGAATGGCGGTTGAATTTTCCACATCCACTGTTAGAGCTTTAATTGAAATTTGTTGGTTCACCGAAACTATTACTCAGCAATTGATATTTTAATTGTACACATATCCAAACGTCTGACTCTGAAACGTAAGTAACTTTCTCCTTTCAAATTAATTTACTTTGATATCGCTCCGTAAAATAAAAGCACCTCTATACATTTATTGTAATTCCATTTGTCAATAATGACTTTTTGCAACTCAACGCTGATAGCCAAAGTTGCTTTGATTCCAATATTCCCAGTACACTTTTTCTTGGATATTTTTCGTTCCTGTTCTACATTTTACATAAACTAATTTCCTTGGCAATATTGGTCTTGCGACAGTTCTGTAGGCACGGAAGCCTCCCTCAAAAAGAAACTCCGCGACTCGGGCCTGCGACGGCCAAATCAAATCACTCGACCTTATCGATCGCCCTGAGAAAACTTGCAACTAAATTTATTTGCGTATCTTTATGTACCTGCCCCTAGTTGTTGTTAAAACCTTTGATGTTTTGCTTTTTATCGCTGTCTATACGTGGGTACGATATGTATTTAATCCAATAGTGCCGTTGATGTAACGCAATAGCCGAGGTTGCATCCCCTCGCCAGTTCTCAGGGCCAGTCACCCTTCGATAAAGGGGAAACGTTAATACGAGGTTATGAGAATTTACTGTTTAATCCAGCTGCAGGCCAATTTGTTAATATTTTCATTCAATCCACTTAAAAGCCCGGATGTATGCAGATTAGTATGTATAAAACACGCTTGTGTAATACATTAGCTTTGATTGCTTTAAATTAAAAGAATAGATGGTGGTGCTATGGCGTGTTATGTGACAAATAAAACCAGTGAATACGGGATTATGTTTAAAAAAATACATTGCGGATAGAGAGTAAACATGAGAGTTGGGGGCAGAACGTTTGAAGCGGTCGGCTCCGGTTGCCGCTCGCCCTTTATCAATTACGGCTAAACAAGAAAAATGACCGGCCGTAAGCCTACACGAGGCTAATTAAAGCAAGTAGGTAAATTTCGGCAAAGCGGCCGTCAGTGTCCCCTCTGATCCTCGCTCACCCCTTGAGCCGTGTTTGGTTGTCTCGGAACAGGTGGTTATACTTTATGGTAATTCCATTAAGAACGGCGTATATTTTTAAAATATCTAAGATATTTTTTTTAGCAAGTTATCTTGACCAAACAAAATAAAAATTGTTTTTTGCCTGTTTTTACGTTTTAAAACAAAAATAAACATAACGACACCGCGCCTATGTACATTTTTTTTACAGCCGCGCTGATTATTTCCTTTGCTGAGATTTAAAACATGGTTCTGTACTAACAACATGTTATACTTTTAATTTGCTCACTTTGAATGAGTACCATAGATGCCATAGTCATCTCAATTAAATTTATTTCGAGGTTAGAAATTTATATTTCGATTTTCCACTCTATATAAAGAATAAATATTATATGTATATTTTTATTATATACTCGAGTCAATAGTTTAGACGCCACAGTAAAACACTCGCAAATATATACACAGATAGCTGAATTCACTTTCCTTCCTTTTTCAACATGCTTTGAGGAAAGTATACAGTAAGTATAAAGTTTGTAAATTAAGTTAAAATTTCCGCAAAACGAATTTTTTTAACCGCTTTCCGATCGCTGCATGTAAACGCATAAACAACTTTCAAAGCCAAATTCGTCTTTACCCAGTGTATTTCAAAACATCAATAAATCATTCACGCTAGATTAAATACTAGTTGACCTCTCCCTCCGTGAAGCAAACACCATTACAAGTAGTTTAGGGGCATTCGAATGAAAAAATTCACACTCACCTACCAGCTTACGCATCGAAATCTATAGGTACTATATTATAAAGCTGTAGAGTTTATTTGTTTGCTTGAACGCGCTAATCTCGGGAACTACTTGGAGCAATTAAAAAAAAAATATTTCAGGGATAGATAGCTTATATATCGAGGAAGGTTATATAGCATCACGCTAAGACGAATAGGGGCGGAGCAGCAATCGAAAATATAGAAAAAACGTGGAAAGAATATTCCTTTTGAAGTCTAAAGTACGTAATGAAAATATTTTCATACTAATATTATAAAGAGGAAAATATATGTATTTTTGTATATTTATATACTAAATAAACTCAAAAACTATGTAAATCACTCAAATACATACATACATACATACATAAACTCACGCCTGTATTCCCCGAAGGGGTAGGCAGAGGCGCATTTCTGCACCCACATTTCGCCAAGTATGTATCAGTCCCACGTAATAGGGGGCGAGCCTATTGCCGTTTTTCGGGCACATTTCCAGACTCCGTGCTGTTACCGAGAATTTCCTAATGGAAAAACCCAATAACACTTTGCCCGACCCGGGAATCGAACCCAGGACCTCTAGATCGCTCGGCACATACTTGTACCGCGAGACCACGAGGCAGTCTCACTCACACTCTCACACAGTCACACACAATTCACTCAAATAGTGAATTTCAATTTTCGGGAAACAACATAGGCTGTTTTTTTTTCTATCAAAATTTGCGCCTGGGTGGAACGAGGCCCAGCCCATGTTTTAAATTATTAAATTATACAATTTGGTCCGTACTTGAATACTATGAAAGTCTCAGAGGTTAAGAATTCAATTTAATAGGGGTACATAAGTGTTTTCATTGCTGCATTCACTATGTTTACTAATTCATGAAGTTTATTTCAATTAAGAGAATGCCCGTGCCCAGCAGTGGGACGTATATGGGCTGATGATGATAATGATGATGATTTCAAATAAAAGTAGCTTAGCCAATTATAAACCATTTCACTGAAATTTATATATTTGGTGTACCGCTTAGTCTGTCCAATGTGAATCTGAATAATATTATACAAATAAATTAAGAAACGAATTACATTAACGATCCGTGCGTTAGTTAACAACTTTCCAGTCCTTATCTATTGTGCTAAGGGAAAATTAAAATGAATGTAGATATTTTTGCTTGAAAATTCTCAACTACTTTTGAACCAAACAATTATAAAAGCAGCAAAATTGCATTAGAGTCTAATCGCTTACTCATGCATACGTAAAACAGCGTACTTCCAATTTAAGTGTCCATCACATGAATTTTCATAATAAATTACGTGACATTTTAACGCGAGTCAAACTAAGTAGGTTCTACGAGCACGAGGCTGGCGGGAGCGGATTAAAACTTTCTCATAATGGATTTCGAAAGTAATAAAATATTAACTTATAAAATTTATCTCTGCTAAATCACAGAAAATTATGTTAGTGACATGCCACCCTGAAGAAATATAGGCCTAAGGTTTATGTACACAAGAGGAAAGACAAAAGGTATGGAGACAGCGCGCCTACTCTGTCTACAAACTCACACGCCAGTCTCAACAACGTCACCTACTTTGCATCATAATCGAATTTCCACAAAGTAAAACAAAATCTCGTCATCACATTAATATTCAGTGATAGGGCTCAACGCATCGCCGCCGGATTGACGTTTAACATGCAAATTGCAATCTGAAAATCTAGCAAAATTGTGTGCCACTAAATATTTTCGACATTATTAATTCAGGACACAGTTGTTTGAATCGGCGGCTAGAATATAATTTAAATGTTAAACGAATTTGTGCCACTAACGCTAAATTAGGCTGGGGCGGCGGCCGGCGGGAATTTAATCGGACAGGTGAATCTACAAAGCATATACACTCGTTATGTGCCTAATTTATAGATGTACCAACTAGCTAACTACTCAATCATACACTCTGATTAAAGCACTTAACAATGTTACTCATTACCAAATTGTCAATGTTGTAACTCGACAGTGAGCGAATAAATTATTGTTACAGCGATTTATTTTTCAAAATTGAAATAAACCTGCTCTGTAATAATAAAAGTATTTATTATTGAAATGAAAGTATCTGAAACATTAAAAAAGATAATGATACATACACCATGCATCATAATTTTAACTATGTTGCCAAGGTACATTACTCACCATTCTCCATCAAAACTCAAATTCACTTAACTCGAGATCGCTAACTACATTCTATAAACTATCTTACAAGTTACTATACTACTAAAAAAGTCCTTAGATTTTTTTTATGCTTACATTAAATAGTATTATGTAATAATAATGAGTAACTGGAAGTTTTGTTGATGTCCGAAACAGAACGGAGTATATTTGTAACTACTACATTATTAACATTGTCCCTCAAGTTTGTTGTCTTTGCGAAACTTGAGCCGCGACTCAAGTAGACTAGTTTAGACATCTCTATCTACTTTTTTAGTAATTCGCGTTAAGGCTAACTTTGTGTCGAGCTATTTGTATCAACAAATTTCTCGCAAAATAAGTTATGATATTAAAAAAAGTTTCGGTCACGCCGAAACTGCGGAACGATTAGTATGAGAGAGGGGAGACAGGACGTCTCAGCTGGGCACCGCGGAGTGATGGATACTGAAAATAAATCAGGTGACTGGCACTCGTCTGCGATGACCAGATGTGCCCCTTGACTAATGCATGGGGTCAATCTATTTTTGAAATTTTGTACATACAAAATTAGTTGGATATTTCAGTAGAGACTATGAGTCTGAAATCTTTCTTTGTAGTTGTTTGTATATAGAAAACGTGGTTATTATTCAAGGCAGAATTTAATCACATGAAATCTACTGAACTATAATAATTAATGTATACATAATATTCATCCGTATATGAAAAATTAATGAAAAATATTTAAGTTGTTGATAAGGCGACTGCCTCGTGAACTCGTGGCGTAAGTATATATGTGCCGTGCGATCTGGAAGTCCTGGGATCGATTCCTGGGTCGGCTAAAGTGTTATTGGGTTTTTCCATTAGGAAATTCTCAGTAGCAAACGGAGTCTAGAAATGTGCCCGAGAAACGGCAATAGGCTCGCTTTACATGGGACTGATATAAACATAGGTGCACCTCTGCCTGCCCCTTCGGGGAATACAATCCTGAGGTTATGTATGTACGTATGTACTATATATAATGATAAACTTTAAGTGAATCCTGCTGTAAAAGTTCAGTAAAATATTTTATTCAATTTACTAAAAAAAATAATCTCAATAGACAAATAAGATATCTCTTCAGTGAGAATATAACGATAAAAAACTTCAATCATGGTATAATACAATCAATATGTCAGATATAACTGAATTCGCGTTGCTTGGTCTGGATGATATTGATAATTGAACAAAGGCGTAACAGGGGATCTAAAGGTATTCAAAACTTTTGGCATACTATCATAATATATGCTATCTGTAGACATTATTACTTGCGTAAATTGTGTGTAGGGAACTATGCAATTAAGTAGAAGATACTAAGTTACTTTTATTATCTATATCTTACTGCATATTATGTAATATTTATAGGAGTATATCTTAATACGATTTCAAAATATATACAAAAAATTTCGTTTACTCCAGTACATAGAAATAGTATTTTTTATCGCAGCAAGGCTTAAATAGCTTTTAAGTGTAGTGGGTTACGAACATGAGACTAAATGACTAAAAGTTAAAGGAAAAGAAAAGAAACCGTAATACAATGGTAGCGAATATTTTCAATCATTGGATAAAAACGAATATCCGTGGAACCGCATCCACGGCTACATACAAATATAAACGGGAAATGATTCATTCCGAATTTCGACATATGCTCGAATTGAAAGGTCGGCTGCGAGTGACGTATTTTTAATTACCTTCTACCGCGTACTCGATCCCACTATGTACGTATTGAATTCCTATAGTGGACAATAAATAAGTCGGGATCCACCTCGGCCCCGCTTTTCCTGTTAACTGTGCGACTCGTGTGTAAACGGTCTGATAATTAAAATGTCATCTCTGACCATAATCTCCATTAGCTTCAGTACGAGCCAATAAAATTGCCATTAAAGAACGCCAACTTGTTATGGCAATTTTGAGAACAAATACAGCAAATTTCAAGCTAAAATTGCTTTTGAGGTTTACCTGTAAAATCACTGGGCCGAGGGTACAGCTTATACGCGCCCAACTGTTTGGAGCATGTTTAGGTAAAAAGTTAGGTATTTTAATTACCCCAATCTTGATGGAATCACCGTGCGAGCTTGATTGAATTTCCGGACGAAGCTATCTCTCGTGTTTGCGGAGCGTTCGTTGTGGGTGCCCACCACGCTCGCCCGCCGCCCGTTCGCTTCGGCTCACTGGCCTGTGACGTCACACTGTCTATTACTTTTTTTATTATTTGCCACTGTAAACAGCCGCTCATAAAGTCTACTCACTTTTTCTTTTTTATAGTATGGCTTATGTGGCAAATGGAAAATGAAAAATATGATTTCTAAAGATAGAAATTTCTTTTAAAGAATTATTTTCACGTTATTTAACAACCTCCTTAAAATCCTTATTGATTAGCTTTGCACAGTTTGCCTTTTTAGATTACGTAATAGCCGTTTGCTATTAAGTATTAAATGATGCGGAATTCGTGAATCTGAAAGATATATACCTAAAGTAAAATATAATGCAAATGTTTTCGCCCCATTATTAAATCACGAATATAATAGATGTAAATTTGCAGTTAATACGCTTTCGATAGAATGTACTTCCATCAGCGCTATTGGCGAAAATAAATCACGTTCACAAATGCAATGGGTGCGGCGAAAATATGTACTCCAGACGGCACGTAATCTTACACTTTTGGGGTCCCATGATTGATGTGACGGGTAATAAGGACAAGTATTGCAATTTGTTTACCCTTATCGCTTTAATATACCTAAGGAAGGCACACGCGCAGGTCCCCGTATAGAATTTTATACCGATCGACAATAGAAACGGCGGCGCCCACCGATAATTGGAAAAACGTCCCTGAGGAGCCAATTTTGTTGATTCTACTTGAAAAACGTGGCTTTCTCTATTTAGAGATAAATATTAAAGATTGCTCACTTTGATTCGATGATAAACAACGATTTCTGATAGTGGTAGTTATTAAAAATAGTATATTAATTTTGAAAACGGCCTGACAACGGATACTTTTAGAAACTACGTAGTTGCAAGTTGGCAAGTTAAAATTGCAGAAAATAAACCTCCATCAACATAAACTAAAAATAAATTATACATTTGAACCGTAATTAAATTGTATGTTTTATACCCTTATTTGATAAGGTATTAATAAACATTTAAAAACTCACTTATGTCTCATTTGGGCAGATTAATACAAATTTAATTTAAATTATTAATTTATACAACAATAAATTGTAGTATTCATTTATTATTGTAACAATAAATTGTTCCATAACTTTGCTTTTCCATGCAATAACAAATAAACAATTTTAATATACATTTACACAAAAAAAAATATTAAAATAATGCACGTTAATTAAAATAAAATAAATATGTGAAATCCAAAGGCAATTGATCATGTGTGTCGTGTAACGCATTCGTAACTTGGTAAAGTTTAGTGAGTTTTTCGGGATGATCAATACTGTCTGGTGCCTTCTCGGGGTCGGCACGTGTTCGTCATAAACTTGCTTTTACAGGGACTTTCAACCCCACCCTATATGGGTGAGGACATTGCAGTGAACATCGCCCGCAGTAAAAACTGGTCGACTGTTAAAAACTTTACACATTACAAGTACTTATCAGGTCATGTACAGGTCGAATGGCTGAAAACAAATTGAGATGGATATTATGGCTTGCTGTAAAACGCTACTATCATCGGGTCGTGTTTAAACTTTTATCGTTCGTCGCGTATTTTATATTATAGTAGTTCATTTATTTAATGATGTAATATTTTTTGTTGACCAATCATACATAACCTTACTTTTAATACTTTTTTACTTTCACAAGAAAAATGTAAAAGAGTAATGTTCCCACACACAACTTGTTCCTGTATTCACAATTCATATGAGAAATGATAACATTCGACGCTCCATGATTACCATAAAACGTTGCGCAATACTACGAGTTACTATTCCGTTTCAGCAATCATCTCAATTCTGACATGATAAGATAATATTAAACGTAAACCTGCCTCATAAGATAACACTGAGGTACCAAGAATTTTCATCGGCGTCGCCTTGCAGCTGCCTCGGCAATATAAACGCGACGTTCACACAACAGAGACAACAATGTTTTGCCTGTATGCCGTTTGACCTTGGTGGGAGAGAAACAACTGAAACTTTCACTCGTACGTCTTCAATTTCTGAAGGTTTTATTGCATTCCCCGCAAGCTCAGACGCTTAAACTTTATTGCTCTAGGATTAAAGTAATATTTGCAGCAACTAAATGATGTCGAGGCAATTTCATGATATTAAAAGCTGTCTATGTACAGGCTGAGGTCAATAGTTTGGTGTTCCGTGGTAGTTTGTGTGGGGATCTACGGGGAACTTTCTGTCGCTCGCATTCTTGGGCGTCGACGTGCGATAACAATACGTTCCTCTTAAACTATTCGCCGTAACTGCATAGTTCCATCGAACATTTCCCACTTCAAGCTTCCAACTTGAACGCACGCGATGGATGCGTTGCTTGAAAAAAGGAAGTACTGCGAATTATTACCAAAAAAATTGCCATTCGTAATTGCCTTTGGGAATTTTAAGAACCAAGATACTAAGCAGATTACAAAGACATTTGTTGTGATGGATTGTCTGCGAATAAAAGTTTAAGCGTAAAATCTAACAAAGACTTTTCAGAGATCATCTTTGCTGCTCGCTCTCTTCATCAATCACGTGACAATAGTAGCTTTCCACGTTGAAACTATTGTCCAGTTTCACTCCAAAATTACCAATGTAATAAAACAAAAACTATTTCACACACTAATGTGTCTACCTTCAACTATATTACGTTAAAAAAAGCCATGGTCAAATATATTTTGTTAATTCTATTCTATTATCTATATCAGTACTGCATCAACAAATATTAATAAAAAAAGGCCAATATAAGTTGTGAATATTACATACAAAACAGTAGTAAAGAGACAAAAAGTTTGAAGCTATTCGATATTCTTTAGTCTTTGAAGTGAAACGAATGATATAATATTTATTCAAACAGTTGACATGATATTTTAGTCGGATTCAAAGTAAGTTGTCCAGACAGTTTGTGTGTAGACTGCAACAGAGCAGCAATATTCCTATTCCTCTAGGGCAGGGCTGAGGTGAAATTCGATTGAGATCGCTCACTTTCCGCCATGATTTTACGCCCTAGACGTGACAGGGAGGTATTGCTATATCGCACTCAAATAACATCGCCATAACTTACTTTTTCAACGTGTGCGTACAAGTCTTCGAGCTCTTATTTTTCCTAGCTTGTCGTATTATAGATATTCTTTTAAATGCAGTATTTGATTTAATATAGCGCTACCTAATACCAATGCAATAAATACTTTATTTTATGTATTTGAATCGAGACAATTAAAACTAAAACGATAACAGTATTCTAAGAATATACTATTTCTTAAAAGTGACATCAGACTGATAAATTTATTAATCCTATAATATTTAACCTTCTTTTCTCTTGTCGTATGATATGGCGGAGTAAAATAAACTTGACGCTTATCGGTCGCTTAATACTAAACTACAATCCGAATCACATATTTGTGGGTCGCTCAAATATTTGTTTTAGTGCACCGATCGAATATAGCACCTCTAATTTTACGATAATTTACAGTTTGCTAAACCATGTAACTGAAGAAAATAATCACCGTATAAGTATGAAGAAAATATTTAAAGGTTTTTATATTTAAAAGTCGAATATTTTTTATTTCTAAAATTCTCACAAAACACAATTTTATTGTGACTGATCTGGTACTCGTATAAATAGGGTACGGTTCGCTAACAGAGTCAGTAGCCGAGTATCAGTGCGTTCTACGAAGTTTACAGTTGAATGAGTTGGGAAAATTTTTCAGCGAAGCATCGACAGATAGCACTGAAAAGCGTCCTGGATACAAGAGACGGTGGAAAAAGGATTGGAAAAGTACGCGCGTGGTAGAGTGCATTCACTATTGGTGTCGCTTCCGAATGTGATCGCTGTAACAAAGATTCATTTTATGAGCACACATACGTAACTACTGTACAAACGCTAGCTTCGGATTCAATTCATGTAAAGCTGCGTTCGACTGAGTGCGATTTGACAAATAGGTGATAGTAGGTCACAGGGATCAACGTACATAAGGTATTAAACCTATCCGAGTGTACCATGCTCTTCAGTATCAGTCTGTATATTCGATGAAGGCGGACATATTATTTTGATTTTTGAGAACTGAAGGTTGATAGTCATAATCATGTGCAGTGCACTATTTTATTTAAATACATAAATAAATATTTGTGTATATTTTCGATAGATATTGATATGTGTCATGCTCTTAATAGTTTCCGTTTACACGATATAGTATCATTTGCTATAAAAGTCATCTTTCATCACATTCATTGTTAAACAAATGTACATTACAAATGTAAAATAATTAAGACGTTATCAACAATTACCAGGAGTTTAAGCAATTCGCTAAGTAAATCGTAAACAGCGCCGGCAACTCATCCATAAAACAAATTCATTAAGTGTCAGCGAGTAAAAATTCGCGTCATGTACAATTGCCGACAGCGTTTAAGATGCAGAGGAGGGAGCACTCAATCGATCCGCTCACACCCTCCAGATATGATTAACAGCTAATTGAATCCCGGGGTGAGATCCGTAGTTTAGTTTTCTAATTTACACAACTCGCCTTTGACTGGCGGGGTGAAGGGTTAAATTTAATTATATCCTCACCGAAAACCCTCAACTAAAACTCACAAAAAATGAGATGAAATCGCATCTCAATTTGAGAGAATGCTTCGTTAACCTTCGGGCACTCATTATTTCCATTCTGTATTGCACCACGGCAGACATCGCTCCGATCTCGAGTTCGTAGAACCTTCGATTCATTATTGCAAATTGTTATTTGATATATCGAGAAATAAGAGCACAACATTGTTTTATGAGAGATATCTTCAAGACGGACTGGGAGGTGCCCCGTAGAATTGTTATTCTATATTGCCTTAAATTTTGAATAAAATGCTATTTACTTTTGGCGTACAGTGGGCAATACAATTTAAACCTCGGCATTTGTTTATCATTGAAAAATTATGTAGGTACTTTACAAGTCAACATGTTATTTCCATACAATCAATGCATTACATTTTTTGCAATGTTTTTTAAGTTGTTTGCGCCAAATTATAGGCAGCTCCTAGGGAGCGCAATTACTTACATTTATTATATCCTTAATTTCAATAAACTAAACAGAATCAGAAATTATCGTAGGTGTGTGTTTAAGATGACAGACATATAGAGTAGAATGAAATTAACAGAATATATTCGTGCTCGTATTAAATCAATATGTTTTAAGGCTGCTACATAAAACAATGATCAAAAATACTATTCCTTCTCAATTTCCTAGCAGAGGAATTCTTGTTGCTAATGATGACATGACGCCTAAGACGTCTTCGACTGACTTCACCAATCGCCTCTGCAAATGTAAATCTCTCTCGTAATTCTATCGGTTATTCGAATAACGAATAAGACCTGGCTATTATTCCCTTAATTAATACTATTAATATTTAGTAACAAAATCGGAGCACTCGTAGTTAACAATAGATCATTTCAATCCTTCATTAAGTCTTATCCAAAATTTGAATAGATATTTTAGAACACACATACGCCATATACAGAATACATGCCTGCCACACGCGTGAATCAGAAATTTAATAAACCGCCTAGCTGGTTCTTGAAACTAAGACATTCTCATTAAGCTCTATTCAAACAGCCAAATGTTATCTTTTAACATTTGAACTGTAATATTAAGGCAATTCACTTTATCATAGTTTCTACACCTTAATTAAATGGGACCTTTATATTTCGTATTATTAAATCTTTTTTACAGCGTGCACTTATATGAGTAATAGAAGTAATTCGGTTGGGTCTAATCTTAACTTACTAAAACATGAAATAACATTTTATAATACCATAAGCATTGTTTTAGATTACAGGTTATCTTAAAAGTTGATTACAAGGACTATGACACTATGTTATATACATACATACCTACACACTATGTCTGCTAGATTTAAATCATAGTTTTGCAAAATGATATTAAGATTATTTTGCCCTCTACACGCCATTAACTAGCCAATGTCAATACAAACAAAATAGGCGCAACATGTTCAAATAAATCATAATTTTAAAGGCAATTCGTTATGCATATCTATATTATGCCAGCCTTAAAACTTTTATAATGGCATGATATTTTTGCATTGAATTTGGTGAATTTTGGTGATCACAGTCAACTTTATATTCGGCGAGCGTGGCCCGATCCCCCTGCGCTGTGAATTTGATAATGAAAGGGCTTCACTTGTGTACTGCAGAGATAATGTAAATAAGTATGCAAATTATACACCAAGTTCCATTCAAATGAACCTTTGCGGCTCTTTAAAGTTTTGCTCAAAGCTAACTCTAACAGTGTGATATATCCACCGGCGCAAAGAGTTTCACCCTACATTTGAATATTTTGAAATAAGGAAATGATGTACAAACAGCCGCGGATTCATGTCGGCGAAACTTTTCCGTCCAATTCTATTTACGATGTTATGAGTTTGGAGAAAGTCTGACGCTGCCGATATTCAACAAAATACATATTATAATTATGTTGTGTTGCTTGTGCACCGGTGTATTAGCTCTGTTCTATATTTACATACGAATGTGGCTGCGTGGTTTGAGCGTCATATGCAGAATAAAGTAAATCGTGCGATTACATACATTTGTTCTTAGCGATTTTGTAAGCTGCTATGACCTTAACATTAACTTACCACTCACATCACAATACACATATAAGAAAACCATGATTTTATTTATAGAACATCAGTTATCCCACGCTACATAAATAAAAGCATTGTACATACATGTGCTACCCAATAAAGCCAATTATGGTATACAATTTTTTACAATAATCAAATATGATTTTTTTCGTAAACACAACTCCTTCTGATAAGGGATTGCTTTATAAATAAAATACGTATTTTTATATCCCATTATTATACTAAAATTCCCCTATGGAATACAAATTATTCTTCTTAGGGCGATGACTTGGCTCGTCATTGTCAGCAGGTAGCGTTTCGGTTCCATCCGTCGCACATTTTCCTCGGCATGTGTGAATTTTTTCCGTGGCTAAGTGAAAGTCGCGCGTGATACAGCGTTGTGACGTCACCCGGCCATCAATCATTTATCCGCGAGTCGCTTCCACCGATACCGAAGAAAGCTTTAAAGCAACGCCACTTTCATAATGTATCACGAGTAAAATAGACTTTAAAAGGCACCCCGCCTCCCTATTACCGAGTGAGGAAGCGAACGCAAATAAATCGATGCGGGCTTGATAAGCGTGTATTGAATTTTTATAATTTTAGATGTTTTTTTGTGTGCGCAAATGACAGCTTTCCCTAATTAAGTAATTCATTTTTATATATTTTTTGTGCGATTTTTTTTTTACCATTCTATTTAAAATATAGAACACATTTTATGCAATGACATAATAACAAAAAGATAAAGATGCGACTTATTGTGACCTCTGCAATGATGAAACTACTGTTTGGAAGAAAAAAACAATACGAAGCAACTGATTTATGTTACTTTTCGAAGATGTGTGTATTCAAAATGAATTATCACTTACTTTAATGGTGAAGAAAAACATCATAATGAAACCTGCACATCTAAAAGTTGTGTGTTGTCCGCCAACTCGTACTAGGCCATCGTAGTGAACTAAGGCCTAAACCCTCTCAGTTGTAGAGGAGGCCCGGGCCCAGCAGTGGGACTTATGGGCTGCTGCTGATGATGATGATGATGATTTAAGTTACCTAATTCTTTATCCCGACTATTTTCAATCAACTTTTATTGTGATATCAAATCAACACACTTTCGACTTTTTTAGACACGCATTTTTATTTTTGTTTACCGAACTGATAAGAACCGAACTACAAAATTTTACGACGAGGCTTCTCATCTATCATATATCATACATGTATTTTGTTTAGTTATAGCCACAGCTAGTATATTTTATGTTTCTCATATTTGATCATTTGAGTTGTAATAAGCTTGCTTCCGACTGTCAGACACGATCATAGCAAATACCTATTAATAACGTACTGGAGTATGAAGTAAACAAGCGCGGTATGAAATACATGGGCTCCTTACGTTGCCAGTTGCTTGCACTTAACTGCGGTACGTATTATATTTCCAGTAAATGCGATCCAATTTGTGCAAGTTGAGCGAAACGAGCCGTCTCAAACGGCACCAAGAAGAACATTGTATGTTAAACCATCGTTGCGATACACCCAGCCCTCCACATTGCTGCCAACGTAAATTGGGTTATCAATCAATATTACTCTCCCGTGTTCAATTTGTGTGGAAATTCTTTGTGTTTAACAAATTGTTTGTGGTAGACGACAGTTTGAGTGAAATTATTTTAATAATATCAGCATAGGTATTTCTAGCTAAAAATATCTATAAGTACAATTCTGTGGCAAAAAAATAATAAAATAAAAAATGCAAATTTTCGTGGATAAAGAACTAAATTCGTTTCAATTAGAGTTACAACTCTGGCGGGGGATTCTTACAAATTTGATGTCTCATTATTCGATAGATTCGATACCAATCCTATGTCAGGCAGCATTTTATGCGTACAGTGGAAGTTATTTAGGTATCCCCTATTTCTGCAATATAGAAAAATATTTTTGTACAATAGAGCCATAGGCGAGTATGAAATATTTGTTACCCCTGTAATATAAAACACAAAGTGAGTTGTTCAATACGCGAAGATTCATCACTCAGTTACAACAGTGGCCGACAAAAATGTTTTGCAGATCATAATGCGCTGTCCCGCAACTGTGCGCTCAAACTACAAACTTAAGCGATAGCAGGCCAGAGGAGAAGAGAAATGAGCGTCCGCGTAATGAGCTTTTTGCAGTATATTTTAGACACGATTAATGTGGACGGGGCGGATCACGGCGGCAAGAAGTCGGACATTTTCCAGACGCCCATAGTCCTCCAACTGGACTCATTTTCTTTATTAAAACCCGGAATAAATTGCGATATAATTTCGTTACGTGGTGCCGCGACGCGCCGGCTCTCAGAACAAGATATAATTATAGGGTGCATTTAAAAACTCAACATTTATTCATGCAAACACCGCGGAACGTTGTTAAACTCGGAGAATAAGGATTTCGCTTGTAAAACTTCTGGTTTTAGCCGCATTATAAGTTTTTTTTCTTAACTTAGTGCTTCCTAACATAAATTACTTCGAGTCTAAGCTAAGAATTTTTTGTTTCAAGTTTATTCTATTTTACGTCACTGTTTCATATTAAATTGTAGTGACAGACATGATAATGACAGCAAAATCCAGATTATCTGGATGTTTTAGCTATCATAATCGATTTACATTTTATGATAAAAAGAATGATGCCAATAGACGTATTTGCGTCTATATTGCGTCCATAATTGTTAAAACTTTCGTTTAATCAGATTATTATACTATACGTGTAACTAATAAGTGCACGCAAATTGTCTTTTATTTATGTTAATAATCATCACATTTCATCATCATCATCAGCCAAAATACATACGTCCCACTGTTGGGCACGGGCCTCCTCTACAGCTGAGCGAGTTTAGGCCTTAGTCTGTCACGCTGGCCTAGTGCTGTTTGGCGGACTACACACATAAAAAAATCCTAAGAACTCATAGATGTGCAGGTTTTATGATGATATTTTCCTTCACCGTAAAGTATGTACCTACATAATGATTCATTATGAATACACACAACATTCCGAAAAGTCAGAGTTTTGTGCCTGTGATTTGAACCTGCGACCCCCTAAATTCTCGAGGCCATCACTACTTTCTCATCATCACATTTACAATGTATGTTTTATGAAATCAATGCTGGTTTTCACCTATGTGGTAGGTATTTATAATAATGAAATATAACTAGTGTGGTAGCTATTGGTAGACCCGAAGAATTTTGAGCCGCACCATCTACCCCTGCGCTAATAAAGTGCAGAATATTTCATAATTGTTTCGTTTAAAATTAGAATTTTAAATAATCCAAGTAGTGCGGAGTGAACCGCAGATTTTCATTCTCGTTCAGAGCTCATCATTAGCGCCGCATTCTGTTATTAATTTCCAAGCTTTATTAAGTTTTGCAAATGTAAAATTCGTTAATAACAAATATTTTCTCACTCAATTTCTCCGCAAACTGTTTTATACGTTTATTCAACCATATTTTACTGTTTTTCTATATTAATATTATAACTTTATAACATTATTTCCACTTAGAAAGGCTTGTATATTTGTACACCGCTATGTTTAATTAACAGTATTTTAACAAAAATTAGTAAAATAACAATTTACCTACTATTAATCATCATCATCATCATCATCATCATCATCATCATCATCAGCCCATATACGTCCCACTGTTGGGTACGGGCCTCCTCTACAACTGAGAGGGTTTAGGCCTTAGTCCACCACGCTGGCCTAGTGCGGGTTGGCCTAAGAACTTTTCAGGTGTGCAGGTTTCATCACGATATTTGCCTTCACCATTAAAGAACGTGATAATTCTTTGTGAATACACACATAAGTTCGAAAAGTCAGAGGTGCGTGTCTGGGGTTTGAACCCACGACCGTCGAGATACTCGACCGCGTGCCTAAACCTCGAGGCCATCACGACTCCTACCTACTATTAATATGATAAAAACTTATGGTTTATTGATTTCATTGTAAATAAAAAATACAAATGGACAATAGTTATTTAAGTATTTAGCGATTGAGGTCGGCCTAATATTAAATTATACTCGAGTACCTTTAGAAACGCAAATTTCGATATTTTCCATTAGCAAATACAAAACAATCACAACACAATTACCTTATACTACTACACGTCAAAACTACATGCAAAGCGATAAATAAAGATTCCCTATTTAAAGAACATCATCGTTATTGATATGCAGCTCAAATATAACTGTCATGAGTCGATTTTTTCCCGAGAAAAACTTCCAAATAATCCTGATCCATCGTTACATAAAACTTATAAGTTGTTCGCGTCTCGGCGGATAATCGAGTTTATACTTGGAGGGCCACCATCAATCATTTATCCCGCTCGCTCGCTCCGTCCACGAATGGATCCGAACCGCGCTACGTGGAAAACTTTAAAGTGTTCCTAGTTACTGTGACGTATCGCGAACTCCCTCATTCGCTTTTATGTCATACTTACATGTTTACATTGCGTATTTAATGGCATTATACAATTAGGCTGTGCCGTTTTTATACCGATAGGTATAGCTAACTACATCGTTAGTCCTATGGCACAATTGTGCGCTGTGCGATCTAGAGGTCCTGGATCCAGAATCTGGAACTGTATCCGAAAAACAGAAAAAAGCTCGCCCCTGAGGCCCTCTAAAGCTTTGTTATGTAAGGCTTAAAAAGCAGCTGGCGGGATTCCGGTGTAGAAATACAGACAGAATATATAAAAATATTTCAGTTTGCATATGAGATGTGGGTAACTACTTTTTTTTTGCTAATGCGCATTATGGACAGAAATAATGAAGGCTATTTCTCTCATGCTGATATAATAAGTCACGTAACTCGAAGCCAATCCTCACAACTTAATACCTAAATGTAATGCACTTGCGTTTCAAAATTTTATTATTTAAAATAATACTTTTGTCTGCGGCTTCAATCGTGTTGAATGAATTTTTGTCAATCAATGTTGTAAAAAGCGGTAAAATAATCTTTCGTATAAAACAGTGCCATTCCTTAATGATATAAAACGGGATATACGGCTTAAAATAGATACACTTCAAGACACGAAGATGGCCGAGATTTTATAACGATGCATGCGTGACCCCGATTTCGATTCAAAAAAAGTTAGTGCAGCAGAAATTCCACCAACTAAAATAATGTACAATAACTGTATTGTTAATTATTACTAAATAAATAAAGTATTGATATAATTTCTTTTTAACCGACTTCAAAAAAAGGAGGAGGTTATCAATTCGTCTGTTTTTTTTTTTTTTTTTATGTTTGTTACCTCAGAACTTTTGACTGTGTGGACCGATTTTGATGATTCTTTTTTTAATTGAAAGCTGATGCTTCCAGATTGGTCCCATTTAAATTTGGTCCAGTTGTGATAATAGCTTCCATTAGAAAACCACAAAAATCTTAATTTTCACCAATGTGCGTGACAAATTGAAGAATAACTTATCATGCCAACCGATTTTGATGATTCTTTTTTTAAGTGAAAGCTGGTGCTTCCAGTTTGGTCCCGTTTGAATTTGGTCTAGTTGTGACAATAGCATCCATTAGAAAATCACAAATATCTTAAATTTTCACCAATGTGCGTGACAAATCGACGAATAACTTAATATCATGCCAACCGATTTTGATGAATCCTTTTTATTATTGGTTAGGATGTACTTCTAGGGTAATTGCATGAGAGTTTGGTTAAGTTCTAATTATGGGATCCATGACAAAGTAACGGAACTCTTCAATTCTTAGCAGAAAACTAACGATACTCGGCCGAATCTTTATAGGCTATCCGGATATTTGAGTCACCTACCGTAACCTCTTTATGGTCAAGTAATTGTCCTAGTCAAATATAATATAATGTCAATGGAACTCGTTTACGGCGTACAGTATGGATGCGATTTGTGGCCGAATTTCTAACTGTTTGAATCAAATTGTAATGCGCTTACGTTTGTTGCTGCATTGCAACATGAAGCAAACGATCTAATTGCATTACTTAAGGTGTATTAAATGTGTGAAGCGGTGGTAGCCGAGTGTGTGGTAGAAACATTTGCGTATTGTTGATGAGTTTTATAACCATATAATAGACTGGTGGTAGCGGAGTGGCAAAGTAACCGATTTGCAACGCATGATGTTGCAGGTTCGATCCCGGGTGTGGCTTCACTAAAAATTAAAAAATAAACAAAAATTTTAACAAAACAAAAACCGCCTTCAAAAAAACCTATTCCAAAACAAATTAAAATGCACTAAAAAGTAAAAAAATAATTGCGTATCTCCTATTACTTAATTATAATCAACTTACTATTTCTCTACATCAATATATACATAGGTACGATCTATGTGTTTACGACGCAAGAAGCTAGATAGGTTCTTCTATATCTATCCACTATCTATCCACTTCAAATCTAACTCAACACATACCTATGAATAACAAACAATGATTAAAATATTTTTTAATGTTCTCCTATGTAAAATTAAATGAAAAATATTAGACTACTTAAAAGTCAATCAAATTATTACGATAATATAATGTAGTTTTAATTATTGTTATTTTTGGAGGCGGTGTCAGCCAAGGAAATACTACAATGTGCATACCTAGCATCACAGTTGTAGTGAAGGCCCGTGCTCAGCAGTGGGATGTATATGGGCTGATGATGATGAATAATAATACAAGAATCCTACCTTGGCTGACACCGCCTCCAAGAATAACAATAATTAAAACTACATTATATTATCGTAATAATTTGATTGACTTTTAAGTAGTCTAATATTTTTCATTTAATTTTAGATAGGAGAACATTAAAAAATATTTTAATCATTGTTTGTTATTCATAGGTATGTGTTGAGTTAGATTTGAAGTGGATAGATAGTGGATAGATATAGAAGAACCTATCTAGCTTCTTGCGTCGTAAACACATAGATCGTACCTATGTATATACCTATTGATGTAGAGAAATAGTAAATTGATTATAATTAAGTAATAGGAGATACGCAATTATTCTTTTACTTTTTAGTGCATTTTAATTTGTTTTGGAATAGGTTTTTTTGAAGGCGGTTTTTGTTTTGTTAAAAATTTTTACATATCTGAACTATTTTTAAATAAATTTATCTTGACTACCTTATCAATATTTTAAAATACGCTACATTTAACTAAACATAAACGCATTACAAACTTATTAAAAACCTCGAGTACCTAACACCGTATCACAATTTCACCAAACAGTTTTTACTAAAACAAACGAATAACAAACATTTGTTCCATTTCCTTCACTCGCCCACTACACACCGTTGAAAAAAATAAAACAAATTGACAAGCCAATAACTTTTTGCCAAGTCACCGACAGAACGCAAATAACACAAAGGAGCGAATCTATATGGATACTCGTATGAGTGTTTTATGAGCACTTAAGTGGCTTCCGGACGGGGGATGTTTAAAACTCTTCTCGCAGTGCTGTAGTACTGCAGCCGGATGGAGTAGGTTCCACTCAGAACACGACAATGTCGGATTTGATCGCAAATGGGGATAGTTTTGTGAGCAAAAGGTTAGTTATGTTTGCTCAGCTAGCATGTTCAAAGCGTATTTATGGTTCAACGATGAAAATGTAAATGGAAATATTTTTGCGATTGTTTATCATATTTTTTTTGGAATGTGTTACTGGATTTTCCTATAACCTAGCTTACTACTTCAATTTTAAATCCATGAGTTGGTATTTATGTGAAATTATTGATGAATATAAATATTCATTTCATTTCATTTAGTGAAAATTCATTACAAATTATTTCACCGCAAAATAGATAAAACTATTAAGAATCCCAGCGACAGCAATAGGACCACGCTCTATGACGTTGGATTTAAAACAAACGCGACGGAACAGCCCTTACAGGGGATAAAGGCGTGAATATATGCATACAAGTAAATTAAAACTTAAATATATATACAACAATGCTATACAGAAAAACTTAAAATGCACAGAATTGTAACTTAACGCGTGAACAAATTTTGAGTTCACCGATACGAATTGATTTATTTTTATTTTATTTTTATTATTTTTTTATGGAAAAAGGAGGCAAACGAGCAAGTGAGTCACCTGATGTTAAGTGGGCAACACCGCCCATGAACACCCATAATACCAGAGGAATCATCGGTGTGTTGCCGGCCTTTGAGGAAAATATAAGCTCTCTACTTGAAGGCCCCTAAGTCGTATCTGTTTGGAAATACCGCCGAGGCAAGCTGATTCCATAAAGATGTAGTGCGAGGAAGGAAACACCGTTTGAACCGCACTGTTGAGGAACGCCATTCATCCAGATGGTAGGGATGAAACTTCAATTTCAGGCGTGTGGTGCGGTAATGAAAGTCAGCAGCTGGTATTAAACCAAAAAGTTCATCAGAGCACTCCCCATGGTACATGCGATATAGTACGCAACGTCTCTTCGCAATGCCAGGGTGTCAATTTTCTCGGAAAGAATCCGGTCATCGATGATTCGAGCGGCACGCCGTTGAATGCGGTCAAATGGAAGAAGCTGGTATTGAGGGGCTCCAGCCCAGAGATGAGAACAATATTCCATATGTGGCCGGACTTGCGCCTTATACAACTGAAGGCGCTGAGCTGGCGTGAAATATTGTCTCGCTCTGCTGAGCACACCAAGCTTTTTCGAAGCGAGCTTGGCTTTAGCTTCTAGATGACCGCAGAACTAGACTGTACTCGAAACATCGATGCCAAGGATTCCAAGACTTGACGAGATATTTAGGGGAGTGCCAATGAACTGAGGTGATAACGAAAAAGGAGTTTTAATAGATATATAAAATATTTGTTACACGTATATCGCATCTTAAAAAAGTTTTAAAATAATCTCTCAAAATGAGTATCTACTCTCTATTTGGCGTTCCTACGCCGCGTATACGATAAGTTAAAAGCATTACTTTAATATAGAAAGCGATCCGTTAAGTTTTTATTGCATACATATTATATAGAAATACGCCCGTCATAACAGCGTAATAAAAACGTGTTATAAAACGGGAACGCCACAAGATTGTCCTAAAAAAGTCCGTCAAATGAAATAGAAGAGTGGCAACAAAGAATACTCCGAGTTATATCAATTTTACCGCGATGTTAAACGCAGTAATAACATTTTTATTTCACCATAAGGACAAAGAAATAAACATGGTCTCTTGTACCTACGGAACACAACGTCCGTATTTTTATACACGACAGATGGTACGAGTAGCTTGCAACAACGTAAAAATTATACTTTTACATTTATTTGCATATCTAAGAAAAACCTCGATAATCACTTTATTTTCTGTAAGTTGGGTTGTATAATCATATTTATATTAAAAAAAAACAATCAAACAGACCACCATATACCAAACTAAAATGAAGTAATTTCTTACCGTTTCAAAAACCACACACCAACTTGTATTTCGGCTTTAAGATCGTTACATAAAATTAAACATTTCCATGAAACTCTCCACAGGTACGCAATCCGGTTGTTAATTCAAACAAAGAACGTTATGATAATAGTCAAAGACAACTGCGTTCTGAGTTTTAACAACAAACAGCGCTCCTTGCGAGCTCCAACAATATGGCATCGTAAAAATTAAATTACGGGAATCTCCGGGGAGGTTTCAATTTTCAAGCAAGAGGCCGGTGAGTCGAGCCTCGAGACGCCAAAATAATATTGCATCTACAAGTAGACACAAATCCTTTACGCTTCCTTCACAGCGTAAAACGTATTTCACTACAAATTAGCTTAAATAAATAAATAAACACAGAATTTGCGATGTAAAATTACGGCTCACCTGAAATTTGTTTTAATAAGAGAAATGTACGAACTAAAAATGTTCACAGCGACGTCGAGAGGAGGCGGGGTAAATTAGAGGGAATGGAATATAGTTTACTTTAAGTTAAACTTATTACGGTCCTCGAGAAACAAGCACAGGGAGGCTCAGTCGGTGCGCGGGTCAAGTGCCCAATTTGTCACCCGCGCAAACTTCCGACTACTCCGGCCTGGCCCTGTTCGATTCCATTAAACTTTCAAGACCTTTTGAAGCTATTTTCTTGTTTGACTCAAGATTTGTCTAATTCATTTCCATGCCCGTTAACTTTAAACAACTTATCGAAGATATTTAGAGTTACGTTGACGGTTCTGATTACAAATAAATAACTCAACAATTTTTAAATTTTAAAACTTATCAGTACCTCTAGTGGCGTCTGCGTCACGATGTCTATGATAGAACAAATCCAAATGAAAGTCGCGCCGGGACACTCACAATGCGCTATCATAAAAATTAAATTACGGTAAGAGTTTCTCTGTAAGTGCGCGCCATTTCAACGAGTAGCGGGTCTCGGCGGGGAGCAAGGGGCAGCCACATCAAAGCGACTCATCCTGTGTCGAGCTATCGTCCAAATCAAATTTAGCAGCTTTCTGCTCCAGTCACAGCTCATATATACGCTCATTTCATCCGCGCCTTCTCGTCTCAGTTTTATACAAACAAAAGTTTTGGGTAGCTAAATACAAATTAAAAAGTTAATAAAGCCTCAACAACACGAGCCTTGTGTAGTACAGGATCGAGTGGCTAATTTGTCAGCGAGAATAAACTTGGCGGTACTTGGAATCGCGCGGACGATGCGATTCGATTAAACTTCGGTTGGAATATATACGAGAATAAGATCTATTTAACGCGTCTGTATATTTAAGATGGAATCTTAATTAGATAATTTAATACGACGACGGAATCAAAACAGCTCGCGGTGAATATATTCAATTATTTCACTCGAGAAAGTCTTGCAGCCTATTTTACAGCATCTAGAACTAGCTTTACTGAATTCTATACATAAAATAACTTATTGAGCCATTAATTATCCATACTTAATATTATAAATGCGAAAGTAACTCTGTCTGTCTCGCTTTCCTGCTAAAACTACTGAACCGATTTAAAGGAAATTTGGTACACAAATAGTTTAGAACCTAAGAAAGGACATAGGTTACTTTTAATCCCGGAAAAGAGGTTTTAAGGGGTTGAAAGGGGAGATGAAAGGTTGTATGGAAGTATTGTTATTTTTAAAGCTAGAAGCTTAAAACTTATTTTTTAGGCTGTTGATTAGATATAAATAAGACATTTAAAGTTTGTAAAAAATTACAAATAAGGGGGTAAAATAAACATGAGTAAAACAATAATACATACATACATAAACTCACGCCAGTATTCCCCGAAGGGGTAGGCAGAGGTGCATTTCTGCACCCACATTTCGCCAAGTATGTATCAGTAATAGGGGGCGAGCCTATTGTCGTTTTTCGGGCACATTTCAAGACTCCGTGCTGTTACCGAGAATTTCCTAATGGAAAACCCAATAACACTTTGCCCGACCCGGGAATGGAACCCAGGACCTCTAGATCGCACGGCACATACTTGTACCGCGAGACCACGAGGCAGGTAAAATAATAATATAATAGTAAAATAGACTACAACTTTTTTCTTTCTGAACCCAACCCTGTAGTCTACGCGGACGGAGTCGCGGGCAAAAGCTAGTTCAATATAAATAAATACATTAGTTCAATGCGTTGTTTTTCATAACTAAAATAACGGTGACAATGCTAATTTCTCAACTTTAGTAAAATTATACGTTATAGTACTCGTATATGTTGCAGCTCATTGCACTAAAAATTAATAGCTGTCTGCCCTTCTTTCACCTCTTGGACTCTTTAATAAACATAAAATGACACTGAATATATCTAAACATTTTAGTAGGAGCTTCGTTAATAAAAACTCTTTGAAAATATAGTAAGCACGACGGTATGCAGCAAAATATACGCGAATTTTCATGTTAAAATGCAACTCAGCAGACTTTAAATAGTTCAATTGTGTTTTCTTTAGTCAACTCGTCTATGAATATTATAAAAAAGATGTTAGGTTAACCTGTGAGTATATTTATATAGAAGTTATGCTATCTAACTTTACGATTTTGTGGAATTACTGTTACAATTATGGTTTTTGAGGTGGCTAGTACCCAATAGTGGGACTAATGTAGGCTGATAGAATATAATTAATAATAAAAAAACTTTATTTAATAACTGAATATTATATATGAGGTCAAGATTGAGATATTCTAATAAATAATATAGGGTGACTGACCCAAACGCTAGCACTGCACCAAATAATCAGCACTCTGAATAAATTGTTAAATTCTAAGGTTTTCACTTACTAATTTGGGTTACCACTTTAAGAAATTAATAAATTATTATTTTTGGATTCCTACTCTCGGTAATACCATACTTTCCGACTTCAAAATGGTGAAATTAGTGTGAACAAACATTTGTGTTCTGCGGTTTATCCTATTTTTGACTGTTCCTTGTGATCGCAGGTAAGTTCACGTGTTTACATTTTATACTATATTAGATATTTTAAATATCTTATATTGAAACTTTCGATTTCTCTGATTTATGAGATAGTTTATGAAGATAATTTGAAAAGAATATTGGAAGTTATGGTGATATATTGGTAAAAAATGTTGTGCTGATAAATGGATATAATATTTTGCGAAATTCCAAATTATCAGCACTGGTGCTGATAAATGGGAAATATTAAGTAAATACTTATTCCATATTTTTTTATTGTAAACCGTGTCTATTTTATGCGTAGAATTCAATTTTATTGATAAAAGTAGTTTATACTTTCAAAATCCAAATTTTAGCATGGTGCTGAAACTGCATTTACCATTTATCAGCATAATGCTGATAATTGGATCAAAAGCATGCTGATAAATTGGTTTTCCTAGCATTACATCATCTTTTCTTTTTTCAGACCCACTTACTATGAAGCCAAAGGAAATGACTAAACAAAATAAAAGAAAATAAGTGTATGAAGTAGATCACGCTGCAGCTAACACAGGCCTTACTGTACTTTTTACATTTTGCGCCAACGGAGATATTACACCTCCACTATCTCAATCTTATACTTTTTACTTTATGTACTAAATTTAGTTTATTTTCAATATTTATTTATTTAACACTGTAATATGTACCTATATAAGACTGTCTTTTGATCGAAAATTACTAATAAGAATAAAAAGGGAATTCATTAAAACAGAATATTCAGCATAATAATTAAATTGATCGAAATAGAATAAATACGTAACAGCCTAGTTGGTTTAAGAGTGGTAAAAAAGTTTTTTGCTCGATATTATACACACGCAGACTCTTTGAAAGTCAGAGTTTATATATTGAAAAGAATAAGTATTCAAAATCTGCATACAGGAAAACTGAAATCAATTTTTGAATTCGTAAAAGTCAACCTTGACTAGTGGCTTATCCATACTAAACTTACCTTCCGATAAGTAGAGTCGATCGGGATCGTTGTTCGGTTCACACGCGCGATGTCTAAGAGTGACGTGGAGTGAGGGCCCGCGAGGTGGCACTTCAGGTGGCGCAGGCTCCGGTGGAGACTCACATTCACGCTCGCTCGTCTGACCACTTACTGATGTTGGATTGCCTATGAATATTCCTTGTATTATTTTAAACAAATTCAAATATATTATTCTATAAAAATTATATGAAATTTGGATACTACCTCAAAATTGTTTGAGATGATTTTCAAAGTCATTATTGTAATGTATGATGTACATATTTGGAATATCTTCATTTTACATAAAAAGATAGAAGGGTTATTAAAATGATCAGCACGAGATGAATGTTAAAAACAGGAGTATGCTTTTCTGTAGCGAACCTATGGTATGTTAATTTGTGCAATCTGATTATCCTAACCTTATGCTTATAATTATGAAAGTGATGATTTCGATATATTACACTACATATAAAGATGGGGCTATAGGCTGACAGGTATAGACTATATACTATTAATCATCAAAAAATCAACAGGTATGACTACTGGGGTTTTATCCCACGCGTGTTTACTTGTTTCTAGACCCAATTCTCAAATGTACTTAACATAAAGTCCACTTACAACAAACTTATATATTAATCATCATCATAACCATCCTTAGAGCCCAATATTAGTCAATTACTGGATATAGGCTTCTACTCTTCTCTTCTACATACATATAAATTTTTCAAATATTTGTAAATATTCAGAAGGCTCTATATTTACATATAAGGGAACAAGTAGAATAAGAATATGTTTCCGCACCCGTTTAGACATAGCTAAGGATATAAATCAAAATGTGAACCAAACCATAGGCTACATAATTGTATACTCGTATGTATTTGAAAAGTATATAATCGCGAAATAACATTCCAATGCAAGCCGATGGAATGTTAATTATGGTTATTGCTTTGGACATTTCTGTTAAATGAAAATTACTGACGTAGCTGAATGTACGATAGGTATGTACCAAATATATGTACATACATATGTGTATCTACACATATATACACATAGATACACATCTATATCATACTCATAGGTCCGTAGTAGTAAATTCAGCTTGATGCATCAAACCGTTACGCATTTTTAATTTCTTTTATCTATTAATTCAACAATAAAAAATCAAACAGCATTAATAGCTGGCTGTCAAATGCTGCTGATGGAAATGAGATACAAGGAAATGAGTGAAGATGAAGCATTTTCTATTTGTTTGTAATATGAACTATAATACCAATAGTGAAAATAATTGTTCATTTGAAGGTTGGAGCTGATATTCCAATGTACACAAACACAATACACTGAGTGTTTATGGTGGAGTGCCTAACTACGCGCCAGTCACGTGCGTCAGCGGAACAATGCGAAACATCCTTATCAAAGGCATGCACCCTCCTACGTATTAAGCTTATACATTATATACGTATTGCAGAATGCTAACAATAATAACTTAACACGAATCTAAGCTTGGTTGGTGGTACCTACCTCATTTCAAACGTATCGCGTTTCTATGTTGTACCTAAATAGAACATTCTACGTGGAAACCTAAATAGCCCAAATATAAATGCTAAATTATAATTTATTCGACCTGTTTTATTTATACCCTTATCCCACATTCATGTGGAATTTTATAACTAATAGTTTCGTCGTCATCGTCATCAGCCCAAATACGTCCCACTGCTGAGCACGGGCCTCCTCTACAACTGAGAGAGTTTAGGCCTTAGTCCACCACGCTGGCCTAGTGCCGGTTGGCGGACTACACACCTAAGAAATTCCTAAGAACTTTTAGGTGTGCAGGTTTTTAATCACGATGTTTTCCTTCACCGTTAAAGCAAGTGATAATTCATTGTGAATACACACATAACTTGGAAAAGTCAGAGGTGTGTGCCTGGGGTTTGAACCTGCGACCGCCGAAATTCTCGACCGCGCGCCTAAACGCCATCACTGCTTACTAATAGTTTAAGCATCAATAATTTTATCAAAAAGAGTAGATATTTGCAACATGTCGTTTACTTATTTCATTCAGCAAGATGCATAAAAATGATCGTACCGTATTGACTTAGCGCAGGTTGGTGAACTATATACATATATGAAAGTGATTCTTTGCGTAGAGACCTTTAGTATAATTAATGATTTAATAGGATTTGAAGTAAAGCAAATAAATTATTCTTTATATGAAGGAGTACAAGAAAAAAATCGACTCAGTTTGTCTAGGAACCAAGTTTTGTATCTTTAGGTACTTTAAGTAGTTAGTACCTCTATAGTTACACTTACCGTTGTTCAGGCAGAGTCTTGCGTTCCTCACGTTATTGTCGTGTCCAAAATCATCACGACGACGGCGTGACAGAGTGCCAGCTGTCTCCCCATTGAATATTTCTTCACCTAAAGAAAATTTTATTCCATTAATATCAACCCTAATATTTTCAAAACAGAGCCTTATTTTAGGTTCAATTTACTAGTAACACCAGTTTAATTTACATATACTTTTCTTGTAGATGTACACCACATTTCTGTTTTACGAAAATTTCTAGACTAAAGCTAGTCATTTCGTAACAATAAATAAATAAATAATAAATAAATAAATACACCCAACAGTCACATACATAGTTCTGATCCCACACTAAGATATAAGTCTTGTGTCGTGGGTATCAGAAACTACGAGAGACTTTTCGGTCTCACATACACCCAGACCCGAAACAAATATTTGTGGGTTACACAAACATTTGTCTCGGTGCGGGGATCGAACCCGCGGCCTCTCGTTTCGCAAGCTGGTGTCTAGCCAACTGCGCCACGGGGCTGTCAAATAATTAAGTCTTTGAAATGTGGCAATGTGTCACATTTTGTAAATAAACCACATAGAAATTTAAAATCTATCTTGTGCAAGTCTTATGTCATAGATAAACAAAATGGTTTTCAAATACATAGTTTACCGTTATATTCGTGGTAAAGGATTTCCAACGACACAGCAAGGATTAGCATTTAGAACATACTAATTAATACTCTGTGGAGCTCACCTTTAGAGTTCCTGTTCCTCCTGTAATACCGGCGATTGGTGCTCTCCAAAGGAAAAGGGGAGGCTTGTCGTTGAGGGCTGCTGACGTAGCGCGGCGCCTCCTCGCCGCACTCCGAGCCGTAGATGCGTCTTTGCTCATCTTTAACACAAAATATATCGGAATATTTAGATATTTAGTTTTGCTTTAATCTTACTATCAGTTTAGTCTTAGTAATACAATGATTGCTTTGAAGTATTTTTTTTTTCAGAGATGACAAAGATTCGATGTAAATTACTAATTTACTTAGAAATTGTGGTCTATAAACCGAATTAATCAGGGGTAAAAACAATTATCATCATGATCATCATCAGCCCATGTACGTCTCACTGCTGGGCAAGGGCCTCCTCTATAACAATTATACATAATCAAAACTAAATGGATCTTAATTCATGTTTAGTTGCAATCTAGTTCATCGACATTAAATTACATAACCCATTAATCCTAACTACTTCGAAAAGGTTTCAAATCACTGGGAAGACTCCTGCTCGACTATCAACAAATTATAATTGTAGAGCAAAAAAAAATTTTTTTTTTTTGTTTTTAAACTGGAACGGGAAAGTGATCGCCCTAGTACCTGTAATTTTCATTTCAATTAATGTACTATAAGGATAAGTATATTGTTGCCACAAGTTTCGAAACCCTTTTAATTATCCATAGAATATTTAATTCACCCTGCAAAAGTCCCACTGGTATATTTGAACAGGCCACTTGTAGAATTGTTAGCAAAAAGTTTGATATTTATTGTACGGCTCGCTTTGCTTCGTAACACTAAACAATAACAGAGTGTGTGCGGAGGGCGGTAGTAGCTAGCTGTAAGTTACAACGCTTCGGGCACTGCCTAACTCTCCGCTTAAAACGTACACAAACGAATCACCTAAACAAATATTTACATAAGTATGCTTGTATGTGAAGTCGTGATGGCCTCGAGGTTTAGGCACGCGGTCGAGAATCTCGATGGTCGCGGGTTCAAACCCCAGGCACACACCTCTGACTTTTCGAAGTTATGTGTGTATTCACAATGAATTATCATGTACTTTAACGGTGAAGGAAAACATCGTGATGAAACCTGCACACTTAAAAGTTCTTAGGAATTTCTTAGGTGTGTAGTCCGCCAACCCGCACTAGGCCAGCGTGGTGGACTAAGGCCTAAGCCCTCTCAGTTGTAGAGGAGGCCCGTGCCCAGCAGTGGGACGTATATGGGATGATGATGATGCTTGTCTGTATGTAGTATTTATGTTACGAAACAGTTGCAAAAATCACAAGACGTACGAAAAGCTCTCTTATTAATATATTATGTCATCGTGTATATAATCCACCCACAAGGTGACTGACGACAGAGCGCTTTGAAAGTCTTTGGGAAGGCCTATGTCCAACAGTGGACATCTTTTAGCTGATGATGATGATCATGTATATAATTCTACTACAAGGATATAAATGTCTTCAAATATGTTATAATTATAATAATATATTTGAAGACATTTATAACTATGATATTATTATCATAGTTATAAACACATTACATGACATTTATAATTATGATATTATTTATAACTATGATAAATAAATAAAATAAATTAATATTTTATTTTATTTTTTATTTATTTATTATAATAATATATTTGAAGACATTTATAACTATGATATTATTATCATAGTTATAAACACATTACATGACATTTATAATTATGATATTATTTATAACTATGATATGACATTTATAATACAGAATGTAACTATGATCGAAAACTACGATAGGTAAAGCTATTAAAAATACATTGACGTTTAAAATATCCCGAAAAGAAGTAAAAAAATTGGCATTTTCCTAACCACCATAAGTATTACCTATCTCAGTTTTAATTTTTTTATTTCTATTTGTGATTTTTTTGTTTCAATGTGTTTGTAATCACCGTAATATTATTATCTACCTGTCTCAGTTTTCAATCACGGTCTGTTTACACTTCGTATACCGAAACAATTAAATATATCTAATGTAGGTAACATTAAAATATAAAAAGTGGTACATGAAGTACTATTCAATTATAATTATTTAAAGAGCATACAAAATTTTAACATATTTTATATCTTTCATGAATGTAACTCAATTTGCTATAACATTTTCACTACTAGTAATAGTTTAAGAAGCTTGTTATACTTCCAAGAACTGTAAAAAATCAAACCACCAAGTTTTACAATACTTACATGATTTGTAGACAGCGATAGCAAAACTCTTAGATGTAAAAAGTAAAATAGTTAAAAAGAAACAGAAAACTAGCTCCTCTTATCTTTTGCAAGAAAAAATTATATATTGTTGGCAATTCAAAGTCGCAGCAAACATTGATAAAAGTAATAAAGCCTTCCTGCTACTTTACGCTAGACACATGTTTATGATGATAAATAAATATTAAAGAAAGTCTGCCTCGTGGTGTCGCGACTCTTATATGTGGCGTGCGATTTAGAGGTCCCGGGTCAAGAAATGTCTTATTGGGTTTTACATTCGGAAATTCTCAGTAGCAACACGAAGTCTGGAAATGCGCCCGAAAAACGCAATAGGCTCACCCCCTATTACGTGAGACTGATATATACCTGGCGAAATGTGGGTGCAGAAATACACTTCTGCCTACGACTTTCGGGGAATATGCGTGAAGTTATGTAAATACTTAGTACATATGTATGAATGTTAATCACAAACCGAGTTGTTTTATTAAATCACGTCAAGGGGAAAACAAGGCGGGTATTAATGTACTACATTAGGCATTAAAATATAAACTATCTATCGCCAGAAGAGTTAAAAACAAAATTTATTATACAGCTTTGTAAATCAATTTCATAAAAAGTTATCCTTTAATTATTTCCAAAATCTCGCCTTTGTACCAAAATTCATCACAACAAACTCATTTTCTCATTAATTATATTAGAAACCAAGAAAATTATCTCTCGAATTTATGCGGTTTAAAATCCGGACTATGCGAGACTAGTGGACTAAAGCCTAACTTTTTCAGCAGTAGTAAAGCCCGCACTCAATAGTGGAACATATATACAAACATATGTAACATGAGACACTTTACGAACTATTAAGTATAAATATGCAGATTGATAGGAAACACCGCAGTGTAAAACATTAACATCGGTCTGTCTGATGTTAAATTATTTTACGACCATCAAACTACTTATGTATATACGTCCCACTGCTGGGCACGGGCCTGCTCTACAACTGAGAGGCGTTGGGCCTTAGTATATCGCGCTGGTCTGGGTGGGTTGGCAGAATGCACACCTAGGAAATTACTAAGAATTTTTAAAGTGTGCAGGTTTCCTCACGATGTTTTCCTTCACCGTTAAAGTACGCGATAATTCATTGTGAATACATACATAAATTCGAAAAGTCAGAGATGTGTGGCTGGTTTTGAACCCGCGACCGCATAAATTTGACTCGACCGTGCGCCTAAATCTCGAAGCCATCACGACTTATTATGACGTTTTTTACACTACATTAGGCACTCATATCAGTATAAAAAACCTTTAAGGGTTTTAATATAGTTGCCTTTCGAATAACCTTTAAAAAAGTCACAAAAAACTTAAATTCACTTTTTAATAAATTCTTAATCTTGTACCATAAACTAAAAACTTTAGTGCGTTATATTACGATTGCCCAATTTATATATTTACGGTTTTATTTGGCAGACTACTGCGTGTAAAGTTACTTTTATTTGAAAACTGAGTGAACAAACGTAATTAAGTTAAAATGTAACGAGAAATAGAAATTGATTAAGGGTTCAGAATTTAATGTAAAATGAAAGTTAAACAACACACGGGTATGTAGCCAAGGGCTGTATAAAACTAAACACCTTGTTTTAGTTGACTCGACGATTCTACAAACTCAATTAGCATTACAACCTCCAAAGTCACTTTTGGTGAAACGGCATAATGTAAACGCAAAATCTGAACAACGCTAAAAGCCCCTCAACCACATACCTGTATAATTTAGTCTCTGAGCTGGAACTCACAATATGGATTCAACAGAAAATTTAATAAAATACATTCATAATGTAGCTGAAATTCCGAAGGACACCGATTCAATTCAATTTATTTGATGCAATTTTAGTATACGTCACGCTGAGCTATTGATCATTTATTACTGATTTGATAAAAAAAAATAACAAACAGAAAATAACTTTAGCAAAAAAAAAAGGTTGAACAGTTACCGAAGACAATGATTGTTACGAAATAAATATAGATAAGGTTACCCTGATCTTGTGTGCTAATTATTCGATTGATTTTAATCATTAAAAGATCATCGAATTTTATCAATGGACAGAAGTGTAGTATTTCCCTTTCCAGTAGGTACTGACTAGGTGATACGATGAAATCATCGAGGCTTATTTTTTATTGTATAGCTATAGCCAATTTATGTACAACAGTAACAAGCAATATCATTAGCATTATGAACACAATACAGCATGTATTGATTCGCAAATTTACACATTTACGTGCGATAATCGTACCAACTAGTAATTAATTAACAGCGTAAGTATGAATATTGAATCATTCTCAAAATCCGTAGCCCATTTATTATGATAGCTATTCAGTTACATTAATGTAATACAATTTGCAAACGGCTATTTATTTAACAGGTACGGGATGCGGTTGAGGTTCAGACGATGAAATATAGGTTAAGGTAGTCGTTCTATTGTATAAAATATTTTGCTTGTTCACTACAAACTGGACGGGTGGTTCAGCAACTTGTCGGGCTGTTTTCAAATGCATTTTATTGCGACAGAAATGTTTATTATGAACCGGATGAGCATTATCCGCTTCGAAGTGTTTTATTGTTTATTTTTATTGCGGCATTTTGATGATAAAGTTTTATTTTTCTCTAAAACATGATGTGGGGATTTTCTCAATACATTTGGCAAGCGAAGAGCGCGAGTGTGAAACGTTGTATCTTGCAGTGATGATGAAACTGCTCATCATCGACCGATGCGCTGGTTGTACGCCGCACCTAATCAGATTCTTAGGTAATCGTTGTGTGGGCGCCGACGATGATTATGAAAAATAGTATCACGTGTTAGTGTTATATATTTCCTTTTTACTTAATTTATAATACCTGTAGTATGTAGGTACATCTGTTACTCCATACTTTTTAAAATATTTATGTTATCTATAAAATATTTAAAGTTATATAATTTTCTTGACATTTTCAGTTCCCAAATTCAAAATTACTACAGGTTTTAGGAAAATGTCAAAAGTCAAAGTTAAATGAGTCCTTACAAGTATAAAATACGACAACTTTAACTTTAATATGAAGAAATTACTTTGAAATTTTGTAACTATTTGTATATTTATATTATAAATATTTGTATGTATGCGAACGTTTGGTAGCGTCAAAATTATGTTTACCTAATAAAAAATTTGCGGTATTCTTCGACAGTAGCAAAGAAGAGCGATCGATGTACAAACTGCAAAGTATACGCAGTTGATAGATGGAAGCAGTTGTGGACACAATAAAAACACGGATCTAAGCCAAATTCAACCGGGACTGCGTGTAATATTTGGATACTGAAACTACTTTTTTTCTTATCACAAATCACATACATATTTTACTAATGTTTACCTCCCATTGCCCACGAACTTCAATTCTATTATCAGCGGAATAAGATTCAAAATCGTGTGCACAAGACTCCTGCCCACAAACGCGATGCCTCCCTCTAGTAAACAACTGAAGATTGAATATGAAAATTTAATCGACTAATTTAATCATATCATGCTTCTCTTCGATGGGTATTTCCCATCGTCAGATGTGATATTAAAGACGTTTAGTTAGCGAAGCATTCATAGCACTGCGTCTACAGGTGATATTTTTGCATGCCCTTCGTGTATTGCCTATCCTGTTAATATTGTATGATATATACCCGAAATAACAGTAACCCAACTTCTAGGTAGGACGCTTCAAATTATTTTTCATTTGTTTTTGGTTACAGTTATTCAACTTTCAGGTTGAATACTTCAAATTATTATGCAGATGTTTGTCAATGTTTTTTGTTATAATATGTATTATATATACGCAAGAATTTTAGTTTATGGAGCAATGTAATGCAATTTGTTGTTTGCGTTAGAATTTGTTGTCTCATTTATTAAAGTACTTATGCATAGTTATTAGTTGGGGTGGGTGTATTTATTTGTGTTTTATTGATTTTTCTTCTAAGGCGCAATTTACATGATTATTAGAATTTATTCTAAAATATCTTAAAATGTTTATTTGACATGAAGCTACTGTATAAATTATAGAGGTATAGAGACTTGTTACGTAATATGTGATAAAATATGAGTAAAATAATTCTTGTTGAAATAACGAACAGTCAGGATTGTTTCATTCATATACCCTTATTCTGTCATCAAAAGTTATACAATGCAAATTATTATTTCAACATGCGCAACCCCGGCAAAATATGATTTTACGTGAGTGAACAAGCAGTGAGATGCAAATTTTATTATATCACAAATTCAAGTGACCTACAAATGCCCACGTATTTTTACCAGGAATACTTTTTGTCTAACTTTAAACACAAAGAGTGGTTGAGTTTTACGAGAATCCTAGAATAATTCCAACTGAGACTTAACATTCATTTGCAAAGAACCAAACTTTGACAAGTTAGGTTGCATTTAAATGCCAGGGTGTGGTGGTTGGCACCCGACGCCACCCCGACGTAATTTGCATTTTTCAAAGTCTTTTGTACCTTAAGAACTGCGCTATGATGCTTTTACATGCATATATACATGCCTATCTACCTAATAGATACCTCTGTTACATGTGCACTGCATATTTTTAACATTCATTATTTAACATATCAATTTTTCGCCGTAGATATTTGATATACTTAGCAAAAAACCCCTTACAAATGCAGAAAAATTTAAAAATACAATATTTTGTAATATGAGTGCCTTCATAATATCTCAAAGAATTTTCATAAAAACTAAGGCAACTCTTATTAACATGAACAATTTTTATGACGTGTAGAAAAGAGATTGTATTTGAAGCCGCTTTGTAAAAGCGTCGTAAGCAGCAAAAGTTTCCTTACAAAAATTGCCAGACTTCGAGAACTGTAAAACTTTCATTTCTTTCGCTTAATAACAATGACTTATGATAATATAACAACTGCTAACAGTTGTTCAAAGAGCAGGAAGTTATGCTCGGCGTGAATAGCATAAATGAAAACTATTGTTTCCGCCGTCAGAATGCGTAATTGCTAAAAAAAATGCATTGGGTTTCAAATGTACCATCTTACTGTACGTGTATTGTTACTCTGCAATGAATAACATTTCTGATAAAGCTACAATTAAGATAGCAGTAGGTTAAAATATTTGTTGAATAATAACGTTCTTCTGGGAAAATAATAGATTTCTTTACTCTTGCGATGAAAATGACCTGAATTAAATTTTCACATTCAATCGTGGGTTGTTTGCCCCTGAGAGCGATGGCAGCCCGCGCCGCGCCTCGCCTCCCCCCCCCCTCCCCCGCGCACTCCCCACCCAGCTGTCTGCCGTTTGTCATCATACCTATTTTTGTTTTCGTTGAAATAATGGCAAATAAGCTCAATGTATCACTAATGAATAAAGAAGGATTATATTTATAAAGAGTAAAAAGGTGAGGGGTTTTTATAGTATTACGCTATAATTATGTGGGTTTAAATTTGGAATCAGGCTGAACGCAGTTTTCGGGCAGAAAAATTAAGTCCCATCTTACTTGAACATATAAGCTCTCACATAAAAAGTGATTTACAGTTTTCAACTTCTCGAATTACGTACGGACATACCTATGTACCTACATTTTTTAATGGCGTATACAATTTGAAATTAAAGCTAGTCGTTATCTCAATCAATTTTTAATTCCGCGTAACTTAATAATTTTACAAACTTATAATTGTTGAAAAGTTGAAATAACCACACGCAAAATGTAAATTATTAATCAGCCAGTCGTGACAGCATATTTCAGTACAAATAAGACAAATTGAAGTTAAGCTTAGGTACATTTTACAAACTCTGTCATTAAGCGAAGGCTGATAAAATAATAGATGCCACAAAAACCACTTAGAGCTATTTCCCTAGGATTGCGTGACAGCAACACTTAATTTACAAGCTCCATTTAATTTGAACTATTTTGAGGCTCAGGCTGGAATTTAAATATCTGCAGATAAGGAGCTCACGCGAATTGTGCTCCGCCACAACGGCGGGGCTCCGACTAAATTACGCTCTTAAGGAATAAATGCTAAAGGGGAAAATTTTCAGAGTTTTTTTGGTGAAATTCTAAATAATATCCTATGCACTAAAGAAATATTTTGATTTTTTTGCACACATCCTAAGAACACATGCACAAAAACATTAGATAACTTTAATTACATAGTTATACAATGATATAATTTTTATAGGTAAACTTGTAGTTTTTTTTAATATGTATTAGCATATAAGTACATATTGATTAAAATATCGTATCAATATAATCTTTTTGCTCCTAATTCAAACTTTAAAATTAAATAAATCATAAACCAGTGTCCATTATTAATTGGAAAACATAAAAGAAAACAATGGCGTCTATAATTTCAGTGTAATATGAAAAACACACAAACTCGCATAATAGAGGTTTCCACACATTTTTATTGGAGCGTGGCTCACGGAGCAAAGTGCTGAGATTAGACACCGGCCCCATCAATTACGAGTAATCCGAGGCACGTGCGTACCGCTCATCGCAAACCTATGGGGATTATTGAAATTTTATCTACATACACACTACATACACACGCTGCCTACGCCTTTATTATCTCACTCGTAAATACCACTGCGTAATGTATTCATTTTATATCGAGCACCCAGTCTATGGGAAAGAAGATAAGAATATACTCGTATTGTCGAGTGTGCACGTATTCATTTGGAAATACATATAAGGAAGATATTAGGAGATATCGTATTAGCTGATTTGTTTACAATATTTGGAAATTCCGAGATGAGATGATGATTGAGTGTTTATATTTTTACGTCACCTTCTTGTTGAAGTCGATTTAGAATGAAATTGAATGTTATAGCGATGCCGAATTTAATGCAGCGCCATCTAGTAGTGCTAGCGATAATTAATTCTACCCCTTGAATTTAAGATTGAAGGGAAATAATAACAAATAGTCTATTGTCCTCCTCAACACTCATTAAACAAAATAAAAATAAACTGTTATTTGGAAAACATTATTAAATACTATTAACATTAACCTGTTAACAATACATAGTTAGGTACTATAACAACCTGTTACAGTGACACGATATTTAATCCGTATATTTATTATACCTACACAAGGCACCGGCGTTGTATAATATTTTGTCCATCTTTAAAGGCGTTAGCGTGCGCCAGCCTCAATAACATGAGTGATAATTAAATATGTACATCGCCAAATCCGCCCGGTTGTCCGCCAGGCAATCTTCTGAAATATTCAATCAACCTTGTTGGGTAACTAAACAGAATTACCTATTAGCTACTCTCCCCTAACATTCATTAATGAATAAGCGTTAATATGCGTAATGTATGTCATATCTAATCCGTGCGATTAAAACGCTTAGTCATTTTAACTGATTTTTAATATAAAGTACATGGTTGTATGTTAATGTATTACCAAAGAAACTTTATCCAACTCGTGCAGTAATTTCGTAAGAGCAATTCCAAACTCACACAATAAAATCTCAATAATGAACGTGGAATCTGGTTACGCAAATAAAACATAATTGAAATGTTAATGACCCGTTAAAGTTACTTACTTACCTGTTACCGCTATGCTTGCGGTTTCACGAAGTTAACTGCGAGCGTTCTGGTAAAGAGAATAAATGAGCTCTATGGCGCCCTCTCGTGACCTTCCGGCAAACAAAACGACAAAGAGAAGTACGGCAACATTTACAGAGAAAATGGCCGCAGGGCAGCGGCTCGACCCTCCACCCTTTGTTTTCTTACAACGTCGCCGCACCGCGCGCTGCCAACTTGCCTAACCTTCCACAAAATTCATTGCGGGCTTCAGTATAAATTTAATGCGAATTTGAAAACATGTTTATTAACTTTCTCTAACCTGAAACAATATGAATGTTTCTCGTATTTAATAAATCAGTAGTGCAGCAAATATTTTCCGCTTTGTGCTGCTAATTGGTAATAACGCTTCAAAACGTATGCGCTTGCACGGGTTCGTTGTTGCACACCGTGTCTATTGTTTGTCGAGGCAAGCCAGTGAGGGGGTGGGCGACGAAACGCGATGCTGCCAACGAAACCCACAGTAAGAATTTCTAAATCTTCATAAGATAATGGATCGCTCGGCGAAAGAAAAGGACCTCTCCGTCTTGAAACTTTGTGGAATTCCTGACTCGTAATTAATAAAATTACTTTTTGGGAGCTTTTCTCGACTTCAAAGAATTTTAGCATAAAAGAAAAAAGTTAAGTAGATGAATTATTTTTGAACAGCAAAGGGAATAATTTTGGATATTTATACACTTAGAAGCCGGATTATTTCGTAGATACTTTCTTTGTCGTTTCGAGTAAAGTGTACCGAGAAAAATGTGATTATTTTAAAATAAGGAAGCGTATACTGTTTGGTCTTTTTGTAATGATATTTCATTCAGCCACTTCAAGTAATATTGACGTGCATCAGTAATATTTTACACGGTTATTGTAAACACTCGGATCCAGATAAAATAATTGCGATCAAGTACTCCGACAAAAAGCTGGAAGCAGGGCGCACGGTGCACTCAACAGTGAATTACGTTTAATGTAGACTATCCAGAAGGTATTTATTTTGCAATTGAAATCTACGAGATTTATAGAATCTCTCAACGATAGTCTCGCGAAGAATACTTCAATTCGTTTTTTACCCGCCTGTCTCAAGTTTTATAACTTGTTATAAGTGTTACAATTAATTTAGAACTTAATCGTGTGGTGTCCCATCATTAGTCTAAATTAGTCATTATCTAAATATGCTAATTATACTTTCTATTATTACTGAAAATGTTAGAACATAAGATGTAATTTCTCTATCTTTCCTATGATGAAGTAATGTCATTATTAAATGAAATGAAATAAATTTTGTATAGCGGAAGGTCGGCTTATCTCTGGTTCTGTTAGTGATAACAACCCGCATAGGGGTCGTTGACAGTAGTGACGTGCCAATAAAGGCTAGTTTATACGCTGGATTTATAGATCAAACCGACACACTAACCGTGGCATTTTCATGTTAAAGATATTGATATCTTAATAAAATTCTTAATTAGCGTATTTTCTATGGATATATCCATTTTTTTTAAATAACTGCCTTGTGGTGTCGCTGCACAAGGATCTAGAGGTTCTGAGTTCGGCACAATTTTATATATTTAAACGATCAAATGAAAACTATTTAGAGACATGGAGATTTAAACACTTTAAATGTATTTTTTAATGCGGTGTTAAATAATTATATCGGCTAGAATTTCGAATTTGATCGTTGTCGTTCATTATCTACCTAGACTTCTTGATCAACATACATAAAATAAACCTTTTTATAAAATGCAAACCCGGCCTTACCCAGTAGGTAACCCTGTGAATGCATTGGAACCATATAACCACTGGAAGTTTAATTTGTGAAGCCACATAAATCGCTCTTTGATGAGGGTACAGAAAAGTCTATGCATATATACGTATATCCTTGTTTATGGGACATTTTATTTTGTAAATTGCTTTAATATATGATAATATCTACAATTTATATATGCTATGTTTATTCTTTGCTCGTTTAGCTTCGTTTAAATAAAGAAGTGCAAAGGCTTTCTGATAGATGTCGTATTTAATCTCGTGAGTACCATCACTTTAAGGCTTTTTGTTTAATGGAGATAATTTGTTGTAACTATAAATTACTCGTGATTCATAGACTGAAAAAGGATTTTGTTACAAAATCAACAATTTGTAGCTTTTGGTTAATTGAAATTTAGATATTTTTAAACCCGAAAATTAACCCGCGGTCCTCGCATTTCACAGCCTACATCGACAAATCTGCCTTATGCAATATTTTCCCATGTTCAATCTTAATATTGTAAATACTAAGGCTAGGTGAGTTGGTTTGAATCTTGTTTAACACTTTGAATTTTTTTTTTGTTTTTCAAAACGTGAATTTGGTTATGTCCCCAATCACACATATTTCTTCCATCGATATTTAAGATTTAATAAGGATAAGACTTATCTATAAACACACATCATTTTTCTTGTATTTATAAATTTTAAGTATTGTATGTTATTTCATAAGTACTGATTCGCTTAGGGCCTCGATGAATGTTTGTTTCGGTAGCATATTTTTATTTTATGAGTTACATTATCACTTTTCCTATATTATTGCTAAGTCAACTTTGCAAATGTCTTGTTTCAATAAAGAAAAATCTATGATTAAATGTAAATAGAGAGCCGAATCCATTACGGCCTTTACGATTTAAAACGGGTAATGCAGTAGTCAATATAGACGTCAGAAAAGCGTTCGCACAACTAATCAGTTATTTAGGTTTGTCCTGTCACCCTACCGGTATTTATGGTTAACTTCCGCTGCCGAGACATGACTCAATAACATGTCAATAAGGTTTGCAAAGCGCGCCTCGCCTCCCATATCTGCGCGCACAAACCACCTGTCACGTCGAAAACATTTATCATAATTCTATAGAATACGGCTGGAATCAAACGCGAAAAGGCGCTGATGTCGTAATAACATATTTCGTGACATTACCGCCGCCTCCGTCACGGAGTCCAATACATTTTATCAATAAATTATGCTGACGTACAAAAAGTGATGGAAATTAATTCAACGCTCGTACGTTTACGGGCTGGCTCGCACTTGACAGGCTTTTTCATACGTGCCTACAACACAAAGGTCCGCGTGCTCCGCTTAATTGAATAAACCTAACTGCTTGTGATTCAGGGAAGGTAATATCAGGTGCCTCCCTCCGCTTTTGAAAAACAATAACCCGGGAACATTGCGCGGAAACCTTTATACAAAAGAGTCGCTCAATGAAGTTGCACGCCGAAGAATTTCCATGCAATAACGGGGCCTAGCCGCGGTGAGGATTCTTGCGGAGCGCGGTCGGAGATATTGCGTACTTACTGGGCTTGCCTCTAATAACACCGCCGATACCGTTTGTGTAAGGAGAAAAATACGAAATGAAATGGGAACTACCTTAGCCAACCTATGGTTTCCAATCTTTGCTTACAATCGTACTGGCACTGCGTACTTTTTCATTTTACATCTGTCTGGCATATTAAAGGCTTATCATTCACATTGAAATAAGTAAAAATATTACTTCGAATACATAGCCAACTGAGTCGTCAGTCCTGAAGGGTCTGTTCATTCAACGGAATGGCACCTCAATTTAGAAAATCTGCAACATGATGGCGACATTATGAGGATTTTTAAATAAATATCCGCAATTGATCATAAATATGAAAAAAAAACTTTAGAACTCTGCTAAGAAATCATGCAAAATAATTAGGGTGTATAGTATACTTGCATCTTGCATTATTCTATGGTTTTTATACGGTTTCTAGCTTTTGTTTTGCTGCACTTCATTTGGTTTTTAAATTACAACATTCTACACTTAGTTCTAGTACCTACCTATTACATAATCGTAGAAACAAACAACCCGAATAGCAATTTCGGATTTACATTCTATAATATTATGAATAAACACTATTGAAGAAACCATAGCGAAAATGTATATAGTTAATTTATAAAATCATTCGTTTCATTTATATAAACGTCCCTTAATGTCTCTAAAATGCGTACAAATTAAAATTCAATATGAAATATTATAATTAAATTAATTGTTAATTCTTCCCTGGCGTATTCACACAACACGAGACCGGACAAGAATACTCCGAAGTACGATAAACTTAACCCGCATGTAGTTTTCGATCCCTCGTTACGAATTCCCCGGCATGTAGTTGCTCTACCAACTAATTTAATTAATATTAGTCAGATTGTTCGCTCCTGCGACATAATTATGCCTATCTACACTCTTAAATATTGCATTAATTGTATATTCGTATAAATTATGCTCAATTATTTATTTTCTAATATATCCGGATTTTTATTTAAAACTGTATAGTCAAGGTATTTACCTTCTATAAAACTACCGATTAGAATTTAATTTCACTTATCATTTATTAGCGAAATTAATTTGTCTTACAATTATTATTTTAAGTAACAACATGAATAATATTCCACAACATTGTTATGAATATATTTCTTCAGTGCAGTTTTTTACTATTTAACTCTTAAGCCCGTATAGAAAATTATTATAGAGATTTGGAAATTGACTACATTCAACTTTGTATAACAGCCAAACAATGTTTAAAAATACTTCATTTTTAATTTTTCAGTAGTTTAAAACGAGGTGGATATAAATCATAGCTATTATGATATTTCTTTCGATTCAAGCTACGCACAGCTCATCTAGGAAATGTCAATAGATACATCTTTTTTTAATTACAACCTTTTAACGAACATAACATGATAAGAAAAGTTTCCTACTTGTTAATGTTGTCTACATGTTATTTAAATGATACCCAGAAAACCGCACTAACCCAATGTGCGAGACTTAGGTTTAGCTTTTCTCGTGGAAGAGACCAGTTCCCACAACTCGAAACTCATCATTGTAATTACAAAATCTTTTAAAAACTCCGACGTTCATTCACCACAAAAACGAATGAAAAGAGGAACAGCATGCAACTCCGTGTCAGTGAAATGATATAGGCGTGGGCTGTGCATACGGGTGTGAAGTGCTCATCATATCAGTAATAGAAACGCGCCGGTCGAGCCACGAGCCAGACGATCGATCGCCAAAATTTGGAAACGCATTAATGGCCGGTGTAGTAGTGCATTAAAGCTCGGCAAATACTGCCACAGGGAGGGACTAATCACATTAGTGCACATCGCCAAAGGTAATGCTGGTAACAACCCTAAAAAGCCGCCATTTGCATGTCAGAACGGGACCGAGGAGCGGGTCCGCACTGCAACGTGGTAAATTATTCAATCTCATATGAACCTCATTGGAACGCGCTCATAAATGCCAGTACACCGGACAAGGGAGATGTGTGAGTAACTAATTAATTAAATAAAGATACTTTTACCTTGGCGGGTTGTCGTGAATTTATGAGCGTTTTTATGTCATACTTTGGGTACGGAGCTAGCTTTTATATGACAGTTTATAAACAGGTCGTTAATGTTATGCTAACTATGATTTAACATTTCAAAAGATTCTTGAAGTATTTATCAAGCTGCTTAAGCTGGTTCCTGGTCCATAAAATACAATATAAAACTCTATAAGACACTGCTCTATAGTTGAGAGGTTTAGGCCTTCCTTTGAATGCGCAGGCCAATTTTTTTACACAAACACGGCAAACTGACCACTTGCACTTGATCATAAGCGCAATGGAATAATTAATTATCCCGTGATCCTGAACTCGGGTATCTCCTCTATTGCGAATTTTACACTTTACCTACCGTGGTTGCAATTCGTCAACAAATATTCTTACACCAGCGTTTTAGGGCTCATGAAATCTGACTCACTAAAACAGCATGGCTTCACGTCGTTTTTCTAAATGAGCATCTCGGTTTGGCTGGCCTATTCGAATTATAGTGCAAAATTGACCACTCAATTAACGATTTGTAAGTATAATCTTGTTCGAATTTAAAGAAACTAAACCACATTGCAGTAACATTTATTTTTCACAAATAATATTAACTAATGCATGGGTTGGTAACATAGGCCGTATCAATTATATAACAAAATAAAAGATTGAAAATACGCGAAAAAAAGACCACTATTTCATTTTTATATTTTCAACACAATCTTTAGTTTTAGAAACAATTTTAATCCATATTTTTAGATAGTGCTACAACGTGGGTGTGAAACAGAGTTCATGAATGAAAAACATTACACGGATAAGCATCTTTAACACCGCAGTTTTTTTCAAAACAGATTATTCTTCATCGTCAGCCCATATACTTACCTACATCCCACTGCTGGACACGGGCCTCCTCTACAACTGAGAGAGTTTAGACCTTAGTCCACAACGCTGGCCTCACACGGGTTGGCAGACTACACACCCAATAAATTCCATAGAACTTTTAGGTGTGCAGGTTTCCTCACAAATCACTATTATTAATAGAATTTAGCCCATAAGCATACAGCGATTTGTCTTTCTTCAGTTACTAAAGTAAGTCGTCAGTACATCTTTTTACTCTTTTGGCGAAAAGTCTATCATCTGTCATAGTTTTTCCCAAAAGAATATCCAAGTTGTTTTTGTCGCAGTAGACACTATTCCGCTCTTTGGCAGCGTATGTTAGATTTAAACAAAAATGTAACAAACTTTCAATAACAATACTTATTGTTAAAGACAGATCGCGCCCCCGACATTCCACATTACTTTTTATTTGTGAACTTTAGTTTTGCTGACTGATTACAAATTTGGCAGCGCTGTTCTCTTAGTTTGACTTATTTTGTACACAGCTGAATTAAATGCGGACGGAACTGCGACTTCTCTTTTTGTTTTAATAATTGTTTGCCTGTGTTACGATGCAGCGTCGGTGGCGCAGTTAATTAAAATCTAGCGCCGAGTCGATTTTGCGGGTTCCGTTTCGGCATCAAATATTTGTACACACACATTCACGCCTTTATACCGGAAGGGATAGACAGGTGCATTTCTAGAACCATTATTGAACGAAACCAGCACTTCATATTGACTACCTCGTACTACACTCCTACTTAGTACTATACGTAAGTACTAAGAGTTGTTATTGTAAAATGTATAAATGTACCTAGGTGTTAAAAATATCTCGATAGTGATAAAGTGATATGCAAAGTAAAAAGGAAAGTTCTCTTTCCAATTTGATTCTACTTTGCGACTCGGTAGAAGAACAATCTATCTATTATCATCAGCCCATATACGTCCCACTGCTGGGCACGAGCCTCCTCTACAACTGAGAGGGTTTAGGTCTTAGTCCACCACACTGGCCTAGTGCGGGTTGGCGAACTACACACCTAAGAAATTTCTAAGAACTTTTAGGTGTGCAGGTTTCATCACGATATTTTCCTTCACCGTTAAAGTACGTGATAATTCATTGTTAATACACACATAATAATCTATCTATGAAAAGAAGATGAGAAAGAAATGCTTCTTTCTATTTGTATATTGCTACACAAATACATATTTTTTAAGAAATAAAATCGGCTTATTACTCTGACTACTTGGACTCTGATTCCTACTTATAATAGTGTTCATAATCATCAGGCCGTACAAGTTCCTCTGATAATTGAGAAGGGTTAGACTTTGAATATGCACTAGTGTAAATCGGCATAAAACGTTTTTAAAAAAAAGAAAAATATCGGGTCCTATGGGAAGCCGGCGTGTTATTACGTATGTTTGCATACGTGCCGTGGTACACAGAGACGCGTGAGTAGTTATAGGGGCGCGCCTCACGTCACGTCCAGCACAAATCCTGTTTCAATGACACATTTTTATTTCCATCCGAAAAAACTCGAGCTATAAATCAAAGGTTTTGCAATTCGGTGTACACTGCGGTAACCAACAAGATCATATTCAAATACTCGTTCTTTATAAAACCTCAGTAGCAACACGGAGTCTTTTTAATGTTTACGTAAAATAGTAATAGACTCGCCCCCTGTTACATCGAACTTAAAATATTATTGTCAAAACAATGCAGTATTACACCTATGCCACCCCGGATTAAAGACAGAGAGTGTTTAGAATGATTTTTCAGCTCGTATGTTGTCTCTTGCTCATAATGATGCGCTGAACATCATTCATCGTTCAAAGTAACTGCAACATATTACGTCGTACATTTTATAGAATATACCTACTTCCTCAAGAGAATGTAAATTAAAAGCATATTAATATTACAAGGAGACCGTCGTGTATCGGAATTTCTAATAAGTTGTTCTCAATGAAAAAATAAATGTATTAAAATGCGCCGCGAGCGAAGATTTCTGTGCACCTTTTCAATAAACAAGACTAAAGTAGCACCAATATTGATAAAAAACTCTATTAAATTCCCGCTGCCAGCGATTTATTGGATAAATAATGTGATTTCAGATATGACTGAAGACTTATTGAATTTTTTGCCATGTATTCGAAGGCAAGGTTTATTTGAATTGTATTAACATACATATAGCTCATAATCTCTAAACCTCTTTCCATAATATAAGGTATAAAATTGTATAATAGTGTTTTTATTAAATGCTCGGAGCGTCTAACACTAATTAAAATGAGTAAGAGTCTTATAATTCTCCTTGGCTTTTAACAAGTCCCGACAAGTTGCGAAAGGAGTGCGACGTCACAATGACTCTTTGCAAAACAAACAAACAGCCTGTTGAGGTAAAGAATAAAAGGGATGAACAGAAAAACGTCCATCGAGTACAGAATGAATGCGTCTAATAGAGCCACTTAGACGCGGTTCGCAGGGGCCAAAAGATAACGCTATTGTTGTTATTATATGGAGTGAGGTAAAGAAGACTAAACGCGCAATATCTGAGCCGCAATAACATGAACCTTTATGATAATGTTGTAGGTTGTGTGGTAAATACATACTTCTGCATATCGCGGAAATATTAAAGTGCGCTCAAGTGAAAGATAGAGTGGTTTATAGAAACGCTAACTTGTTTAAACGCTCAACTTTTTATGTTTATTTACTTGCATCACTGAATGTATAATTATGAATAGTGCCATCAAAAGCTTTTAAGTTTCTTTATCTCAAAATATTTTTCCAAAAATATAATTCACTATCAGAATAAAATAAATTAATAATTAAGTGACATAATTGTTCTGTAAGTTCAGTGTTCGATTTCCGGTGCGGGCAAAGTGTTACTGGGTTTTTCCATTAGGAAAGTCAGAGGTGTGTGCCTGGAGTTTGAACCCGCGACCGTCGAGATTCTCGACCGCTTGCCTAAGCCTCGAGGCCATCACGACTTTTAAATAAATACTACGATAAAAACTTAATGCATATTTTGATATAAAGTCATATTAGAAATATTCAAATCAACTCTGACGTGCTTCTAGTAAACCGATTGTAGCCATCATCGTCGCAACATATGATCGAATTTTGGGATCAAACCTCCTAGAAGCTTATTGAATCGGTACATTTCCGAAAAAATGAACCCTCATTCAATATCATAAGGTTCAAATTCTCGCAACATTCAAAAGAACCTTGAGACAAGTTGGCAGAAACAAATCATTCTTAATTCTTTATGTTTTAAGCTAATTGATCATGAAACTGTTAAGTAATTAACTGAACTGAATTTACTGTTATGTTGTATTAAAAAAAAATTCAGTTACTTTAAGTTGGTCTGAAAAAAATATTAAAAAGTCGTTCTCTATAATTGTTCGACGTGCAGATAACACTAGACACCTAAAGAAAAATTCTGCCAAAAGTATTTTCAACATACATACTACTCGTACATAGTACATAGGTACTGGGCTACTGTATATTCTTCTACATTGTACGATTCTATTACACAGCAAATTTTATTTGATCATGGCAGACTGTCTATACATGTATATTAAAATACGTAGGCAACTTTAAAAGAGCGGTATGGCCCTGTCACACGACCCCCATCAAATTATGCATCGCTCTCTATGACTTCATCAAGGCATCGCAGCCTGCAAGGCTTCGCAGAGTTTACGTGTAAAGTTTTCCTCACACCGCACCGCAGGGTGCTCCCCTATCAATTGCGGTGCCCCTCCCCCCCTACTTCCCTGTCCCTCACACCGGCACCCCCATCCCGCATAGAGATCTACTAATGACGCCACTTGTTACGGCTCACGGCGGACCTTCGACCGTGTCTCTGAGTGAATAACAAATTCTAAGCTGATCCTTCTACGCCTTATGTTGGAGCCCTTAATCAAATATTATAAACCTATGTTTTTTTATCCTTACTTCTTTCAGTTTCATGAAACGTATGAATCATATAAAACCGTATTTTAACGTTCAGATAATATTTGCTTTTATTAGATCTATGTACGTATCAGTGTAATTGTTATTTATTACCGATACTCAAATGAATATTTTTATAGACATCTTTCTACTAAACCCTAATTATTACTGAAGAACAAGTAGGTTAAAGCCTTGATGTTAATAACGAAAAAAGTGAGCATCAATTCAAATGTAAACTTTGAAAGACACACATTCGTTGACGCCAAATTTCTGTCCACGCAGGTTATTGGACCGTGTTGCGAAAATAATAAATGTTTTTATACTCTTTGCAATAGAACAACTTACTGTCAAACTGCTGCGTGGCCTGAGCTAGTAGAGAAGCGAAGACCCTGTCGGCAAGCGGCGGAGGCTGCGGTGGACGGTCATCGTCGCTGCTGCTGTACCGATCGCCGCCCCACTCGAGCGAGCGCTGGCGACGCACCCCATTCACGGCACTCGGCACGCCGCCCGACAGCCCGCTCAGCGAGCCCGTCTTACCGCGTCTGCCTGGCCGCTCCATTCTTAACGTGCTCATGTCATACTGTCACCATATCTGAAACAATGACCAGTGATGATTATTTGCTATAGTAGTTAGCTGTGCACACCTAAAAAAGTTCTTAGGAATTTCTTAGGTGTGTAGTTCACCAACCCGCATTAGGCCAGCGTGGTCGACTGAGGCCTAGCAGTGATGCCTTTATGGGCTGATGATAATGATGATGATGATGTAGCATGTGAGTGAAGTAGCGAGTGTAATCAAGATGTTCTTGGTTCGATCCCTGGATCCAGGAACGTGAGCCTTGAAATTTGCCCAATAAAAGTCTAAAGGCTAACGACAGTTACATGAGGCCCCAATCATGGCTGACAATATGTATTTATATAAATACACCCCTGCCTATCATTTTGGTGATACAGGCATGGATGTGTGTAAATATGTATGTTTATCTTACATACATACATAAACTCACGCCTGTATTCCCCGAAGGGGTAGGCAGAGGTGCATTTCTGCACCCACATTTCGCCAAGTATGTATCAGTCCCACGTAATAGGGGGCGAGCCTATTGCCGTTTTTCGGGCACATTTCCAGACTCCGTGCTGTTACGGAGAATTTCCTAATGGAAAAACCCAATAACACTTTGCCCGACCCGGGAATCGAACCCAGGACCTCTAGATCGCACGGCACGTACTTGTACCGCCATACTTGTGGCGCGTGTTTATCTTCTCCTTGAGAAAATATTTTTTTTAACTGTGACTAAAGTTTATCACACGTGTTTTACATATTTTTGGTGGTATGACAATCTACTTTAAAAAAAATAGTACCTATAATTATCAAACTTAAATTGTATTCTCTTTTGTTAGACATAAATTAATCATCAAAAAAATATTACATAAGAAGACCAGTTAAACCTAGGGTGAACCACCAAGATCAATCCAAGCTTTTAAATATGGACTCGAAATTCAAAATCTACTTAAACACGTATGTTTAATAAAAATATAAAGACATTTCACGCCATCAAGAAACACTTCGAGATGTATCAAATCGTCGACAAAGTGAAACAAAACATAACTCCAAAATACACCGCAATAACTTGAAATTTATATTACCAACAATACAATTTTTACATTGTACATTTAATACCGGCAAATCACGAGCAAACCGACCATGTTAAACCCGTGGCCAAACAAAACGAATCGCCGCGATATTTTATCAAAACGGTAACAACGTCGTGAACGGAAAAGAACAACTGTAATAAAGAGCCTACAAGTCGTTTGGTTCGGTACCCAACATAAATAGGAAGTCGACTCGGGCTGCCGTGCGTGTTTGACGCCTAATCCAGTGGATTGTGCCGCGACGTCGCTTGCCAATTGCACCCCCGGCTGCCAACCCTACCTCCACAATTCCTACTATTGACTCAATGTTCAACCAGCTTTTAAAGCTTTCTTATATAAAAACCATCAGCTCTTGTAAATGTACTTTCAAATGTATTATTAACATAAATTATTATTTTTAATTACATGAAATACGAGCACTTTGATACGAGCAATTGTTAAGGTTTACTGCATTCATTTCTCATTTCGTATCGGCAGAATAAACAGAAGCGGTTTCATTAGGGATCCTCCGACATTCCACAGACTTACGAATTGTTTAGACTCTAATAAAAATACTTCAACCAAGTTATATTTTATAAAAATACTTTATACTACAGGCTTCCGTACTTCATATTATTTATGCGGCCTATTTTTTTCGTCTTGATATTAGGGTGGCTACATTTCTGGCTTTTGATTATTTTATTACCCATATGATATACTTTTATATTCCAACTATTTCAACCGGTACAACATTAACTCTTAATTATTTTGATATATCTTGCGACCTAGTGAAATTGATGAATGACCTTGTGATTTTGTGTGTTCGGTGATCCTAGACATAGAAAAATTGCTAATCTCATACACAAAGAAAAGTTGATAAGCTGCTAATGATCATCAATTATAATTAATAAATTTAGTAAGTGTTATGGGTGGTGGTGATTTCTTGCCATCAGAAAAACCTCTAGATAATTTGCCGGTCTGTATTTTTTGTATACATTCATTAAGTATACTTAATCCTCTATATTAAAACATGTCTAGACTTTTAATCGCTACAACACAGTAATTACACTGCATGTAAATAAGCCGATTAGTAATAAATCCCGACTCTGACGAAAGGAAAATAAAAAGCGACGCAAAATTAATTAGTGTCGTGTCTACTATATAAATATTTGTAAGCAGCGCTAGTCGGCGGGCTAATAGCGAGTCTGATGGACCGCTCGGTTTAATATAAAGTAGATTCCCTGTTTACCCGCCTGTGTCGCAGCGTTAATAAATACGCCGCTTCCTTTACACTGTCGTCTGTTCACTTTCCACTCAATATTTACGCTCATTATACACGAAACACTGTATGTAAAATTCCCCGTGTAATTAACTTTTATTTTATTGCATCTTTAAGATAATTCTTAAATGTAGATACGGTGTGTATTGGTTTTATTTTTATTACATTTGATTGTTGATAAACATAATTAAAATATCTTTATACGTTATCATATTAGTTTTTACGATTAGTAACAAATAGGAAGTGCAAATTATAATCGGTTATTGCATATTAATTACTACTAAGTTTAATGTCTTGTATATCTTTTACCAAACTTGTCTTATGCTTATGGAGAGTAGTAGACTTCTTTTACACTAAATGAGTGGTAAAGATCAACTTCACACATAAATCATCATGAATTGCGTGGTCTGAACTATAAATTATCTAACGCTCTGGTCTGATTTCATCTGCGCTATCTCACCCATTCCAAAGAGTATCCATCGCAAAGCATATCACATAATTTCCACTTAAAGACAATAACATCATGTTATATGCAGTAAAACGTCACACGGCTTCATTACAAACTCATCGGCAATGCATTAAGTGCATAACGCAACAGATCGCAGTAATATCTTATAAGTGGTGTGGGAGATTGCGGTTCCTTGTCACGTATAAAATAAGCGTTAGGCCAATAGGGAGCAAGACAAGCATGTGAATTACGAGCTGTACGCCTCTTGTGAAGCTCTTTTAAAACTGCATCATATATACACACACGTTGTGATTTTATTTTTGGCTTGTTTTCTTTTTATGCGGTTGGCACAACTGCATTGCTTATTTTTCAGCTTGACTGGTTATTTTTTGGTCATGCTTTCCATATTATATGTTTATAAGTAGGCATAAACATTTTTATTTTATGCTCGTTAACACTACGATGAAAAGATATAATACAACCCACCCTGTAGAACGTGTTGGTATAGTTCCTAATCTAAACGGTGCTACAAAAAATAACTCTGAAGCATATAGTTTTCTTATAAATTCATTCGGCATAAAAAGTAGAATATTTTAATTATTTACAATGTCAGCAATCAAACACCTTTTCATGTATCGCTCACATAATAAATTTCACAACACTGCACAAAATGTTTTTCATACGCTTACACAGTAAATATCAACCTAATGACAAGAAAAATAATGTTTTTATCCATATTACATTTATGCATTATACTTCGACAAAAAGGAAGTAAAACAAACATAACTTATCGCGTATATAATATTCAAATACACCCAAGCATATCTGACCTATATACAAAATTATTTCCCAGCAGTATCTAAAGGCGAAAAAGAAAAATAACACCTTCGAAAATGTAGGTAGCATAAACGTGAACAAAAATTCAGATCGGTTAAGAGCATATCTTCGGTAAATCAGGGAGTCTTATCACGTTTGGGTTAGGTCGGACAGGCATCAGCCGGGTCGCGTGTGCTGAATTTGCTGCAGCGCTGCACTGCCCGATTTTTAAACGGAATCCCATTGACCTAGCTGACGTAAGAACAAATTACTTACAACTGAATCGGTCCACATCAGCCACTGGACTTCTTAACTGTTAAGTTGGATAACTTAATTTAGAACTCAATACATTTTAAAAGTAACGTGACTGTTGACCAATTCTCAAAGAAAAATGGCGTGTATAAATAGGCTTCCAATAAAAAAGTGACTTTCTGTATAAAAAATTCTAGAATTATATTTGGCGGCAGTGTAATATTGTTTGATACATAACACAAATATCAGGAAAATATATGTGTAATTTTAATTACACGTTCAGCTCTCATTTATAAACATTTTGTAAACAAAACAACATAAAAACCTTCACAAAATATGAATTCCGTAATAACAATTTAAATTTACCTAATAGAAACAATACTGATGAATAACGATAAATGAATATTAATATGATCAAATTACAATGCAATTTTCCATATGTAAATCATGCGAGGCATCATGGACTAGTGAATGCACGAATTAACCAGCCAATGTTGCGTGTGTGACGGGTATTGTATCGGTCGAGACAGATGGACGCCAATACAGAATTAGCAGTTAATTAATTTATGACGCACCTATAATTAGATATCCAATAACGCAAGCGGGATTAACTTGGCTTTACGTGTATGCAATAATTTACCAACTATGTAAATAATATGCATAAATTCTGTGTTATTAGATTAAGTAGAAGAAATGGCTTTATCAGAAGGTAATTGCAAGACAAGTGAAGCATAATAATGCTTACTAGACAGGAATGATCTAGATAATACACTGTTGAATTAATCAAACTGATTTACCAATTATATTATATGTCCAGTATAATGTTATAATCAGGAATTAATATATTTGTTACTTTAGTGGAATAATTGGTAGAAACATAGTTGAATGCAGGCCGCTTTAGATCGGTTGCATTAGAAATTATTGATAAACATCTTTCTATACAATATAACTTCTTGTGTATGATAATGATCTTGTGCTATGTAAAGATATAGATATTTTTTCATACTTTATATTTTATTTGTTTTGTTGTGGTTATTTGAATGCCACTAATGATAAATAGATTAAACTATTCCCATAACACAAAGCGGCTTGACTTTTTAAAAGATGTGGAACAAAAATGCATACATTAGGATTTGCAGGTTTTTACGAGTAACACGTCAGAGAATAAAAACGCGCGGTTTTCTTTTTTCAAAGCCGGTACGTTGAAACAAATATGAAGTTCAGAATATGTTTCGCTTTCCAGAATTTTAATATTTACGAAAACTACGTGTAAATTGCACATCGAAAAAGCAAAAAAAGATGTTATTTGTTCACCGAGCAGCGTTATTCGCAAACGCGTTGTAAAAGTGTTTAACATTTTATATTTAAAACAATAACATAATTTGGTGTCGTGTTATTATATAAAAAAAATATAAAAATTAGCCTTTATACAAGGTAATTTTACCCTAACTTTTGAAACGACTACAACTTATCGATATAGATAAATTTATATATTTAAGAAACTATATTAAACTGAGTAAGCAGAATGTAAAAAATCAACATTAACGTAGCAACATACCACAAGAATCCTTCACTTTTATTTTTCCATGTATTGTTTATCTCATCTTTTTTATAGTCTCCAGTTTCCAGAGCCCACTTGGTGAGAACATGGTTGTAAAGTCAGGGCCGCGGATTGAATTCCGTCATAGGTGGGACAAGGTAACATTGTGACTTGGATGATAACTATTTATTACCGGTCCAGATGGTCTAGAACAGGGTTTCTCAAAGTTTTGGTTTCACGAAACCCCTGTTAAAGTTTTAAGGTGACAGCGAACCCCTGTTAAAGTTTCCAAGTGACAGCGAACCCCTTAAGTCTTAAATAACGAATTGAATAACTTTGAGAAACCCTGGTCTAGAAGATTTTGATACGGTACAATTTTTTATTTCAATATGAGATCAAATCTGCTGCTTTGGCTTTACATATGGATCTTTTATAATAGTTGCAGTTATAGGTAAAACTTAGCTGCCGTCAACCCTAGTGTGTCTTAATGCCCACTACATCATATCAAGCGTCAAATACAGGCTTATTGCCAAATTATTTCATGAAAAGTACACATCGTAAATATAGCAACCATGAGATTTAATATTATGGTTATTTGCATATGTTCTCTCTGATTAAAAACATGGCGTATCATTGGATCTCTTGTGGTTGATGATATTATAAATATGGTACATTGATATGTAAATACATCGTACATACATAAACTCACGCCTGTATTCTCCGAAGGGGTAGGCAGAGGTGCATTTCTGCACCCACATTTCGCCAAGTATGTATCAGTCCCACGTAATAGGGGGCGAGCCTATTGCCGTTTTTCGGGCACATTTCCAGACTCCGTGCTGTTACCCAGAATTTCCTAATAGAAAAACCCAATAACACTTTGCCCGACCCGGGAATCGAACCCAGGACCTCTAGATCGCACGGCACATACTTGTACCGCGAGACCACGAGGCAGTCATGTAAATACATTGCATGCAATATGTCTTGTATGTATAATTTGACTAACCAATGAATATATTATCGTTATTATTATACATAATTAGATTATCTCTATGGTTCTGCGAAACAACTGTAGTGTCTGTGCCGTGGCATCTAGAGGTTCTGAGTTCGATTCCCGGGTCGATCAAGGTTTTGTTGAGTTTTTTCCATTAGAGAATCCTCAGTATTAGTACGGTAACTGGAAATTTACCCTAGAACGCTATAAACTCGGATGAAAAACGGTTTTAATATATGACCACACAGTTGTGGAAAGTAGCCGCAGAAACATCTCAATGCAAAACCTGTGCCAACAACTGTATAAGCTTGTTGTGTATTTATTTCTTATCAACACAACTTTTACAGGATTATTATCATAATACAGCAGTGTGACACATTTTTATACACTACTTTTTAATTTTTATTTCTATACGAAATTGTCCAAGTAGCTGTCCTTGTGAATTCACTCAGAGTACAATGAAATATGTCTAGAGCTTTATATATCAATATCCCGATGTCCGTCATAAGTATCGCAACAAATTGAAGGCACTATGTCCCCAATAATTCAATCATAGCGTATGAAGTGACTTTAGTTGATAGAAATTAAGACAATCCAATGAATGTCTCACACTGAGCTGGCGGGTGACGCTCGGGCATTAGATTAACAAGCTGAATATTCTGTTCTGCAGTCACGTCTACTTAACTACCTACTTAGACTGAAAGTTTTTACGAGAGTACAGAGTCGTTAAGTGCGCAACCATCTTAACAGGAAAAAAGTATTTTGCGCAGTATTTAATACTTAAGTAGCTAATGTTATTAATAAGTTGGTCCACCGAGTGAAGTAAAGAACTTCAAACCGAATGCTGGTGGCGGACGGCAATGAAGGCAGACCTTTTTTTCTCGAGGGGAAAGCTGTTTATGGCTCTACTTCCCGCCAGCCCTGGAGGAGGGGGGCAGGAAGCGTATCTCGGGGTCACCGGCCTTCCAGCCCGGCGCGCGGGGCGTCACGTCCGCGCAGATGTTAGTGCCGAGCTGGGTCTCTAAAGAAATCCCTACGCCGGCATACCGACCAAAACCCCCCGGTGGCCACCTTCGCGCCAAGTGGGGCGACCACGGTGCGTGGGCGAGAACCGCCCACAATAGTACCGCAGCCGCCCGGTGCGCCTCCGAGACGAAAACGTCTCGGACTTCTCGGATTTTTAATAGGCGCGTTTGCACTCCCAATAACTTGATTTGGGCGCCTCTATTGGCCACCGTGCCGCCGCTCTTCTCGGGGCTACATTATATGTAGACGCACTGCCCCCGCAGCGCGTCCAGTGACCCCAATGAAGGCAGACCTGACAAAATTAAAATGTGTATCGTTCCTATGTACTGTAAATATAAATTTTACCTCGAACAATATTGTTTTACACATTTTCTAAAAATAAATGTCAGTTTTGAACGACCAAAACCAAACATATCATTTATCTGTAATTAAAATCACCATGAAGAAAACTAAAGTATTAAATTATAAAAATCGACTATCTGTCTTTACTCAATACAATATGAAGCACTTTATCCTTACTAAAATTATTTGCCTACTATTACGTGGTGTAAGTATGAACGTATTTACGTAATTTATGTAAACTCTCTCTGGGCAAATTAAACTTTATGATTTAATAAACTTCATCACCATCATCAACCCATATACGTCCCTTTGCTAAGCATGGGCCTCCTCTACAACTGAGAGGGCTTACTACGCTTACCTAGTGCGGGTTTGCGGACTACACACCTAATAAAATCCTAAGAACTTTAATTTTTCTTTTAATTTTTTTGTTTCCTCACGATGTTTTCCTTCGCCGTTAAAGTACTTTATAATTGATTGGGAATACACACATACTTCAATATCAAAAATTAATTCATTTTTCAAAAAATAAAACAACAATACCCTGTCACCCTTCCGTCACGAGGCCAATCATTAAATACTTGTACATATATACCTACGCGCTATTAATATGTTGACGCATCTAATCTACATGACTATTGAATGGCTCGGTGATATAATTGGATGGATATTAGATGTACGGCGTCAGCGGGGTGGTATGACGTCCACTAATGTAATCCAGAGAGGAGCTAATCTGATATCGAGTCGAGCCAGGCGCGGACTCCCGTCATGCTCGTTTAATTGGGTTGCGTTTAATCCTTACAATGCAACTTTGGTACCGTTTTCGACGTCAAATAAACTAGGTACTCATTTGTAAAACAATTGCACTAAATACTTACTTCCTTTTCCGCTTGGTGCTTTTCCGTTTCCGTCTGTTTTTGTTAGGGTAATTTATTTAATCGCAATTGGCGATGATTAATAACTTACTTGTGTTGATTTTGCAAAGTTCTTATTGTATTTTAAACTTACATTCTCCACTTTGGTTTTAAAAGAAATTCAAATAATTAAAAACTTAGATAAAAAGTCTCTAACAATAAAAATATGTATATAAGTTTACAAATATAATGATGTACATATATTAGTAATTTATGTAATATAATAAATATTAGAATATTTTGATTAGTGCCTTATACTGTATACTAGTGTATCGAAAATGAATCGAGCATGTATTAATTATTTTAAACCACAATAAACTTAATAATACATATTTTTTCTAATTACCCAATTATTTATTCTTGTATAAGTTAACACACACTTTTTCTATTAAATAAACATTACATACAAAGAATATGCCTAAGTTTATTTAAAAATGAAACATTTCTAAACTAAAACTGATTGTATTACTTTGTTAATATTGTGCTTACATTTTCAGTTATTTTAAAGTTTGAAACTTCGCCGACTGAAAATATTTTAGCATTAGGTATGATATGCTGCGCTTTTCAAAAACTTGGTTTGTATTAAAATATTTCAATCGCGAGTACAGAGAATTTACATCGATTTTCACGTAAATTACGTCTTTCAATTTCACACAAAATGGAGAATGTTTGAAAAAGTATTGCAAAGTATAATTGAATGTTTTTCGTATTCAGTATTTAGCAATTTCACGCTCAGTAAATGCAATAATCTACGCCACGGTAGATAATTCAATTCCCGCGTAAATACATGGCCCGTTACCGAATTTCCTTTGAGAGATGGAGCGTGCGCCCGGCCCACTGCGGGCCAGCACGTCTCTCTGAACTTTGGAATTCCAATTTTGAAAAGTTTCCCAACAAAGGGCCCAATATTGACAGCCAGTGTCAGAAGGACAGTCCGCAGCGCTACGTTTGTCACTTGGCATCACTGTTGAGTTTGGTTGTATATCTGGGCCCTCAGAAAACTCATTAATGTATTTTATTGCCGCCTCACCCTATACTTTCTACAGACACAACACATTTTTAATAACGGAATCATTGGTAATTGTGCTTTAGAAGAAAATATAAAAGAAGCAATTGGTTTATTTTCCTTAAAAATTACATCCAATTACGATTATCTCCATCTCCATTTATCTCTCAATGCCATCTTCCTAAAAAGTATATTCTTAAACGTCTTTTCGACGTGAAAATAAAAGAGAAACGAGCTAACAAAAAGTGTCTTGTAATGAAGAAGGAGGCTTTTGTGATTGTGTGCGAAGTGCGGGATAACTACGTCCATGATTCATTATACGCGACGGTACGAAGAGGATCTAACTTGGATTAACTTTTTTAAATTAAGCTTGCCCCTAGACAATTACAGCCGTGTACTATAATCCGGAAGGAATACACAAAATAAATCTTATTAGATTATTTTATGCCTAAAAATAAACAAATTAAAGGAAAGGCGCTATTACATCAGGAAATGTCATTTTAATGACGATTATTATAAATGCCCCACGTTGGGTGCCAATAACTTTTTTTCTATTTACTATATAATCATCATGATCCGCCTTAGATTTAAGAAATCAATTATGGCATCCATTATTCAAGATATATATGCATAATAATAGTTAATATGGCAAACGCGCACAAATCCTTAATATTTTCAAACTATTTCTCAAAGCGCCATCTAGTAGACAGTGGCGGGACTACGAAGTAAGAGTTATTACTGCTAGCGCCATCTCGCAGCGATCGGTTTTAATACAACGCCATCTCTACCTGCAAGCCAGAACTTCGTGCCCATTACGAACCATAAACAAAATTTAAGTCAAACTGTACGAAAGTATCATCTGGCCTATATGTTATGACGACCTATATTACCAAACTTATTCTTCATTCCGTAATGCACCGGAACGTGTGCGGAAAGTTACATGAACACATTTTTATTTCGAATGTTATATTATGATGATAATTATATTGTTCTTAAAAAGATTCTGTTTTTTTTATTATAAAGAAAATAGCACAGTAAATAATTGAAATTCAATGAAAAGACGTATAAATAGAACTATTGGTACAAAACAAACAAACAACCCTACGTTATTCGTACGAAGTATGGGGCGATATAAGCTTTCAGTTCATTATGTTTTTTTTTTTTTTTACTTTTACGTGTACGCTGATTTTGTATTGGTCTCATTCAAGCTGAAGTTAAAGAACTCTACCTTCAATACTCAATTTAGATTTAAATCGGCAGACATTATTCTTTAAAATATTTAAACCACTATTTTTTTTTTTTTAAAGTGGAACGTCATACCGTTCTAGCTCTATCTTCACAATTCAAAATTATTTTAAATGTATGAATAGATACCCACATTTTTTCTAAATGTATCAAATAAAAACTTTAATTAGAAACGAGCTAATGGAGACCAGTACTAACATCACTTAAAACTATATTATGTTCATTTTATCATTTTATATACAAAACATCATAACTTTAGAGAAAGTGGTATAGCATAGTTATATAACTATCAAAGATGTCTACCTTAATTTCCTTGTTCGAAAATTCGGTCCCATCCTGAACATCGCTCTATTTTATCAATCAATCTTAATTAAGACTTTTGAAAGTAAATTTGACACGACACTCGCTGAAATATGGCCCCCTGTGACATCTTAATAGATCATGAAAATATTACGAATACTTGGTCCTGAAAATGGAACTACACCGCTTCTTATTAATGCTTCTTCAATACAGAAAAACTTGCAAGATTGCATTTTCTATAGACAATAAACTATATTTAAGGTTAAACTGAAAGTGGTGGAGCCGAGGAATATTTAGCTAGACTGGACACTCGCTACTATGTCATATACTAGGATCTGCCTATGCGGTTATCACCAAGCCGGCATAAACAAGTCAACTAGTAACGGACGATCGCAGTCGATTTTGACCGTTTATACATTATTTGAAGGCTATTGCACTAACTTTGTCCCGAGGATTAACAACGTCAGAAACCTATTGTAACACACTTATATGGTACCTATGCATTTCTATGCTCATACTTAGTGGGTTGCCAATTAATAAAACTGCCCTGTTTCCGTCAAGAATTTTTGAATAGCAGCACGAACTTTGACAAATAGGCCTGGAAAATACCAATAAACTTGCTTCAATACAACACCTAAAAATTAACAAAACATTTAAGGGTCATGGGAACATTTGAATCGAGGTGGGGATAAACTGCCAAACGTCACGTTTCACGTCCGTCTTTTAACGGAGCGAGCCATAGACGCTGCCGAACAATTAGTAGATTAATACCCAAACTTTCACATAGGAAGGAAACCCAGCCCATTAGTAACATAGACATGCAATGTCAATACTATTACAGAAATATGTACAAAATGTTCTCTTATAACAAAGAAACAACCCTACATTTGTTAGATACAAAAATAAAGGACTATATAGAACCATTCGAGCAGATGTTTCAAATCGAGTGATTTCCAAAAGCTGCTAAACCAAGCGTGAAGGTTGTAATAAAGACTGCGGCCGAGGCTCGAGATTAATTAAGATAGGGGCCCGTAGAGCTTCAAGAACATTTCTACTGACCACGCCTTACACAGAGTTTGCTGAACATATTGCGGGATTCCGTGTCTAATTAACTGGAAATGATTTGGTGAAATATATGTCGTTGTGGTGAAATGTGGATTTATGTGCGCGGTTTCACGTGTTTCGTCTTAATTGAGCGTACACGGTGGCTAAATGAGTTTCACAAGCGTTGGAATCAATAAATACCGAAGATACGCATCGAAAGCTATAAAAAACGCAAATGGAGTCGATATCTGCTCATGGAAAATTAATCCCCATACTCCTTTTTAAAATTACATTTCGTTGTTTGTCCCGAAAGAATTGGCTTTGAAACAAGTTTCAAGTTTGACAAGTCAAATAGTGATTCCGATCCAAATGTGTATAAAAATATTTTTGAGCCTATCGCAATCAATTAGGTAGATGGCTAGAGGACGTATAGGTTTCTAAGTTATATGATTACTATATTTTATTTCCAGAGAGAAAATATACATACAAACATGAACGACAGCACTAAAACCACAATATAAAGGTTAAAAAGGTTTTATGATGATAAAATATAAAAGGCCGCGATAACTTTTGTTCTATTTCGCGAACAATATTTTAGGAGACATCACACTAAAACTGAATGATACATTCCACGAATATTCTGGTAACATGTTCTTCTTTTAGTGTATCATAGTAGTAATACATACATAGTAAATGGTTAGGAACTGTTAAAAAGAGAGGCCACAGATAACATTCTAGCGTCTAAATGTTGTGAGACCGAAATATATGAATGAATACTCGTATATGGGCTGATGATGATGTGTTTCTTACACATATTATCTTAATATATTTTATTCTTATTTAAAATCAAAAGGCGTTCCGTCGTCATATTTTCTAAAATAAAATCGAGGTTTAGGCGCGCGGTCGAGAATTTCGACGGTCGCAGGTTCAAACCCCAGGCACACACCTTTGACTTTTCGAAGTTATGTGTGTATTCACAATGAATTATCACTTGCTTTAACGGTGAAGGAAAACATCGTGATAAAACCTGCACACCTAAAAGTTCTTAGGAATTTCTTAGGTGTGTAGTCCGCCAACCCGCACTAGGCCAGCGTGGTGGACTAAGGCCTAAACCCTCTCAGTTGTAGAGGAGGCCCGTTCTCAGCAGTGGGATATATTTGGGCTGATGACTGACTGACTGACCCGTGCTTGGTAAGTAGCTGCATACACAAGAAAATCGTTTAACAACTTATTATCTCAGAAAAATTACCACACTAACAAAGAATGGTATATGAGAGCAGCGTTGAAATTGTCAAGTCTTTCTCAGAATTTAAAAACCCACTACAATCTGAGCGAAGAACGGACATTCCCTAAGAAATATTGTAATATTTCTTTTATAAACCCTGTAGGGTTTATAAAAGTCCCAATAATAGATTAACCTATAATGTATTAAGTATGATAAGGCATGGCCATGTCACTCAACTTGACGAATCGGAAATAGTAAAGTGGATGGACAGCAATACCGAGCTCGTTGAAATCCGTAACGAGTAGGTACGTGCGCTATAACCCACATTATGAGAGAGTTAGACTATTTGCAATAGAATGAACACCTACAAAGGGAGCTGAGTAAATAGAAAAAATATTTTTTTACTGTTGCACACCACCGCACTGACATCTAATGGTTACTGCAGTGCAGTCCGAATAGAGTAACCAGCTCGAAACGATAACTACTATCGCTTACTTATCGACACAATTTTGAGGTCTATACATAGATATCTCACTTGTAAACTTAATAATGCAGTACTGTAATCAACATAGTCCTGTAATCAATCATCCTGTCTGTAATCAACAGATTATAAGATTTTTCAGGACAAAAACACTAGGTAATGTCCTATGACATGACATTGAAAGTCACTGAAATAAACGCACCACCGTTGCTTAACATAGATTATTGACTAAACAAGTTCGAGAGGGATTCATTATAATAAAACATGAGTGAATCTTTTATCCAATCAATTATCAAAGTTAAGCACCGTATAAAAGTAAGTGAACTGCTACAAGAAATATGATTCGGCAAAAATCTGGACTGAGGCCAACATGACATTAGCCGCGAACTCTGTCACATTAGATCACTCATAAAATGTGAGTCACTAGTTTTTTCTTTTATCTATGTTTTTAATTTTTAATATACATACATTAAACAGCTTGCGAAACGAGAGGCCGCGGGTTCGATCCCAGCATCGAGACAAATGTTTGTGTGATCCACTAATATTTGTTTCGGGTCTGGATGTTTGTGAGACCGAAAATTCTCTCTAAGATTCTGATACCCACGCCACAAGACTTAGTATGTATGTATCTTAGCATGGAGTCAGAACTACATATGTATGTTGTAATTATTATTATTAGTTATTGTATTCAGAATTGATAAGAAGCAAACGACAGCATAAATAACATTACAGCGCAGACATATTTTATAAAGTAAAAACGTTCGATATCGACCCGCTCTACACACAAATGCCACCAGCATGTAAAATATGTTGTCCAATATCCACTTGTCAGACGTTTTCCGCTCGTAAAAACGCGAGTAACTCTTTATGGCAACGGTTTGAACGGTTTCCATACGATAGTTTACAATTAACACAAATGTAAAACTGGAACGGTTTTAACATTGTAATGAACCGCAGAATGCTTAAATAATTTAACATCTATAAATTTTAAATGCTTATACGTCGCTTTAAATCCGATTTTTTATTTTACCATGCTTGCCGTTGGCAATTTAATTTGTCGAGCCTAACGCAGCTACATAGTTTTACACGGCACAGACAATAGTACCACGATCCAGGTCGAGGCGGCCCTTTCATACAAGACACATGACATCAGGTTAGACATTTGCTTTTTTTACTGATTCTTTAATACTTATGAAGTTTTATTAACTTTGAAAAAATTTAGTTTGCGAGAATTGGCTTTAACACGTGTAATAGAAATCATGAAGATAAATCGCAAAGAAATATCAAAACTGGTAAGACACTTTCTTTTAACCATGGAAATAATTTATAATAATAGGTATTTCTGTGAGTCTTGTGTCGTAAGTTTCAGAATCTACGAGAGAATTTTTGGTTTCAAAAACTAAAAAAACGTATAAAACTTATAACTTAATACACCTGTAAGACTTACCTATTCATGAAAACTTAATTAAGATGTAATTAGTCACGAATATACATTTTAATTAAAACCCTAGGATTCCTTGAACTAAAATACTAAAAAGTTGCTTATCGAATAAAAATATAAGATATAAATATTAAAGTATGGTTTACGGTTTCCCAACAAAGGCAATTAAATATTTACTAACTTCACAGCTATTTCAGTATACAAGGTTAACAAAAGGCACAAGTTTAGTTACTGTAAAACAAATCAATAATTCAGAATATTTTTTTCTACACATTATAGCAAGAATACTAAATTTCTTGTGCGCAATTTATAATCTTAGAAACAAAAGATGGAAATACAAATCCACATGAAATAAGTTATTTGCTTTTTATCATAAATTTACCTTTCTACTTCTACACTGAGACCAAAATATTTACGTCTTCACGAAGTAATATATTTTATTGACGTGTCGCAATAGGTCACACACATAAACCAATCCATTTCGTATGTTTACCAAACGTAAGTATCGATTACGTACCCACGCTCCGTTACCAACACCATACGGACTATAATAGAGAAATTTATGACGAAATGATCTTAGACAAGCCTATCTACATGGCCAGTATACAACGTTCCTTAATAAGGCACCGGTCCTTCTGAGGATAAGCTAAAAACTCAAGCACCACTTTCTAAGCTACGTGTCTCTTAATGCTTCTTAAACATTCAACAATTTCTTATGCATGCACGCCTCGGCAACGAGTTCTCTGCACATTACCATTGGGTAGTACACTAATCTTCATGCGTCAGTGTGGAACCGACTTGATCTTACCCTTCTTTTCCCATTAATCCTCATATATCATCGCCTGCTTTTGTGAGATAGGCAAGGACACTAGGAGCTCTTTTTATTTTTATTCACTTGCTTTACATCTTACCTACTATGCAAATTTATGTTAGACATTTGTGAATGGATTGAACAAGAATTTAAGTAATGTATACCTACATTTTATATTTTTACTAACAGTAATCGTATTGTCCTGCATTATTGTATAGTCAGAGCTGCATTTCTGCATTCACATTACGCCAATTGTGTTTTAGTCCCATGCAATAGGGGTCCAGCCTATTGACGTTTTTTGGGCACAATTACATAATTCGTGGTGCTACTATGAATTTACCGGGAATCCAACCCATACATCTAGATCGCTCGGTACATATTATTAGGTTTCCATTAGAAAATTCTCAACAGCGAAACAGAGTGGAAAAGTGGCCGAAAAATACGTTCATCATTACAAAGGACTTACCTTTTACACCAAGCGAAGCGTGGGTGTATAAATACCCCACCGTTTCGGGGAGTAATAGAACACAGCACATACTTGTACTGTGAGATCACGAGGCAATCAATAAATATTTTTATTCAACTTAAGTATGAGTAGGAGTCTATACTCCTGTACGATTAAAGGAGATTAGACTACTCGTAATACAAATCACAAAGAATCACCGGTCTCAGTTTCCCGTGGCTGAACCAGTTACATACATTTGCGACCAACAACCAGGTAAGCTACCCCTAACTCGGTTTAAAGTCTGATAAATATTTAAAGCTTGTGGGCATATTGTTGTCAATGTTGTTGAAAAGGCACACAACATGAAACTTTGAATAGCTGTATGAACATGCACGTTCGTACAACGTTGAAACTAGCATAGATGCGTTCCATTGCATGGTTTCCGCACACTGAAAGGTTTTAGACTTTAATCCACTGACTTCATGGCAACACATTTGTATTTGTTGTAATATATGTATGTACATTCATGACACGTAAATATATGTATGTATATTCGTATATCCTTAATTGGACATTTTGTGTGAACATTCGAATGAAAAGTTTACTATATAAGAATTAATAGGTCTTTAACATCGCAAAAGCAACAAGACAAGTGCCATATTTTTGTTTAGACGGGTATATAAAAGAGTGTTAAAGAGGTTCATCTCCATGTCGTCCAAAAAGAAGCTTATTTTTGGTTGGGCTGACAGCGCGATAGTGTAAGGCCCATTAGAGGCAAATTATGGCCGCCATTATTGTCCGCGTGTCCCGCGCGCTCACCGCTGTGAGTTACGTCCGTTCTGGGTCAATGGGTTTTATATAAGAAATCCTTCCAGCGCTATCCGAACGATATGTCCCGTTTACGGAACAAATGAAATATTCCGCGGAGGCAGATAAACAAAAGAGAGCGGACAAACTGCTCGCATGCTCCACATTTTCTTATAACCGCCTCGAGGAATATTTCTCTGCGAGTTGGCGTCAAAATTTTACTCTTTCAAATATCCATCTAGTTTGAGACCAACCAAGGGCTTAAAATACTTTCTTAAGGCGCCAATTTTCGTTTACAATAAAAGCAATCAATCTAAGTTTTATCTTGAAGCCTCTGACAAATTTCTTCCTTACTTCTATTACTGGGCATTTGAGCTCCAATTTCTTTACCTTTATCATCAATCTCTGAGGCTAGTCTGCTTTTGAAGATCTGGGGGCACGGCAGTGCCCCCGCCAAGTCGAGCGAAAAAGCGGCACGGCCGTACTATACTTTTCTCGAAGCAACTCAGGCCATTTTCGACACCCTATAACTTCGTTGTGGATAAATCTAGAAACCTGAAATTTTAATCACCAAGCAAGAATAGTATAAACTCTGTATATATCAAAATTTATTCATTTTGAACCAGTAGTTTAAGAATTATAACTAGTCAAACTTCGCGGTTTTGGTCACTCACTGACCGATCATCAAAACTCTAAGGCACTTCTAGCCGACATAGAAGCTTCAAATTTGGAACACAATTAGAGTTTAGTGTATAACTTAAGGAAAAATTAAAATATCTTGCAATTTCGGTCTAGTTGTCTAGATTCACAAACTGCATAAATAACTTTGTAATCCCATATAAATATATAGGATTACAAAGTTACATTTGCAGCTAATAAACCAGTGTACCTGTATATGTATAAGATAATGGAATATAGGTGTAGACAGATAAGGTGTGATGGTATTGAGGCTTAGGCGTGCGGTCAAGAATTCCGGCGGTCGCGGGTTCAAACTCTAGGCACACTCATCGGACTTTTCGAAGTTATGTGTGTATTAGCAATGAATTATCACGTTCTTTAACGGTGAAGGAAAACATCGTGAGGAAATCTTCATATAGGGTCAAGTAATTTATTCATTAAAAAAAATTGAGTGCGGCATTTGGTGCCGTAAATCAATTCAAGCTATACCTCTGTTAAGCTTGATGTTGTAATTTTCTGTTTGGTACATTGACAGTACCAATTTATAGTGAAAGAGAGATAACAATTTTACAAAAGGATTAACTTTAACTGACGTTTGACGTGCGGCCCTAAATTTTTCTAACTAACGCAAAAAGTAATTATTATTTTAAAATCTGGGGGCACGGCAGTGCCCCCGCCAAGTCGAGCGAAAAAGCGGCACGGCCGTACTATACTTTTCTCGAAGCAACTCAGGCCATTTTCGACACCCTATAACTTCGTTGTGGATAAACCTAGAAACCTGAATTTTTAGTTACCATCCAAGAATGGTATAAACTCTGTATATTTCAAATTTCATTCAATTTGAACCAGTAGTTTAAGAATTATAACTAGTCAAACTTCGCAGTTTTGGTCACTCACTGACCGATCATCAAAACTCTAAGGCACTTCTAGCCGACATAGAAGCTTCAAATTTGGAACACAATTAGGTTTTAGTGTATAACTTAAGGAAAAATTATAATATCTTGCAATTTCGGTCTAGTATTCTAGATACACAAACTGCATAAATAACTTTGTAATCCCATATAAATATATACGATTACAAAGATACATTTGCAGTTAATAAATTAGTGTACCTGTATAGTATAAAATAATGGAATAATAGGTGTAGCTAGATAAGTAGGGATGGTATTGAGGTTTAGGCGTGAGGTCGAGAATCCCGGCTGTCGCGGGTACACACCCTAGGCACACTTATCTGACTTTTCGAAGTTATGTGTGTATTAGCAATGAATTAGTATTCGGGAAGAGCTTACTATAGAAATGACCCGTGGCACAGTTGGCTAGACACCAGCTTGCGAAACGAGAGGCCGTGGGTTCGATCCCCGCACCGAGACAAATGTTTGTGTGATACACAAATATTTGTTTCGGGTCTGGGTGTATGTGAGACCGAAAAGTCTCTCGTAGTTTCTGATACCCACGACACAAGACTTGTATCTTAGTGTGGGATCAGAACTATGTATGTGACTGTTGGATGTATTTATTTATTATTTATGAAGTAAGGTCTTTAAATTAAGGACTGCCTCGTGGTCTCGCGTTACATGTATGTGCCGTGCGATCTAGAGGTCCTGGATTCGATTCCCGGGTCGGGCAACGTGTTATTGGGTTTTTTCATTAGGAAATTCTCAATAGCAGCAGGGAGTCTGGAAATGTGCCCGAAAAACGGCAATAGGCTCGCCCCCTATTACGTGGGACTGACAGGTATGTATACCTGGCGAAATGTGGGTGCAGAAATGCACCTCTGCCTACCCCATCAGGGAATATAGGCGTGAGTTTATGTATGTATGTAGCAATGAATTATCGCGTACTTTAACGGGGAAGGAAAATATCGTGAGGAAATCTGATTAATAGGGTCCAGTAATTTATTCATTTCAAAAAAACTGAGTGCGGCAGTTAATGCCGTAAATTACTTAGTTTAAGTTATACCTCTAATAAGTTTTATGTTGTAAATTTCTGTTAGGTACATTGACAGTACCAATTTATAGTGAAAGAGAGATAAAAACTTTAAAATAGGATTAACTCCAACTGACGTATGACGCGTTCGGCCCTAAATATTTCTAACTAACGCAAAAAATAATTATTATTTTAAAATAAAGATCACGACGCGGCCGCTCTCGTCTCGTATGTAGAGGAGGAAGACTACCTACAAAAATAAGCAAAGCTCATAAGGCAGAGAGTGGGCTTTAAGAAAATCCGTTGTTAGTACTCAAGAAGTAGAAGATACCGAAAAGAAAAAAGTAGGACTATCTACAAAAAGAAATGAGATCCCATAAAAAACAAAACTTGTAAAAAACCCCAAGTCTCGCAACTCAGTTCTTTTGCCGTAAAAAGTTGTGAGATCTATATGATACCAAGTAGATGAATTTATTCAGTATTCAGTAAAATAGTTTTGACTTGGCAATCGCATGAAAACACAATGTATCTCACTTTTAGTGCGATTGCCAAGTCAAAACTATTTTATTTTAAACATAAAAGATTTTTAACATTGATATGGTCACTATAAGATGGTGTCTGGTAAGCTAACTGCATAATAACTTAAGACAGAAGTTCCCTTAAACGGGGACTGAATAAATTCATCTACTTGGTATCATATAGATCTCACAACTTTTTACGGCAAAAGAACTGAGTTGCGAGACTTGGGGTTTTTTACAAGTTTTGTTTTTTATGGGATATCATTTACATCTTTATGGTAGCAACTGGCTTTGAAGTAATTTAAAATCAATCTCCATAAACTATATTCACAAATTGATTGGAATTTTACATGTTAAATTTTTTTTTTTTTACATAAAGTTACTGTAGTCCCATAGATCTGATTAAAACTACTATATATTTCCAATCTCAATAACTTATATAGTTTTTAACTTACAATGTTATATTTCTTGGTTCGATATTTTTGGTCGTCACGAACATCACACTCAAAATCTGTATAAGTAAATTATGTGGGATCGCCCGCGGCGAACTGTGGCGAGTTAACAGGGGGTCTCTGAGCGCCCTGGCACTAAGTCTGACGAAGTTAACCTATTAACAACGTCACTAAATCACTTCCGTCACTACCGCCCTGTTTATATTATAAAATTATTTAACACCTACAAATAAAATCTTTATGAATGAAGAGAATCCACATGTTTTTTTAGAAGAAGAATTCAATTGCTGTATCCGAAGCTCAGACACAAAGGTGTTGTCTTATTTTGACAAAAATGGAGCCAGTTGTTCAAACTTTTTTAATTTAACAGAAAACGCTCTGACAAATCGTTGGAATTTAAAAGAATGCAGATGTCAGATGCAGGCACCATATAAAAACATCTCAGAAAGCTCTTCTAGCTGCCATCTTCCAATAAAAGAAAAGACAAGAGAAATCTTGGCACCCGATTTTGCTACATTTAGCGTTCAGAAACAGAGGCTTTTATTAGATGCTTTAGAGTAAAATCTATTTAATTTTAAATGGGGAAGTCAGCACTTCATTAATGAAATACTTACTGCAAATACTTACTACGTTAACTACTAATCACATATATGTACATAGTACATAGGATACGCCCAGCTCAAAGCAACTAATTAAGCCTTTATTGAGTTAACGACTTAAAAGAGGCAATTGTCCACTTTGATTTACAGCGTACACTGATGCGCAAAATAGAAGAGGCTTAAAGTGGTACTGAGATCCCAAGGCGGCTACAAAGCGGCATGTAGCCGATTACACTCAAATTATTGCTATAATTACAGTCCGAGCTATGGACTTCGGTATGATACGGGATAATCACGCGCTCGTGTCGCGTTTAACGTTTAACTACCGCTTACTTTACATTTTCTGCTTAGCAAGATACGTAATTATTGCGGAGATGTTGATAATAAAAATGTACGTACGTGTTGGTGTTACCTGAGCATTTACAGGGAAAATGATTTTACACTCATAACAACCTTCAGAATTAAGCTGAAATGTTTAAAGATAAGTCGACAATGTCTTTATTACTTTTATGGAAGCTTAGTAAAATTAAAGAATATTCCAAATACAACTCGTTACCGTATTAATATTATTTTGAGGTGTACGTATGTAACACATAGATTACTCAACCTGATTATGTTAAGACTATGCAATTTTTTAAAGTACAAATTCTACTATAATAAACTAAATGACATTACATGACTTTGGTGCTACTTAGTCATGGCTTGAGCGATATAGAATGTTTTTACCTTGTGTTTATCTATACGATATACCTTATATTGTAACTACCTAAAAGGTATTTTAATATCAATAGTACCTACAAAAGTAAAAGAAAAGATAAATACAAAGTGTTTATCTATACGATATACCTTGTATTGTAACTACCTAAAAGGTATTTTAATATCAATAGTACCTACAAAAATTGACGAGTACAATATATATTACATTGATAAATACGTCACGCGTACAACAGTTCTTGGAGTAATTAATATTGAACGGTTAGAAATTATTATTTCTATAGAAATATTATTTCTATATTTAACAAATCCTACGGTTAGTTTTGCCAAAGCGTTACATTTCTTGGAATTAATTTTACAAGCAAGCACTATTCTAAGATCTTTGTGCTCATCTTAACTTTCAAGATAAACAATCCTTTTTAAAAGCAATGTTAACTGTAGCCAGAAGTATTTTATAAATTATATTTTTGAAATTCATTATAAAAAATCACGCACCTACTTAGTCTTACAGTCATGTAGGTTCTAAGATAAGTGATTACAGTGGTTGGTTGGTTCTGTTAGGTTTAAACCAAGAGAAAAAAAAAACAGTTACTTTAGTTTTTTACGTGACCAATGTGTGGTGTGGCTGGAAGGCTTATATCGGTATCTTCTGTCTTTCAACCGATCACACACTAATGTTATTATCAAGTGAGGTCCCATTTGAAAACGTCTGCCGATACTATTATTATTATATTATGTGCTGAATGTATACCGCGTTTTTTTCTGTTATCATTAAAATGAGGCAACATTAATTATTGATATTAAGGCCATCTAGCTCAATTTTTTTAAACGTAAGGCCGTTGTCTTACACGTTATTTTGTTAATTAATTCTTGCCAAACATAAAGGGGCAAAATTTGTTTTAAAGAAATAATATAGTAGTAGATGTTATCTATTTTAATATAGGAACGAATTCAACTAATTTATGATTTTGCTAAGATGAATTCCCATGCCTTATAATTGCCTACATAGAGTAACGAAATTGGTTAGTAATTTCGTAAAGTCTATATATTAAAATATTCACGATTAATCTCAATTCAGAGGGGTAAGATATAGAACACAAAGTTAGAACGCTATAAGTATATTTACTTACTCGCTCATTGTACATAATTAAGTTTTCCCAATTCTTAGAGGGTGGATAATTTTGCCGAAATAAAGTGTTTAGTGTTATTATATTCGCTATAGAGCGATAGTTGCAAAGCCCTACCCAAATCAAGACTGGGAGAAACATAATTCCAGATTATTTTTTAAAACATACATAGTTCTGACCCCACTTTAAGATACGAGTCTTTTGTCGTGGGTATTAGAAACTAGGAGAGGCTTTTCAGTCTTACAAATACCCAGACCCGAAATAAATATTTGTGGATCACACAAACATTTGTCTCAGTGCGGGGATCGAACCCGCGGCCTCTCGTTTCGCAAGCTGGTGTCTAGCCAACTGCGCCACGGGGCTGTCAATATGTATACGGTATACGGTTATAGACTTCTAAATATGAACTGAATTCCTTTCTAAGTAAGACTGAATACAACAAAGTAACGGAGAAATACATCAAAGTACATGCATACATCGTATTATCTGAGCACTCACCGCCGCCTTTCATAGAATCTGAACTAAATCCCTATTTCACAGATACCATCACTGAGAGGTTTCTATTGTATAGAAAACATTTTCGTATAATGATACAAAAATATAATTTATTTTCACAACACAAGTATTTAATTGAATTTTATTCAAAATGTTTTCCTAGTGTGATCAGAAGCAGCGGGTTGGATCCTCGTGTCGAAAAAATTGTTACTAGGTTTCAATTAGAAATTTCTTAAATGACACCCAACCTAAATATGACCTAAAATGGCTAAAGGCTTATCATTACGAGGGACATACCTTCCAGGTCAAACGTGGATGTAGAAATAATAATTTAAGTAAGTTCAATGGCTCTATGAATTTTTGACCTAAGGTGTTGGACCATCAGCTTAATCCTCCGTAAAGCAAAAATCGGTACAGGACACACACATACACAATTCTATAGGTATATAAATACACGTAGGTAGTAATAAAGAAAGCTGCCGAATTATGTCTGAGAAGTGACATTAAAATGCGAAGCACAAACAGGAAAGGACAAAAATATGTAAAAAGACAACGGTGAAACCTTGTATTATCAAAGCTTACTTAATTAAAAATTGCTAAAGCTTTTTAAAAGAATATACGATTTTAAATTGTATCTATGAAAAAGATTATTATGTCCTAAAATGTCTTTTAAACTCTGACTTATTATATTTTATATAAATATTTAATTTCTTACTTTTAATACTTAGGTCCTTTGATCCGATCGTTTATATCTCTGCTAGTAATATTATAAATAGGAAAGATTTAATTTTTGTTTATTTGTTACGATTGAACTTAAAAATTTGACCGGTTCGAAAGATAATATTATATATTTGTATGACCACACAAAGAATGCTAGGATAGCTTATGCATAACATAAGCTACTTTTTTCCCGAAAACATGTAGTGTTCTCGTCTTTTATAATTTGGTTAAACGATTTTATAAGGACTGCCTCGTGGTCTCGCGGCACAAGTACGGTCCCGGGTTTGATTCCCGGGTAAAGTGTTATATATTTTTTTTCATATGGAAATATTCTCTATAGCAGGAAGTTATGTATGTATGTACGTTATAAGGTTTGTTTAGTATAAGTCGTGCTACGTCATAAGTTCAAAGAAAGTTGTGAGATGCAGACATGGCAACAGCTTGATATGGAAATCTTTAATATAAATACAATTTTCAGTTTTTGAACTGGAATATTTCAACGCATTCAGAAGTGTTCTTTTGTTGGCTAACAATAACTATTTATATTGATAATATGTGGCTCCCATATCATGCATAAGAATATCTACCCATTTTTTCTTTAGCTTACCTCCGGACTTTACTCTACCCAAAAACCAATGAAGATTTCATTCATTAAAATATTAAATTCAATCAAAATAAGCATGAATGTCTACCTTTATAAATCTCCAGTTATAAGTCACACTCGCTTATTGATAAACATTTCGAATGAATCTATTTCAATTTCAATTTCTGTAGGTTGACAAATTATCACAATATACATTCACTACAATAGTACGGAGCAAAGTGAACTTACAGAAATAATAACGCTTTCAGCACAAGTTTGAACTTGCACGATCGTCGCTGAATTATGACGGCTCGAGATGTAATATATGTGTTACATTTTTTATTGTTCCTACGTTTGTATTGTTTTGTAACCTATATTTCAGGGCAAATGTTCGTTGGGATTCAATAAAAACACGTTCACGAATTGTTGTCAGAATTCTATTTAGACGTTTTTATTCCCATATTAAATATTTGCATTTTATCTAATATTGCGGCTACTTTGTAATTATTATTTTTGAATATACGAGTACATATATCGAATATCAATTATAATATAAGGTAATTTCTAGTTTGAGAATGTTTTACATAAAAATGCGAGCGGCCATTTAGAATTGAAGGTACCTAACTATCTTGTAAGTTAGAATTTGGATTTGTAATGTGGGTCACATTCACATCGAAGTACGTGTTTATTGGCGTTTAACCGTGCTAAATATAATAAAATCATAACAAATTAATAAGCTTTATTTGACAAATACATATTATAATTATAATAATATTATGTATGTAGATATTATTTGACATATATCCTAATTTTATTGTTTAATATGTGTTTAAAACTGTAGCTTCAAACTTATGAGAGCATTAAGATTTTTAATATGAAACATCAACTAACTAATAAGGTTTTTAACGCCTTTTTAATCCGTCGTAAAATAAAGACACGAAAACAAAGCTAATAAAAGATGGTTAAAGTAATCAGCGGTGAGGCTAGATCTCAGATAGTCTTTAAGTCGCGCTCACTCAGCGAAAGAAAATTACCGGTCGTTTAGGTAACGAGGTGGCCTGATTGACACACTCCACACCCGTTCTGATTAAACTGATTACTTTTTGCCCCTTATGAAAAGAAACCGATCTGTGTAAGTGACGTCCGAAAATGGGGTAGGTTGTAAAATTTGTGGGGCGTATGAAATGATTTGATCACCGGAGTTCCGAGTTGACGTCTAGTGCGTTATTAATCCTCATACTGGTAATATGAAGCGTGGTTATGGCGGTAATAAAAACAGATTTGTTTTGTTCGAACTCCAGTAACAGGTGAAATATAAAAACGCACTTATTACTTGTTTGTGTGGTTTTGCTTTCGTGTACTTAATTATTATTTTGAAACTAAATCCATTTATTCTCAGCTTTTTTTTAATAAATTAAATTTACTTATACATATAATAGTAATCAAATATATTTGACAGAGGTAATAAATATATACACACATCCTAAACGTAGCTACAAATATTATATAATAGCGACCTTTATATGGACAGCTCTTTCTGTTTCAAACTTTATAAATAAAAATTAGCATGCTTAAATTTTATGTTGTACTGTATTAAAAAAAAACAGTGAAACAACAAACACTGGCTACATTATCGTTTTACCGATACAGTATGGGACGCGTAATCGTAATACAATCGTAATTTGAAACAATATATTGTTGTTAAAGCTACAAAGTGTGCCGTCTAATGGAATGGGGTTCGATCCCTTTAATGTAATTGGATCTGTCAGCAACAAGCAGGCGACCAGGTAATTACTAGCTTCCCAGTAGGTAACGAAAATAACAGAGCACGCCGCACTAAGATATTCGATGCCTTTGCTTTGCCATACACATCTTGTTTACACAACAGTGATCTTCAATTCAAAGGAAACCCAGTCAGAAAATTTAACATAAACCAGTTGAAATCTTACATTAAACAATACGAATGGATTTCAATGAGCAAATGACTCACTATGGCAATGACGTGGTAGAGAAAATTATTTAACATTTTTTTATTCATTAATTACTATTACTAAAGTAACTAAACGTGCCTAAACATTGTAAGGCATTTTAGATCCTAAAACAATGTATGTGATAAAGCCAAGACGTTAATAACATAAGCCCTAATAAAAATATATTAAAATATATACCTACATAGTTAGGCATATATGGCTTTTTAACCGGATAATAAACTTAGTGTCTCACACAAACTAACAGAACAGCTTTATCGTTGATCTTTATCGAGATCGCCAGAGTTTTATAATCCTTACTTAGGCTTGCTCGCTTTTCAATAGCCAGCGAATGTACCATGAACCTACAATTAATTATTGGTGGCTATTAATGATAACCTGTAGACGACCCATTTGCTTGTTCGCCACTTCGGAAAAACACAAAATATTAAAACGTATGATTACTGAACGGTATCTAATTTCTATTAACGATGTTTAATAACTAGTTTAGAATATTGATAAAGATTCATGATACAATTAAAAATACTAGACATTAATTTTAAACTTTTTAATGACAACATAATTGTGTATTCTTTCATAATAATAACTAACCATCGTTACACAGAATTCATTAGAATTTTGAAGATAAAACTTTTAATGACTCCAGTGTTAATTTCTGTTACGGACATGCTTTATTATGGTGAATTTAATTCCTTAACTTTTCCAACTTTTACGGAGTAATTAGAGCGTTTAGTGCTTCAGCAAAATTCCTCAATCTCAAACTTTACGAACATATAGAATTACCTGACATTGAAAACTCCAAGTCATTAATTATTATATTGTCTAAACTGACTTTAGTGTCTGCAAATATTTGATTACACTTTGAGGAGCGCCATTACTGCAAAGACAAGGAAACTTAATAAAAATCTTTGAGAAATACTTGACTGACTTTGATATTAATGACGAAATTGGCCCAGCAGCTAAAATTGTGCACGGTTCTTTGTGTTTATGTACATTATTTTTTTATTGTAAATACATCCACTATTTGAGATTATATTTTTCTCGCGTAGGGCACGTTAATTCCAGATAAAGTCCCCGTTTTATTTTAGTTAAAATTTGATTTAACATTATGATGTGATTATGATGGACATTATGATGATCAATTTAAGAAGAAAATAACACAATTCCATAACAAATTAAGCCAATACGAAGAACCTAATCTGAATTCGAATTCAATCTATGCAATGCTCAACTATAGCCGCCACATTGGCTAACAGATCACTCACGTTATTGACGAAGCCGGTAACATTTTAATGTTAGATGAAAAAGATAAATTCGCTATTCAGGTCAGTGAATATTGACAACGTCTCGCATCGGGCTTGCAGCCACGACCGATCGGTATAAATCACGGAACAAACACAAAGAGCAAAGTGTTTACCATAACATCGCACGCGCGTCCCTAAATCATAACACAATAAAATTTATAGCGAACGGAAGGTCCGGCCTCAAGTGCTGATAAATCAAACACATTTTCTTCGTGTGACTGAAACGGAAAATCTCTGTAACAAATATAACAGGCGACGACATTATTATGGCAGACCTCGCGCCCTACTTTTTATTATTTCTTTGTTTATTAATTTAACAACACCATTGACATGCGGTAATTATCAAAAACTTTAAAAAAAATTGAATTATATAATAAAGAATATTTTTCCTAATAGTCGTATTATTTAAAAAAAAACAGTACCTACAGATTCGGGAGTATTTAATCTAAAGAGTGCTTTCGTACTGAATATTCAGTAATATAATGTTGCTGAAAATCTTAATAATAGTATTTTATGTTGTTTGGAGTGATGGGCAGAAAAAATAAATGCATGTGCAATAGTATATTACACCCCTTGGGAAGTAAAATTAGAAAAGCCTCAGATCACATGTAATCAACAAACATGTGATCTGAGGTTTTCTTTTTTACTTTCTGAGGGCTGTATACTATTTTTCACCTCGACGGAGGCGGAAAGCGGCACCTTCGTTTAGCGCTGCGGGACGAAAGTTGACGCTTTCCGCCCGGAGGTGTGAAAATATAATTTACGCTAAAAATAATAAAATACATAAATATTAATTAGTTAATCTTTAAAGAATAATCACGTACATTCCGATGTTCCAAACACTATTACAGTGTGATTAGAAACGGTCACCATTACATTAGAACAACGGAAGCGATATTCATTTCACGGTTCATTGACGCAGCTTATTTCCGAGTCGAATGTATTAATCATCAACAATTCTTGCTTTCTTTCATTCCACAAATATCCCCACTTCTGCTTATTCAAGGTAGGACGCCCACTGAGAACATAATTGTGACGATTTGCGTAAGCTCAGTTGACAATATTGATGCGCCCTCCATTCTACGAAAACAATGACCAAAGCAATTAATTTCAATTATCCAATTAATTTAATGCTTTTGTTTGAGCTAATTATTGCTACGTTCATTTTATTAATTCTACCTGACTATCACTGTATAGTGTATATAGGCGACAACGTTGTCAAATGACTAGAATTTTTTGATAAACTGGTTCTTATGTCTAAGAGTGCGACGTGAGGTTAAGAACTTGGCTTCTATTCCCAGGTCAGTCAAAGCGATATTGGGTTTTACCATAAGGCATGTGTCGAAAAACGGCAACATCCTCGCCCATTTTAAAGTGAGACTTAAAATCATAACTGGCAAAACGTGAATATTGCTCTGCCAAACCCTTCGAGTGTACAAGCGTGATTGTTTGTTCATATATTTGTTTGTTAATATATACCGAATTATGTACATTGTACTGAAGATGGCAAAGTGAAATGTTTGTATAAATATGAATTAGTACAGATACATGTATAACAATAACACTAAACATAAGGGTTTCAAGTCCACCTACATAAGACCAACTAACAATCAATAAAATAAAATGTCAAGCGAATAAACATATTGGCAGTTAAAAGTTAATAATTAAGTAGTTCTGAAGGCATAATAAAATATTAAAGCGTTCATTAAAACAAAAACGTAATTACTTGTCGATAAATTTGAATATCGTAACAAGCGAAACAAACCTCCAAACTTTTTGCTCACTCATGAAAACTTGGGTGTATAATGAATTCAGGCCATTAGCCACACCACCGTGAAAACTTATTTGGAAATAATAAATTAAATTAACAAAAATGTACCAGAAACACCGTCGCGCGGTGCAAAATAAATAATTTATTAAGGACAAGTTAACAAGGGTCTCATAAAGAAGGCAAAAGGTCGGCTATTTGTTTCAGCAAAGGATGGTTCACCCCACTTTGTTATTTAGAGTTTGCGAGAGTTGCAGACGGCGACGCGGGACGCTTTCCTACCCACAAAACAAACTAAATACTACACAGAGTGACTTGTGTCCAAGTATCTTTGAAGGTTGCGTCCAAAGAGATTTGTTGAAACTTTAGTCAACTCATTGGAATATATGCAATGACTACTCATTTAAATTTAATTATACGTGTCGTGTGTGTTTGTTACGGACTAAGCCTGCAACTTATGTAGACTAACAACTGCATGAAGTTTCTATGTGGAAAGTTGGCTGGATAGCCACGTTTACCCTGTTTATAATGAGCAGTATCAACACAGTTAGTCTAACTGTGAGCATAGTTGATTTCTTCAAGTTCTGCGCATACTTTCCACGACTTCAGTAGATAGCGTTAGTCGTCTATGCCAAGAATGTTGTAAAAGAAACAAAACATTATTAAACTATTGTTATATATAAAAATGAATCGCAAAATGTGTTGGTAAGCGCATAACTCAACAACGCCTGGACCGACTTCGATAATTCTTTTTTTGTTGTGTTTGCTATTGTTAGGAGAAGGTTCTTATGAAAGAAAAAGTTAAGAAAATTGCGAGGAATATGGTAAAAACAACAATTTAATTTTCTCATATAAACTGTTCTACCTAATATTCTGTCAAACATTTTATGTTTATCCCGTCAATATGGTTAATGGTCCCCTCAAATTAAAGAACGTATTTAAATAAAGGTTTTGAATCGACAACATATATCCAGAATATTCGAATAATTGCGTATTTTAGATTTTAAAAATGTAGAATAATGTCAGTACCTAATAAAAAGGGATTGACATATTTATTGGTTGTCAAATATTTATGCGTGCGTTCAGAAATGTATTTTTAAACTCCTTGGTTGTACATACCTGATTTACAAACGAAGGCAGGTTCGGTAGTCATCACGCTTTGAAATCTAAAACACCCACAACTATGCAATGGAATGCGCTTGGTGTTAAGAAAATTGTTGAGTAATGTTATTCACGTGACGATACTGAAAAGACAACTTAGAGATGAATTGGTGCTTGAGAATTCATCAATTAGATTGATCTAAGATTTCATTGATCCTAACGGGTATGACCATTGAGTTCAAACGAATTCAGTTCCCGATTCGTCATGCCTTCGCAATGACGATTAACAAAAGATGTTTGTGATCTTTTAGACAATTAAAAAATATATTAACAATGTATATCACAAGGTGCATCATCATCATCAGCCCATATATGTACGTCCCACTGCTTGGCATAGGCCTTCTCTGCAACTGAGAGGGTTTAGGCTTCAGTCCACCACACTGATGCTTCAATGAAGAGAATTAAAACCGACTACATCCCATCCCATATGTACATGTTTAATTAAATCATGACTTGCGGAGACACGATTGATGCATTTAATTTTCGTACTTATTTATTTCTGTATTTTTATCTCAATAAAGTGCTGAACTTAATATTTAATTCCATACAATCAAAAATAAAATTCAGGTAATATGTAAATATGTAACATTCAATGACTGTTAGGGGATACGAAGTTTTCCGGGTCAGCTATTATAAATGTTAATGTTTTGTTTGTTACGCTTTCACGCCAAAACTACTTAACCGATTATCATGAAAATTTGTACACATAGTCTTCGAGATATAAAAAAGGACATAGGATTCTTCTTATTAAAAAAAAATACGGAGGATAAAAGAATTGAAAAATGATATGAATGACTTTTGGTATGCAGATAGGTGGGACCCACCGAAGTAACATAGGTGGGAATGGTTATCCTTACTATTATATAAATGTGAATGTAGGGATGTTTGTTACGCTTTCACGCAAAAACAACAATTTTGGTATGACCATAAATGAGTCCCTGTGAAGTAACATAGGCTATGTTTTATCCCGGGAAAATGTAATGTTCCCATTGGGATAAACATATTATTAAAAATACCAAAATAACTGTCAGAGTTTTACTTTTACGCCTCAACCATTTGAATTGATTTGACCTTTTTTTAAATTCAGTAAGTGCCATTTTGGGCACTTGAGGGACGATTTATAGATTCACTTATTATCTTTCTGCGCCCATCCCTGAAGTCTATGCGGACGGAGTCGCGGGCAAAAGCTATAAAAATATAAAAATTGCGATTACAAAACAGGTGTTGTTCGTAGAAGGGTGAAAATTTGGAGCTATATGTATTTTTCAATGCTGAATCATAAAAAAATAAAAACAAAAAATGTCCACAAAATAAAAAAAAACTTTTCGGGTTGGACCACCCTAGGGGTATAAAAAATAGATAACCTATTCTCAGACTTACTGAATATACATATAAAATTTCATCAAAATCGGTCGAGCCGTTTCGGAGGCTGTTTCGAACTGTTACACAAGAATTATATATATATATATAGATGTATATGTATATTTCACTCTATACAATTTTCACCATATTTTTTTGTTTAATTTGTATATCGATCAAAGCAATGACTGTTATACGTATCATTATAATTTTTCAGTGCTATTATCATTTATTTACATTCTAATAAAAAAAAAACAAATTAAAATGGTCAGTATAAGATAGAGGTTGATCGTAGAAGGGGAAAATTTATGATTATAATAATTTATCAATGCTGAATCATAAAAAATAAAGTCAATAGAAAAAAAAACATACCCCTAAATGTTAAACCCTTAAATGTTGACCGATTCTCAGACCTACCTACAATATACACACAATATTTCATAAAAATCAGTCGAGCCGTTTCGGAGGAGTTTGCCAAAAAACACCGCGACACGAGAATTTTATATATATGGCAAAACAACGTTTGCCGGGTCAGCTAGTTACTGAATATAAATCACTTAGGTATACAATTACTTGGTTATACGTGTTGAGACAAAAATAAAAAACTGATCACACTTCGTTCCAAACTAAATGAAATTTTTTCTTGAGCATCAGCAATTACAAATGTTGAAAACAAACTTTTATTATTTTCACATTTTTTTATAAACTAGATAATAATTGGCACAATATCACTTAAAATTGTCGTAAGTAAACTCACAAGGCACTAATCACGAGGAATGTCTTGCTTCTTTGTTTTTCTAGTTCTGTCTAATTTATAAAGTCACTTGACTCTCTTTCATTGACGTAGATTGTCTTCAAATGGTGAAAACTATTAGAATAATAAAGTTAGAGTGACTGAAAATAACTTAGTCCAATTTTCATACTGATGTTAGTAACAGGAAAATATTCCGAAAGATATTTGTCAGGACTGTTATCGAATTGTAATAATCCGAAGATTTGGTTTCAAGATTTCAAAATTAAACACCAAAAGAAAAAGAGATGAGCTTGTAATGGGTTTTCCACAAGGACATTTTAATGTGCCCGAAAAACCGCAACAGGCTCGCCCCCTATTACGTGGTACAAAAACATAATTGACGAAATGTGGGTGCAGAAATACACCTCTACCTATACCTTCTTTACCTTTACTTTTGGTATTATATTAACAGTTTTATTGTGTCAACGTTTATTAAATTTATGAATTAATATTATTGAGATATTGCAGTTGCAGCCGCAACACGCTAAAGTATTCCTTTACTTTTTATTTTTCGGTCTCACATACACCCAGACCTGAAACAAATATTTATGGATCACACAAACATTTGTGTCGGTTCGGGGATCGAACCCGCAGCCTCTCGTTTTGCAAGCTGGTGTCTAGCCAACTGCGCCACGGGGCTGTCAGTTTATATTTCAAAGGATGCTCCGACACTGCCTCGCTCTAGTCCCTACACTGTCCCGCCAAGTTTATAATTAAATCTTAGTTACTGTACCCGATGTGTCAAACTGAATTGAAAGGTGACTTTAAGATAGGAACAACGTTGACTTTAATACAAAAGAATTTCAGTGTTTGTGCGTATGTTTTACAATCAAGTTCTTGTTCTAAGCAGTACCTACATTTTAACTTGACTACAACCGTTCAGATTTAAAAGGTCTAAGGTGAAGTGTCTTCAGTAACAAGTCGTTGTCTTCCACATTAATCATCAATCATCAATATCATAGCTACATAACAAATTAATATTTACGGCCAGGCACAATCATCCAATATCATTTAAATCGATCTAGCACATTTTAGATTCTCCGACAGACAGGAAGGTTTCTACCTTTTCATTTTTTTATTTCCCATCCGTGCGTTCGAATCAATTTCCATTATAAATCTCAACTTCGTTCTTTATGGTATCTTTCATCGCTCATAAATAAAAGGTTCCGTGTATTTTTACGATTTCGCAACACGGTAAGGTAACACCGATCTCATGTGATTTTCTCTCTACTTGGCAAGAAAACAAAATATAATATACAAAATATTCAAATTTTAATATAAATCGCGATCATTCACGAAGCTATTACATTAAATGTATATATTGGAGAATGTGCTATAATATGTCGCACTAAATCAAATATGTTCTTAGTACAAACATATTAGAGTACTTTCATCAACAGCCCAAATACGTCCCACTGCTGGGCCTCCTCTACAACTGAGAGGGTTTAGGCCTTAGTCCACCACGCTGGCCTAGGTGTAACTTCTAGGTGTGCAGGTTTTATCACGATGTTTTCCTTCACCGTTAAAGCAAGTGATAATTCATTGTGAATACACACATAACTTCGAAAAGTCAGAGGTGTGTGCCTGGGGTTTGAACCTGCAACCGCCGAAATTCTCGACCGCGCGCCTAAACCTCGAGGCCATCACTGCTTCTTTAGTAACCTTAAATGTTTTGTAAGTGGAATGCTTACTGATGCACTCCGCATACCCCAATATTTATGAGAAAAACTTATTGTTCTACACTTTTTTTTTCAGGATTTGAAGTCTTTGATTTAGCAACAGAGCAATATCAATGTCTGTAATTTTGAAATTTCAAACGTGTGCCGGTGCACACGTTCCGTAACCTTCGTCAATGCAATCCACTTAGTTAGATTGCTAGTTAAAGTATCATCATCATCACCAGCCTCTCTCACGTCCACTGCTGGGACATAGGCCTCTCCTATGGCACGCCACTGAGCTCGATCTTCTAAAAGTATCTTCAATCTAAAGTGAGATACTTTCACTTATATTCAGCTAGCAAGTAACATATTCATAATTACTACAGTTATTCAAACGTTTTGAATCACCACAAACAACTCGTTTATAAAAAATAATAGAGCTTTAAATTTACACAAATTATAAGCGCATTTCGTTTTCGCTGAAACTAAAACTCATGTTTAAAAGTTTTCAGAATTTCACTCTGTTCCCGTATGTAAATAAGGCCAAAACATATTTTATGTTGCAACGTGTGAACTATTATCATGCGGGAATATTTTATTCACTTATATTTAACGGTATTAAAGCCAGCATAGTGGCGTATACCTAGACATTATTTCACTTCCGCAGTACCTAAGTCTTGCTTTGTATTGAGAATAAATATGGGACTAACGATTTGTATTTAAAATGGATATAGAGTGTGAGTAAATATAATGAAGGATTTAAACATTATTAGAAGCTCGGCAACACCATCAAACATAAGGAAACAGTAAAACAACAGTCTATAAATAGGATTAGTGTTACCGTGGTAATTGACAAATTTTAAGCAAAACATTAACACAATAATTTTAATAAATGTATGATGCTACTAAAACTTTCAACTTTCTAATAATATTAAATGGATACAGAAAGTTCATACGAGCAACTTCGCAAAGACATACGTCTTAATTTCACAGAATTCAAAACAGGTATTCCGCATGCGAACGCCAGTGATATTCACGTAACTGTCCTATTTTAGCGCGACAAAAACGAAAATAGTACAAGGATACATCCGGGACTACGGCTAGTACAGAAGAGTGTAGTTATGAGCCATTGTAGCCGCAATGGCTGAATTATGGCGGAAACGCGACAACTTCCGTCGAAACCCCGATACACGTACCTAACTACCCACTTTTATCTAGCTGAATATATGCTTTCGGCATTGCTGAAAATGGTATGATTTTCATCCAAGTTATAGTTTTAGTCATCGATGTCATTTGAAAACTATAAAGACTTTATTTGGTGAAACCAAATCTTCCACATACGTCGTTTGGAATTCTGGATTTTGAAATTTCTATCTTAAGTTTTAAAAATTAAAATTTATTATTGTTTTTTAAATGATTTTAAAATAAACAAACAAACAAAATAATTGTGATTAATAACAATGCTAAAGTCCATCAGAGGGTAGACAATCATCATCATCATTATTAGCCCATATACGTCCCTCTGCTGGGCACGGGCCTCCTCTGCAACTGAGAGGGTTTTAGGCCTTAATTCACCACGCTGGCCTTGTGCGGGTTGGCGGACTACACACCTAAGTTTTTTTTAAGTGTGCCGGTTTCTTCACGATGTTTTCCTTCGCCGTTAAAGAAAGTGATAAAATGTGATGATTAGAAAATAGTTTGTAATAACATACACAAAAATGGAACAAAACATTCACAAACAGGATATTTAATAACTGGCATATAGAACATACAGAAATACTTCTATTCCCTAAATGAGAACATAGCAATCAAAACCAAACACAAACACAGTTATTATCTAAACGCAAAAATGTTATTTAGTGGCATCAATTAGTCCGCCAGTCAATTGGTTCGTTGTTCGATGCAAATTACTCAAATTGTTATTTCAGAAATTGCTGTCTGGTTTCACGAAATAACCGCAATTAGCGTCCGTGTAATTCAAACTTGCAAATAGCCAAGTCTGTTTGAATATCTGTGCCAAACTGACCATTCCATTCCATTTCAATTATTCTTCTGCGTACCTACATTATTTATTTCACACAACGCATTTCAGGAAATTAAAAACCCCGTACAGATGAAACCAAAGCGTTGCAATTTTGCTTTTAGTTGGAGAATATTATATTGTTTTCAACTAAATATTCTGTCTTCATTCCTTTTATGTTTTTTAGATTGCCTCAAGTAGCGACAAGTTTTGAGACACAATCTTTTTTTATCCGAGATTCGTACTGTTGGTATAACTTATAAATGCTTAAAGTACCTATACGTATAAACCTGTTTTAAGTTGTGTCATAACTGTAAAAATAAATGATACGAAGCGATGTGATGAAACTTTTGATTATATAGTATATTGGGTAATTTTTAAACTTTTCGCTGCGAAAATGACGTGAGGAGAGTGTTAAAAACCGAAATGTCATTTCTTATCACCGTGTCACCTAAAACAAGGCCAAAGAATATAAAATAGTGCAGTATAGGAAAACGCAAGTCTCGTCGCAGTGATTGTTCTGATGATAACATATCTATGTATGTTCTCTTCATAACTTTTAATTTTAACTTTGATCTAAATAAATTTTAGCGACGTTTTCTGAAATTAATAGAAATTAGCCAGGTAAACGCCAATAGATTCGTATACCCATGCCTAACCCTTTTGGAGTTACTAACATGAATGAAAACGACACGTTTGTTACACTCCTAAGTGTTTTCTTAAGATATTAAACAACTATATTTAAACAAATAACACTTTTAGCGTGTCATTCTCCAGTTTCAAATCAAAATTTATCGTTGAAATCGTATTTTTTTTTAAAGTTCAAATATGATTTGTATGTTACTAAGTCTACCTTTGTATAATTTTCCTTTGGCTTAGTCTTTGTATTGTTTTTTTTTTTAGAATTTGCCTTTCATTATTGAACAATCTGTGTTAAAAAAAAATCTTGACATTTTGTCATTCAAAGTGATCATTCTTCAGAGTAGATAAAAATCCCTATCTCGAATAATACATACACACCACCTACTCTGAGAGCTGTAGGTATTTCAACAATCACGTTTCGTCAATTCTGTTCTATTGCTTTGATCTGTTCTGTTCACACTATAGAAAGCAAATATGTTACCGAATTTATGGAAGAACCCAGTTGAACTTTCGAGCCTGGTACCTTGATCGCATGGCACACACTTGTGCCGCGAGATGTTGTGTCACGAAAAAGAAAAAAAATTTAGAAAACAAGCAAAAAATATATGGCCACTTTAATCGTATCAAACAAAATCAATAATTTCTTTTTTACATAAAAACAAATTAAAATAGTTCCGAAGTTCCCGATGGTATGGACGAATTTGAAAGGTATCGGTGTCTCTTAGCATTTCATTACGTTGCTAAGAACGCTTTCTCGCAGGATAGTAAATTCTTGAGCTCTCGTTTGCGTAATACAGCCATTGTAACAGCACACCTTTGAAGATAAAAGCCTTCCACGCTACCCAGCGTATAGCTTTTTCGCGGTCTGGTAAGCCCGGAGGCACAAAGTAGAAAAAGTAAACTCTTTTAATTTAATGTGTATAACTTTGCATCATACTTACGAAGTTCGCAATCTTTTATGGTTTTAAACTTAAATATGAATACACGTGTTTTGAGCTACGAGATTTTGTTAATATTTATTTGTTTAATTTTTTTTAGTTTTAGCATGTACGATGTTCGTGTATAAAATTTATATTTTTTTTAAACAATAGCTTAATTGCGATTTTTGGCGAGTAAACTCCACAAGCCGACAAGTAGTAAAAGCGCAATTCCTCTAAATCAGAAAAAACTTATACCTAGCAGTGAGACGTATATGGGTTTATAAAGATATAGACAAGCTATACACAACCTGCGTAAATAACTATGTTTAATTTCGCACTCTACGTCATACTAACCCTCTTGTTTTTATTGAACCAGTGACATCTCAGGTATCGCATAGTTCCAAATGCGTAACGTTATATTTGCTTTAAAAACTGCTATTGACCACGGAAACATGAATGTGTTTGCAACGTCAAAAAATGAAAAAAAAAAAAAAAACTGCGATGAATCCATTTATAATTGTTTAAATAAAGTAGCAACCGTGAGGACTTAAGAAATAATAACCTATTTTTGTTGCAGCCTGCGGCACTATAACTTACATACATACATATATGTTTGTGGCTCCTAAGGAAAAAAGGGTTGAGTACCACTGAAATAGACGCACTGCGGTGTAAGGAAAAATCTCTCTGCCTCTATGCAAGCTCTATATGGAAAGTCCCTATAGATTTCTAAGAAATGTATTGTTATTTATGTACAAAAACCAACCACTCTTACAGTTTTTGATTCCAATTACGAATTGATGTTATTATGATTATTTTATGTATTCCACAGCAGTGAAATAAAGGTGGAATATTTTTCGAGAAAAATTATAACTACAGGACATAACATGTAATTAAAACTCAACTACCAATCCATAACAATGGTAATACAATTAATTATAGTAATAAACGCTTATCTATACGATCCCTGCATATGTGATTCGCATAAATTTCATCGACGATAGCGATTGCTCGTCGCTTTGCTATTAAGCCCTCAAAATTTGCGATCGGTAAGCTGTAGTTTCGTAAGTTCGCATCCCAGACTGGAAACTACGGTGACACAGATCTCCAAACGGCCGGTGCCGCACAGAGCAGGTACTGGTAAGCTAGATGGCTTTAAAGTACTAACAAATTGGAGGCAATTGTAACAAATCGTCTGCGAACACCTTGACGCATTTAGTAACGCATTTTAGCTGACGTTGATTCAATATTGTTTATTAACATTATTATGGATGTAGTCTGTAATTTACCTCTTTGTACTGACCCTTTTAATAGGCAGACGTAGGTTAATTCTGAACCTGGTCAGATCACTATAAAAAAACCTTTATTCCCAAATTTCTAATAATAGCGTCTAATGTGAGAACAATATTTTTATCCTCATCATCAGTAATAAAATTCATCATGATTGACTTTTAAACTGTTTGATTTAGATTGAGATAATATAGAAATATTTGTGTGATTCAATGTTTTGTCATGACAGCGAGGTCTGGCGGAATTTAAGATTCGACATAAGACTTGATGACTTGGAGAATATTTCTATGCGTGTAATGGTTTAAAACTTCGTGAGTAAAGGTAATGCATGGCAATAAACCAACTTCAATAGAATCTACACTAAATAAATACACCTACAGGCACATACACAATTCTTACCCCACTCTAAGATACGAGTGTTGTATTGTGGATGTCAGAAACTAAAAGAGACTTTTCGGTCTCACAAACACCCAGACCAGAAACAAATATTTGTGGATCACACAAACATTTGTCTCGATGCGGAGATCAAACCCTCACCAATCAAACGTCCCGTCATGGGGCTGTTAATATGGCAGCAAAAGGTTATACCGAAGTAAACATACATAACAACAAATCACACAAGCTCAAAACAAAAGCAATTAATTCGCACAAAACAAAATTGAACTTCCATTGCAAAAGTCGGTACTTCCATTTTGTAAGTCAGTCACGATCTTGGTCTGCACTTTCCTATACTATCCGTACAAAATCGTATTCATTGCAAAAGTAAGCATTCAATGCGTTTTTTGTACGTATAATATCAGGTACTCGATACACGTATTCAAATCAATGAAACAGTTCTTAATGCATTTTGTCGTAGACCGTACTCGGTGCATTGTGTACACGGTCAGCCTCAGTATTCATGTTACGTTGAAAAGTTTATGAAATTGCTTGGTATTATGTCCATGCTTGAATTGTCGCCGAACACATTTAAGGCTAATATTTTAGGTCTAATGGCCCTGAATGTTTTAGAAATGTTTTAAAGAAAGGTATCTTTACAATATAATAAATTTACCAAAAAAGACTTCTTATTTAATCTCTACACTCAAATTCCCTGGATCAGACGTCCAACTCGTAGCTCGAAAACTCTTTTTACGCTCACTTTCGTATCTCCATTTACATTAATCAGTAAATTAAAAATATGCGAGTGTAATTGCAATGTATAAACCAATAGGTATGTGGCGCGTAACAACGTCATTCATTTTTTTATTGGAAAACTGGTGGTATGCACCAGTCGTTTTCATAACTCTTTTAACATTATAAAAAGTCATATGTGAATTTTTAACGCGTCACTCATCTATATTCGTTTTGGAGCAGATTTTATCGTCCAATTGCATGTTCGGATTTTTTTTTAATCTGCAGCTTCCCAACAGCACCGTAAACATACGCTCTCACAAATTATTGGTGCTATCCCCAATTCGGAGCCATTGGTTCAAAGTGTTCTCGAATAAATTGGTTTGATGATAAAAACATGTTTTTGACGTATATGCTACACAAATAAATCTTTATGATAAAAAAATCCAACGAAAAAAATTGTGATATTGAAGATTTATTAAGACCAAGTGATCATTAAAACATATTTAAAAAAATACCTATTTTTTGGATACTTCGTACGTTTTCTTATAATTACATTGCATTGTTTTGTATGTAATAATAATGCATGTAAAATTTATTTTAATGGTGAGATTACAAAGTATATTCGACTATTATTAAAAAAAAAATAATGACGACCTATTATCGTGTAATTCTTTTTAATTTATTTCGATATTGTTTCTAAATTGTGTCTCCCCGTATTCTCGTTTGTTAGAAGCACCCGGTCTAATAAAAATGAATGTAAAACCAAGACAGCATGAGCCGTAACTTTCGAAATAGCATGTTAGACTGCCTCGTCGATCCCGCGGTATTTGGAGTACGATGAAGAGGAGAGTATGTATTCATTTTACACAAGCCGTCATTTTTACAATTATTTTGAGTCCAATTAAATCATTTAATTGATGAGAAATACTCACGGCTTGAAAGCAACATGCCACGCTTAAGTACAAAAAATAAAATCTACAGAGGAAATAAAATCGAACAAAAAATATCCCTTTTTCCGTGTTTAGCTTTGTCAAACACTATTTACGTTGTAAAGTTCCCGCTCGACGCGTTCTGTAAACGTAATTCGCATGTTGAACACGAGCAAACATCCGAAATCAGCCGGAGAACATGAGAGAGACGCGAGGCACGTACTGTAGGTTCGCGAGCCGTCAGTACTCAGTGGTGAGCGGTGAATGGGAACGCTGCTATACTCGTGCGGCACGACACGCATGTTCCCTATGCACGGAACTATTGACTATCTCCATTCAGGCATTACAGTTCCAGTATTCAGTTTCGGTATGCGCCTTAAGTATGCATTGTATCTGTAGGTGTTTAAATTGTACGTGCATTCACTATTCAAACTGCCTTATAGGAGATGATTGCGTATGAGATGATTGCCTACTGCTTCAAATGAAAAGAGATGTCATGCAATACGTTATTATTAAGCAAATTGACTTGTCTCATTATTGCAATGCTGAACACGTAATATAGAATCATAATTTTGCTATCTCGACGGGATAATTGAATTCAATACTTTACGGCTGGCAGCCCACACGCGCTGTGATAAGACAATTAAATAGGTTATAATAGAATGTACTTTAAAACGTTCATGATTCTATTCAAGATTAACTGTAAAACATATATTTTGAAGCTTGAACATGAATGTTTCATAGAACATATGTAGGTACACAAAGGATTTCAGAATAACCTTACTACCAGTACAATTTTCTCAGAATTGGACATAAGCCTTGTTTGATAAAAGACTTGCCCCCAACCGAACATAAAAAACACAGTCCATTTATTTTTCCGCTCTACTACATTATTTATACGTATTATATAAACATTGATCGAAGTGCCAAGTCTATTCCGTAAATGCAAATTCATAGAATTGATTGAAAATTTCCCCGTACATTTGATTGAGGAACGAGTTAGCCGACAATAATTGGTTAAACCGTAGGTAAGAATGATGAACGTATGTACGTAAGCAACAGACCACCGACGCGTGCCCACTAAATAATTCACGTGTCCGCCAAGCGCACCTACTACTTTGAAAAGGGTAAAAACGCGACCCAACTTCGCTAACGACTAAGATGTTACCTTCATTCTAAAATGCGCACTTTTGTTCGTCCCAATAAAACAATTGCCGTCCAATTAGCACGTGTATGGCATCCATTGTTATAATGTAATTGATTTTGCTGAAATTTATTGTTCCTCAAAACAATACGCAATAAGCTAAAATGAATATTTAGCTTTAATTGAATCCTTCGATTGTCTCAATTGCATGGGTAAATTATTAATTGACGCAGAAATAATTCAATCATTAGATACTTTTTCACTTCAAAATTTTCACTAAATATATTTTTTTTCAAATTGAATGATTTTATATCTACACCATTTTATAATACACCCTGTATTCAGACCGTCATCGGAAACTAAGGCAGGTAATAGCCAAGGTGATTACAAACCCCCTGGCGTTAAAGAAAATCCCGACAAAAAATACAACATTTTGAGGTTTTCCTTACAACTACCCACATATCTTATATGTACCTATGGTTGTAGGAAAACGTCCATTTTTTATTTTTTGTCGGGATTTTCTTTAACTCCAGGGGGTTTGTTATTACCTGCCTTAGTTTCCGATTACGGTCTGAATATATGTATGATATAAATAATAAATAAAATAAATCATTTTTTATGAGTTGAATTTAGCTACAATTAGTTATTTTATCTTAGAGAAGATATGAAAAAAGGTGTGAATGAAGACATGGCGGCTGATAGGGATGTTTGGAAGGATGAAACATACTGTGCCGACCCCAAATAAAATTGTGAACAGGGCAAGAGGTGAGTTATTTTTTCTTTGAGAAACCACTGATTGGATTAATATAGGCGCCTATTAGATAATTTGAAGCAAGCCTAGTGTTAGAAATACATAAACATAAAAAAAAACGAATTTTAGCTGAAGAAAGCCATGAAATATGACAGTACCACTTGTTTGTCTTTTATCTTGAGCGTGGCTAAAGACAAAACATTTTAAAATATTAGCAGTCTTCGCAGTCCTTCTTTTTTTAGGGGAATGCTGATTAAGCCCTTTCACGAGCTCTCAGATATTTTTCAAAGTCACCAGCATTTCAGTCTAATTCACTTGGACAGCCTATCCCAATATTGATGTTAATTCCACGATGCTTAAAAAAACTTCGGAAAAATGGTATTAAATGGAAATAGAACAGAAGTTTAAGAAGAATAGTTTTAACCTCATATATGTATATTGTATAACCTTCTCCTTCCCGCGGAATAAGTGCATTGCTTACGATCTAGATTCTATTCTGGGTGCAGCATAGTATTATTTTGGTTTTGGCTAAACATGGAAATATAAATGCATGTTTTTCTACCCCTTTGAGGATATTGTCGATAAATAATATAAACGTATACACATAATATACACGTAACGTATACACCAAAAGCATCTAAATATCACAAGCTTTAATCTAAATAAATTTGAAACACCCACAAAGCAGAAAATAAATATTATTCGGTAGACGAGTAATAATCTCATATTCGCATAACATTCAAAGCGCCATAAATATCATCGTGATGTAAGTATTTCACTCACCATCTGCGTGATATATTACATGGAAACGTTTGCGTCACCGACGTATAACATTACATGATGTATTTATTGCTTACTCTGCGTAAGGCTGTCGTCACAATAATCTACACGGCGTCCTAATTCACTTACAATTAAATTACCGTCACACATTCCACTTGACGATAAATAAATTAGAGTAGACCCTTTACCTATGGGGAATTTATTTTCTAATCTATTAGTTCGAAACGCGTTGTGGTGCGAGCACGAAGTTCTTATTATACCCTTACCATGTACTGCAAAATGTGTTCTTAAATTGGGTTCAAATACAGGTAGAGAAACTTTATGTACTAAATTTTCCCTAAGGAGTTATCCCTTGCTTATGTTATTCAACAAAGGTGTAAATTTTTACATAGATACGTGCATAACCTCACGCATGTATTACCCAAAGGGGTAAGCAGAGGTGCATTTTTCAAAGCCTAAAAAATGTTTAAAAAATATCCATCGATACTTGCTCAGAAAATTACAAGAGACTCGGACATACATAATACTCCAAACCGTTTGTTACTGTCTAATATATCGATACAATCATTAATTACCTTTAAGTATGTGAGAAAGAATATTTATTTTGTACAACGCAACGCAATGACTGACACTCGAATACTAATACTTCAACCAGACGTGTATAAATTGAATTGTCAATATTTCTTGATACCTATCAGTTAGCAATTACTACAAAAAATGACAAGAAATAATTGTGGAAACCTAAAAAAGGAATACACAAAAACAACCGTTCATAATTCCCCGCACGTATCTAGAAACTGAGTTAGGTACTGTAATATAGTGGGAATTCTGCCAACACTCATCATATTAGATCTAGATGATAATAAAGGCACATTAGTGTTGCAGGTTTTAGGAATTCTGATTTCATGTTAGATCCGTGACTAAAATGGGTAGCTTTTTACATTATTTTTTCGACGCGAGTGTTACTCACACAATGAGCATTGATTAGTGTACGTTTAAAATAGATGGCCTTTGTGGTATTGGTTTGTTGATGTTTTTCCACGACAACCTTAAAAAGTTAACTATATACCCGCACTGTTCATTTAAACTATAAGATATGGTTGGTATAACATAAATTTAAAATATTAGTGTGAAATCAAAGTTGAGGTGTTTAGATTTGTGGTTGGGTGACAGATATTTGACGTACTATATAAACGAATAGCTTTTAATACATACAAGTATGTAGCTGAATTATTAAAGGAAACGATAACAAAGTAATTTATAAAAAACAATAAAATAATAGTTATCAATGGTGCGAAGACATCAGGACTACGGACATTTCCGATATCCCTAAATCCTGAGTAACCCAGCGGTGAACGACTCGCCGAGAGCCGTAAAGCTCTCACTATCAACACTAACTAAATTGAAAAACGGAATTCTGGCTTCGATTAAACTGAATTGAACTTGAAGTTGTTACGTAAACAACGCTATTCTCGATACCTGCTTACACCGAAAACAATAATTTACTACTTTTGTATTTACTCCGTTTCGAATAAACGTTTTATTTTCAGAACAGAACTACAATGTTCATTGAAAGGCTAATGCTTCATCCGAGAATCGTTCGCATCCGATAAAGTTGGTAATTACACGAAACTGTTTCGAAATCATATTTTGTAAAGCATTTCCGTGCCGGTAACAAAGAATATTAAATTGAACTATTTTTGTGGCAGTTATAAAGTTATTACGAAATACAAAACCATTTGTATAATGACTGTATGATTACACTAGTGGAATCCAGTGTTAATTGCTTTAAAAATAGTCGGATTTCATTATTAAATCGGATCGAATTGTCACCGGTTTTAAAAGTTAAATTAGTTGCGTTAGCCGTTTCTGCGGAAGATAATCTGAATAAAACATAAGACTAAAACCTCTCTAATGAGTTTGGCGGTCTTATTTTTCTTGCAGTGCATAAATTGTAAATGAATGTGGGATCAGTGGTGACCGGGAGCGCGGGATCAAATCACACTTCATTTGTCCGCGTCACAACTCCGCCCGCGTGATGGATGGCGCCGGCCGTTCTGCGCTCCTCTTTTAATTGATACTGTTATTTTTGCACAAGCGCCTTCACAACGCTCATCGTCGTCGATGTCGATTATCCACATTTATTATTGATCGTATGTTCTAAAAGTTAGCTGCCTTTGTGCGCTACGTCTGAGTTCGCTTGTGGGTGAATATGAATGAAAGAATGAAAGTCTATTAGACAATAATCAAAAAAATACCTCTTTCGAGAAAATCCTAGCATGAGCATGCCTCGAAGTACTATTACTGATAATACTGGTACTCTTGCAACTTTAAACAATAAATAAACAATTAACATATTATTATTTTATTTATTTTTATTATAAAACGATGGGGGAAACGTAACTCCAAATCTTAATAAATTCTTTACTAAGAATTTCTTAGACTAATAATACTATCCATCAAAGTGAATTTGGCCAAGATGTTGGACTAGAGTCTAACAAGTCTCGGTTGTACAGATGGCCCGCACCCAGCAGTGGAACATGTAAGTATAGGCTGAACATTTACATTGTAAAACTATTTTCAAAAACACACACCTACGACTTATCCACATTAGAATTTGAAACCACAAATAAAACATTATTAAATAAGAACTGTACGTCTTATGCCAATTGAAATAATTATTTTGTTCGATCTAATGTGTCATATTACGACCCACATCAAAAATAGCCCGTGGCACTAGCATTTTTGCGCAATAATACGCAAACAGTTGGTGAAATAGAATTGTTTATTAAAAATGCCAATAATATTGTCATATATTTCTTTTGCCCCTTCAGATCAGAGAAGAGAAAAAAACATTAATCATGTATTACATGTTATTGAGAAACTTTTATAAAATCTAGAAATAAATTTCAATTATTGTTTGCTATTATATTCCACAAATAATATCTTCTCAATTGTTTGCCAGACAACAACGTAGACAACGTAGGCATTGGTATTTTTGGGGCTACGAGCTACGACGTAGCAACCGTAGCACGTAGACCGACGCAGATTTGCTATCGTAGCAAACACAAGTGCCAAGTCGCGAAATAACTATAACCACTATTTGCATCAATTTAAATGAATTTAATATTATATGTACATATTAGTCAGTGGCGGTACTTCCATAGAAGCCCAAAAGCGATACTCGTTAATTCTGTAATGTCTATTTTATAATTATTTATTGTGGGCTCAGGATATTCTCATTTATATGTCAAATTGCTTTTGTTAAATAATGATTTAAAGCTTAAAGATTATTATTCGGAATTTTGTTAGGCAACCTGAGTTATTGGGCTTGTATGGAAGTACCGCCACTGATATTAGTTATACTCGTATTAAAATAACTACTTATACCAGATGATATGCATTACTCAACATATTTCGTAGGTGTTTAAACAGCTCTTTCTAGTGCAATTTTTTTTTGTATAAATTTTCGGTTTAAAACTTTTACAACACAAATAAGTGTTCGACATAATCGAACTTTTGGACATGGGATTTAAGATGTTTGCAACTCCATTTAACTGGAAACATGTCCTTTAATTGCAGCTAGCAAAGTGTTCCAGCCAGGAACAAAGGAACTCAATTACTTTGTACATTTTTGGATTTTATTATTTTATTAAGGCCTTCTTTATATTTATAATTACAAAAAAGTTACAACAAGTGTTAGAAACAATAAAAACAAATAATCAGTGTTTCTTACGATGTGCTGACATGGAATGATTGCTGAATCAGCCTCTTATTTTTTTTATGTATACAAAGAAGCAGTGTCAGTTTACGAAGTTCGGCATTTCCAACTACAAAGGCAAATACGTGAGTAAAACACTACTGCCCCCTATTGTCAAACATAATGTAGTGCGTTTATGTTGGAATCTGGTCTCACACAACTATCAGACTTGGTTTTCTTTCATCGATCACGGAAATCTGGACTTTTTTCCAATCTTTCGAATCGATATTTAACAACATGTCACGCTTTACGCTGTTTTTAACATCGTGGGCGACCAACCGGACGTCTAGAGTCTGCAATGTGTCCCCGGAGAGTTTGCCTTGGCAAACGAAAAGGTTCCCTCCTTGCAGGTACCTTAACCGCCGCAGCAGCCTCTGCTATAAAACTAGAGTTATACTATACAATTTGCGATACTGAGCCGCTGTTTAAAACTGGAATCCTCAAAATTATGTCTAATTTATCCTAAAGAGATACAAGAGAAAGAAATGAATGAAAGTCTGATAGACGATCATCTTAAAAAATCGCTCAAATAAATCCTCTATTCTTACAAACGCCTACGGTGGACGATTTTGTAAATCTGTAAGTTATTTCTGCTACATTTTAAGGAATATTTTACCGATGTTCATTTTCATCCTCTTTCTTAATGCCAATTGTAAAAATATTTTTCTTTTATGATTAATTAGGAAATCAAAAGTGCATAACTTATAAGCCAGGATATTATGCATAAGATGCTATATTTAAACAAAATATACTTTGCACAAACCTGCCTTAATATGACGTAAAGGATTTAACACCAAAGTCCATGGCTGGCCTGATGGATTTTAAAATTGACTTGATAAAACTTATTATCAAGTTTCTCCTTCATTGCACAGGATGTCTTAGCTAACAGTGATTTTATATAGATTGTTTTGAAAACACGATTGTTAACGTCGTTATACGTTTCCAAAGACTTATGTTCAATTAATGAACGTGATCATGACTGGTTATGTTTTTATTCCTTAAAAAATATTAGTGTTATTAATTAAATATCAATATATTTGCGGCAAAAAATACTAATACAGGCCGTATGCATACCATTTCAACACTACATGATATTATTATAAACACATGCTACGTATATTCGATGCGCATAAATAATTTCTGATTTTGATTTAGTCTAGTACTACTCGTAGTAGTAGATGTGTGTTTTCACAATTAATTATAACTTACCTTAACGGTGAAGGAAGGCATCGTGATTAAACGTGTAGTCCGCCAACCCGCACTAGGCCAGCGTGGTGGACTAAGGCCAAAACCCTCTGAATGGTAGAGAGGATCCGAGCTCAGCAGTGGGACGTACATATATGGGCTGATGATAATGATGATGATGAAAATATTCAATGCACCCATAATGTTTCTACCTTGCCTTTAATTCTGCGAATTTTTTTAATGGCAACCACAAAGAACAATGACTTAACACGCTTTACATGCATCGTTTGTAATATATTTCGTAAAAAATATACACTGTCTTGTTTTGAACAGTGTAAGAACTGTTCAAGCCGGTAAGCAGTATATATCGGGGTAACGGCAACACAGGCGATTTGATTGCGTTTGATAAACGTTTCAGAGGTGATTTAGCTGTCGTGGAGTGTAAGAGACATTTGTTGGGATCACGACCGTATCTCGAACCAACCGTGAATTCTCGAGCTCTCATTTGCGTAATGTGATTACAAAAGCACATCTTTCGAGATAAAAGCGTAGGCTTTCTACGTAAGTAATGAATTTCGCAGTCTCATCCGAGAAAACTGAAAGCCTCATAATTGTAAGGGAAACGCACGTCGACCCGTGATCACATAAACGCCTTAAAAAATCCGCGCGCAAACCTACTCGCAGACATATAAAAAGAACTTTCGTTTCCACCTTAGTAATGCCGATGGGTACAATGTTCAGATAAGATTTTTACAAGTGTTTGTATGTATAGATAGGTTGTCTACAAATTTATTCACACTCCATTAATACACGTCGACGGACAGACGGTCGTGATAGATTAGTGTGCACGCTTTCTAGGTGCCGGTGAATTTGAAAAAAATACGCTTCAAATTGCTTTTAATAAAAATTCAAGGCTAATCCGGACGGAGCGCAAATATTAGCATGTTAAATAAACGCAATAATATAATATTCTAAAAGCGTTCCAGTCATTTAATGCCGGATATTTTAACAATTATGTACCCATGATAAATCTGAGTTTTATTCAAATGGTAACTGGAACAATAATTATCCATATTCTATTTTGTATTACATTTGCAACTGTAGTACTATACAAGAGCTAGATTATTATAACAATGACATCATCATCATCAGCCCATATATGTATGTATGTCCCACTGCTGGGCGCGAGCCTCCTCTACAGCTGTGAGGGTTTGGGCCTTAGTCCACCACGCTGGCCTAGTGCGGGTTGGCGGACTACACACCTAGGAAATTCCTAAAAACTTTTAGGTGTGCGGGTTTCCTCACGATGTTTTACTTCGACGATTAGTGATAATTCATTGTGAATACACACATAACTTGTAAAAGTCAGAGGTGTGTGTCTGGGGTTTTAACTCGCGATCGTCGAAATTCTCGACCGCGCGCCTAAACCTCGAGACCATCATTGCTATAATGCAATAACAATGACAATATTGTACAATTGCATCATCTGCTAATTAAATACTTCATGGTGAGTACCGGAAACATTGTCAGGCTCACCATGGTAAATTAGAAGTATAGGACATGAGTGAAATGTTGTAACGTACACCTTAAGTACATCTCTACCCAGTCTGTCAAAGGCACGGGCGTGACAATACATAGGCTGCCCCCGAACAATAGCAAACCACGTCTATAGTAGTCACACAATACGGAATACGCTACGATACACTTGAATCAGATAGTATGCGTATTAAAGGGACTTCATGGATAATAATATACGCAATCGTTGAAGATTTGACATGCTACGCGTTTGGACGTACGGATTAGAATACGTGTGTAATTGAACGCATCATTTCGTGTCTGAAACTAACAAATGAATTACGATATGTATTATCGCGGTAGATTAGAGATAAGCCGATATACCTATTTCTTACAAATTATCACGATTTAAACATATATATTTTAGGATAGCACGTAAGTATTTTTAGGTCCAACAACAAGTCCTACTGCATATGACCTGAGTCTTAACACTTTTCAAATAAAGAGAAACCTTGTGCATAACAATAGAATTTATTTAAACATTAGCTGTTAAACATAGCTGACGCGCATGTCGAACTTCAGCTGTGGTATAACGATTTGTCAATACACAGCTAACAGGACAAAAAGCAACAAACAGTTATCAACTGAAACTAGACGCAGTCAGTTTAACATAAATCAGCTTAGAAGTAAACGCAACTACACGGCCATAAAAATTAAATAACATTAACTACAAACGTAATAAAAATACCTCCATCCATTTAATTAATTCTAGATATTTGCATACCCTAGTTTACTGGCGTTTGTACGACAGTTTTATTTATTTCAACAACACATGTGACAAATTAGAGAACAATTACTATTGGCATTAAGACGTAAAATTAACTAACTGCAAACACGTGAACTATTGCGGAGTTATTTGTAGGATTATTATAGTTAACTTACTTTTTTTATGTCCGTGATAGAGTTTAAGCGTTTACATTTTCATAAAAAAATCGAATTTGTTTTTAATAACGTGATTTCATAGTACATAGGTACCTTAGACTCATATAATAATGATGCTTAAATAAATGTCTTCGATGAAACAAATTTGGGGCTCAACCTTTGTCAGCTTGTTAGAATTTACATAATTTTTCATGTAGTAGTTTTCAAATTATCCGTCAAAGTTAGTGTGACCAATAATTAATAAATAAATAAACATGTAACTCGCAAATTTTTTAATGCAATGTGCAAGTCAATACCCTCCTGAAAATAAATTTTTGCTGCGCATAAACACTCATAGAGAAAAATTAAGTGTATTATTGAACTGTATAAACAATTATGGGGTTCAAGCAACAATACCGACTGAACAAAAAGTGATAATAAAGCTTTTAAACTGTGTATATATACGAGTATCTACTAGTAATTGAATAACCGTAATAATGTGAATATATGCTACTGTTTAAACTGCATTTACATCAAGTGCATTGTCATGATTTCGCTGTACCAGGAAAAAAGTCGAAATTATAGGTACACTGTTATTGAATTGTCGTAAACTTCGTTGACTTTTAAATCACGACGGTGGCCCGCAGTGACTCGTAATGAAAAACAGTTGTGTAAAAAGTTTTCGCAATAAAACATCTTCCAGACACTTCTGCTGGAGCGCAAACGACAACAAGGTGTCCGTCTACCTACCTGTTAAAATTAGATCGAATAAATCATGCGTTTCTTTTAACCGCCCCCATTTTGCTCTTTTGAAACTTTTTACTTTACCAGCAATAATTATATAAATTTGAAACAGATTAATATAAAGGTGAACATCTGTTTCTGAAGTACTTAAATGTTAATAAATGTTTTGGGTCAGGTAAAATTAAAGATAATGAATTTTAGGTTCATACTGGATTTTATAAAATCCAATAATTCGCACAATATTCCTCCTACTCTTACTTGTAAGGTTTTACAAAAATATACATATTTCTTAGAATTATAAATAAAAAGAAAACAATATTTTAGTTAGTTTTAAAATGTAATTATTATGGCAACACTGTCATTAGAATAGTGGGGTAGTTGAGAATTAATAAAAAGTCGAGAAAATAATAAGTAGGGCAATTGGCCATTGGGAAGAGGAACAGAAAAGACGTTGGATAAGGACGAGACGGAGTAAGTCAGATGGACACAGTGTAATTGTACATAAAAAGTGTATAATAAACTTAACAAAGTTCAGACGGAGTTTCATTGAATACGCCCAGTTGTAATGGAGTCTTACATCTCAGAAGTGCCGATACCCAACGTAAGTAATAACTAATACTTATTTCTGTTATATTTCTATACTAGCGGTGCAATGTTGATGCTAAATATACTACTGGTACCGCCGCAATCGCTATGTCCTTGCATTTTAAATCTGTAATATCTTCGGAAATATTTATTTGAATTACATGCTGTAAAGGACCATATTGATTTATATTAAATGGACAATGTATTTAAGGTACTTAATTGGATAAGGATTAATACTGTATTGCTTAAAATCACTTTGTAAATAAGCCATTTTTCCTGCAAAATGTAAAGGATAAAAAACTGGTTATTGTGGGTTATCCTTAAGAGATAGACATATACCATCGCGGACCTTTTTATTGACCTTTTTAAGGTGTACAATACTGTAGTACATTATTTTGATTTATCTCGTGGGATTCAGCCAACGTTTGCAATGTTAGCGCAAAAATGTTTATTTACGACATCACATTAGAAACCTCTAAATTTTTCAATGTTTCTCTAAAATATTATGCATGTATTATACATATAAACCTTCCTCTTGAATCACTCTATCTATTAAAAAAAAAACTGCTTCAAAATCCGTTGCGTACTTTTAAAGATTTAAGCATACATAGGGACAGACAGCGACAGCGACTTTGTTTTATAATATGTAGTGATGATTAGGACTATTGATATTTTTATATTTTAAAATATATTGCATCTTATATTGTATGAATTAAAAATCAGTTAGAGAAATTTTATAAAAATAAAAATATACATATACCCTTATCTCACATGTGCTCGTGGGTTCATTTTGTTTGCTTCATGAATGTATATGTAACAAGTTTAGTTGAACAGGTGTATACCTACTAAGCCATAATGTCTTGTTTCGAGTCTTCCAGAGCGAACGGTAAAACGAGCAGGATAAAAATGCCTTAACAAAACCGTATGAGCCGCCGAAATGAAGCCGTGCTCGCAGCCGCTGCCGCCAGGACCAGAGCCGAGCAAAACGGCTAGAACCGGAGCTGCAACTAGTCGAAAGGTTGGAACAAGAGCTGCCGCGAAAGTATGAGATTCTTTGAGAATGCGAACTATCTTCGTCAGAGGAGCATCGCGAGGTCGGCGTCTCGGCGCGAACGACTACACGAGGAACGAGAACGCAAGCATCGCAAGGATCATAGCAGGTCATGTAATCCCTCTTTTTCCGCTAATGATTTGCTAAGATTATTACAATTCTTGAAGCGTGGTCAAGATTATCAGTCGTTATCACAGAACGCATAATCAACTGAATTTTAAATTACACAAGAACATTATTTTATATTTTGACCCTATAACTAATAAAAATAACAATTATATATATTGTTGAAGAAAGTAAATGAATGAGTTTCTGTATATGGTTGAGATACGACTATGTTTCATATATCAGTACAGATACTGCAAGGATTGGCCAAAGCCGCGACGAGTTAAATTTAATTGTGTTCACGTGGCAAGAGTGGCAGTAAAGGCAATAGCCTAATAAATATATTAGCGCCTTTCTATAGGAATGGCCAATACTCAGAGGATATGATAGACTGAATGAACCTATTAGACTAATTACTATGAGAAACCAGCATTCAATGTGTCTAGGAGTACATGACAGGAAGTATCTTACTCAAGATATTTCTGTTTTAACTGTAAGTAGGGACATCCTTATTTCTGATTCCTAAAACTCTTGGTAAAATTTGATGCATGCAATACGATCAGGGGGTAGATGTACTCTTGACTCAAATACTGACTGCGTAAATGCCAGTTTTGTGTAGAGTTGTAGATGTTAGGTTAGTCTATGCTAATAGGACAGTCTTTCACGGAACAACCACACGTCATAAGTTTACAAAAAAAAACGCATGTAGCTTAGTTTTGAATATAGTTACTGAATTGCGTTAGTTACACTCATAGAGTTCTATTAGCGTTAGGTTATTTACTGAATATTACTGACTACTGGCTAGTAAATTGGCGTTTTTTTATATTTACTTCGTTAATCAGAGTGAAACAATAACTCCTTGTAACTGCTCATATTTATTGCGAAAGAATTTTGTCTGCCGTGCTGAAAGGATTAATGGAAAAGCTCGTTAACGGGAACCTTTGGGAAACGTGAAAATAATGTTACAAGTATTTCTAATGAGGTTTATAGAGAAACGGCTACAGCTCGTGGAAACTCTATTCGTACAGATAAACTAGACTTATTGATGTCTTACACTATTTTAAGTATTACCGCCTCAAAGCTCAGTAAGTTACGGTTTAGTGTAGTACCCGTCACGGAGAATAGAAAGCGTTATACTACGTTTGTTACTTCGTACGGATAATACGAGTTTAAGCGTATGCCGTTTGGGCTAGCATATTCTTGGCTTGGTACGTTATATTAAGCCTACGTTTCGTCAATATATATTGAAGATTTGTTAATACATGGTCAAACTTGAGTGATGTTAAATACACATTTGAAGATGTGATAATGTTGATCGAAAATGCGTATTATTACTTTATTATACATATTTCGTATTATACATATTATTACAGTTACTTTATTTCTTATGTGTTCAATTTTTATAAAATAATATTGATTATCTCTGATATGAAGTAAGCTGTGGAGGAGTTAAGCCGGGTTGCGCCAAAGTCTAGTATAGTGTAATAGAATTTCCACGTGAATGAAAGAATGCTTTAACAGTGTTTAGCTTTGATAAAGTTTTTAAAATAGACAGTAAATTAATAAGTTGTTAATAAAACAGAATGCACGTACAAATGTCGGTCTTATCACTTTAAGCGATCTTTTCCAGACAACCATAAGGTGAACATAGCAGAATTTTTGTTGGTGCATAAATAATTTTGTATATACATAAATACAATACAATAAATAATAAGTTCTAAATAATAGTATTTGAAAATTATAGTTGAAATACAAGAAATAATAATAAGCAATAAGCAGCAATATATATTATGTTAAAGATAAATGTTTATTTAAAAAATTAAAAAAATATATATGAAAGAAAAAGGCACGCTTTATATAAATTGGCAATGCATTCCAAAGTCTTAAAGCTGGTATAGAAAAAGAATTATATATCATAGAAGGAAGAGGAATGGATAGGAGTCCTTATTTGTTAGGAGTTAGTAGAACGCAGAGACCGAGTATTAGCGACATACAAAAGACGATTTTATATAGAAGAGGGAATAATAAGGCAGTAAAGTCTTTTAACCGGTAGCATACTCAATAAATTAATTTAGTATACTTGTTGAGAAAATATTTAATGGCGTGCAGAATGTAAGAGACTACCTTCTAAATTTTCATAAGTCCTTTGATTACTCGAATCGCTAAGCGCTATTTGCTCTTATTTTATGAATTTTATTGTGACCTACTCTATCGCGTAATCTATTTCCTTAAAGATAACTGAGAATCATGTGAAATAAATATCAGCCGAGATAAGTACCTAGGTATTACTTATGACGTTTGGCTTTTGACACTTAAATTGGGAGAGTTATGTAGGGGTCGCACTATTTTTCCTATAATGATACGAGACGAAATTGAATTGCAAGAAATAATTATATCATACGCGATAAGATTGTTCAATAATTGTATTTGGAAAACAATGATTCCATGCGGTGGGTAGTCGCAAATGGCGCGCACTGGCAAATAGAATGTGTCGAGAAGTATTTAGGGCTAGAAAATACTCTTAGGGGTGAATCGTTTTGTTAAGAAATAAATTCCAAAACAAAAAGCAGATTTGCTGTTTCATATATTCCATATTGGTCACCTTCCGTGAAATTAAATCCGTAAGGAAAACTAATTCCTAAAAAGGATTAATGCATTGTAAGACATACTTTATACCTTCAGTGGTTTTGGTAGGCTGATTAGTCACAGAGATAGTTGTTTTACTTCCCATCTCTTTAGAATATTTTGCCTTAATAAAGGTTGAATGATTTAAATACAGTGGCAATACCACCAAAATCAAATGGACAAGTTGAGTGATACATTGCCAATAAATGACAGTTAAAATAAAAATGTGATTAAGATTGAACCTTTTTGATACCTGTTATTTTAACTAATACCTGATAATTGTAAATGGTTGAAAATCAATTGATATTATGTGAATATGAGGTGTTATATGTCCAACCCGCACTGGGCCAGCGTGACTGAGGCCTAAACCTTCTTATTTGTGGAGGGGGCCCGTGCAAAGCAGTGGAACGTGATGATATGATGATATTATGTTGATATGTTTATATGATAATATGTTGATATGATGATATAATGATATGTTGATATTATAATCATGTAATTATGTGATGATACGATAATACGATGATATGATGATATGATGATATGATGATATGATGATATGATGATATTATGATGTGATGATATAATGATATGAATAAGAGATATGCAAACTTTAAAAAAAAAAAATGTTTTTGTTGCAGGTCTGGGAGCGAGAATTGAATTGGTTCGCACCCTGACTAATGAATGATATACAAAATCCTTGAGAAGTGATTGGTTCAAGGCAACAAAACGACAACTGAGAAGTGATTGGTTCAGTTGATGTGAAAAACGTCCTTGAGAAGTGATTGGTTCAAGGCAACAACATGACAACCGAGAAGTGATTGATTCGGTTCAATATGACAATAGCAAGCAGCATAGCTACCAAGAATTGATTGGTTTGGTAAGAAGTGATTGGTTCAGGGTAAACTAATGGGCGTTTGAACCATGAATATATATTTGAAAGGTACATAGCGTACATAGATCTTTTAAAAGTTATAGCTTTAATTTGCAAGGTAATTCCATATTTTGAATGGGGTTTTATTTTTTTAAGATAAATTCAAATTTGATTGATTTTATTAAATTACAAAATTAGTTTTTCGGCATTAGTTGACGGCCGTTGTGTAAGGTTATCACTTGATGCGTGTATGAGGACATACACGTCGTCAGGATGGTCGAGTGTAAGGTTTTACAAAAATATACATATTTCTTAGAATTAGAAATAAAAAGAAAACAATATTTTAGTTAGTTTTAAAATGTAATTATTATGGCAACACTGTCATTAGAATAGTGGGGTAGTTGAGAATTAATAAAAAGTCGAGAAAATAATAAGTAGGGCAATTGGCCATTGGGAAGAGGAACAGAAAAGACGTTGGATAAGGACGAGACGGAGTAAGTCAGATGGACACAGTGTAATTGTACATAAAAAGTGTATAATAAACTTAACAAAGTTCAGACGGAGTTTCATTGAATACGCCCAGTTGTAATGGAGTCTTACATACTATTGGTCCCTTGTCGTCTAATGTCAGCAATGTACCTAAGAATAAATATTTGTTACCATGAGCAATTGTTGACTTTCAAAAATGTGTGAGAAAAATAAACGAGAAAGATGTAAATGGGGCTGAACCAACCAAATCTTATCCTGCATCCGTATAAGAAGATATAGTTCCACATGCAATATTCTTTTTATATTACTACGAAAAAAAAAAACATAATTAAAATAGAATTTGCAAGGAATTTAAACAATGAAAATCCTCAATAACTCATGGAACCTCATAGACCTATTTTACTGATTACTTTACTTCAGGGTTCTATGATACAGCTTTATTAATGCTGTCGAACCGGCTTATTCAGGCTGTCGTGAGAATACGCTACATTGCGGCTCGAACTGTTGTAACTAACATAAATTCAGCCCCGGAGGAATGACGTCTCTTGAATTAGTAAAGGAACTAGAATAAGGATTGCTTGACTAGAAAAAAATCCTAAGAAGCCTCGGTTTTGAATCTAGGTAAATCGTAGATATTTTAATCATTTTACATTTTTAGGTATTTATCAAAAAGTAATAAATAATTCTTCTTTTTCTGTTTTGACGAGTCAACATGACTTTTTAGAGATGGCATAGTAAAATGAGCAATTTTCCATGCCGAAAAAATGCAATATATTAAATACTCATGAATAATTTTAATTATCTTTGTTATCGTTATGGTTTCTAATGCAGACGAAGCAGTAATCCGCTTTTGTATTATTATTTTTATTTCACGGCTAACGCGTAGCAAATTTTGTAAATGATATTTCTTTTGCAATTGTTTTCTTTAATTAAGTAAATAACCATTAAGATAAGCTTCTTTTGTTCTAAACTCGGCAATGTAGACTAAATTCGATCAATGTTTCCACATCGTTTCTCGCTGGTCGGTATTATTTTTTGGACTCCACTGTGCTTACCATCAGGTACAGCGGAGTCACTTTGCCGTGCCAAAAAAAAAATGTTTAGAAACCTGACCTAATCTATACGTGTACAGAATAGATAAGTATGTAAAATACCATTTTTAAATGACACATGATTAACGGGAATCTGTGTTAATTACCCTTAATGACTAGATAACAATACTCAATATCCCTAATCAACTGAAACAGAAGAATTAAGAGAAATTTGTCAAAATAGTATTTTTAAGTTATCTTAAATACTTCTCTTAGAAATTGAAATCATCGCGAATTGGTTACGAATTCATTGCTATGGGTCTGAACAAATGCATGTCTTGTAAATTATTCTAAATTTAGAATAGGAATAAATGTTAAAATTATTTTGGTCCGTAGTTTACCATGATGTGTCAGAAGTTAAGAATAGTTACAGCATGTGTCACGAGATGGCTCTATATTAAGGTCCCATTGTGTCTAAATTGCTCTAATACCGCTTTATAGACATACTCCAGGCAAAGTTCTAACAGGGTGAATTTGTTCGAAATAGCCGCTATAAACTTCTGGTTAAAAAAACACAACTGTAATCCACAATAACGAAAACTTTATTTATTTAAAAATAAAATATGGGTTTATCTAGGCCAGCGTGGTGGATTAGGTTTAAACCCTCTCAATGGTATGGGAAGAAAACATATAATTTTTTTTTAAATATATTCAATCCGAAACCTTTCTGACCCATTTGACACTTACATTTACCATAGGCATCGTCAATCTGTCAATTATATTGGAGCACATAGGCAGCTTTAACCTCTTACTTTTGTGTTACAGTGATGCGCGCGCATCTTAAAATTTCATTGTCATCATAAATTCATGACGCGCCTAAAGAAGTAGTATAACTTCAAAAGTGCAACCTTGTAATTATAAATCTCGACTGCTTAATACATAATTGTCTGGTTAAAAAAAAAACAACCAGCTTGTTTAAAAAACTACTATTCTTTTATTCTCAATTCTTCTTATTTATAATTTTCAGTTATATACTCATATGTCTTATTTAATTAATAGTAGTAAAATACTTCCTCATCACCGGCATCCATCTTCACAAATCAAGTGATCCTCTCGAATATAACAGTTAATACCAAAGTCACTGGAAGTGACGAAATTAAGCAACAACTATCTCCGAATTCCGCAGTCTATGCCACTTCAGCCACATCATAAAAACTTTCATACATAACTTCATTACGAGTGATGGCAACGAAATTAAGTCACGTCCCTATTTCGACAACCCTTAATTACACGGCACGTTCTGTTGTAAAAAATTGCCAGAATTACGAAGGCGCTAAAATATATGAATAAATAAATTTATCGACACCCTCCAATTACCAAATCCCCGTCGTTTCAAACTTTGTCACAAATGTACTACTTTAGAAATGTGATACAGTACGCGCTGTGTATAAAATTAAAATATTTGAACTTTGCTTTTCACCTTTCATTTTAGCTGAACGCTCGCGTAAAATTGTTTCATATTTCACTGCCGTTAACAACGTAAAATGAACAAGAGAGACTCAACTTGAAATTTCGGTGTAGTTTTGCACGTTGCAACAGCCAACCTGTCAAACGACTCGCACAGATCTCGGCTGCAAATTGTATAAATGAAAGCGGTTATCGCAAATTATTTAACTGCAACATTCGGCACGAGGCCAGCGGACTGTACGTCGAATTTTACTAAACTATTCAGGTCGAGAAAGCCGCAGTAGCTCAGTAGTTCACAGCTCCAAGTTAAACTTTTGCCCAAAAATACTTTTTTTAGTGGAAAGCCTCTTTCTATTTATACGGGCATGTTAATTATTTCGCTATAAATATCTTCTGTTTGGCAACATTCCGCTACTCCGGCACAGTTTCCAAACAATAACAAGGGGTGGTCAGCATCGGCCTTAAGTGGCTATTGTTCAGAACCAACTGTATAAGCTTACGGCAGCAAATTCAGCGGGAAATATCGACAATTTACATTTACTTCTTAATTAGCGGTGAGGGCTTAATAGCTTATTTTATATAGCGGCCTGCTGCTTGGAGCGATTTAAATCGAAAGCACTTTATCTGGCGTTGAAGAATTAATAAAAGGCATTGTTATAAAATTATGTACCTGATCGACAAGTAAAGATATTTTTATGTTTTATAAGCAAGAACTGTTTCTTTTATAAATTTCCATTGTCATCTTTGTAACCAAGTCGTTAAGTATCACCTGGGGTATTAAATTCTGCCAAAAAACAATTCAACATAGTATTACAAAAGTGAGTTTTATCAGCTATTGAATGCCCTACTAAATAATACACAAACACAGGTACATATGTACATACTCACGCTTGTGTTTACGAAAGAGTAGCCGGAGGTGCAACTTTGTACGATTTATCCACACAAGACCAGATCGACGGATCAAGGCTGTAACCTCTCTCCGTTAGAAAAACCCAACGTTATTATTAAAACTATTTATAGGCAGAACTTATTATATTTACTAAGTGGTTATAATAATGTACTTTCTATTTATAGCATTTTGACCCTTATTATACAAAAGCGTGTAACAAAAGATCTGTATTGGGCACACAAACAGACGTGTAATCGATACGCGTTCCCACACGGTGCGACGGTAGTATTTTTTCTGTTCATACACCACAAATTTTCTCCAAACACGACATGTCTCCTCAAGCACTTTATGACCGACCTTACACAGAACATAATTTATTTTTAATCTTATTGCTCACGTTTCAGCTCACGTAAAGCTGCCGTCATAAAAGTTCACCACGTCCAAATTGGAAACAGTTCATGTCGCTTTGCCATAATCTATTTCTCAGTCCTTCAAGTAACATATGTTATTCGTTTGACCTCTATGAATTAAGTCCATTACCCGTAACCACTTAAACATTTTACTAATATGACAACGTGAGTAAAACTTTTATAAGATTTGTCTTTGAGTTTTTCGATGAGTATGAATGAAACTAAAACTTATATGTACTCATATTCGTAGTTTTATCTATAAATTGTGGATAACGGTTTGCAGTTACTGCCATGGCAGTATAAAAAATCCGCAGTTGATATCGATACGTTTTAGTAGAAAAAAATGTTTTATACAAACCTTTTTCATACCAATTTATTCATAAAAATAAACGCATTCATAGAAGTAATAACCGTAATTTGAAATACTTTCCTTTTACAATTATGGGTAAAAAGGCATAATGTTCAATGCTATATATGCATATTATTTTAACCACTTAACTACCATTTGAAATTTTAAGTCGGCAGATCATTGTAGTGATCGTACAAATTGCTTGTTACGAAGCGGACTGTGAGGCCCTCGTGTATCGGGCATTTAGAATAATTGCTGTATTCGGCTTAAGCTACGTAACAAGCCCGTCGAATACTATCGAAACTTAGCAATTATACCCAGGGCATAAATTTCACAAACAAGCAAGACAGTAACAAGAAAATAAAGGACGTATAACAGAACACGTGACCCTCATCAAAAAAGCTAACGTGACCCAATAAAATGTTATACGAAACTAGCAAACCATTTAATCGTTTCCCCTTTTTGTGTGAGTATGTTAGGCTATGACCTAAGCCCATTAATGTAAGCGCCCCAAGTTCTCTTCAATGAATCACAAACGTAAACTTTATATTAATTCACGATTCTTAAGAAGATTAGTCAGAAACACATTAGTAAACAAATATAAAACAAGATAAATATTTTAGGTTTTGTTTGTTTTATAAACGAAATTAAGCGTTCGTCGCTTAGCGTGTTTGTCCGGGGCAAAGTACGTCTGCCCTAGTTGGCCAACTTTGGAAAACTTGGCATTGAGTTATAGATTCCCAACAGCCTTCGCAATACTTGTTTTGTTCGCTTTGATCGTAAACAAAGATATACTTTTGAGGTCTCTTTCATCGATATATACCTTAATATATCACAGCAGGGCGGCATAAATGTATCGCGTGACCAGTGATGAGATTCTTTCACCACGGAATGCTTTGTTTGAACTGCACTGGTCTTCCCAATACCATCAATGTCGATGCCTTTACTTTACCGTACTTTGTCATATATAAATTTAAAAATAAAATATCCAATCATACCAGTATTTTCAAACATTAAATATTCGAATCGTCGAATTCGGAATATTTTATATAAAGCCTTACCATTTAAGTACATTTGTAGTATAGTATTGTTTTCAGAAACTTTAAAACCAGTTTTTAATCATACTATAACGTTTTATAAAAAGCCTTTATTTTAAGTTATGCTTACCAAGATAAACGACTACAATCATATTTTTTTATGTTTAATTACTTAATTATTAAATTAATATTGCATAGGCGAATATGATCTTATAATTGTGGATGATAGAAAAGAGTGGAATATACTTATAAATACGGTTCGGTTTGAGAATTACAAATTCTCACTCAGACAATGTGGTAGAGGTAGGCCAAGATTCTCTCTTAGTCCGAAGAGCAACGAAAAAGAGAGCAAGCAAGCAAGAGAGAAAACAAACAAGTGTTAACCCATGATCCATTTGTGTTGCGCAATTATTTTTTATACCTCGCAATTAACACTGAACTCTTCAAAACGTTCGCAAGGCTGCGTTCGGTATTTGAAATAAAAAATATTGAACATTAATTAGAATAAAAAAAATACTTAAAAATAACTGCTTATTTTGGGAATTTAAACGTATGAATTATTTTAATTTGTAAAAAAACCATTCTAATATTCTGTGTAGTAGTTAAAATACCTAAATCCAACGTGTAAAAATAAAGGTTCAAAAACCTAGCTAATTTTTTCTTCAAATATATTTGATTAAAATCAAGCCACATAAAGTATTACAGTCAAAATTCGAGTGTCTCCATACCTGGAAAATTAAAATCTTAATATTTTTATTTTCTTGTATTTATAACGTGTTTTTGAAATATCACTTGTATTCCGTGTCCTCTTACTTCAGTTTTAAAATATAGTTCTTGAAGCTCCTGAGACAAAGAAAGACCTAACGATATCACATTCAACATTTGTCACAAGGTTTGGCTGCAGGCGAACACAAAGGAATCCGTATACAATGCCGAAAACATCATGCATAATACTTATATTTACTAAAAAAACTAAAATTATTTGAATTTACATAATATCATACGTTACAGTCGTCGTTCACAAAGACATGTAAACGTAAATTAATACGTTAATATATTGTTGTTTGTAGTGACACTAAGACCGAAGTAGGTCAAGATTTTGTGTTTTTTCATGCGTTCGTGATCCGCTATCTAAGGTCTCAAGTAGATGGGCCGATAGTGTCCCGCCATAAAAAAAACTCGGATGTAGGACGCGGGAGTCACCGCTCACGTCCCCTCACCTTCCGTCCTAGTTTATAGACGTGTCCCCCAAACCGCAATTTATACCGTCCTCATCAAGGTTGAGCCGTAAATTAATTGACCCCACTTCAATCTGTTTGTACTTTCAACGTACCTGTATATTTATCAGAAATCGAAGTTGAATGCAAGCAAAATCAGGTCAGTTATTTTTCCACTAAGCAAATACAAAACCACGTTATTAAAGCTTTTGCCGCGGTGTTTTCGGCTTCAATCACCCATTGAAATGTAAACTTTTTGACATTAAAACCCGAACAAAGATATTTTGCCGCCTTTAAAATAAATATCCTGTTTACTTTTTGAAAGGACGAAACATTTCTCAGTTTCATTTAAAGGTAAATCCAAAGAACAGATCCCTCTGTGTAAAAACTGATTTACTTCACTAACTTTCAGAACACGTAACCTCGTGACTATAAAAGGGAGCTTCGCTAAAATTGTCAGGCCCTAATCACAGATTTTAGACTATTATCACTGTCCCTTTGGGTAAATTTATATGTTCGTAATATGCATACGAAACAACAAAATATTCTATACAAAATTGTGTCTGGGAAAAGAACAGGTAGGCTGTTGGGTAATTAGTGTTGGCTCTTATGGACAACGGCTACTTTTAACTTAATTAATTTAAACAACGTTCGCGCGACACGTTTGATTATTATAATTTCGGCTGATCAACAACAAGACAACGTACAAACCAGTATGAGTGATTGAGTATGATTTTACATAGAATATAAAATAACTCCGCAATAATTACTAAATCTTCTGGTTTGTAAAGAATTCATTTACCATTTGAATTAAGTTACATTAACAAAAGAAAGTTCGCTTGCATATTTACAATCCATTTCACAAAACAGCGCGGCAGTGGTTAGGTTTTTCAAGCTACAATTAAAATCAATTCCTATTAAACGTAAACAAAAGGTACTGGAAGAACACAATACAAATGGCAGTAGAGCAATAAAGAGATCGTTTATGGCGAGTAGGTACGTAAATACTAATTCGCTTTCCTTGCATTGAGGTTTTAGAAGCGCTCCAGGTCAGTTGACTACGACATCGAGGGACACAGCACGTAGTCTATACGAAATTATTTACCCCGAGTGAGGCCGCTTCGAGCGACTTAAGGAAAATATAAAACGAAAATAACTTACGCCTAAGCCGTGTGCCCGAGTTTTTTACATTAACACGGAAAGGCTGCAAATAAAATGTTTATTTTAAATAAACGCTCCTGAGATACTCTCTGCGCTATTTTATTGTTTTCTCGCACAAATGCGACACAACGTTAAAGTAACCCCGCAAATGGTTGCGTTTCCTGTTACTGCTTTAATTATTTCTAGCAGTTCATTTCGAACAATGCTCTCTCCCTCACCCTTGCTCCAATATTGAAACCAGTAAAGCTCGTATTAATAACGTCATAATCTGTTCTCTGCTTCGAAATCCTGTTTTACAGCACACTCGAACGGTGTAGCGCGGTGTGTACATATGGACGGCGATTCAATTGTTCTGAAGGGTGGAGGAAAATAGGCGTTTTGTATATTAGCTGATACAAGTTCCGTTCATTCCGTACATGTGTTCCTGTGCTCGCGCACGTAGGCGAGTTGAAACCGTGTTACCACCGCAACGCTCCCGATATTAAAACTATAAAGTGTCGCCCGCTACCAATTCGCACATCCCACTCGATTCACGACCTGTAACCGTAATTAGTTTTTCTTGAGGTTTAATCCACAATCTATTTGTGGCTTAACTTTTTCGGCAATGTTTATTCTATTGTTGTGCTGAGAGAGGTCTGGCGTTACAAATACTTTATTAACTTAACAGTGAATTTGAACTTTACGAATTTGCATTGTAAGAACTTTTTCTAATTATTTAGAATTGGTTTCATAATAAATTCCGTTTATGACATATAATCAAACAAAGTGAGCATGGATAAAGATTCTGCTACTAGACATAATCATATCATCATCACTTTATACTTTTAGACGTTATAATGTCTAGGCTGTCTACGCTTGCCGTAGACTGAATAGACAGGAGTTACTAGACTTCACATCTCTTCGAATTTCTTATAGCACTCCTTACCCGAATTTATAAATACACACAAACTTTATTTCGAAAAAATTGCTTTGAGCTCGAACTATTAGCCACTTTAATGACATGTGATGGCAATTTACAAAAATATTAAGATTAAACAAATGAAAGACAAATGCATATTTAAATGAAAAATAATATGCGTCTTTTTGTCACTCTACAGAGACTCACATGTAGATCTCCAGGGTAAGTACAGCGAGCAAGAACTGGGTGAACATAAAATGACTAAGTTATAGCTCTCAGAAGACGTATACACTCGTAAAAGTTTGAAACGGAACATCTCGCAGGAAAATAATCAAATAGAAATCGACAATTACAAATTTACATAAAAACGATCATATTAAATAGATTTGTTTTGTTACGCAACTGTTTGTGTGGTAAAAGTATTTACTACTAATGTTGGTTAAATAAGAACAAGTGTCGTAAATGTTTATTACTTAGTTGGTACATACGCGGCCGTTAGAAGGTCGGATTTGTAGCACCCACATACTAAAACTAATCCCGTGACCCTTCTTGATGTTTTATTTATCCTTTAAGTGAAGTTACTTATTTTATGAATATAGTTCTTTATTAAATTTCTAAAGCACGTTAATAATAGATATAAAACATACACCTCTGAATGAATAACTTTCAAAGAAATGAACAATTAAATTTCAATTCTACTCGTACAGCCCAACCAATTATATTAGATTCGCTTGTTATTGTAGTAAATTCTTTGTTTAAATTTTCTTGCAGAGCAAGTAAAACCTCTTTTGTTCTGAGCAAAACGGTTTCGCAACAAAAAGGTTTTCAACTAACGTTTGAGTGGAGGCACTGAATTCAGCGGTGAAATGAGATACATTGACAATATGAAACTTTCAAGGATCCTATTGCTTTAATACCGGGATAATGATCCCTACTTAGTGAAATGGATTGTGTCGGCTCATCTTTTTCCTTTTTTATCCGTTTAAAGTAATATTACTATCCGAAACTTATAAATAATCTTATAATCTTTGTTTGTCACAACTCGTCCTTGGTGGAATTACGGTCCCTGCGAGACTGCCATAAAAACAAATTGGAATAAAATAAAAATATTGAGACCATTTAAATTATTGAGATTAATATTGTAAGTAAACCTGCTTACCTTGACGTATCCATGAATTTCTTAGGTATGTGGATTCTATGTATGACAGCGTGGTGAATTGATGTCTAACATGTCTCAAGCGTACATGTCAAAGCCCGAATCCAGCAAAATAGTGTTAATTTTATATATCTGCCTAGTTTTAAAAGGAAATCTTCCTTACCGTACCTAACTGTGGGCTGCTGCGTGTTACGGAAATCCTTACATAAATTCCTTGAGTATTACATGATACCGCCTTAGAGAATACCTAATATTTATTATGGTCATATTATAAGCCCAGTGCCAGGAACTAAGCTAGGGTTTGCGTGTATTGCTATTGCCAAATGTCGATAACCTTGGCAATTGCCACACGTTACTAAAACGCAAAGGCAAACAAGTGATTTTATTAGGCCACTATATGAAATCGCTTCCTTACGTAAAAATAGATCCACTCCTTTTTAATATGTACCCTAGTGCAGCGCCTTTTACTATATTACCTGAAGCCTGCTTATTCTTGGAATACGATAGTTATTCGTAAAAAAATATAGTTTTCTAACTTAAATACATATGACGTAGCATATGTAAAAGTTTCGCCGGCAAATGCGAGTAGGTGTCGGAATAATACAATGGAGAACGATACACCAAGAAACTGTATCAAACTAACACGGCTAACAGACTCGAGACAAACACTTGAACATATGTACCTACGAACAAATATTTGCCTCGGCGGAAGAACTGAGCTCATGACTTATTGAAGTTCGACCTCAGAGTTGCTTGTAACCATCAGTTACTTGTAATATGTACCTACTGTGTTTCTAGTTGGAGTAGATAATACTGAGCTATTATTTAGAGAATATTCCGAAATTTAGCCAATATATTTTTATTTCATGTCATCTAAATATTCTGTCTCGTAATAAACCTTTGCAATATGTAATTAATTATACAACTAAATTATAATTTACTCATTTTGCATACCATGATCTTGTAATAAAATTCAACGGTTATATTAGTTTTGCCATTAACCAAACAATCGTATGTTAATTCATATAGACGCCATAATGACGGTATATACATACATACATACATAAACTCACGCCTGTATTCCCCGAAGGGGTAGGCAGAGGTGCATTTCTGCACCCACATTTCGCCAGGTATGTATCAGCCCCACGTAATAGGGGGCGAGCCTATTGCCGTTTTTCGGGCACATTTCCAGACTCCGTGCTGTTACTGAGAATTTCCTAATGGAAAAACCCAATAACACTTTGCCCGACCCGGGAATCGAACCCAGGACCTCTAGATCGCACGGCACATACTTGTACCGCGAGACCACGAGGCAATTAATAATACTAAATGGTCACGAACATGTTATCATTGCCTCGAAATATTTTAACCCTCACAACATGTATCCTAAGATGGCGTTAATTGATGAAACCTACACATCTAGAAGAGTCCAAATGAGTAGTTAATCTTAAATCTGACAGCCCCGTGGCGCAGTTGGCTAGACACCAGCTTGCGAAACGAGAAGCTGCGGTTTCGATCCCCGCACCGAGACAAATGTTTGTGTGATCCACAAATATTTGTTTCGGGTCTGGGTGTTTGTGAGACCGAAAAGTCTCTCGTAGGTTTTGATACCCACGACACAGGACTTGTATCCTAGTGTGGGGTCGGAACTATCTATGTGACTGTTGGATGTATTTATTTATTTATAAATTTAAGTACCTCCATCTTTATAATTCTTACGTATCAAACCTGTAGAGATAAGAGAGAAGGAAATGTTTACATACATACATCTACCTATGTATATACCTAGAGCCAACTGCTCTGTAATGTATTCGACCTTAAACAACTGTAAATAGAAGATAAAACTCAAATACTCTATCTGATTTATTTCCACTCCAATGCTCCATAACTTGCTCAAAGATCAGTCTTTCATATTTTCTAGTTAACCTGATCCCACACACACTATCTAAACTTATGCAACAGTCTGACGTCTTAAAACGGCAATACAATCAACAATAGAGCAGATAACACTGCGGACTAACGTTATTCTACAACGACTTTAATATTGTCATCGTTTCCGACTATTCACTACAAGCAACAATGCTCAGACGTTCCTTTAAATACAATTTAATCTCGCAGGAATTCAATTTCCAACAAAAATACGTAGCTCTGTCCTACACAGAGAGCAGCCTCTTGTCAAAGGTAACAGACCAATAGTGGTACTTCCATAGCAGCTCAAAAGCCCAGCTTGCAATAAAAAAAGTCCGAATAATAATCTTTAAGCTTTAAACCTTTATTGAACAAAAGCAATTTGACATGCGAATGAGAATAAACAGCCCCACAATAAACAATTATAAACTAGACATTACACGATTAAGGTATATCGCTTTTCGGCTTCTAGGGAAGTACCGCCACTGCAACAGACGGTAAGCCGTATCAGAAACTATTAAAAAAATTACACTAAATTGGCCATTAAATACATTAACACTGACAACTGCGAACTGCTGTCTAAAACTCTTATTAATATGAGCTACACCTGCGCTGTACAAAACGTAAAACGCATGTGTTGATAATTTAGTGTGACGGCCCATAAAGAAAACCTGTGGCGCCTAGTTCCTCTATTTACTTAGTCAAGGATACTTTGAATTTTTTATTACAAGTAAACTCTGCTTTTCAGTCACAATGTGCTTGTTTCTAAAGGTCTGTAATTCAATATTTTTCTGTTTATTAAATAGTTGTTTTTTTTCTCTCTAATTTTGAACGGCGCAAAAAATCGAAGAGGCTATTGGAGTTGGAAAAATCGTATATATTAGTACTTTTAGCTGGCTTATGATAATAAAATTAATAAAGAACTTTGTATATTATCCCGCTTATTTATTTCTAATTGTACGAATTATATTATTTTCCAATGATCAAAGAAATGAAAACGTTCGTATCAGCGAGTTATTTAATAGCTTCATGTAATTAAACCTTAAAATAACCTGTAGAATGTTACGCTTTGCACGTTAATTAATTTATTGCCGGAATTAAAATATTATACGATGGTTTGTTTGAAAATGAGACTCGGTGGTTGTAAATTCATTAAAATCAATCTCGAAAGCATTAACCATGGCTAATTTAAACAACCTCGCATTTGTCCTTTGCGTTCTGCGTAACACAAAATGGAAAATATTAAACGATATTTATTGTAAAATTTTGTGGTCGTTATTAAAATATTATTAAACTCGTTTTCTTGCAGTTACCTTTGAGTTGAGAACGATGTTCTATTGTATATTATTATTATTTTATTGTTATTATATAATTCGATTCTATTGTATATTTGAATGCAAGCTGTCTGGATGGAGTCACCACGTTATTTTGTCACGATCATTTGGTGATGAATAACTAATGCAAATATCTAAAAACTATTATAACTATTACACTAAGAAAATAATTAGCACAAGTGTTGAGACAAAACTCGTCTTACAATGATATGTTATTTGGCACTTTACCAAATAACATGATAAGTAAAAAGATATTTGTACGTGGATGCAATATGCAATAGGGAATGTAAGAAAACGTATTCATAAAACATACATAAAAGCGGTCATTTTGAAAAGCGCCAACATACACACGATATTGATTAACATACATTCACTATCATATAATTTTGTATACTGGTATTACCCTTTCTATCTCATACGACAATTCCATAACCCTAAACCAATAAGAAACATATTGCGTTACCCTCGTATACGACAAGAAGGCTACCAATCAACTAATATTCAAGAAATGATACACCCGAACCAATTCGAGATATTGTGTTGCCCCGTTCCGGGTTATGTGTCGCAAATCGATACGTCCCGGATGAAATATGGCCCAACAGCGAAACACCTATTGCTCGGCTTCTTTTCATGTCAAATAGCAATGGTGTTGAATTGAATGTCGTTGACCGTACTACACAAACAACAGGGAGAAGGGACAACACCCTACCCACACCTCCCCGCCTACCTAGCCAACAAAGTACTTCTCGTACAGGTATAAAACACAGACATATCAAAAGCCTCAAATACCTTCGCCACCGATACACCTACACGTAATGAACTAAACTAGACGGCAGTTAACTTTAATGACTAGCAGTAAATTAACGTTGTAGACTTAAAGTATTGAGGACTTTGAAAGTGGCCGGCCAATTTGGTATTTCTTATAATTGGTAAACGTTGTTATAGAAGCAGCGACAAGAATAACAATAATGGAATAATAACAAGATCCTAATGTTAGCAAATAAGAAGGTGCGGGGATTGTAGATCCGCTTCGTAAACTAACTACGTACCTCGTCGTGTGGTGGGGACCAGCGCTCAGAAAGTTCGTACTAAGCCATGACTTCTGAATGCTAATGCGAGAAGCTCCGTTGAACTTCTTTTCTGATAAAACTTTAACAAACGCCTCCGTCAAAAATTATCGTCGGCCATTTTTCGTAACATTTTCCTTTGAAAAACATCATAAACGATTTTCGTAATGCTTGTTACTTATGTTTTCTATACTTTGTACTTTATCGAGAAAATATTACTCCGAATATTTCCTTATTCTGACAGAATTTGCTTTGCCAATATTCATAAATTCCTAAATTGTACCTGTGCAAACAGAATGATAAATCGGTCGAACGCGCATAGTAACAAAGACAACAAAGTTATAAATAAATAACACGGGATTGAATGTTTATAAACGTCACGTAACCTCCTGAAATCCCTCCATTAGACGTTATTTACTTAGTCTGTGCGCAAATCTTGAGAGGTCGACTCACGAAAATGCCCCATGAATATGCGATGACACAAACCGTACACAGTTTTTCCATTTAGAAACCATAATGAAATCTCACGCACGCGCTTTATTTGATTTTCAATCAGACGCAAATTTAAATGTTGTTTAAACAAAATCATTTCAATTCTTAAAGGATCTGAAAACGTATCAATTAAATCACGGACGGAGCAAAGCAGCATTTTTGAAGTAAAATAATTCGTAACCGGACAACAATACTTAAACGAAATAGTTAAAGATTCCGTGATTCTTTAAGAGTAATCTTGACGTGTTAGGAACGTAAGGATTAGTAAACCGTAATGTACAGTTGTAGTACCGTGCCTTCACAAGGGTAAAGTATTGGCTCGTTACGTCACCAGCAGTCAGGGTAACACGTCCGCTCTCGCCAACGGCTCTCACGAGACTGTTCCCACTACCCCGAGACAATTATACAGATACGATATTCCCCACTACTCGTATCCCCGAGACTAGTATACAAACACTACAACAGTGTGTATTGGCACATTTCAAATCCTCAATAATATTACTTAACTATAGCCTGCGAGTAAATCGTGCGTTAAGCACGATGTTTTGCATCAGTCAATATACGTTTTACAACTAGACACAAATCTAGCATGTTTAGCCAAAATCCAATTTGGTAGATTATCACGCACTCTCGAATTGAAGTACCAAACCTTAAAGCATTGCCTTTCTTCTTGCCACTAAAATTACTTTACATTTCTACATAAGGGGTAGGTACCATGAGTTTCGAACAGTTTTTATTTATTTAATTAAATCAATCAAAGAAATACGAGGGCAACTATAACCTCTTAGATTATACAAATAAATAACTCAGACGTTAAAGTAAACAAGTGACATAACAGCTTCGTCTGTAAATTAATATGCAGGCGTCTCACAATAGCTACTCACTATTGTTGAGGAATTACAAGTCACGATTTAAATCGAGGTGTCGTGTGAAATGCCAGACTTAGAGAATACTTAAATGGTACTAGCTTGGTAACTATCTTATGAGTTGTAATTACTGTTCTGAATGTTGATATTCTAACCAATTTCATTTTACTAACGATAATATTAGAATTAAATACCCAGTGGTGGGCTTAGAATTTTTCTATTAATCAAAGAGATAAAGCCCTATAGTCTACTGCAAGTTAGTTCACCTTTAAAAAACATCAAATTTCAAACACTGCCTCGTGGTCTCGCGGTACAAGTATGTGCCGTGCGATCTAGAGGTCCGATTTCGGTCGGGGTTCGATTCCCGGGTCGGGCAAAGTGTTATTGGGTTTTTCCATTAGGAAATTCTCAGTAATAGCACGGAGTCTGGAAATGTGCCCGAAAAACAGCAACAGGCTCGCCCCCTATTACGTGGGACTGATACATACCTGGCGAAATGTGGGTGCAGAAATGCACCTCTGCCTACCCCTTCGGGGAATACAGGCGTGAGGTTATGTATGTATGTATGTAAATTTCAAACATGGTGTACTTCGAAGAGAGGTGCAAGCTAAATTGATTTATCATGAGTAATCACTGAACTTGTGAACCCGAGCATCGCCACTTGAGACGAAGCAAATAGTATGTAAACGTCGAAAGTGCTAGAGATGACTAAGCAAGCGATGCTGTGCAACTCCAGATAGAGGAACAGTCAAATTCCGCACATAGCCGGGCGGCTCTCGTGACAATCCTAGTATTTCAAAAACTGTCCCTAATGTGAGTGTAGCCATCAAGAAGTTTTATTAAGTACACCGTCTATAATGTTTATTAATTTGTTTAGCGTTGGGTGCGCACCGTTTTTGGTCAACCACATAGTACTGGAAGCGAAGCCAACAGCTTTCATTCATATCATATTGCTTGACAAGGTGACTCAAAAGAAAGTTTTTATTTAATAGATCGTTAAAAAAAGTAAGCCGTGTATCGAAAATTTTTTTTATTAATTAAATTAAAGTATATAATTTGGGAATTTATTTCTTAAAAATAATATCGTCCAAATGTAGACCCTCGCGTTCGCGGCACTCATTTAATCGAACCGTAAAATTACTTATGACGCTCGACAGGTGGACTCAGTGATGACTGCCACTTCGTGACGGATATTTCCTTTTAAATGCGCTAGTGTAGTCGGTTTATTGGCGTAAACTTTAGATTTAAGATTACTCCAAATGGGTTAAATTAGGACTGCGTGGAGGCCAATTTATGTCACCTCTCCTGGAGATCAATTTGCTAGAGAAAATTTCACGAACTCGTGGCAGAGACGTATTGGACGTGTTTGACATTGCTCCATCCGGCTGGAACCGTGTTCTTTGGTTATAACAAGGAAAATTGTGCAGTTCAGGCACCAATAAATCATCTAACATCTCCACAATATAATGCTCTGTATTAACTGTGACTGCACGCTCCCTTTCATCTTCAAAAAAAAGGGCCGATAATTCCTCGCGCCGACATCGCAGCCCATACGGTCACTTTAGAAGAACGAAGGGGTTTCTGATGCTTGCGATTTGGATTTGTTGCACTCCAGTAGCGGCAATTCTGCTTATTTACGTGTTCATTGAGTTGACAATGAGCGAGAATGAGATTTGTTCCAGCGTTGTACTAGTCTCTTCAAACTTCTTGACCCATTTTCAAAAAAGAAAAATACTTGGCGCATCATTTAAAACCTCGAATACTGCAGAATCTTCTACGTGCAGTCGCCGAATTACCGTGTTTGTAAAATTCTCACACGCACAACGCGCGGTCTGCTCCTGAGAAACGCTCCATAGCGACTGAATTCCCAAGATCCAGGCTACCGATTGACATGCGCCGACCTTCCGGCTGACGCAGGTGCTCACCGGGCACGGCAGTCATTTCGCAGAAGGAGAGCGCGGAGCAGGATCGGGAGCAGACCGATCCCGCTCGTCGCAACAGGCGACGTAGGAGGTGCCGGGACAACACCTAGCCCGGCGCCCAGAGGTCACACGGGGCCGCCGTCCCTACCTTGGCGGCCCTCGAGATGAAGACGCCACACGCGTCAGGTCGGCGTGCCTTTTGGCACTGCGCTGAGGCGGTCCCGGTCCAATCCATAGCTTTTTCTTAAGGGTATATCGGGGCCGTCTCGTTTGCGCTGATGGTGGTCGTCTCATTTGCGCTGATGGTGGCCGTCGCGGGGTTTTTAGTCGGTATTACGGCGCGTAAATGTTTGGTAGGGACCCGGCCCAGCGGCCGCCCATCCACGGGCGGTAACCTCCATGCTGGGTCGGAAGGCGCCGGTGAGTCCGACACACCCTCGCCCCTCCGGGGGTGGGATGGTCCGTAAATAGGATTTTCCCCGCGGAAAAAAAAATAAAAAATAAAAAAAGTCTACCGATTGACATAACCGCCGCGCGGCGCGCCCCCAGATTCGTTGCGTTCATGCAGTAAGCTAAATAAATATAAACTTTCCTTGAGACACCTTGTACAATAAATAGTACCTGGATGACCGAGCTTCGCTCGGTTTTTTTTTTTTTTTTAATTGTGTTTTTTGGATATTAAATTAAAGAATTACTAATAAAATGATGAAATATGAATAATGTTACTTAACAACGCCATCTGCTGTTGTGTCGTTAAAGCAATTAGTTGCTCACAAAAAATAGTATTATTATTCGCCAATAGATGTCAGGAAGAGTCATATTTTTCAGTTGAGACTACTCAAACGCCTCCTATTTGTTATTTTTCTTCCAAATGACATTTTCTAAAAATGATTCCTAGCTAGAGCGATTTATCGCCCCCGAAACCCCCTATATACTAAATTTTATGAAAATCGTTGGAGCCGATTCCGAGATTCCAATTATATATATATATATACAAGAATTGCTCATTTAAAGATATAAGATATATTTCAAAGAAAATTGACTACATATTCTGTCAACCTTAATGAACCATCTCATCTCTTCATTTGGTTATGAACACGGGACTGACACAAGCACAACCTGAAAACCAACTAGGTTACTACGCACTTCTTCGCAATATCTGCATCCATATAATTTGAATAACAAAATCCATGCTCCTTTTATAAGCGTTTTTCCTGCTTAATATGTAGTAAGCTCATTGTCCATTCAGAGCTTCATTCAGAGAAAAGAACGCGAACGTGTTAATAAATAATAACCCTGTGCAGCCGAGCGGTAAATAAGATTCTGTGAGAAAATGAAACGAACTTATTAAAGATTAACAATACGAATATATTCAGTGTAATAGAGTCGAGAAACCAACGTATTTGTACCACGATGGCGTTTTAATTACGTTCGCGCTGTATGTAAACATTTGTTAGAAATGTTGCACGAGTAAGCGTAAGTCATCCATTTATTTATCTTTAATGGGACTGTCTGGGTTCGTAAATCCTATATGTGCAGTCTATTTTTGGAATTAAATGACTCCTTAGTAATTGATTAGACTGTGTACAGTATTGCGATTCGTGAAGTTGCTCGCCTGCGATGAAACAGTGTTATGAATGGTCTGCCTCAACCAGTGTGTTACTACTGTTTCAAAAACAAAACTGTCGCACAATCAAAACCAACAGTGAATGAGATTGCAACCAAACATATACACTAAACAATTACTAAAGTTACATTTTAAAATTACCATTATTAAGTTAGTGTAAATCTCTTTACTAGTTTAAAAAGAAACACAATGCATATAAAAACATACTAGCTCTCAAGAACACTACGCTTGATTTTACAGGTTAATGTGCAAATTAATTAATTTTAATCATAACTTAAATAAATAAACTTTATTTCCTGCCTCGTGGTCTCGCGGTACAAGTATGTGCCGTGAGATCTAGAGGTCCTGGGTTCGATTCCCGGGTCGGGCAAAGTGTTATTGAGTTTTTCCATTAGGAAATTCTTAGTAGCAGCACGGAGTCTGGAAATGTGCCCGAAAAACGGCAATAGGCTCGCCTCCTATTACGTGGGACTGATGCATACTGGCGAAATGTGGGTGTAGAAATGTACCTCTGCCTACCCCTTCAGGGAATACAGGCGTGAGTTTATGTATGTATTATACTTTATTTCCTAAATATGTTATATAATACACCGTTTGGATTCTGAACTTCTGACTTTCCATTTTAATCACCGTAAAAAGATTATAAATGTAGAAGTATCTGTATCCTATCTTTGTTAATTGAATAAATATTGCGTCCCGAACACCAGCCTGAAATCATACGTTTTAAAAGTGTCAGCAGTTAGGAATTCAACCGAATGGTTTTAGTTTTATGGCGTTAAGATTTTTCGAGAACGTGGTGACGTTGTCATCCATATCAAGTGCTGAACAAGATACACAAAGGTGCGCCTCGCTGCTCCGGATACGTTGAATGTATGAATATAGAGCGGCTCCAAAAAACACATGAATCCCAGTGAAAAACACCCACAAATTCTTTACCTTTAAAATCAAATGTGCTGCAGTACATGCGTCCTGATTTGATAAAGTTCAATATTTCGTATGAGTTGAAGCAACGTTGACAGTACGCTACATTATTTTTTAATTTTTATAGTAATTAAATGTAGCTTAACCAGCCTGTGATGTAATAACGTATTAAAAAGTACAATGACTTCTATGAAAGTACATGCTGCCTACATGAAGTAAGTCAATGTTACATGCTCTCATCTATCGAGACGAGAAGCGATCATCTGCCTCCAATTAACACAACAATTATACCGACTCATTTATATTACAGCGTCTCATTTTCCCGGTTTTGGATTTTCTAACAACATTTCAATGAACAATAAATTCTCCAGTGAGCTCAGAACACAATAAGCCTTTCCAATCCATACACTTATACTCTAAGAAAATTATTAACTTATCTAAACTGTAGTCTTACACTGCGAGCACGGTAATCGCTATCCGGCCGGATACTAATATCCTACCAAGCATCGTGTACAGACGTTAGTAGTATTGGCTCAAGTTGTCCGTGCCTGTGTGCAAGGTAATTGTCGACACGACGTCGGCGCAGGCGGCAGAGGAAGCGTGATTTGTGTTTGCTGTCGTCAGTTTTTCCGCCAGGCGGATGCACCGCGCCGCTCAACATCGTCGTCGAACTAACGAACCATTCGCGGACTCATCCAACCGAAATATTTATCCCAATCATTTGTTTTACTTTACACAATTTTTGTTTTAATGACGCTTACGAACGCACGCCCCTTGAGCATTATTGACGCTCTTATAAATGTTTTTGAATGTACTGGATTGTTGGAAATCTCAACAAAATTGTATAAAATTTGTTCTCAACGATACAATACCAAACGAAAAATATGTTAAAATGTTTTTCTTTTCTCTGTGTTAAGCATAAAGCCGAAACATTTTTTCAATCCGGTCCAATATTATGGAAAAAGTCTCATCAAAGTTTTACAAGTTGCCCTTTGACAAGAAATAAATACTTCTTTCCGAAACAGGGAAATTTTAATACCGACCATTTATAAGTTTTAGGGCGTGCAGTGAAATATTCGTTAGACATTAATAACAGTCATTTCTCCCCGTCTAAATATCGTCGGAAAAACTGCTAAGACGCTAAATCACGTTCAAGCTACTTTTTACATTTCAAATGTTTGCAATAAGGTAAACAGAAACTAATGAAAAGGACAATTCATGAGGTTTTTTTTTCCGAGTATTTTATTTTATTTACCCTCTTTTATCTGGTATATTCCGTTTAAATTCGAACGTGCCAACTTGCCTCGAAATGCTCAACAAAAATGCAGGTATTTTAAACCGCTCCGCATCCACACGAGTCATTGTAGGTGGCTGAATGCCAAATGAGTTTTGTGATGGAGTCCCCTTTTGAAAAGGCAGATAGTGAGCCGTGTTTCCTTCACTAAACAACATGTCGGTACATTGCCGTCAATTTTAATTTTCTACCGCCTTCATACTAACTCAGTATCAAGGCAGTCTCTTTATAACTTCTGTGAACTGCTCACAGGCGTCAACTCGGATGTTTTACTGAGCTCCTGACCTATATAAAAGATATTTAAAGGCAAAAGCTCGTAATTATTGCATATTAATGTTAAATTTTTAATACCTAAATGCCTGTATAAATTCTAACGCTGAGCTATTTCTATTGTCTCCAGAATAAGTAAATCTTCTACCTATTTATGAATAATATAGAAACATCAACTTTATGAAAGTTTTAACAATAGAAGTAGAAAATAGACTAGAAACTTTGCAGGAAAAAAAGATGAAAAGTTGCCTATGAGCTAAAATCAGCTCAAGCTTTAATGTCGTCTAAATATTTACAAAATGTTTATAAATTCACTGGAAAATAACCGATGAGACACGGCTGGTGTTCAACTTTTTCCTGTTTGTGTCATAAAACGTAGAGGTAATTTCAAGCGGGTGCAATTTATATTTTGCAGCCAACGGTTCAGCGTGTTGGGCAGTGAATAAAGCCTTCAGCGCTCACACTGGCACTTACCCGACCCGTTCCGGACATGAGTACCTAAATTTACTTTGAACCAACAGTTAAATACAATAAAAAATAAATGTTCACAAAGGTACAAAGATTTCTAAGCGGTTCAGGGTTTGTGCCAGTGTTTTTTTTTTTTTTAACAACACAAATATACGTTTAATATTATGAAAACTCGTTCATTCACCAGAGACCTTCTGATAATACTACGTCATTGTATTAGAGAAACAATTGAATGGCTTCATTAATTAATTTCATTGAGAGTTGATGAAGCTTGTTGTTGTAGCTATTAGTTAGTTTTCTTTAAAGCTACGAATAAAATCCTGCATTGATAAATATGTGTATGAGTGATGAATATTCCTATGACTTAAATATTCATATGATGCCTCGTACGTAATGTGGATAGAACACGAAAGGAATGCTATAAAAATATATAACAGCTAAAATTTCAAAATTTCAGCATATCGCAATGTTCAATCAAATTGGCGGTCTCTGGATTAGGCCGGCAACTAAACAATGGCACCACGGCGGCTTTCACTAATCGTCTACCATCTTAGAAATAAATACATTAATTATTAAAACTAAATTTTAGGTGTATTATGGATTCAAGTAAAACTTACCACTCAGTAATCCATGCTTCTCCCTCTGAGCTTTCACATAGGAGCACACAAACACTATTTATCCCTATGTACGTCTCTAAAGATACGATAAAACACAGTCTACAGACAACAACGAGAACATGTATAAGCGGGGCTTACTGTCATAACAAGAAACACTCAAGCGTTACACTTTATTGGAAATTGACTACAATCGACTACAGTTCTATGTATAGTTATTATGCTGATTGGCGGCGGGAAGTCACGCAAATGTCACGTGCCCTCAACACATGAACACCAAATCACCGCTCCTGTAACAAGTTGAACAAAACTATTACCTATCTTTAATATATCTTTCCTCATCCACTATAAACATAAAAACTTATTTTTTTATGTTTACGAATATGGTATCACAATTTAACGAGAGCCGTTATTATGCCGTTAAAAGGTGTTTTCAGTTGTAGTATATTTCGAAAAACGATTAAAAAACCCGTACAAAATCTTTATTCATTCGATATGGAAGCCCACTTTTTGTTCGTTTCTAGTTCGGCGGAAGTAATATTTCTGCGCTGTCACACAGAAACATTGCAATGTGTTGCCACGGGTTCACAACCGCCAACAGTTATAACTGAGTTAGTTGTCCGCATATTATTAGAAGGTAAAGACACAAACTTAGTGGACAATAATCTGGCGGCATGAACACAAGGCGCTTTTCTCCGCAGCGTTTCCATAATTTACCGTAGCGGTTTGCGCTCGTTCCACACAAACGAATTGGACAATAGAATGACAAGCATTCGTCAAGTTTACGTAAATGAAACTTTTATAGCATACTATATGACCACTGAATATCTTTGAAAGAAAGAAAGAAAAAGATTTTATTATTGGCTAGTGCACGAAAATACTTTTTTTTTTTAAAGAAAACAAACAACTAATAACTACTCGTAATTCACACAGCCAACAATGGTCCCCTCATTCAGCTACATGCTGCAATTCCGCTTGCACGGAGTTGCAGCTTTATTTTTCTTAAGTGAAATTTTATCCAAATAGAATAAAAACATAACGCTAATCATTTTAGATGATACGCAGATGAATATATCAAAAACATGCTCATTCTGCAATAACAAATTGTTCCACAACCCCTACTCAATTTTAATATATAGGTACCCAAAAACCTTAAAATTTGTACGCAAGGTAATAAAAGAGAGGCACATATCGAATTTCAATTTAAATTAAAAATACGAGCGACAAAAAAGGGTAGCTTTGGGTCAAAGCCTAGTGTGCAAACAATGAACTCGTTTCATTTGAGTAAAATTCACGCGGCTACTGGCACATATATAGCAGCAGCCGAAATAACAAACATCAAGAACCCTCAAATTACTTCCACGCCTGAATAATGTGGGTGTATTTCTAGTCTTAGAATTGTACCGATGGACCCGTAATTGCATACTTATTTATTGTGGGCGATGCTACAGAAATTGATTGATTTGGGTAACACATTAACCTTATATTTCCCAGATACGTATTTGAACTGCCCTATGGCAAGGGGGCGTTAGAATCCCACCACGGTTCCCCGTGCCTGCCTAAAAGGCGACTCAAAGGGGCCCTTGGAGTCGCTAGGCGCACTGCGGGGGCAGCGTGTCCTCACTGAAAGTGACTCCGTTAGGGGCGGCGGTACTGTGGCATGTGTCCGTCGCGGGCGTCAACCTACAACCGAGGCGCCCGAACCAAGCTAGTGGGGTTGCAACTGCGCCCTCTACAACTCCGAGACGGCCGATACTTCTCGCCCACGTACCGTGGTCGCCCTATATGGCGCGGAGATGGCCACCAGGAGGTTTTGGTCGGTATGGGGTCGAGAAGCGTATGACGGGGTCTGGCACAGGCCACAGTGCCGCCGCTCCTCTCAGGGTCACATTTAGTAAGAACGCGCTACCCGACGCCAAAGGCCCCTTTCAGTCGCCTTCTACGACGGGCAAGGGATACCTAGGTTTGCCCTGTGGCAAGGGGGCTTTAGAATACCACCACGGTATCCTCTGCCTGTCGTAAAAGGCGACTCAAAGGGGCCTTTGGGGCTCACTAAAAGTGACCCCGAGAGGGCCGGCGGTACTGTGGCCTGTGTCCGTCGCGGGCGCCCATCCACAACCGGGGCGCCCGAACCAAGCTAGTGGGGGTGCAACTGCGCCCCCTAAAACTCCGAGACGGTCGAGACAATTACGACCGACATTTGCTGACCAGACGAATACCCTACCATCAACAAATCGGGCATCGGGCAAATCAACGGTTTACTGCGGGTCATAAATAGTGAATTACGTATTGCACTCAAAATTACTAATCACAGGATAATCACAGGAGATACAGTAATCCATAGAAATTAAAGTTATATTGTCAATTCTTCGAAATATAAAAAGAACAAGAGAAAAAAGAATAGGGATTGTTCAGCTTCCGATAAACTTATTCGACAGTTAAAGACACCTAACTCTATAGAGCCAGGAGATCCACACAGCATTTTCAAACTACTTACAGAATAGCTTAGCTCTTGTACTATCAGTCATTTTACTTACACACTGATTTGGCTTACAGTTTTAGGATCACCAACCTTTTCAAAATAGAAATTATACTTTCGTTCACTATGATTCCATTCCAGGAAGATCATACCAGAATCTATCTAATTATGGCCCGACGATTTGAAAAAGGTAGCGGATGGATAAGGGCTGCTCAATACCAGGATAGATTGCGCTAACTTGGGTAGACCTACGTTCACCTGTTGACGGCGATAAGCTACATAAGTATATAATAATCACTTTCTAGTACGCTGTCAGTAGTTGGTTTTTGTGTGGCTATAGAACAAGACACCTTGTTTCATAAGTCATTCAACAGCAACAAAGAGGATATATCTTTATTCTATATTCCATAGACAAAAGACAAAACATGTAATCACATCAAAACACGCCATTTCAATACAAGGGCAATAATTTAGCAAACAACCTTATTTTTCCATTTACATACTATAGTTTTGCGATTGAAATGAAATGAAATGAAATTGCTTTAATGAAATGAAATGAAATGAAATTGCTTTATTTGGTCACGTAGGCAATCAAATAGCACTTATGACAAGTCAATACAGAAAAGAAAAATCTTTTATTATTACATTATAATTTAACTATGGTTCATTTTATATAATTTGTACAAAAATATTTACGGTTTTTTTTACAATTTATTTTTAGTTTTCATCAGGAAATACATAAAATCTTATTATTATTTTAAAGTAAATAACGAGATGGACCTTGTGTATTTCCGAAACGTCACGTATTATTTTAATGGTACCACCGGATCCAAACGCGACCCTGACTGAGAAGACCCGGCGAAACAAACTCAGCGGGCTCACTTTACTACTGGAATTTACGCGGCGCGACCCACACCTGAGTAGATCCAGCGAGTCCAACTCAGTGGGCATGTATTTGGTCCAGTAAGGATAACATAATTATATTATATGACCTGCCAAATAAAAATTGCCTTCTTATTATAAATTTGCGCGAATTATTTACTCGATCGGTCGTCATTTTATTTTTATTTTATTTATTTTGTGCACATTTTATATTAGATATCAATTTGTATTTGATGTTTTTATAATAGTTTAAGTTACACTTGGAGCTTTGGGTTAATTTATATTTATTTATGTATTTATTCAAATGATTTGGTTTAAGAAAGAAGAATGTGAAAGGTACTGGGTTCCAAGATGTGGTGATGGCGATGTGCGGGAGAGATCTAATGCCAAATTTCCTTATCCTCTAAATACTGATTTATATTGTAGTATCCCCTTGTCATCAGAACACGTTTAATGTGCACCTTAAATGAATTATCTGATAGGTCAGTTACAGATTTGGGGAGCTTATTGTAAAATTTTACGCAGTTGCCTACAAAGGACTTACTGGTTTTTTCTAATCTTAATGAGGGTATCACAAGTTTATGTCTACCCCTGGTATTTACATTATGTATATCACCAATTTTACTAAAGCTAAATACATTCTTACGTACATACATAATATTTTGATAAATGTATTCAGACGGCACGGTCAGTATATTACAGTCCTTGAATATGGATCGTAAGGAATCACGGCTACGTAGATCATAGATGGCGCGGACTGCTCTTTTCTGTAGTATGAAAATGCTGTTAATATCAGCCGCCGATCCCCACAATAGAATGCCATAAGACATTATACTGTGAAAGTAAGCAAAGTACACTAACCTAGCCGTTGAAACATCCGTGAGTTTTCTTATTTTACGAACCGCAAAAGCTGCGGCACTCAGTTTACTAGATAATCGCTCTATTTGCGGACCCCACTGCAGTTTACTATCTAGAGTTATTCCTAGGAAAACAGTTGAAGTCACCAAGTCAAGTGTTTCTGCGTTTAATGTAACAGGTGATATTACATTCCTAACATTTGGTAATGTAAATCGAATGCATTTTGTCTTTCCTGCATTGAGTAGAAGATTATTACATGAGAACCAATTCAAAATTAAATTAAGTACATGATTTGGAATAGCTAGATCTTCATCCTTACGATTTATTTTAAATATTAGTGACGTGTCGTCAGCGAACAAAACTATGTCTGTAAATTTCTGTACCATGTAAGGGAGATCATTTATATAAACTAGAAACAAAATTTATATATATATATTTAGATTATTTTATCATAGCTCGTAAGTCATATGAAAATTATCATGTCATTTGTTACTTTGCGTTTTATGGTAAATCGATAGTCTGGTCTGCCACTAAACTAGATTGGAGTACCTAATATACAAAGTGTTGGTAAATTTAAAATATGCTTTTTATGTTTTTGTAATATAATACAAGACTTGATCAACAAAGGAGCAAATGGTTTACTCTATCCAATGCAATCGGGTTAGTTGGCCCCACTGACTCACAGAAATCGACGAGCAGCAAACCTGTGAAGCAGTGTTGAAGATTGCTTAAGGTCCAATGGAGAAGTTAGGTTTCATTTATTTTTTATATTTTTTTATACCTACACAATTATCATTATCATCAGCCCATATACATCCCACAGCTGTGCAAGGACCTCCTCTACAACTGAGAGGGCTTAGGCTAGTCCACATACTGGCCTATTGCGGGTTGGCGGACTACACAATTATAAATAAAATAAAATGAATACTCATTCTCATGATTCAAAGCTCTAAAGTATGTTAACTAAAATAATTATAACCACGCGGTATCACAATAATCTCCTTTCGTTATTTAAGGATTATATTTTCAAACTTCTCAATTTAAAAATATTTAAGTTATAATTGCTAAAATGAATTTTAAAAATCTACAATGCATTATTATTTTCTGTCTTACATCGATAAGACCTAGATCAAACCGTTACTGACCCTATTAATAGGAACTGAAAAAATAGGTGAAAGAAAGAAGGTGCTGAAAGAGTGGAGCGTTAAATCTTTCTCATCGTGCAAAATAGAATCAAAACTGTTCACTTATTATAAACTGAAAAAAGTGATATAGAAATACAAAAATAATTTAATGAAGTAAACCATATTAAATTTTATCATCAGTAATAAACTATTACTATTAAATTTTATTATCAGTAATAAATTATTATCGGCAGCTATTTCTTAAGGAATTGAGTTGATAATATATATCTTCTATGTATTTATGTTTATATATGTAATATGTACGTATGTATATGAGTATGATTCTATATGTGTATATATTTATATTTGTGTGTATGTATACTGGATTATATTTCATATTTTATATGTGTATTCCTATTTTCTTGTTGTTCTCAATATGTTAGTATATATGTTTGTATGTATCTCCACCAGTTCGTTATTTATGCACCTACTTCTTTTATCTCTGCATCACCCAAAGGTCGACTGTAAGAGAATGCCTAAGGCATTATGTCCGCCTTTATACAAACTGTATAAAAAGCATAAATAAATAAATAAACCGTATTATGGTTTTCAATGCTACCATTTTAATACAACCCACATATTAAAAAGATAAATTTCAGTTTAATTTAACGAGCGTTCATGCATCAAAATCTTTGACACTTAAATTAATTAATTTGGAATCGAAACTCCAACTCGGTAAGACGCGCACGGTAATTAGTCAACGAAAAATAATCGAAATAACACGCCAGAAGATGTTAAAATATTGCTGGGATTTGAAAATAAGGTGAATGGAAATAGATTGCGAAATGAGATGAGATTTTTGACATTGCCTCTAATCTTCACTCTGATCGAACATAATTCACCTTCTGCATTATTACTCTCTGTACATACTGTAGTTTTAGGTACCCACTAGTTACAACGTCAAAGTCAAGTCAAAGTCAAAATACTCTTTATTCAAATAGACTTTGACATGTTCTATTGAATCGTCAATTTTAAACTATTTTAAACAAAACTATTGCCGCATCGGAACGTGTTATCGCTCTGGAGAAGAAACGGCTAGAAACTCCCTCAGAAACACGAAATTTCATATATATTTTTTATTCTATATTGAACAAAACAAATCTCTGATCAATTTACTTAGTCCCAGGGCTTATTTATCTTCAATAAAATCTGAAATTCTACAGTATGCTTTTTTGTAAAGTTTATCTTTAATTGATTCCTTAAACTTTTTCCAGGGAAGCACCCTAATAGCCTTCGGAAGTTTTTCATTGAAGCAATTTTTATACAAACAATGAATACGAACACATATTAAGCGTAACAATAATAAATTTGTGTCTTAATGCGGATTGTCGTCTGTGTCAGAAGATGGTAAGCAAAGATTTCTTAGTAAACAAGTGTAAAGGATTTGTGTTTGAACTAGAAATCTTTATATATTAATCACGCATGTCCTTCTCTCACAAATCGTCTCGTATTTTACAAAATTGAGAGTTACATATACCAAATTAATGTGGACAGTATATATACATACAGAAAATAATATTAAACAATGTCAATATTAATAAATATAAAGACTTCTAACATCATTGACATACATAGATAAAAACTTATTAAACGAAACCATTGAAGTTTGAAGTTCTATCAACGTTTAAAAACACATTTCTATTAACATAAAAAGTTGTCTGTTCTTTGTTAATGTTGGACAAAAATAAGAAGATAACACGAACGAGCTCCTCAAGAAAGACTTCTGAGTGCTCCAATAGCGAACGCAAACAACTTGATAATTCCGTTAAAACGTCCAAAAGCAAGTATCAGACACTACGTTATGCTCACTGTTCGTAAAACTTTGGACATTTTTATAGTTTCGTGAAATCCTTTCTTAAGGCAACGTTATAGGTGAGCGTGTTTGGCGGTGTTATCGTGCCTAGCATAACATATCGCACATACGAGTAAATATCAAGTGCGAGATGCATGTGAGAAATAAAATAGATTTGGGTGACCTTTACTCTTTCGGCAACTCCCTCGTCATCAGCCCATATACGTCCCACTGCTAAACACGGGTCTCCTCTACATTTGAGAGGAGTTACGTCTTAGTCCACCACAGTGGCATTACACACCTAAGAAATTCCTAAGATTTTTAGGTGTGCATGTTTCCTTACAGTGTTTTCCTTTACCGTTAAAATATGGGATTATTCATTGACTATTATATTGACTACTCAAATAACTTCTAAATGTCACAGTTTGCCCGGGGCTTCAACATGCGGCCGCCGAGATCTCATTAACTCGACTGCGCGCCTAAGCACTCTGAGTAATACTGTACCCTATTTAGGTTCCATCTTCTGCTTTCATAATGGTCACAAATATTTTCCTACCCCATGGTCTTCACCTCAGGATTCACGAACATCGATAGTATTTAATTATGGTATAGGTAACTTGCACCAGTAGATGACCACTTAAGGACACAGAAATTTCTTTTTTAATGTCTAACTTTAATCATCATCCGAATTCAATGAGTATTTTGTTTTGTAAACTCTGTGCAAGTCTTTTAAAGAAACGAGCCAGTATTTTTTCTTGTACAATGGTTGAATTCAAGTTAAAAAATTAAAATGAAACTTAATATAAGAGATTCAGTAATTGACCACCTAAAAACTAGTAGTTGACCATGTACCTGTAGTTGACCACCAATGCACATAAACTGATAAAATAAGAAAATATTTAAACTAATTCCATATTGAGTAGTCAGTGCTGTCATGTGATCTACGAAGCGCGCAAACTACGCGTCCATTTTTTTCAAATATTCAAAATAGCCGCCAGTTGTTTGTTGATTGACGCACCGTAAATCTATTATACGTTTTTTTGTAACAATTTTCTTAAGGATTGAAAAAGTTTGAAATTAAATATTAACTACTTTGTCACCTTGTTGATGGTGAGTGTTTTGCTTTTCTTATTCGTTAATTCGTACATGGTCAACTACTAGTGCCCTTACCTTAATCATTGTCCCTGGCAACATGTGTGCACCGTGATAATAATAACAGCATGACGCTTGTGGTGTAAGCCTTTTTTAAATTCAATCTCTAACACAAGTAATAGAAACGTTGGAGTCGAAATATTATTTTTACTACAAACGTGAGTGGCTTAAATTTTGTTTAAGATAGTAAAGATATAGAAAAATCTTAAGACTGGGTGATATTTTGTATTCGCAATATTTTAAAGAGAATTTTTAAATCCAGTGTTGAAAATGCAGGACATATGTATTTACGTTTCCCGATAAAATACGCGCGTTAAAGATACTAACATAAACTAAACTAAATAAATAAAACGGTACTAAAATAAATTAAATATGTTGATTTAATTATCTTACAAGTTCAAAACATAACCATCGTCAGAGTTTATGGTGTAACTGAGCAATCATACCTACGAATGTTCGATACCAACATTTTCAATTTGCATTCAGGTAAAAATTAACAAAGTTACAAAACGGCCTCTCACAATTTCCCTTTTGATTTATACAAGCCCTGTGAGAGTTGAATAAATGTTACAATTTCCAACCTTCTAAATATATTTTCTTCAGTCTTAATTGGCGACAAGGCCCTAAATGAAATAAATTAATTCCTCAGACGAATAAGACATGATACGTTTTGTTATAAATTAAATAAATTTTCTATTGATGTAAAATAATATTATATCTTTTTTAATATGTTCTTACCAGCAGTGGCGTGCCTAGGGTCTCTAGCTAGGGCAAGCCAAAATTTTTATTACGGTTTTTATAGTGTATTTTTTGGTCCAGAAATTCAGAGAACTAATAAATAATATACCTACCGCAAATTACATTCAAGATTTGACATATTGGTGTAGGTATATTATAATACTGGCCTAACAAAGAAATAATTATTTGTCGCTAGTGATAGTTAGTACCAAAAACCATAAAATGTCGGCGAAAATTATTAGAACAATGATATGTCCAAATCAGTGGCGGTACTTCCATAGAAGCCCAAAAGCGTTACACGTTAATTATGTAATGTCTAGTTTATAATTGTTTATTGTGGGGCCAGGATATTCTCATTTATATGTCAAATTGCTTTTGTTAAATAAAGATTTAAAGCTTAAAGATTATTATTCGAAATTTTGTAAGGCAAACTGGGCTTTTGGGCTTCTATGGAAGTACCGCCACTGGTCCAAATTGTGCACAAACGTCGTGTCTCTCTAAATTTGAATACGAGATGTTATAACATAGACACGGAATATATCATATTGAATTTTATTAGACAAATAACTCGACTCGAATTGGTTTCAAACCACATAATTAAAAAGTAAACAGTCAAATTCTAAAATTACCTATACTTACTCGTAAGTTAATCTTCATGTCGTGACCTTGAATGCAAGTTTTTTTGTGTTGAACAGAATGATAAATAATATGTATTAATCTTAGAAATAATACGATGATGATCAACGCGGGAGTTTTGAAATTTCGTGACATAGGTAACACTGGTCAACATGATTTTTTGCCGTTAATCCAATTGTATCTTTTAAGTATAAATATTAACGGAAAAAAATAAAAATATCTATTACATCGAAATACCTATATGTACGATATATTTGGCTTAATTTTGTGAGGGTATATCGAAAAAGACTATTGCAACAGCTGATCTTACTTACAAAGACATATTGTTGTTGGTAGTACACGATGTTATCCTTAAACCTGTATATTTTCAACTCGTTATTGTTCGTTCATTGATGTTTAATTTTTTAATATAACTTTAAAAAGTACCATTACGTAATACGAGTATTGCTACGACGACGTGCAGTTTCTAGTATTTATTTCAAAGTGTTGTTGTTTAAATTGTGAAGTTTTTTTGTTAATTTGAATGTTTCGGTTTTGAAGAAGTTTACTAAATAGTACATACATAATATGTATATAATTTGCATTATGAATCGAAAGTGTTTCAATTCGTCGGATCTCTTCTATTTTGTTTGTGGGGAGTTTAATTCAAGTTCCAATCGAGAACGTCCTACGCCGTTACTATATATCATTTACAATTTGTATTTTGATTTCAAGATTTCTGAGAATATTAATCAACCTTGGACACCAAGTTTTTTTTGTTTAAGAAATGTATGTTATTTGAGAGGGTGGTTTAATGGTAGGTACCCACCGATTAATGCCCCTTTTCTAAACCTGTGATTTGGAGGGAACAAAAGATCATGAGAATGATTGTTATTTTTGTTTAAGGAAACTGAAGGTATATTCTTATAAAACAAGAAGTAAAATTACATATCCTGATGTGGAATTTGTAACTAAACCGATTCCTTATACAGACAATACAGCCCACCACCTCAGCCTACAAATAAATTTCAAATAATCTCTTTTTTCTTAGAAAGTGGGTGTTTCAAATTTTTTTTATGAACGTATTTTAACTAATCTCATGGTAAGGTATGGAAAAATACAAGTTTCAAACCGCGGCAATAAAAATATTTTTTTTTGTTGACCAGTGTAATTAACGAGAAATGAATACTTCAATGCGTTGTTTACAATATTTATAAAAAGAAATCAAAGTATGTAGTGTTGTAAATTTTAATGCATTCTACAAGAACCAGATAAATTATTTAAATCATTACAACAAGAATTCCACACATTTTAAACATTATATAAAATATGCAACCAACCAACCAACATAATATAGCCTTTTCGTATGGGAACATTCAACTATTCAATTAGTTATGTACTTACTAATCGGATCTATTAAGCGTCCTCATAATTTTTAACAATTAGAGAAATACTCGAGTCTGGCATATTACGTAGGTTTTGGACAAGTTACGAGCCGTTTTTTCACAGTATAATTTAATGAATTTACCTTATCTTTGAAGAGCAAAACATGCACACAATTTAAGTCGCCACGAGGATTAACAATAAACATCGCCCATTTTTTATAATCACTGTAGTAATATTCTAAATACCACAACAAATTCTATTTAATTTGGTTCTTTCACTCAGTAAACGTAAACAATTAACAACGTGTGACCTTGACAAAATGTGCTTCATTGCACTCCAGGGTTGCCATTAAATAAAAATATATTGCCGTGTTTTGGAAAAATTGAGAAATTGCCGTTTCATTTTTTTTCAAATTACATTAAATTCTTATCATATAATTGCCGTGTTTTATGACACGGCAATGAAATTCTGCCGTGTACCGTGTTTTTTTTATTCCAACTGACCCCAATTACCTTATAACAGGGCAATTGCCGTGTCAACGTCAATGGCAACCCTGCTGCACTCCCGATAGCACGCACTTTAGAGCGAAAGCGGGATCTTTATGTCCATACTAATTGCTATATAAACGGTATGTTGGTTACATCTATGTTTTAAAATCCAATGGGAATTTCGACGTAGTGCGAAATAGAACTACTAAAGTGAAGCCAGGTTTAAAGCCCACGAGATAGAGGGAGATAGATATTATTATTATGTTCAACATTGATGTTTACTCTAAACTATTGACGTTCGTGCGCCCGCGTTTCGTTTTTTTGAAATTATATGGTCAGGGATTTGGCGCGCGGCGGCGCGGCTGTATGGCAGACGGCGGCGCGGCAAAAATACGTAAATTTCTGTTTTTGGATAAATATTTTGTTGTTTGTATTGAATTATGGAATATCTAGTTTATGTTTCTTATTCGGAATTACGTAAGGCAAGCTGGGCTTTTGGGCTTCTATGGAAGTACCGCCACTGGTTCTTACTAATACCTTACAGTCCAATACATTCCCAGGTCATTGTACAAATTTAATGTACCTAAGTTAAAACTCTTATACCCTAAATATAAATTATTTGCAATCAAAAAAATTCCATTGTCGTCTAATTCTAAAAAAAAAGGTTACTCGTATCAGGTGGATGAAAGTGACTATAAAATATACATAATATGATGCAAAGCTTTTCTCTTTTCAACACGGCACCTAATGATAACTGCAATGCTGTCCACAAGGAGCGTCAGCTGGGAAGAAACAATTACAATAATCCGGTGAGTCTATACAGTTATGTCGGTTCAATAGAAGAATATAATGCAAGCTGATCCCCGAACGCCACAGATTTCCGAGTGATCATAAAAACTCATAAAAAGCCAGTAAATATTAATAATTATAATCGGTTAAATCAAGCTCCAGTCCACATACTTATTATGTTATATTTTAAGATCCTATAGAATTGTGTTTATCTAAATACAAAGAGTTTAACAAATACATCCCAAGCTGTACAAAAGGGAAAACAAAACAACACCATTACCGCGTTCGAAATCATATGAACGCGAAAACGAGGTAAAATCAATTCGCTAAAAAGATTGATGTTCGTGTACATCTGGGTACCGTAAGTATCGCCGCAAATAAGAGACATTTGTCATCCGTATTAATATTGATATTGATAATATTAATTTCATCACACTAAACTTAACGGTGATGGTTATAAAATGTACATCTCTCATTTAATTACTTACGATCAGCGTAAAATATTTCGCTTTTTATTATAGATGTTTTATAATTGTATCGTTTAATATCTGCGACCAACGACTGCTTTAATCTCGGAATATAGTTCATGGGTCGAGCATTAGTCTGTCACACTGGCGAATTGCCAGTTGCTAGACTTGACTTACCAAAGAATCCCCTGTATGAGAAACCGTTGAGTACGAAAGCAATGATCTTTTTTAGAACATTACAATACCTATATATTTTTTATATTTCATTAAAATATTAATATACTAGCTTTTGCCCGCGACTCCGTCCGCGTAGACTACAGGGTTGGGTTCAGAAAGAATATAAGTTGTAGTCTATTTTACTCCACAGAGTCCCATTTATGTCCATATCATAAATCGTTTACATCGGTCAAATGATTTAGGCGTGAAAGCATAACAGACATATAGTTACATATATATACATAGTTACAGTCGTCTACACGTCGTTTCATCATTCTAGCTTCAAAAATGACGAATTTCCACACAAACTTTTACCCCTATTTTTATTTTACCTCCTTAAAGGTACATTTTTTTTAAAAACTTTTAATGTCATATTTATTTATATCTAATCAACAGCCTAAAAAATAAGTTTCAAGCTTCTAGCTTTAAAAATGACAACACTTCCATACAACTTTTCATCCCCCCTATCAACCCCTTAAAACCCCTTTTTCGGGATAAAAAGTAGCCTATGTCCTTTCTCAGGGTCTAAACTATCTGTGTACCAAATTTCATTTAAATCGGTTCAGTACTTTTAGCAGGAAAGCGAGACAGACAGACAGACAGAGTTACTTTCGCATTTATAATATTATATAAGTAAGGATTTTAACTGTAACTCACGATTTAACTGCTGATTATATAGCGTGATGAGTTGAGTTGTATACTAAGATTGACTTTAAAAATAAAAAATACAGGGGAGTTATTGACTGACAACATATTGTAATAACAAAAAATCATAAATACTTTATTTATAAAAAAAAAATATTTGACTTGTGCTATTCAATATTTGGATAACACTCTTAAGCACAATGTAATCATTTTGTATAAAGAAATATCTACAAAAATCTGACGATACGACTTTTAATATGTTTAAGTGCAATATTTAAAGTTTCAAATCTCCAGCTCGTCTCACAGTAAGTTCTGAGATGAAAATATCTAGATGAAGTTTAGAGAGTCATCGAACGGTTTAGTGACAGAGGCGGGGCAAACTGGAGGGCGACAAATGTACGATGACCCAAGTCTCCGGTAATACAACGATCAGCTTTCTACAGCTGAATCTTTGACACTCGACACTACGACAAATTGTTTGATCTACAACTCTCGTTATACTTTGTTGTGCACCTTGGGCATATAGATAAAGGAATACTTAGGTTTGTTTACAATGATGTAGACAGCGCTAAATTACGTCACAATCTTTGTTGAGACATTAGAATCCACAACGCAGACAATTAGGTAGGTCAACTTCATTCACCGGAGTGGAAAATTCTTAACTTTTTAAATGTTCTTCCAATTTCTTTCTTCGCCATGTAAATGTATGTAGCTGTATATTTGTGGAATGCTCTCGCTGTTAAGGTACGCCGAGCTAAACACTTTTGCAATGCAAAAGACTCGTCAAAGATCACTATCTTCATAATAATATTTTAATTATGTATATTGTATGTATGTATATGTGTATGTATGTATGTATATGAATTTATATGTATATACCTATATAGTTGTATTTTTAATTTAAGTATATTATTTTTAAATTACATTTATATATTCTCTCACATACTTTGTCCTCCCAACAAATCCTCTCAAAATATTTATCTTATGGTGGTCTTGAAAAGATCGCCACGAACGATGCCGTCATTTGTACCCTTCACTGTGTATTATATATATTTTATGATTTAAAACTAAGTGTACAATAAAGTTTTTTTTTATAATTTATAAAATATACATACGATTAAACACTTAACTTCAAATAGCAGTGCCTTAGATTTAAATTCGTAATCGCTGATACGGTACATAGACCAGCGTTCAAATCGTCTTTGCCACATTTAAGTGTTAAACTGTCGCACACGTTATATATATTTTCATCATCAAATCATCCAATCTATAAGTTCACAGTGATGGCCTCGAGGCTTAGGCGCGCGGTCGAGAATTTCGGCGGTCGCAGGTTCAAACCCCAGGCACACACCTCTGACTTTTCGAAGTTATGTGTGTATTCACAATGAATTATCACTTGCTTTAACGGTGAAGGAAAACATCGTGATAAAACCTGCACACCTAAAAGTTCTTAGGAATTTCTTAGGTGTGTAGTCCGCCAACCCGCACTAGACCAGCGTGGTGGACTAAGGTCTAAACCCTCTCAGTTGTAGAGGAGGCCCGTGCCCAGCAGTGGGACGTATATGGGCTGATGATGATGATAAGTTCACAGGAGTCTTCTAGGCTACAAAACACTACTAGAGTAGTACTAGAAATACATGTTTTTTTAAAAGAATACTTATGACCTAGCAAGTATACCCAATGAACAAAAATATTGCAGCACCCCTCCAACATCCTGAAATCTTTATTACGCTGAAGTCGTAGTGATGTAAGCCGCTCCTAAGACTGAAAGTACACATCGTCTAACGTAAAAACAATGCTATTATTTTTACTTCATTTGAACACCGAGCGAATCTACCAAGAATCTATCAGAAAATCCTTATTTTATTTTTCCTTACTGTGAAATGTAGTGATCTGCCCTGTGGCAAGGGGGCGTTAGAATTCCACCACGGTATCCCCAGTCTGTCGTAAAAGGCGACTCATTGGGGCCCTTGGGGTTGCTGGACGCACTGCACACCGCGACATACACTGCGACACCGTGGTTGCCCCACTTGGCGCTTAGATGGGCAGGGGGGGTTTTTGTGCATATGCTGGCGTAGAGATTTCGTTAGGGACCCACCCCGGCACTAACATCTGCACGGACATGACATGCGCGCCGGGTTGGAAGGCCAGCGACTCCGGCATACGCCCCCCTCCCCCCTCCCTACAGGGATGGTGCTAAACAGAGCTATAAACGCCTTTCCCATCGAGAAAAAAAAAGTATAGTCACACCGTACTTGGAAGCAAAACAGATTTTGTGAAGTTATATTTTGAAGTTCAGACGTCGTTTGAAAACTTCGTAAAAATATACACCTTTGTTAGGTGTTTATTATGCTCACTGGAACAGGAAACCAAATATCCATTCTTAGTAGAACAATGCCTATACACGTAACTAAGATCGAGGTTTGTGTGTCAATGTAGATATAAAACTTTATCGTCATTAAATTTATGAATTTTAAATTACATAATTTATCAAATAAACTACGTTAAAATCAATCAGGACCAAACGAAAATCACTACGACTGGGTCAGTGTCTATTAACAAATGCTCCCCTAATGGACATTTCAAACAAAATGTTCATTTTACCGTTGCTTAATATTTGGTAGGTAATTGTTTTATTCCCCCATGTTAAAGTTTTTGCTAAAATGCACGAATTTTATTTTGACAAAATCCTGGTTTTAAAGTTTCTATTAAATAAAAAAAAACTAGTGAGATATTTTAACCGAAACTTTATTATTTAAAAATATATAAATCGTTATTAAACGTCCTCATGGCACAAATATGTAGTATTACATATGACATAGAGCTTTGTCTATCCTTCATACTTTTCATTTTCTAAATATACATGATATAGATGTTACAAAAAATAATCGACCTACAACTGTATAAACATCGCCAGTTCACTTATCACATTCCCTTTCCGTTTATTTGGAAACAAATAAACGTCAAACGCGAAGTCCTTAAGAAAGTAAGGGCGGTTATGATAACCTAATAACCTCAAAAGGTTCAGAGTGAACTCGTTTCATGACAAGACGCAATATCCACGTGGAAAGTCAAATGGGAAAGCATAACCAATCTTAACGTCTTTCCTGCATGCACATACAACGGCCGATAGCAAAAATTTCACACGTGATAATAAATACTCATTCAGAATTAATCGCCTCACAGCAACAACAACGGTGTGCGCAATTTAAAAAGGAATTATTACGTTTACAACCCCTTATTCATACATGTATATTCTAACATATTGGTTTAGTCTACTTTATTGTTAGCGGCATAAATTTGTGGGGCAGATCGGACGGTCTCAGCTTAGATACCCGGTCGGGAAAAAGTGATATTTGGTTTTCCGTTTTCAATAGAAAAAAAAATCAATAGAAGTAAATTTGATAAAAATCCAGTTGAACGGCAATAGCCTTACCAATTATTTCGAATGACTTACAACACATGTTACAAAACAACCTTATAGAAATAACCTTCAGCCCATCCCTTTGAGAACGCAGGGATGAATAAAATGTGTATGTATGATCTATGAGCCCTAGACTTCGCCCCACTTCTTTATACAGCCCTCTATAGTTGAGTGGGATTTAATTCAAGTGCAACACGCTGATGTACCTACTGTAGGTCAATAGACTTCATATATGTATGTACCTCCTCCTCCTCGCATCGTATTCCTCATTGCTGAGGGTCGTGATCCCCTGTACACGGAGTGATCTTCGTTCTGATTATGCTGCGCCACCTGTTCCTGTCTTTGGCATCGTGGAGCGCAACATGAAGTTTCGTGTTAAGGGCCGTGCAGATTTGGTCCGACCATCTGATGGGACATCGGCCTCTTGGACGTTTGCCCTCGACTTTGCCAGTAACCATTAGTTGTTGCAGGTTATTGCCGTCCTTTCTGGCTATATGGCCAAAAAACTCCAGAACTCGGCGCAGGCAGATGGTAGAAAGCCTGGTTTTGATTTGGAGATCGCATAGAATGGACGCGTTGGTGCGGAATGCAGTCCACGGAATCTGAAGCATTTTCCTCCAACACCACATCTCAAAAGCATCTATGCGATCTCGATCGGCCTTTTTCAAAGTCCATGTTTCTGAACCATAGCTGAATATGGAAAAGACTAGGGAGTTTACTAATTTGACTTTAGTTTTCCTTGTGATGTTGCGGTCTTTCCAAATTTTGTGCAATTGTGTCATTGCATTTTTGGCCATGCCTATACGCCTGCGTATTTCTTTTTCGCAGGATCCTGTGTTGCAGATGATAGGTCCTAGATAATTAAAATCATCTACTGTTTCAAGTGGTAGAACTCCCGTAAGCCGCAGTTGGTTGGCTCGGTCTACTACCATTAGTTTGGTCTTGCTATGGTTGATTTTGAGACCAAGTTCCAAGCTAATCTTTTCCATTCTGTTTAAGAGCTGCACCATTTGGTCTTCGTTGGCAGCCAGTAGTGTGGTGTCGTCTGCATAGCGGAGATTAGAGATCTTAGTGCCACCTATGGTGACACCACCTTTCCAGCCCTCGCAAGTTTTTCTCATGATGTACTCACCATAAGCGTTAAACAGAATGGGGGATAGAATGCAACCCTGTCGTACGCCTTTTTCAAAGCAGAAGGAGTCTGATACAGTTTTTTCTACCTTAACAAAACCCTGATTATTACAGTAGAGTGATTCAATAAGGGCAACTAAGTGTTTCGGAACGCCAAATTCTCCAAGTATTCGCCATAAGGACGACCAGATGACGCAGTCGAAGGCTTTACTGTAGTCAATAAAGCACAAGATAATAGGATTGTTGAACTCGTATGACTTTTCTATCAGTTGGCGAATGTTTAAGATTTGCTCACGAGTCCCTTTGCCTTTTACAAAACCAGCCTGCTCCTGTGGGATTTGCCAGTCCAAGTAGTGCCGGATGCGTTTGTTAATGATATGCAACATTATTTTGCTCGCGTGAGATATGAGTGCAAGGGTCCTGTAGTTATCGCATTTGGAAGTTGAGCCTTTTTTGTGTAGGGGTAGAATGATAGATCTAGCCCACTCCTCAGGCCATTGTCCTGTATGCCAGATGTTGTTGCATATCTTGAGAAAGGCTTCCGTTCCTGGTGCGCCCATTGCTTTAATGATCTCAGCTGATAGTTGATCCGGGCCAGGGGCTTTCTTGTCTTTGAGCGATAAAATCGCGGCAGAGACCTCAGATGGCAGTATGGGGGGTTCCAGGCTTATGCCTTCCCATTTAACGGTTGTGTGTGGCGATAATTGATTGTGTGAAGTTTTATAAAGTTTTATATATGTATATTTTATGTATGTACCTATAAAACAACAATTTACAAGTTGTATGCCGCATTTGGCTGGAAGTGGAGTGTGAAACAAGGAGCTATTATTTCAATGGAGATGCAATTTGTGTGACCTACATTTATTTATTTAGGATCTGAATATTTGGATTAGGACTTTGCAACATTTAATACTTACTTGTCGCATTATATAGTGGTGTGACATATTATAAATGTGTCTATTAGATATATTTATTAAATCGCTTAAAAATTTAGCAATACCTAATCAATTCTAATTCTTTAGCATTATTTTGTGGTAGGTTAAAGCAGTAAGTATTTATGCCGAAATTTAATTCTTTAACATAAATTTTACAATACTGTATGAAATCTTATGGTTAAAAATCATTATTGCGTTCAGTTGCGTATTAAAAAATCTATACCACCACCTACTGCACAGATGTTCGGTTTGTGATTACAGAATCCGACTAACTTCAAACTGTTTAGAAACCTGATCAAGAATCAGGATCAGTGGATGAAGCCATAGATTAAGAATGCATGACGTTAAATTCTGCCCAAAAGTGTGTGAAGAACTATCAAGAGGTTCTCAAGTAAACGTCACGAAAACATAGTTGACCAACAGACAAGCATTCAACGACGTACACTTTGCCGCGCCTCTAAACTAAGCACGGGAGTCCTGGCTCCTTCCATTAATCTCATTCATTTATTTTTTATTCAAAATACACTCAAGGCCCAAGTGTCCAGCGTTTATAGCCACCGATGGCTTTTATGATATCCGTCAAAAGACTTAAAGCAGAGAAAAATGCACAAGGAATAAATATTTGCTCAAATGTACTCGTATAAAACATAAATGTATAATTACGAAATAGTTGGTACACTGTCGCATGGAATGTGCAAATTAATTCAGCTTTAAATATGACGAGTTCATACAGTTTTTAATGAATCATGTCGTGTAAAATGCGATGACGAATAGTTTCCGCTTCGTAGAAAACAATACACCGTTTGACATTTCCTTTGCCCACAAATCATTATAAAACGTCGCATATTGTATGATTATTATCATTTAATTTATTTATATTACATTCCTTCCACACAAATGACTTTAGTATTAATCTAGTGATGTCTTTACGATTTTCGGAAATTAAAAATATTTCATCAAATCGTGTCTGTCATACCCCTTGTCCAGTCAATAAAACAAAAGAAATAATCATTTTAAAACTTCTTACTATATTCCATTGGTATGTAAGTGTCTATGTAATTCCAATAATTACAAACTACGAGTATAACATTGTACTAAACGAATTCATGCTTAAAATAGTACCATAATAAAATAGGATAACGGAATTATTACTAAAATAATATAAAATTTACCTATTTTAAAGCAAAAACATAATATAAAAAGGTTTTTCAAACTATTCAGTGTAATTGTTTCCAAAAACAGAGGATATTTTACCAAGAATCGCTTCGAGGAAATTAAAGTCGATTTGAATCTGGCTTAAGTAATCAATTTTCCTAAAAATTCTATCCCACGTAAATGTAACTTTTCAACTAGAATTAATCGCTATATCCCACTACTTTTCCGAAATTCGGTCCGCTATAGAATACTTTTCGCCCCGAAATAAATCCTCAATCCGGGAACCAGTAATCGATTTCGACTTGGCGAAGCTGCTGGTAAAGTCTAGTTTTACGTAAATTGGAACTGAAGCCTGAGTTCGTCACCTATGTGGTACCTAAAATCACGGCGGAAATTGGGTGTCAATAGAGATTTACCTCAATACGGCCTTAAAGGATAAAGAGCTTGTAGTTCTAACCGAGATACGAATACCAGAAAAAGGCCTTTGTAGGAATTCCCATTACTATTATTGCTTGAAATCTTTACAAAGAAAGGTACAAAGAGCATAAGGTTTCAAGGCAAGGTGATTTTTGTACCAAGTGGGTCGTAACTAGAATATCCTTTTATAAAAATACAAAGAAATACAATATCATCTTGAGATGTTTACTAATTAGTATGATTGTTAAACTTCATCTGAACAAAAATATGTAAAACACAACCTTAAACAAGTCAATTGTTTTATAATTGACAGTCGTTTATTCCAGAACGACAGTTGTATCTATTACAATGCAATAAAGCATACCTGAATAAACATTTCTAAAGAAACATTTTAAAAATCCATCTTCTGATGGACGTGCGAAACAATGTTAAAACTGATAAAGGAAAATGAACGTTCAAGTAAATCGGATTTTTCCTATTTATCTATTGCGTAACTAGCATCTAGTGTAGTCTTTTTTTACTATTTCCAACGATACTTGCACACGAAAGGAATCCAATGCCTTACCTTTGAACAATGAAAGCACCAATTGCGCTTCTGCATTGTATAATAAGCTGACAAATGGCAGCGGTGAACAGAATTCATATTGTTACAAACTAGAAATACGAAGGTGTATTTCCTAACACAAAATTTCTTAATGCTTCGCTTTGGCTCTATTTATGTGACATAAATGTATTGTGATGTACGAGTGTGTATATGTATACGTTTACTTGACTTTATTTAATTACAGGATTTAAATGAACTATCAAACAAATTCATTAAGGAAAGCTTAAACTGAATAAGTAATGGCAATATTAAAGAATAAGCTAACACATATATGCTAGGAACAACATTTAAAACAGTAGGTATATGCAAAATACTAAAACTCGATGTAAAACATAATTCCAATAATAACAACAACTTAGTAAACAAAATGAAGTAGCCGAAGAGTAGAGATTGACAAAGCGTTTAAGCTTATTAAAATTGGTAGCGGATATAAAACTTTTTAATTACAGTCGAGCAGCTATAAGCTAGTACATTTGTTTCATAAATGGTCTAATTAAATTTCTTGTTACTGTTCTTCAAAGTATTTACATTGCAAGGAAGTGCCTGACCCCAAAGCGTAATGATAAAACTTCTAAAATAAGGTGATTGTTACGCCAAAATGTTCGCATACCAGTGTCAGTGTCCCGCACCTGATTCAGCCAATGTCATTCCGGCTTTAACGAAACTTATACGTTATCCACGTGAGCTCTGAATTCATGTGACACTTAATTAAATTAACGAGGTTGGTGGGGCACGATTTGGCGGCACAGAGAGGTCCGCGGTCGGCGGCGCGACGTTCGCTCGCGGCGGTGTTGCGACCAGCACTGGCAAGCTTCCCCCGCCCGCCCCTACTTATCATCCCTAAAGTTCCTTACAGGATCTTTCGCGCTCACACCTACGACGTGCCATCTACAAATCTCGAGATTATGCCGGCTGCTCTGCAGGTGAGCACTATAGTGGGCCAAACCAAATGGATGCAAATCGCTTTGCCTCTAATACTCTGCGTCTACATGTGGCGAACGCACAACTGCGGCTTTATTTCTGAATACTGACGCACAATTGTCTGCCGCACATTCTTCAAGTTAAGACTGACATAATATGACGGATCGGGGGTCTCGACTGACGCGAAATATTTTAATACAATTCAGAACAGCGAGGATTGTGCGTTGTTTCTTCGTGTGGTGTATACTCGGATATTATTTTGTTATGCCCTTTAGTTGATGTAAAATGTCTTACCAAAATTGCGTCATGGCGCTTTTTGTTGTCATACACCAAATTTTACTAGTATCTAATATTAAGTGTACTTTGAATTAAATTATTAAACGGTCATGTAGTTCAAAGCACTATTCTCATTATTAAAATTTTCTTATTTGAGATTGCTACACTTTTATATTAGTCCATAAAAATGGAATAGAAAAAATAAACGATAACCGTAATCATTCCTAGCAATCGACCGTAATAGATGTATTGTTTTGTTCAAATAAAAATAATTCAGATGAAAGCGAAAAATTTAACACCGCGAATTGTTTCTTTTTCACAATTTAAATACAATTTAAGCCAGTACGTTGATCCTAACTTAGCTGTTATTCAGAACGTCTCTGTTGAAGCGCACATTTGGTAGAACTGAATAAAAATAACACAAAATGGTCCTTATTCGGACTACCGTTCTAGCCAACTACTCCAATTACTGCACTTTTCGTAAATGCAAACAATCGTTTATGTGCTCATTCGAATGTGAACTCTTGGTCTAGTCGTGGAAGCAGATTGACTGATAAAAAACACACTTGTATAATATATACAAATATATAATGACCACAGCATTAGTTAAGAGCACAGTAAATAATTAATTGTGAGTGGTGACCGAAAAGTTACGGTCATGTTCTACGGAGCGACGCTACGCCGTAGCATAATGTAGACTACACTATCGTCGCAATATTTAAATCACAATAGAATCTTTCACTGTAAAATGTTTTTTTAAACCTATATGTACAACAAACTGTGGTTAATACAATATTAATATTTCGAACATAAGACACGTGTTACAAAAAATAGGTTTTATGAATATTTGTGTAAATGAAAGCCGTCTTACTCTAAACTCTCGTACCTTAATATTCAAAAATATATTCCCTAACGTAAATAAAACGGACCGTTATTTATAATGTTTACGTACTCCCTACTTATCAACATCTACGAATTATCACTGATACGAATGCTGTTTATATTACAGATAGCATTAATCCAGTTTTCACGGTAATACAAATGTTATATTATAGTGGAAACTGGATAATTAATATAGTGCTGTGCTTGTCCATAAGCTGTATAACATATATTACATTAATATTTGAATATGATCTATGTTATTTTAACTGTACCGTCAACGAGCCTTTTAATCCATACTTATATTATAACATACATACATATATACATACATAACCTTACGCCTATATTCCCCGAGAGAGTAGGCAGAGGTGCACTTCTGCATAAATTATGCATTCATTATAAATATGAACGTAAATCTATCTGTTACACTATTACGCCTAAATCGCTGGACCGATTCTAATGATTTTGAGTCTAGTTTATATTTGCTTATTATGGGGTCTTTATTTAACAAATTGCTTTAGTTAAATAAAGATTTCAAGCTTAAAAATTATTATTTGGAATTTTAAAAGGCAAACTGGGCTTTTGGGCTTCTATAGAATTACCGCCACTGATATACATATATATAAAATACAGTGTATACCAGGATATTTTAAGAGACTTCAATTTCCAAAACGCTCTTATTGTGCCATAAATTGTTCAAAGCTGATAATTTGTCCCACTTTTACGGGCCATTGACACAATTATGGTAGTAAACATCGAAAAATACTTGAACATCAAGTCCCATTGTAGAGTGTAGATTACATTTTAATTTATATTTTAATTAATTTTCATACGTAGTTGCTGAAGTAGTTTGATCGTATGTATATAATGTAATAACAAAATAATACGAATGATACTATTAAAAATCTTAATTTAAAAAATATATTTAAAGTTTTATTTTTGTCATATCTGAATATTGTGACTGCTAAAATATTGTGATCGTATCTATGTATAGGAACAAAATATTATCAATAGATTTGGTATACCACGATTGGTCCCATGCAGGTAACGTTATTGCGTTTGTGTACTCAGAGATTAAAGCACATAGGTATGTGTACGGTAAAAGGTAATCAACACACCAATTCTGTGCGGCACAATTGTTTGTTAAACGTACGTGTAGGTAAACTTCTCCGAGGATAATTCTGCGTCAGAAATTGATTTTTATTGGCATATTAATATATCAAATAGATGTTTACAATGAGAAAATATTGTAAAACTTCTAAGAAGACGTTTTGTTTTTTTTTTTACCAAAATACAACTATATTACCACAAGCTTCTTTTCAAGCACAACAAAATACTGCATGATGGATACATCAATTTTGCTAATAACTTTTAATCAAATAAATAGTTTTTGATGCAAATAGACTGTTTCCATTTGAGTAATGACAACATTGGGTTTTACGCGTTAATTCTTTATTATGCGTAAAGCACTCGAATTTTCTATTAACATTTTATATGTTGATATATATTTTAGGTATTAAGCCAGAATACAAAACTGGAAATAAAGCCTGAATCGGCAAATCAGCTCAACCTAGACCGTACCTTACACTAAATAATAAGAAGTAAGAAAATCGATTTATTAGTCACCAATGGGTTTTTAATAAAACAATTACTTTTATTTATTTATTTATTTATTTATTTACACTTCCTTGTATGTACAAAATATTATAAAGAAACTTATCTATTAAAAATTAGACAAGAGGCGGCCTTATCGCTCTAGGCAATTTCTTACAGGCAACCTTAGGATGGATAATAAAAGAGGAAAAATAAAGCGGGTAGAATAAAGTGCAAAGAAGGAAGTAAAAGAAAAAAAAAACAACTTAAATAAATAATACTAATAACTTTGAGTAAATAAAAATTATCATCATATTTTTAAACATATACTTACTTACACTTAAATACATAAATAAACATATTCAATATAAAACAAAATATATTAAATAAACATATATGTACAAATATATACATACATATATAATGTATAGCATATAAACAAATGAGTGGAGAAAATATAGATTAGAGAGAAAGGTAGTGATCTTTCACTTGTCTTTTGAATGAGTGAATTGTTTCCGCTCGTCTTATGGCAGGTGGTAGGGCATTCCACAATCGAACAGCCTGGACCATGAAAGACTTGTCCATGAAATTTGTTGTATGCACAGCCATTCTCAATTTCAATTCCTCTGACGACCTCAAGGTTCTCGAATGCGTTTTTTGGAGAAATACAAAGCGATCTTTGAGATAAGAGGGGGTAATAGGATCAAATAAAATATTATATAGAAGAGAAAGAATGTGAGCATTCCGGCGAAGCCGTATGGGTAACCACTTGAGCTTAGCACGAAATTCGGAAACATGATCATATTTGCGGAGGCCAAATATGAGTCTAATGCAAAATTTTTGAAGACGCTCAAGTTTATTAAGCTGGTCCTCGGTGAGATCTAGATAGCTGACATCAGCATAATCAAGGATGGGAAGGAGAAGGGTTTGCACGAGAGAAATCTTCGTAGTACAAGGTAAAATATTGCATAACCTTCGCAAAGATCTTGCTGAGGCAAACAGCTTTTATTTTATTTTAGCTTTTATTTTAGTAATTAGCAAAAAAACCTTTAATTCACTTGTGATGTTCACAGAGTGGGGCGAAAAAGTAAGGAAGCACAGATAATGTAAAACTTGACATAAAACAAAACGCGCGAAATTTAAATGTGAATATTACAACAGTCACTAAAAGAGAAATACATGGAACCAACTTGGGTAATGTGTCACGTTCGTATTGAAAATGACCCAAGCTCAATACTTAAACTGTTCCCCTACCCTTCCCCTTTGAATCCCCCCCCCCCCTTTAAAAACTCAAAAACTTACTTATTATAATTTCCTAAAGTTATTATTCACGGGCAACGGATCACTTTCCAACCTAAGCAATTAAAAATACCGTTCATATATTTGAATGTATTTACTTTAAAGTAATTTCTAAAAAAATGATTTGATGTGACAGCTTAGTGGTCTAGAGGTCCTGGTTTCTAGTTTAAAATAAGTATAATTAGTTTTTATAACTCCTCATCCAAATTTTAACACTGTTATAATATGTATTCTAAATATTATCAAGAGTGAAATCAGTTTTCTTTTATAACTTCGAGTGTGTTCCATACGAATACAACAAGTAGACTCCACAGTGCGATGTAGCTTTATTTGAAATCCATTAGTGGACTATTTACAGACAGAACACCTTAGAACATTCCATTGAGCAGGGCTCGCCAGTTTAATAGGTCGGCTTTGAAACTTAATCTTTCCTTTCAAACATTTATTTTTAAAATCTTCACAGTATAATCCTCGTGAAATAATATTTTGACCCGAGTTTCATTAATCACAGTCGATAATATCCGGCCTGTATCTTAAAATATAGGGCAAAAAATATATATTACTGGGGTTTAAATTTATTTTAAATATACTGGGCTATTCCTTAAGAGGTTATACTATAAGGAACAGCTAAATTCGACTGCCTCGTGGTCTCGCGGTACAAGTATGTGCCGTGCGATCTAGAAGTCCTGGGTTCGATTCCCGGGTCGGGCAGTGTTATTGGGTTTTTCTATTAGGAAATTCTCGGTAACAGCACGGAGTCTGGAAATGTGCCCGAAAAACGGCAATAGGCTCGCCCCCTATTACGTGGGACTGATAAATACTTGGCGAAATGTGGGTGCAGAAATGCACCTCTGCCTACCCCTTCGGGGATTATAGGTGTGAGGTTATGTATGTATGTATGTGAACAGCTAAATTGGTGCCGCGATTGAGTCAAAGGCTACCATAATTCCGAATCACGCTAAATCTTATATTAAGGGGCATCAGAAACTACAAGAGATAATTCGGACACGCAACTTTATTGCATATCCGCATTTATAAACGGAAACTAACAATTCATAACATATTATCTTTCTAGTAAACATTCAAATGAAAGGTGCTATTGACTCGTGTAAAAAATATCAACATAGTATTTACTAACATCAGACCCCATTCCTATATTCAAAAACATTTTTATGGGGTTTTGCGGTTCCATAAATCCATTTTTGAAAAAGCATTTCTCAGTAGGTACTTCACTTTCATAGACATTTGTCTGTTTCATGCTTATGTACAATTACCGTTATAACAATTCAAGTGGAGCGGCCGTCGCCCTCTATGAGCACTCGAATTGTGACCGAATAGACAAAGTGCGACGACAATGACGACCGGGCGTAGACAAACAGATGTTATTGATTTTCTTTTTGTCACAGTTATTCATTTACGTAGCGATAACAAAAAGAAAATCAAAAAGTAACAAAAATACACGCGACATTATAATACCCCGCAATACCTGCACTAAATATCTAAATATCTTTGTAAAGTCTTATTCCATTTAGATAATAGAATTTGACAAATTTCATTTTGTCAATATTATGCATATTTCGTTTTACAGATTAACCGGTATGAATATTTGAAGAGTTTAGAGTGGTCCCTAAACTGTCAATATTATTTCAGAATATTCAATGAGTTATGTCTAATGTATATTCAGTTTAATAGATAGTAAGCAATTATAACATATTGAAATATTAATTTTAATGTCCCGTCTGAACCAATGGACTTAACTATCGTGAGAAATTGAACAGTGTTATGGCCGAATGCCCAGCAAAGATAAAATTATATTAACTATTTTAAATTATACTTTTTGAAGTAAATTAATATATATGTTTATAACTACAAACAGTTTAGTTAGGAGACGGGAGCCCTGGGTCGAGAGCTCGAGTTCAAGAGAGAACGCTTCTGTCGCTTAGAAGTTACGTAGAAAATCTGTACATCCGTGTTCTCCGCTTCAGTCTTAAAAATGCGCAGTCTCTTATACTTTTGTTGACTAACGTCATGAAATAAGAGACGAACTACAGTCAGTGTGGGTTTGTCGGTATTTAAGCCACGAGAGACTTTTTGTTTCGCAGCAACCCGATCTGAAACAAATATTTGCTCGATTTGATAAATAAATAATATATAGAGAAACATACATACATAACCTCACGCCTATAATCCCCGAAGGGGTAGGCAGAGGTGCATTTCTGCACCCACATTTCGCCAAGTATTTATCAGTCCCACGTACCTAATAGGGGGCGAGCCTATTGCCGTTTTGCGGGCACAATTCCAGACTCCGTGCTGTTACCGAGAATTTCCCAATAGAAAAACCCAATAACACTAAATAACACACTATATAACAATATATAGAGAAATAGCTTACTTAACCAATACTCCACCCCAACCCGAAACTTTAAAAGCCAAAACAATGTATGTCTAATTATTGCAGATTATATAATATAATGGCTCATATACATTTGAAAATAATAAATATCATCATAAATTTCGACCGACCGCACAATAATTAAAGAATATGACGTCATAAAATTACAAATTGCGCTGAATATAATTTCTAAAGCTTGGTTAACGTTTATAACATATTCACACATTAGCGTATGTCAAAAGTGATGCAAATGCGCATGTAATCAACGGCATTTCACGGTGCAAACACATTCTGTAATATTTGCATACCTACTAATAAAAATATTGTTTGCGTAATATTAGTATTGGGACTGTAAACTGTCAAACAATTTGTCAGCTTTTACGTGTTCACTCTTCCTATAATATAGGTTGCTTTAAACGTAGCGTGATGAAGTATCTCAGCATGCTAGCGTTAAAGTGTCGAGTGACGAGAGATAATTTGTCAGTCCTCGATACTTATGCTCTCTTCTACATAAATTTGTAATAAAATCCAGCTTCAAAATATTCGAATGATCATCTGTTTATCTGCCTTAAACAGAAGCAAAAACTTATATTCCCTCATCAAAATACTTTAATTATCCATAGAAGCTAAGATCTATTGTACGTAGGATGTCACAGACATCCACTCACATTTTCCCCTTTCAACAAAAAGTTTAAATGTTCGACAAAAGGGTCTGGCAGAGGCCGACAAACCGCAGTCATCGACTGGCTGCATTTAGCTACCGACAGCGATTCACTGTCACCTGCACCAGATATTCCATTCATTCCGGTGTACGACATGGCTTGTATTTTGTGTTCTCTTAGCCATGCTTTAAATATTTTATATTTTATGTAAGAGCACAGTGAAACTTAATATGAAAATTAAAAATGTAACGTTGGTTGCAGATATTAGAGTAGAGAGATTAAGGGCACACCCGACGCGCATACTAATACAAGCTAGAACACAACACTCAGTTTTATTTATATCATTTGCAACAAAGACACTTCATGTCACATGATGTAGTTTTTATTACGTAAAGAGTAATAAAGTTCCTTTAGATTTATATCTTTTGCGGTGAAGGAAAATATCAAGATGAAAGCAGCGCTCTCCCAAGGTATTTCTTAAATATGAAATGATGGTTCAGCTCTGCAGTATACATTTGGCTATAGTCAGTATACCAGCGTTAGGTATTGTTACGGTTGCCGCCTGATGGTAACACCCGTGTCAAGCAGAATGGCCGAAGACAAAAACAGACCTCTTCTAGTTTTCTTCCGTTACACATAAGAGGCAGCTTGACAGCTTTTCTACTCTAAAAATGGTGAGGTCACTTTCAGCAATAACATATGAGTCGTTATATCGTTTAATTAAAGGTTCCCAAAACTACAACTGATCAAGTGATCAGCAAACATAATAATATCATAATATCTTTATATTTCTTAAAGTGAGATAGTCCAAATTTTTTTGGAAAAAATATTTAAAAATCATCGAGTACTGAAGTTACTACCGTATTACTATTAAAACTACCCTATTCACTTTACTATGTATTCAATACTCTTGATTTTACTTTATTCAGTAATAGCCCAAAATATAAGATATTATATTTCTTACGGAAATTCTTCAAGAAAATTTTACTGAGTGCCTTTATATATTTTACGAGAACGGCTCATAACATTTAACACGAGTATCTTGCTATGTGAGACATTTAATGTGTACCTTATTACTTACTAGCTTTTGCCCGCGACTCCGTCAGCGCAGATCATGGGGTTGGGTTCAAAAAGAAAATAAGTTGTAGTCTATTTTACTCCACAGAGGCCCATTTATGTCCATATCAAAAAACGGTCACATGATTTAGGCGTGAAAGCGTAACAGACATAATATATAGTAACAGTCGTCTTCACGTCGTTTCATCATTGTAGCTTCAAAAATGACGAATTTTCACACAAACTTTCACCCCTATTTTCATTTTACCCCCTTAAAGGTACATTTTTACAAACTTTTAATGTCATATTTATTTATATCTAATCAACAGCCTAAAAAATAATTTTCAAGCTTCTAGCTTTAAAAATGACAATACTTCCAAACAACCTTTCATCCCCCCTTTCAAACCCTTAAAACCCCTTTTCCGCGATAAAAAAAGTGGCCTATGTCCTTTTTCAGGGTCTAAACTATATGTGTACCAAATTTCATTTAAATCGGTTCAGTAGTTTTAGCAGGAAAGCGAGACAGACAGGAAGACAAACAGAGTTACTTTCACATTAATATATAATTTATTAGTAAGGATTGAATTATTTATTTTTATGTAGAACAACTTTTAGTACCTACTCATTTCCAACATACACACTAAGCTGTTAGTAAGTTTAAGAAAACATACTGCGTTTACAACCCATTGGCACAAATTAGTTCAGGAATCACATTCTAATATAGTGATAAGAAGGCTGGCAACCAATTGATCCTTAAGGATCAAATATTCAAAAATATGTATTTAATTAATTTCAGCAAGGAAAATATACCTTCTCCATGCAAGTCAACTTTCAGGCTACGTTATGATAATATAGAGTCAATAAGTGATTTTAACCCTAATCATATCATAAAATTGAAAATGCTTTTGTTTGTTTCGCTTTCTCGCTTATAACACTGAGCCGACTTTAAAGCATACGTAATCTGTAAACGGTTATTGCTACTTTTGTGCAGCAAAATTGTACTTTTATGCTGAGGATATGTTAGACCCGGACGGTTTTTTCTCTAATATTGATTTATGAACTCAACGCGAATGAAGCTGTGGGCAAGAACTAGCTGTAAATACATCTTTTTTTATTTGAATTTGTTGACTTTTTCGCTTGGGTATATTGAGAGAAATCAACCGTATAGAATTTAATATTTCCTGTATGGAAGCAAGTAATATAGCGAAGTGCAGTGAGTAGGCTTCCTTATGAAACGGTGGAATGTAGGCGGCTACCACCGAACGCTATCAAAGTGAAAAGAAACAGCGGTTTATGTATATATTTTCTTATAACTTTTGTTCCATAAATACGGTGCGAAATTGCGACTTTTATAACAAATCAAAGGCTGAGTGTAAGGAAATAAATGTTATTTTACTTGACAACTATTTCTGGAAAAGTTTTTTTTTAAACACGAACTGTTAACCGAGATTCGATTTCACCAATTTCAAGCATAAGAAACTATTTCATTTAATATCAGATATTCGTTACACATTACCTACAGTGTAATAAACGTAAATCTTTACACATAAATACTTTGTTATACATACATATATCCATACAATAGGGATATAAAACATATGTATAATACACATCATCTTCGCAAACATTATTTTTAAAATATTAAGTAATATCACTTATAGTATGATAATCGCAATTCAAATACATGAATTAACAAATAAGAACTAAGTAGGATAATTTGTATAAACGACGAAAAACAAGATAATAAAATTTTAGTATCATATGGTTCAACGTAACTACTAAATTATTACATAAACAATTGGTTTATAAACTCGTACAAAATTAGTATTAAAATGGATATGTTGACTGTGCATAGAATTCTAAGCATTTTGATACAGTTGAGTCTCGTTAAATCACTTCAGTTGCAGAGCTGCGTCCCTCATACCTCTTGTTAAACGCTGCAAAACAAAGCTAAAGCCGGCTTTAAAATGAATATAGCCTTATCTGAGTACAGTAAACTAGTTATGAACCCGAGTTTATGCTTAGTCTATTCATCCGTTCCGATTGTTATAAAATGGTAACAATCGTTAAACCATTTCGCAACCATTTCAATGCTTTACGTACCAGAGGTGCTTTAGCGCAATACTTTCGTATAGCGACACACTTTGTTTCAAATTGTTCGAGTTAAAATCAAAATATAGTTTGCAGCATTTAGCACCGATAGAAGAACTTTGTATTACCATGGTTTACTAATGTTATGTCGATAACTCTATAGCTTTCATCTCGAACGCTTTGTCACAACTCATAAAAGTCATTTTATGTAGGTACTTGACCCTATATTTAAAAACGGTTGTTCAATAACTAAGGAAACGTTTTGGCAGGTACTTGAGGCCCTTCTTCTCTGCTCGAAAGGTCGGAAGCCGCGATTAGCCTGCGTTTGAAGTCTTTATAGCCAGTCATTTACAGAGTAATGTGCCGCTCAAATTCAAATTTCTAAAGAGGGGTTCTCCCAAATATGTCTTTGCTTTGCGTATTACCTTCTAAATATAAAAATCGTCTCAATGATCTTCATAATATTGCTTTTAAGGCTTTGGTGTTCATACTTGATACAAAACTAATTGTTCCACGCGTCGTTATCAATTTCCGCTCATCGTAAAAAACATTATTTAAATGAAATAAAAAGTACATTTAATCACGTCACTCATAAAACTTAATTATTTTTATGTGCGATGCCGTTGTAAAGCGAAAAAACGTTATAGAAGTAACCCTAATGTGATATACGGATATTTAATAAAATAAATTTATTCATAGAGGAAAAGGTCGTGTATATGGATGAATTTTAATAGACGATGATGAGGCTGGGACGGTGGAGAAGTAATTACGTCGGTCATCCGACACAAGCGATACAAACCCGAGCCGGCGAGTGGCTGCCGAGCGCGGACTGTCACCCTCCGCAGCCCTGCCTATCTGAAACGCTATTTACATTTTACGACACAAACGTCACGCTAATTTTATTTTGATGTTACACACATATTCATCATACCATACAATTTCCCTATAATGCGGAAAAAAACGTAACTTATTTTATCACTTTAATCGCAAACACTGCTGGAAGGCAGGTTTAATGTATACAGTACTCTCAAGATATCACGGGCCAAGTTTAACTTTTAATTTGTTTCGGCCTTATAAAATTATGTTAATAACATAATACTGCATATAAATATGCCACTTTTGCCGGCGTGTGTAATGCTGTACTTTGTAGTGTAGATATTTCCGTGCGACGTACTCGTTTCTTTTTGTTGCGTCAAATATGATGTCATAAGACAAAAAGCATATAAAATTTGCCTAGAAACTTTGTTTTACTACAATTATTTAAAAAATAATAATTGTAAAAACGTAATTTGAAATGCAAAAGAATTTAACAATTCACAAAGTGGCCCACACACATTCTTCATCTTACAGGAGACATGAAACTGTCAAAGCTCCATTCATATTCAAATTGCGCCGCAATAACTCTTAATAATATGGGGGGAGGCTATAAAAATATCAAATACAGACCGAGGTCGAGAGCGGGAGGCCGTAGTCCATTTGCATTGGTGTGCGTATTGTCACTGAGGTATATTAAAAAAATGTATCAAAAGCGAAACCCAGGTGCGCGGCCGGCGCCTCTTGTACCTACATATCAACTGCTTTACATAACGTGGCGCGATATGTAAACAAATTTTATCAATACAAAGTCAGATTTTGTTATGGAATACCAACAAATACTAAAGCAATCCATTCGCTTTATATTTTACACAGAAATTGTTTAAACTTTTTTTTGTTGCATCTGTATCTAACAATCGATGGACTGTGCCTATTTCAGATACCTATGTAAATTTACCAAAACAATTCCCGATGTTGAATAAATAAAATATCACCAAAATTATAGACAACAGGCATATTGGCTGACCTAATAGGGCTTTTCCATCATGCTAAACTTGGCTTAGACCTACATCTCCTTTTTTGATAATACGGTCTTTCTCCAAATAAACTAACTAAACTAATTAAATTGCTTATATATATGATACTGATTAATAAATATGCATTAATTCCATACAAAACTCGCTGCAGGGATCCCCACATTCATAAGCTTTTACGAATATGACAGCACATTTGCAGCACTTCTAAGATCTCGTCGGACGCCAATTTGCCATCAGGTGCCAGTGCGAACGCATTTTCTTGCTAATATTTATGAACAAGAACAGAAAAACTTCAATATAACGTTTGAACGTGACGTTTTTCCGCAAAGAGCTCCTAAACTACTTCTCGCGTGAAAATGTTAAAAATCCTTTCTGCCGATTGTTCGACATTCCCATATCAGCCCAACATAACTTACAACCTTTGTAATCCTTACTCTAAAGTCTTTCAAAGACCATTATAATTGAAACCCTGGGGTACAATTCCACAACTTTGAACTTTATTACTCTCAACAAATTCCCAATTAGTTGGAAATAACCAACCGTACTTAAATTCCAAGGGCAGAGCTAAGCGTCGTAAAATGGATACTAAACAGGTGGCGTATCCTTTTTCCCGTTTTATGTAGGGGTATCATAAAAAATAACTTTTACTATTTGTGAGTATAATTCTTCTTTTTTTATTTATTAATGAAATTTTTTTTTTTTTTAATGAAATGAAATGAAATTGCTTTATTTGGTCACGTAGGCAATCAAATAGCACTTATGACAAGTCAATACAGTAAAGAAAAATCTTTTATTATTACATTATAATTTAACTATGGTTCATTTTATATAATTTGTACAAAAATATTTACGGTTTTTTATAATTTATTTTTAGTTTTCATCAGGAAATACATAAAATCTTATTATTATTATTTTAAAGTAAATAACGAGATGGACCCTGTGTATTTCCGAAACGTCACGTATTATTTTAATGGTACCACCGGATCCAAACGCGACCCTGACTGAGAAGACCCGGCGAAACAAACTCAGCGGGCTCACTTTACTACTGGAATTTACGCGGCGCGACCCACACCTGAGTAGATCCAGCGAGTCCAACTCAGTGGGCATGTATTTGGTCCAGTAAGGATAACATAATTATATTATATGACCTGCCAAATAAAAATTGCCTTCTTATTATTAATTTGCTCGAATTATTTACTCGATCGGTCGTCATTTTATTTTTATTTACTTCACGCGTTTGCTCAATTTATATCTAAATTATTAAAATGGCATTAATCGAATTGAAATCCTAGATACAACAGTTTTCGTTCTCATAATTAAGAGCGTTTACGCGCTTTAAGTGTAATTTGAGCCAAAACAGTACTTTTCGAACCCCTTAAAATTGATGAAAGACTCGTCGTAAAAACATGTTAATTACCAATTAATTTAGGGAATATTATCATCTAAATAGTTAGTGAAGAACATTTTAAGACTTTTGTGTAAATTTTAATAAATAACAAGATAACTGAACTGTCATTTTCGAGGCTCAAAATTCGGGTTTATTTATAACATATTTAATCAAAATAAAATGTAAGATTTAGATCCCTTATTCAAGAGTTTAAAAAAATCTATGGTATTCGAAATTCTGAGAAATTACTGTCAATACAGTATTTTTTGACCCATATATGATACTTAATTTAATAAAACAATAACTTTTTATAATATAAGAACGTGTACATGAACCGAAATTCTACTAGCCGCGCGGAGCGTAAACGCTCTTAATTTACAATAAGTTTTACAGTAGTCTTTACAAATTATATTAATATATACAAAATACCTTGGTATAAAAAGAATCATTTTTGCAGCTTTTCCTGTAAATTTCTGTCGTTATTATTAGTCTCAACGTTGGCATGCAAATTTTTATTTAAAAAATATTTCATCATGGTTTACAAAGTACCCATCGCCATAACTACGCCCTCGAGTTGTTAAGCCGAAAGGGTTCGTACGTTATGATTGTTATAGTCTAAAGGGCCACTTTATTGTCCTAATGTTGTGCTGTTACGTGATCATCATTTAACGCTTTACGTCCGGTTACCCGCCGCGGTCGCCTATGTAATTCAAAATAAGAGATTAACGCACCTTTAACACCATTCGGACAGATAATCTCAAACAACATGACACCTGATGAAACAAAGGGAACGATACAATCCCGCACACATCAGTTGCATGTAAACTATGATTTTAGTTGTTAGCTCTAGTTGATTGGTTGTTATGTGAACTGTTTTACTGTAAACAGCTCTTTGGTAAAACACGCTCACAGACGTCTTGACCTGGGTTTTATATATAATATCATAAAAAGTGTATAAATGTGATATTCTTGGTCACCTAATACAATCTTTAAAGTGTTTTGGCAATTTTGACTTTTAGAAGCACATAAGTACTTTAAATTTGTAATATACTAGCTCAGGCTGTATTCGTTTATGTCTAGCACATCCTAAGTAATTAAATAAGTCTTGCAATATTTTATCGACGCAGCCACGGAACGGCTTCATGACCTCGCTCACAGTATTAAGAGCTTAAAGACGCATACAATACACATTTTCAAAGGCACTTGAAATTACCCCGGACGCATGCATGAAGGAAAACCCAAGTGCACGAAGGGAAAGATTATGTACTAGAACAAGGGAAGCTCCGCTTCTTTTTGCATATAGAACAGTATTATAAAGTGAACGATGTTTTAGAGAATTTTTTGTAGAATATCTTCAACGTCATCTGTCACAAATATTGGGATTGGTGAAATGTATATATTCGTTTAGATAACTTCGGCGAAAAAGTAAATCCAGCCATACCGCTCCTGCAATATCGCGCTTTCTTGAACAGCCAGTGCGTGATTATGCTGATGATCCGGCATGATGCAAACCGACAAAATTTTGTCAACGGTCGAAATATTTTTATTCTTTATCGCCTTTTCGAATGCAAAATACATAGTTAGCCTACGTTGCATGCAGAGACCAATACATCTATTTAACTATAATTTATTACAAAGAATACCAGGCTAAATGTGGGTGCAGAAATACACATCTATCCCTTCGGAGAATACAGACGTGAGTTTATGTATTAGAAAAAATGTTACCGAGCTGCTTATCAGAAATGCCATTGAAAAAGAGGTGTACGCTTATGAAATTAATTAAATCTAACCTAGTCATGCGTATAATGAAGCGTAGTGATTCATAGACACCAATATAATAAAATTACAAGCAAGAGCGTGTCGAAGATCCATTAGTAGGATTCCGTAACCTTGTTTTAAAAGCTTAAAGTAGTTCATATTAAATTTATTTTATATTGGCTAGACAGGAATCAAATACATACATAGATACATACCAGTGACGGTCCTTCCATAGAAGCCCAAAAGCGTAACTCATTAATAATTGTGTAATATCTAGTTTTCAATTGTTTATTGTGGGGTTACTATATTCTCATTTAAATATCAAATTGCTTTTGTTAAATAAAAATTTAAAACTTAAAGATCGATTATTCGGAATTTTATAAGGTAAATTGGGCTTTTGGGCTTCTATGAACGTACCGCCACTGCTATAGATGCAGGACAAGGTAACCAAAAATCATATTAATGGGCTAATTTTAAATGAAATCGACGCCACTAATAAATCTCATAATTTGTATTACAATATTTGTATAATTTATATGCATGTATAGGTATGTATCCTCTCAGTTGTAGAGGAGGCCCGAGACCAGCAGTGAGACGTATTTGGGCTGATGATGATGATGATGATGATGATGATATGCATGTATCCCAGCAGTATTTATCAAGCACAGAACGTACACTGTCTGAGTTAGGACTACAACAAAGTTCGCATTATACATCCAATGTCTATTGAAGTCATCAATAGCTTAACATCGGATTCCGGTATGGTTTCTGGCGTTATTTTCCAACACCGTTGTTTTTGTAAACGTTGTTATAGAATATACATATATAACAACAAATATTAAGGATGATAAAATTATTGCACTTACGTCAGGGTTGGGCAGTATTTGAATTACTTGTAATTGAAATACGTAATTGAAATACAAATACGTATTTTGTATTTGTATTTTAATTACTTTCTTAAAATGTAATTTGTAATTTGTATTTCAAATACGTTAAGCCGAAGTATTTTGTAATTAGTATTTCAAATACTCGAGGCTTCAAAATACATTTATTAAAATACATTTAGCCTTCATTTAGTATTAAGTTTGTGCTCATCAGGACCTGCAATAACAAAACAGAAACCGCCTTCAAAAAAAAATCTATTCCAAAACAAATAAATACGCATTATTTTGTATTTTGTAATTTGTATTTTGTATTTCAATTACAAATAGCTAAAATACTGTATTTTGTATTTTGTATTTCAAATACCTTACTTAAATGTATTTTGTATTTCGTATTTTAATTACTTGCGATACAGTATTTTGTAATTTGTATTTCAATTAAAGCAAGGCATGTATTTTGCCCAGCCCTGACTTACGTCGTACGAATAAATAACTATCGTACATTCAACTACCAAATGGAGGTATATGTATGAATATACGTTTAAAATTGTATGGAAACACAACACAGCTCTTTTCATTTGCAGTATCGATTGTAAAGTCGTAGCCCAATCACTCACCAAGCCTGGCCGTGTAATAATGTAATCAAGTCGGATACATTATTGTTATGCTTGTTCGCCGCGCCTAGCGCCCACTGGCTTTGTTCTACTTTTTGTTGTCAGTATACGAGTAATTGTAGTTATTTGACAATACTGAAGTTCCAGTGAGGATATTTTTAATACTCCGACTCACTAGAATAACGAAGTTTCTTCAAAAAGCGGTGCAGTTGTGTTAAATTTATCCGGTAAAATGATCAGAATGTATGATATTGGTAATAAATAAATTGTATTCTAATAATATACTTTATTATTAATATTTTTCTTAGATTTAGATATTCATCTAGGTGTATTGATAGACGGTGGGGCAAATTTTGTTCGAATGGTAAAATTTAAATAATTTATTACCTTGAAGATTGTATTATCTTAAAACCATAAATATAAATAATGTGATTGAATCTCAAAATAAATTGCAACGATATTACACATAAACCAATTGCAACTTCTATATTTTTAAAATTTTGCATCACATAAGCGAGATTCGTTCAACTACTATTCTAACTACTAAAATAATTTGGAATGTGATAACACAATCCTTAAAGTGAAAAGCATATGTGATTCAAGTGTGTCATTGAACAATGAAAGTTGCAACGATTTTTACAACGTTGCCAGACATAATATTATCAGATGACGCCTCCCACGGGACTGTAAATATTCGAGCGTGCCGCGATTAGCCCGCCCGCCCGCCGGCCAAACAACATGCCACACATTTAACGCATCCACCTATTTTACTCTACGCGATATTGTCATTCTCGTAGCTAAATGTTACCTATTCAAACAATTTAATAGCCTAATCCTAATTTTGTCATTTCAATAAATGTTATTAGGTGGTAGATACACGGCGTAGTTATCTTCGAGTGCGGTGCGAATGGACCTGTTCCATTGGGGTAGTACCATATAAAGACAGCACTACTGTTACTGCTCAAGTGACCAAAACAAAAATATAAATTTCAAATAAAAATATATATTTGGTTTACATTTACTACAATATATTTAATACTTAAGGTTGTTGTACAAAAGACTCTCATTTTAAAGTCGAAGAATTATTATTTTGAGACGAGCTGAAATTCACATAAGAGGCAAAGTTGCAATACCGATAGCAACAGCGTAGTAATTAGTACGATGCTGGTGCGATACAGCTCGGGAATCTCACTGCCCTGCCAGGCTGCCGCTCAAACGTCTGTTCGCGAAGACTCCGCTCTTCCGAGACAGATTGATTTTGGATTTGCATTTAAGCTGAAATTTCAGAACATATACAAATAGCAACTATTCTCAGTAGGACAAGGATAACAAACAGTGTAGGTGTCAGTTGTTGGTGTAATACCAAGCCAATTTATTATGATTGATCGCAAAAGCCCACGCGAAACACGCGCACGGCGGATATAGATATGCATAGATGCGATGTTATACTAATTATACTAATACTAATTTTGTTTATTGCGTAACATTATTAATATAGCGTCTATTCTTTATAAAAATTGCTGGTCATGGATGTGAACGAATCCAAGTGCCAGCTTGAAGATCCTTATATACATATATGTTATTTTAGTACCGAAGCGGTAGAATGTTAAAAAGGATAGATAAAATGGTCTCACGAATTCATAAAAAAACAACATCAGAACTCTTTACTAGAATGTAATAAATTCTAAACAAAAAAAAATATTTTTTCTTAGAGTCTGGTCTGGTACTGGTTGAAAACCCTAAATCAATCTACATCATCATTACAAAAGGTACCCAGGATTACGCAGCAGAGATATGCTAGAAATTCAATAAAAGTATTACTAAAACGCGGATGTGATGAAAAAAAAAAATGCTTCACTAAAACTATACAAACCGCAAAAACTCAGAAATCCAATTCAACATAACACAGATTTTTTTCTATCAGAATTTTGTAAAGGATAAAATAGTGAATAGACCGATGATTTTTTCGGGAACCCTTTGTGGCAACAAGTTGATGAAATATTTGCTCAATTGCGTGTGTAACATAGTTTCATTTATTTCACTTCACCCCACTCAGTCGACTGAAATAACAACGGTACGCCGGGCGTGAATCAGCAATAAATTTCAATGGCGTTACATACCTATCAATTTAATTTATATTTTCCCTGAAATAACTTAAACGGTAAGTATAGATTGTCATCAAATATATTATATTTATTTTAACATTTATGGAAAAATAATTTTACCCGTGCTATTTTTTGTAAATAAATAAGGTTTTCTACAGTAAATGATAGTAAATATCTCCCAAAAGAAGGGGCGTGTTTAGTAGAGACCATGTAGAGTTTAGAATCTAGATTTGAGATCTACTATGTAAATTTATTATATTTAAAAAAATCTAACTAATAAAAATATTTGTGTAATAACACCCACATATCTGCCAACAACTACAGTGACAAACTATGACGTTATTTGATTTAGTGGCGCGCTCGCGGGGTTAGTTCCGGTCGTTCGGTTCCAATTATCAATTATAAGTTTGACTGATACAGTCCATGGACGATTGTAATTATACTGGTGTCAAAACGGCGCACAGTGAAATGGGAAACTAAAGTGTCAGCCGTCCAACGCATCGGCCAACCAAATTAGCATCCAGTAAGTCGCCTTCATTCACAACAGGAACCGATCATTAATCTTGCCCGATGTGATTGCGGTTTCAATTGCTCTTCATTGCTGGCCATGAGAAACCAGATTTTTATGAATCTTTCACTACTTTTTAAATATTGAGGTCGGCCTCTCATGCCTTTAATGTGAAATGTTATGACATTCGAAGCTAAGAAAATTATACATATCTTTAAAATTCAGATCACGAGCAGTCAAAGCGCAAACTGCAAGTTCTATAGACCTGACAATCCGGCGTCAGTTGCTTTTCGCAGATGAGTTAACTCCGTTTGTAAGTTTTTCTTGCGAAGATGTTTCGACGAACTCCCGGGCTTTATCTTACATCAGTTTCATTAAGATTTAGTGAAAAGATGCTCAACTAAATAATCCTGGAGGTGCAGCGTGCAGTGCGGCCTCTAACGACCCTCCACCGCTCGAGGGCACTCCACGCTTCGGCTGCTTCGCGCTCATGCACTTTTCAAGTACGCACTGTTTATGCTCCAGTTCAGTTCAGAAACTTACATTTTAGCCACAGACATCGCTTGTTTGAATGCGAATATCGACGCTGCATTTTATTGCGCTACGTTCAAACTTTTGATAGTTTCAATTTTCAATGTTACGGACCCTTTAACGCCGGTGCTAACACTTTCTTCACCTTATGGTTTTACGCTAGTTATTGTGAACATATTGGTACTAAATATAAAGTTGCAGCAACGAATATCAAACATATATTCAGTAAGATAGACTTGATGATTGTAATAATAATATTCGAACGCAATATAAAACCTAGTAAGATGTTCGAAACGCTTATATTTCCATTCCCAAGATTTTGTATTTTTGTGTTCCATTCATCATAAACAATGTTTAAAGATTTTACATTTGAGGTTGACGTTATTGTCATGAATTTTGATCTGGTAATCAATCAAAATTATAAAGTACTAACAGATATTCTATGTTTTGTAATTCATCAATTATTATATCAAAAATTAGTCACCCGTTACAATTAAACAAAAACGCAACTCCTAAAAAAATCAAGTAATTTTAACGTAAGAAAATTAAACAAAAGAAAACTAAATTATTTCAGAGTTTATATATTTTTAAATAAGAAATTACACTGAATAATAAAAAGAAAACAAAAGAATAACAACAAACTAATTTAGAGGTGTTTAAGTAATTCACAAGGTCAGTTACCGACGGCAACTACCTGCGACTAGGCTGCGGCACAGTCCTGCATGACGCAAGTTAAGTGGAGTGTTGCTTAAGATATGAAGAGCTCTCGTGCCTCCTAGCTTTCCGCAGAGAGTGCATATGCGATGTTTATGCATTATGTATTGTACCACGCCGGGGATTACTTCCCCCAGACTTTCGCATAAACTGAATAACTTATAAAAAAGCCTAGCGTTTATTTATAACTTAACGAACATAGCAGATGCAATGATATGTGGATTAAATGAGTGATTGTAAGAAAACGTGATACGGAAAGCGGCGCAATCGAAAGTTCTCTATTAGGTATTTCTTATATGCATATGTGACGTTGGACAATCTAAGCTAAGCCAATACAGTGGAAGCGTAAGGAAAGTTGTTTTGAGAAGAAGTCAGTAAAACTGCCTTCCAGTGATACGACCTTGGCTGGTAGGGAAACGTGATTTCTCCAGCCTTCCAACCTGATATCACTAATATACTATAATCAGGCTGAGATCACACAGCAAACCTACGCTAGCGTTCAAAAGCTTTGAGTGCGGTGTATGATATTTTAGAGCTAAGCTCCTCATTATTAACATCTATTGTCCGGGGTACGTTTACTTAGATTCTGCCATAATTATTAAATAAAATTAAATGAAATGAAATGAAATGGAATGTATATGTGACAGTGCACCACTCTCTGTCACTACTATAATAAGCTACTCTGACTAACGCTTTTACAGCAGAAAGGTTATATTTTTTTAACCCACTCAATTCTACCAATATCTACTCAAAATGGTTTTAAGTCTAAGAATATTTCTAATATTACTAAAAACTCAAGAACGAAAGTCCTCACTTTGTTCTTGGGCGAACACTTCCAATGAGGTCAGCCATCTACTCTCCTGCTTTCCAAATCAATAAGACAAAAAATAAGGATAGAGTGATCAATAAAAATAAATTATTTTAATGTAAAAAATCTAGAGGTGCTTTCTGAAAATATTTCGATAATGCCATGTGAGGCAATTGACCATTTATAGTTTCACAGCAATATACATACCTAATGTCTTTCATTATGTAATCAATTTGCGTCATATATTGTAGGCCAATATACAAAAATTAACTTACTTAAAAGTCGTGATGGCCTGAAGATCGTGACGGCCTCGAGGTTTAGACACGCGGTCGAGAATCTCGACGGTCGCGGGTTCAAACCCCAAGCACACACACCTCTGATTTTTCGAAGTATTAACAATGAATAAGTATTCACAATGAATTATCACGTACTTTAACGGTGAAGGAAAACATCTTAATGAAACCTGAATATCTAAAAGTTCTTTGGAATTTCTTAGGTGTGTTGTCCGCCAACCCGCACTAGGCCAGCGTGATGGACTAAGGCCTAAACTCTCTCAGTTGTAGAGGAGGCCCGTGCCCAGCAGTGGGACGTAGATGGGCTGATGATGATGATAAACTTACTTCAAGCCTTAACTAATTGTGATGAAGGTTATATCTCGGAAAATTGAAGTGTAACAAACACTTTCAAAATGTGCAAATTCATTTACAATTAACAAAGTTATTTGTATTCATAAACATATTATTGAAAGGCCGATATAACTACCGGAAAATTAATTAAACATAAAGTTTTATAACTGGCGGATAGAATAAATAAACTGACCGCAGATTTATCATATGCGGGAATAGGTGTCACGTACCCTCGATGAGTTACAGCAATAAATAGCAATCCTGGCTCCTGTGCAATTAAATTACTTGCCTACACCGTCCCCACTAATGCCCCACAAAATTATTTTAACACCCAACGCTTCAACAAAGTAAAATGGATAAAATAATTGGGTCCTTATTATTCTCATCAGTAAATTAATTAGGGACGTAGTGGAATGGTAAATATCAAATGAAATTACGGCGAGTGTCTACAAAGAGCTTTGTCAAATTATATTATTACAACAGTGTAGGACGGACACCGAAACGTTTTTTGCACTTTAATGTAGCTGGAAGGGCGTAGCTTGTTACATCATTGTACTTATTTCAAGGTGACATAATAGAGAAAGTAACTTTTAATGATAGTAGGCCTCAGCTTTAAGATGGGTAGATCCTTAATACTGTTAGTTAAATACATATAAAAGTATCTTTCGTCTGTAACAAAGAGCGCACATACTGAGAAATATAACCTATTCCTTTAAAAATATATATTAGACTAGAAAAAATAGGTAAAATAACAACATTCAGTTTGGTACATTAGTTTACATAAATTGACTTACTGGGGTCAGTTCAGTTGACTTAAAGTTCGACAATGCAACTGCTCCAAGTCATGTCAATAATAGTTAACCGCCAAGTTCGTTAGTAGACTTATTGTTGAGTAACTCCAAACGAAATTGAAATAGATTGTTCCGAAATAATTTTAATTTCTCGAGTAGCAATTTTTTAAATGCATACAAATATAAATACATACATAAATCACCGTACTCCCCGAAAGGGTAGGCAGAGTTGCATTTCTGCACCCACATGTAGCCAATTGAGTTTTCGTCCCATGTAATAGGGGCGAGACGTTTGCCGTTTTTCAGGCATAATTCCAGACTTCGTGTTCGAATTTTCCTAATGAAATGATTGACGACTTTTCTCGACACGGGAATCGAACCCGAGACATCTAGATCGTACGGCACCTACGATCTGTATTGATTTTATGTTCATAATTAGAATCTTTTTTTAACGACAGAATATCTTTCTTAGCACTTCTAAGTAACTCGTAAAATTAATCATTGAGTTTTTATCAGGGTCTCTGACCTTCCGCCATGTTCGCAAGCAAAGTGACCACTTCGCTAACTTAGACTTCTTTACAAAACCATGCGTCAGATACTGTCTAAAATCTATCGATGGTCGTCACGTGTATATGGGGTGACAGAGGATCGAAGGCACTCTCAATGGGTTCCCATTACTTAAAATTGGGGCAGAGAAGCCTTATAATTAAAACCTAAGACGCTTAACACTCAACAGTAAACGTGATACCACAAATCTCCAAATTAGTTTCGCTAAAGGGAAGACTGTCCCCAAAGCATTCCCTGCATTCAGTCTCATGGCCCCTTTAAATACCTCTTACGACGAACAAGAAATGCCGTAGTGCAACTCTAAAACCCTTAATGCATTAGACGGAACACTGCATCTCATGATGATTAAGATACATCATGTAAAAAGGCATGCTGAATACCTTTGACCCCATCAGCCTGTTTAAGCTTACTCCGGCAATCATACTGGCCGATCCATATAAAACCGCAAAATGTGAGTCAGCGGTACCGCTCTGGTCTCTACAATTCATAGAACATCCCAAATTAACTACAAAAACCCGCTCAGGTCATAATTATCTTAAACTAGCTTTTGCCCGCGACTCCGTCCGCGTAGACTACATGGTTTGGTTCCGAAAGAAAATAAGTTGTAGTCTATTTTACTCCAGAGTCTCATTTATGTCCATATCAAAAATAGTTTACATAGGTCAAATGATTTAGGTGTGAAAGCATAACAGACATATAGTTACATATACATAGTTACAGTCGTCTACACGTCGTTTCATCATTCTAGCTTCAAAAATTACGAATTTCCATACAAACTTTCACCCCTATTTTTATTTTACCCCCTTAAAGGTACATTTTTTACAAACTTTTAATGTCATATTTATTCATATCTAATCAGCAGCCTAAAAAATAAGTTTCAAGCTTCTAGCTTTAAAAATGACAATACTTCCATACAACCTTTCATCCCCCCTTTCAATCCCTTAAAACCCCTTTTCCGGGATAAAAAGTAGCCTATGTCCTTTCTCAGGGTCTAAATTATCTGTGTACCAAATTTCATTTAAATCGGTTCAGTAGTTTTTGCAGGAAAGCGAGACAGACAGACAGACAGAGTTACTTTCGCATTTATAATATTAGTAATGATTACTCGTATTGACAATTAGAGTAGTTTACTTTTTCTGATCGTTTTTTTTTTTATAAGCACTATCCAGCACTCATTATGAGAGCTCTTTTATTCTAACTGTTATCTGATCCTACTTAGTTTTAAAAAATACAAATAAACAATTATGATTAAATATTCACTGGCGCTGTAAAATGACAAAACCACACATACGGCAAGAAAATCCCATATCTCACTCATTACACTAAAAACAACGTTTTTCAATAAAAAAAACTATTAGTTACTGTGATTTGATCAAACATACTAATTTTGACATACAAGATAAAATATAGTCACATAAAATAGACATTCCCTCAGCCTACATAATTTTAATATTTAATTAAATTGAAGTTCGAATAAACGCATTAGAAGTTGCAACAAACATGTCAAGTCTCGCCGTTGTTGTGTAAAGTTAAATTCGTCTGTCGTATTTTGATATGTGGTTACGTTTGCACAAAACCAAAGCGGCACCGTGTCGGCTGCATTGTGTGTGTCGAGAACAATATTTGGTAGTGTATCAGCAGTAATTGGCTGGGAGTGAGCGAATCGATCGTTCGATGTGACACAAATACCTCGTTCCACGACGCAATCTCCCTGAGTAATCCACTATCGACCTAATTGTTTCTTCTAACGACAATTATACAGAATTAATTATTACCATCCATTACGGCTCGTCGTTCATTTGTTACATTGCCCGATTAACTTCTAAGCTAAAGTCAATTGCACACTTCATATTACGCGAGCAAACAATTATTATCAGCAACTTAATTACATATTTATCAGTGGAAATGGTCGATCGCGAAACCGCACATTACGGGAATAATGATTTCCAACGCCGTGCATAATTTGTGTCCAATGCAGCGATGAATCCCGCATCTGTCGTGGAAAATCTATCTGGAAAATAAAAATGTCGCAGCGGTGAAAGTAGGTATTAAACGAGATTAAACTCCCTCCAACCTAGAGCGATATATATATATATATATATGTAGGTATCTATGTATGTACCATCGTCGTGTAGGGCATGAAATAAAAATGTTAAATAAAACATAAAAGTGTAGCGCATTTTAGTAAACACACGCTACATATGGCTTACTTGATCCCTGCGCCTAGCTGGAGGCAATCTCCCAGGATTGCACTTGACCTGCAATGGAAAACGCCTAACAAAAGCTTACAACAGCCGGGCAAAACTCACACAAAACAACGACGCATGTGAATAATTTTAAAGAGTATGTTCCGCTCTCATTAAAAAATAATATCAACTTATGCTAAACTTATGCTATTTTGACAAATAACTTACCATATCACAATATAGCTGTCAAAAGTTAACAACATTCGTGTATCGATAAATTGAAAAGACACCCAGGCTTAGATGAATTTCTGCCCTGTGGCAAGGGGGCGTTAGAATCCCACCACGGTATCCCCTGCCTGTCGTAAAAGCCGACTCAAAGGGGCCCTTGGGGTCGCTGGGCGCGCTGCGGGGGCGGCGCGTCCTCACTGAAAGTGACCCCGAGAGGGGCGGCGGCACTGTGGCCTGTGTACGTCACGGGCGCCCATCCACAACCGGGGCGCCCGAACCAAGCTAGTGGGGGTGCAACTGCGCCCCCTACAACTCCGAGACGGCCGAGACAATAACGTCTCGGAGGCGCACCGGGCGGCTGCGGCATTACGGTGGGCGCTTCTCGCTCACGTACCGTGGTCGCCCCACTCGGCGCGGAGATGGCCACCGGGGGGTTTTGGTCGGTATGCCGGTTTAGGGAATTTTGTTAGGGACCCAGCCCGGCACTAACACCTGCGCGGACATGACGTCGCCGCGCGCCGGGCTGGAAGACCTGTGACCCCGACATACGCTTCCCGCCCCCCCTCCCCCGGGGCTGGCGGGAAGTAGAGCCATAAACAGCTTTCCCCTCGAGAACAAAAAAAAAAAAAAAAAGGCTTAGATGAATTTCGGTGGTCCTCCATTCTTTAGTTTTGTAATATCTAAAGGTGTGATTCACGGAAGTACTGTTCTACATATGTCTGTTTCGGTACAACATGATCAATACCTTCGAATGGATTGTTCTGTAGAGTGCAGAGAAACGAGCACCGGCGCAATGGCGCTTCGGCCATAAACATCGCACGGCGCTCTATTGAAATGTTGTCTCAAAGGGCTGTGTTTTATTGAAAAACTTTCCACATTGCTCTTCGATTCCCTCGTGTTCCCGTCAGACATGTAACCGTTCAAGTACCGACTAATTCTATCACTAAGGAAGAAACCGTTATCAACAAGAAATAAACTACCTTTTGAAACTCGATAGAACGTTCGCTTTTGAGTGTAATAGAGAACCTGTGGAGCAATTTTAATGTAAACAGAAGAATAGACACAACGTGGTCCGAGTAAATCGCTCCATTAGGCAGTTAAAAGCTCGTCGCTATCGCCGGGACATAACTCAGGCACCCGTCTCCGCGCGGCCCTATAAATTACCCCATTGTGCGAAGGGGGCGTGCCCAGTTAAAATATGTACGACATTGTCTTCTATGCGCAACTCCTCTTCTCATATCTTAACTGAAACGCACTGAAGGAGAAATGATAGCTAACATCTTGATTGGACACGGTCAAATAACTCGTTCGTTGCTTCTATGGATTGTTTCAAATGTAAAGGGGCAGGTCAAAACAACGTTGTATATTAATGTAAAACAAATACTAGCAAATGACACATAAAGTTTTAGGACTCTTAAAAGAAATAAATAACAAGTCCAGCTTCCTGCCGCTTTCTTTTTTAGAATGTTCATATACAATTGCTGTTTAGCCTCTCTTTCCCAAACCTAGCACGGTATTTTCATACAGGCATTAAATTTAGAATATACCTAATCACATCGGATTCCATGGGAAGTAGAAACTTACCCGAACAGAGACTTGATGACTGGTGATTTGTATTATTATTATTACATAAACCCAACAGCCAACTTTTTCTCATCGAATGCAAACATTTATTTTTAAATAAAGAGAGACTACTCGGAGATACTTCACACCATCTAATGATAAGTTCAGTCCGGTCCAAGAAAAGGGGCGGCAGCAAGGTGATGAGAATACAAATATTTTTTCACAATTCGACACAATTGAGCCAGCCCGTTCGTTAAATTGACATACACAGGCTGTCAGCCTTGGACTTCGGACCCAAACAATTGCGTGGTTCACAATGACGGGTTTTATACAATACGGTTGTCGCTATCCAGTCGCATACAATAATTACATATAACTAAGTTATTAAACACAACGAGTTTTTTAGTGACAGAAAGGGATGTGCAGTATTTTGTGCCAAAATTACACGACTTGTTTATATACATGATCCACCAGTATTTGTGACTGATACTAATTTTTTTTTTAGAACTAAATGCTAATGTAAATACGGATAGATCAAAGAAATATATTTATTTCATTCATGGAGTCAAAAGTAAATAAAATTGGATAGATCGCCAGACAAAATCGGCTCGCAATATATTCCAGTAGGTAAACGAAAAACGATACTGGGGATACCTCTATAAAAATAACCGATGTAACCTGCCATAAACCGGTTAAACTGTGTGTGTTGTGAAACAAAAATATAAAATAGTCCATAATTTACGTGAAGTAACGCCTCCATTCGCGCACACACGGGACATTTATTAGATCTACTGCGAGGTAGGCGATATCTGCATTTGATAGCTCGGAATTTAAAACGTTCACGTTTTATCATGAAACACATATATGAGCAAATAACACACAAATCATCATCATCATCATCAGCCCATATACGTCCCACTGCTGGGCACGGGCCTCCTCTACAACTGAGAGGGTTTAGACCATAGTCCACCACGCTGGCCTAGTACGGGTTGGCGGACTACACACTTAAGGATTTCCTAAGAACTTTTAGGTGTGCAGGTTTCATCACGATGTTTTCCTTCACCGTTAAAGTACGTGATAATTCTTTCGGCTATCAGCTTAGATATTTTGAAATGTGTACCTAAGTCTTATTATTACTGTTATTTGAAAATCGGGAGTTTATTGGAACTTGGGGCCCAACTCAGGTAAACGGACAATTGTTCCGCGCGCCGAGTTGAAGGCCAGAGACGCTTTCCTTTCATTAAAAAAAAAACAGTCGCTGAGCTTCTTAAAATTGTATCTGCCTATATTGATAGAAGTCAAGCCAACATTTTAATTATTTACTATCGAAACCAAATTAATTTTCATGGACCCCCGCTTACGACTGTCGACCCCCATTTCATGTCACGCCCAACGTAGACCCCGTCGAGTCTCCCGTGAACCTCTGGGGTTCCACCTGGACCACTTTGGGAATTACTGCTCTAGATCTATGTCTATTCATATAAATACGTACCTATGTATTTCTGTTGAACTTACTGAGTTTAGTATATTTTGCATGGGTTCGTAAATCAGTTTCTTATAATATTTACAGAATGTTGTTATGAGGAAATTAACAGATTAAATACGCTTACGATATAACAGTCTGCTCCTGTTCCTTGATGATTATAATCTTTTTGTGTAGATTCACTAAATAAAGTGGTAAGAATGAAGAAGCAGACCTTGCTGAAAAAATGTGTTCATAAATATAACATGAAACATACTTGATTGTCACCTGAATAAAGAGTGGTCGTTACGTCGAAAGATATAAATGGTGATTTTGGTTGTACTCGTTTCATTAGGCCTTAACAAGGCTTTGGGGCTCATCGAGGCAGTGATCGAAACCCGGTCAAGCGTGAGAGATATGCTTTGCGTTGACTTTCCTTGTAATAACCGCCATAGCAATAGTTGGCGCTCCATTTAACCATTTTATTTACTTATATAATAAAAGCAGCAATAGACCTGTAGCAGGATCTCCCATTTAAATGAAAAGTGAAAACTATGTATATAAATACAAATAAATAAAATTAGAGTGTCTGTTTGCAATATTGAAATAACCGCTTTTTATTAAATGCATATAGATGTTTACACGGTACATATACCAAAATAACGTTTTTTACAACTTTTGACTGTCTGTTCCGGCTAATCTCTGAAACGGGTGGACCGATTTTGACGGTACTTTTATTGGCATGTAGTTGATGTAATAAGGAAACAGACACTCCAATTTTATTTATTTTTATAGAATAGATTAAAACGTCAATGCAATTTTTGAGCAGAGAATAATCCATCAAAGAGTTATCTGGAAGACATCAAATACAGAGCGATAGGACTGCCATTTGTTACATTCTATTTTTTGTATTTAGTTCTTTATCATACCTACTTTTGTTTTTTTCTTTATGCAGTATACAATAAATTATGATTAATAAAAATTAATCTAATTTAATATACTTACGATATTTTACACTCCAAACAAAAAACTTTTACTTGAGAGATTGTTTTTGAAAACTGATCAAGTACCTACATGTACCTACTCGTATTACTACATGATTAATAAACGATCATATAATTTCAAAAATCGTGTGTCGTAGCAATAGACTTGTTTATAATTTCATTTTAAACTAATAATAGAGTAATTTGAGCTCACATAAAAACTCATTTCCTATTACTGCGTTTGTTTAGCCTCATAGCGATCATTTATTTTTCATATTTTTTTCTTTAGATACGTAATCGTAAATCATTAACTACACCGTGTTTGATTAATTTCATAAACTCTCAGAGTTCTTTTACAGCAATGCTTTTTAAAAATGAAATATACCTATGTCTTACTATTAGTTTTCACCTACATCAACACTTAGGAAACCTATAGGTATGTCTTGTACTCTAGGTATTTGGAATTTTCAATGTAGCAGTCTCTCCGTGCCAACGTTAAAGTTTACAATAACTATGTATGAACACATTTCTAGCGTATCCATCTCTTGAAGTTTTGGCAAGTCCGTTCCTGAGTAGATACGTGCATAGGTAGGAAATTACAAGTGTCACGGAAGTTTACTCACTCATGCAATTCGTAGTACCAGTGACCAATACTTGTTAAATTTTCAGGAATATTATCTAACCACGCTGTCTTAGATTAATTCTTATGATCGTTGTTCGATATCCAATTACGTTACGAACACTAGAAACGTTGGAACAACCTATTCTTAGATATTTATTTGTGAGAAACCTATTGGTTTTTATTATTTTAATTATCTTCTTGTACTTGTGGGTTGGTTAGCGTAAAATACCTAAATGTGTCTGACCCTAAGGAGCAGTGCCATTTTCAGTAACCTTGCAGTACCGTGAGTAGGAACGGGAAAGCATAGCAAACTTACGTTTGCATTTACAATATGGATTAGGATTTTATATCAAACTTTTTTCACTGTATTTCTTTTATACCGGTCTGCAAATGTTCCAATTGTACCTAATTTTCATTTTTATTTAATGGATGTTGAAATACACCTAACTTTTATCTGTAACAGGGAACATTACGTTATCCACAGAATAATAATACCTACCTACTCTAAGGGGATGTTATCTACAACAATTATTGTACCTAATCCAATAGAACAATCAAATATGAAACACCTGATATGTTGCGAAGTTCTTTAAGGAAATATAATCTATAAGAAAGCTGTATGTAAAGATGTACCTATAGGTACGTGTACATGAGAAATGATCAAAATTTGGTTAGATGCGTAGCAAACGGCAAGATGGGAGATGTCTCCGTAATGGGTTTAGCCGTACTAATGGAAGTGAACCGCAGGCTTAGCGTTGCGGCTGACTAGTGTAGGTGCGCGCGTCTTCAACCACGCCACATCGTACCGTACGCAACCTTCGAAGTAAACGTGCTGTCATTTTGAATATACTATGAATGGCTTTGTTGTCATTTAGATTAGTAGGTGACTGTTGGTATTGAATATTTTACCATTATGAAAAATAAAATAAAATTGTGAACTTTGAAAAATTGTTTAGGTACCTAACACGTTCAACGCCAGACTAAAAACCATGTACATATAGCCCAGTGGGCCGCGGCGGACACCTTGTGACCGCCAAAACGTCGGTTCTGGGGTACCGCGTCGGACACCGTGTATCCGCATGCCCTCGATCACTACAGAAGCCTCTAGGCTTCAAAATGGCGTTCAGCGTGCTAATCAACAACGATAATTTGTACTACAATAGTAGGAATAGTATTTAGCTAGGTAGTACTTCTGCTTAACCCTTCAGTGATTCACCTTCCAACCTTTAAACGAACCGGTTAGAAAGAGCTTCCGTGGCTGTAATAACAGCGACATAGGATGGTGTACTCAGGAACACTCCCGATATAGTCGCGGCACCCATGCTGCACTCACAACTCCGAATTACTATTATTACTTTATTTAGTATAAGTACTGGGTATAAATAGTTCGTGATAGTAAACGTAGACAGGTAATAGGCACGGCGATTACACACATTGACACTAAAAAAATTCCCAAAACACACCTGTATAAAAACCTAAGGGATACATTTATGTTGATATTTTGTAATGTTACATAATATTGTAACTATTACATGTCTAAGTTTTCGATCTGTTTACACCCTGTATACTAAATATACAGAATATTTCTATAACTAGTAGTTATAGTTATTAACTACTTAAGAATGGCTTCAATATACCTAGCCATGATCACAGTTTGTATAAACCAAAAGTTAATTTTATTTTCTCTCATAACGTGACCGATGGACTGCTGTATCTGAGGAGAAAGCACGCATACCTATTAGACTAATTAGCGTCCTAGAATGAAATGGAAATCAATCAATTATGTTGTGTCTGTCGTCACTTCAGGACATCGTAAGTGCTCACCTATCAGCCACAACCCATTGCAGCCAACCTTACTTACCTACCTTACTTTATTTATTTATTATTTTGGTTCGCCAAAATTTTTTTACATTCATATTATAAACTAGCTGTGCCCGCGACTTTGTCCGCGCGAAAAATTAATTTTTAATAAGAAAATTTATAAACTAAAAGTACCTATGTCAGCGTCTCCAGCCTTCCAGTCCTTCGCTTATGTCAGAATTGTTCCGGCTTTCTAAGTTAACTGTAAACCATCTCAATAGTCTACGCGCATTGAAGGCAGTGAGAGGTCCCAGAATGAAACAGCTCATTAAATTTTCATTTACTAAATTAATAAAACGTTACCTAAATGATAGTAACTGCCCGACATACTATAGTAATTGGGTACTCTGCTCTATTTAATTACTTGAAAGGGGCACTAATGTTCCTACCTATTTTACTAAAATAGTTCAGAAGCTCATTAGTGTCCATGTATCCTGAAATGCCTAGCGATATCACATTCAGTGATAGTTCCCTTTAATTCGCCACTTAGTACGGGTCAGTGATATCGCGGCAGGAATCTTAAATTTACGGTCTTCTAAAAAATACGGTCTCCGGCATTTTGATGACGGACGTATCGAAACTGTTTATTGTTCTATTTATTAGTCTGGGGCGATTTTGAGACCGAAAATAAATTGTCGTAACTGAAATCCACGACACTAAGACTTGTATCTTATTGCGAGGTTAGAATACTATGACTGTAGTTTTCAACCTCTAGTTTTGCCAGTACCGTGGATCGTGCCTGGTTTTATTTACACCACACATGCAACATGGCATTAGATGTTACATATTTAATATAATATAATATGTAGGTCAAGTTCATGCTAAAGTTACATAGAAGCTTTATAGCTTTAACCCATAAAAAGTAAAAACTTGTAAGTTAGTGAACCCTATCACTAAATGGTCTCCAAAAAATATATTTTGACTGGGACTATGTGTGTGGAATGTTTTTGTGAATGGAATGCTTAATATACAGTATTAATTCAATACATTTACATTAAAATGGGATCACAAGATGACTTCAAAAACATAACTAAAGATATAACTAACTTTTCTAAACAAAATCTACCTATAAAACCTTGTATAATTTGGGAGGATGATAATGAATAGAGTACATGAAACTCGTGATTTGGGCTTGATAGTTGGCTCAAAAATTATTTTTCATGAACATAATATAAACAATATATAAGTAAACAGACATATCAAATTATGCATACTGCAGCCGAGTTTTGAGATGTTAGGGTAGCTATTGTGTGTATATAATTTTTTTGGGTCTGTGTATTTACATATAGTAATTTTACTGAAATCAAACACAAAACTATGCTTAAAATAGATGTTTATTCTTGGCTAGCGTCAACATTTTCTGTTTGCAAGCCCTTGATAGATGCAACAGGCACATATGTGACAAGAGTGAACAGCTTGTGGGCTGAGTCTTCATCATCATTGCGTCTACGAGATAACCTTACACGTACACGGAAAGGTACATTCCTGAAAAGATATACATTTTATGAAACACAATGCTACAATAAATAATTATATTAAATTTAGTTTATTTGTAAACATTTACTTTTACACTAGTATTTTAGGATTTACTTGAAATACTAATCTTCAATTATGCCTAACACACTGCCGGACATAGCTTATTTCAAACAAAATAAGTAATTCATCTTAACTATAAACACTATTTATAATTATTTGGAGATTGCAACATTTTCTCTACAACAACTACCTTGACAATGTTTGCATGTAATAAACTTTTAATGGACAAAAACCTTTTAACACTTGTAAACAATTCATAAAAGGTTTACATGATACTACAAATTCCAGTCAGGCCATTTTACCAATGATATAGTTGTTAGGCCATAGTTAATCACAAAATTATAATATTACTAATCACATCATATTATATTGGTGAATTGTTATTAATGCAGGTTTAAGAATGATTCCCTTCATAAAGTATATTAAAATGTTACACACAAAAGGAATGAGTAGTATGTGTGTGTGCTTTTATTGCAATGGTTTGTTATTGATTTTAACTATGTAAAATTCTAAGGCAAAATGACACATAGTTGAAAGATAACTGTAATTTTAGTTTCTAATTACTAGGGAGTAACACTGCTGCATAATTATTTATTAAAACACTTATGGTTGTAGAAACAACAACAAAAGCTAGTGTTTTCATAACCTAAAACATACTTCAGATATTACGAACATTGATCACTAATGTTTTTAATGTCTGAATGCAAAAAAGCACTATATTTACCTAACTCCCTTGGACCAAAGGTATTTGTTTAAGCGGGTGTCCACCCTCACGTCTGGGGTACCCATTTGTTTTTCGGCGAACTTTCTGATCTCTTTGATAGCGCGAGGGGCGCGTTTCTTGAAACCAACCCCATGTAGGCGCTTGTGTAAATTTACTGTGTATTCACGAGTAACCACTTCATTTATGGCAGATTTGCCTTTCCTCTCGCCTTTGGGTTTAGCCATTGCGATCTGGAATAATATAACAAAATATAAAAAAATACGCGCGCCGGAAGTTGCAAGGCTCTATAGACACTTGATTTTCACTCATTAAATAAGGTTTATACATTATTTGTGATAGATTTTTTGGGATTATTTTATAAAAACACACACCTCGGAGTTTCGTGTACCAAAATCGGTTTAAGAAAGAACTGTCAAAGTCAATTGTCCGAGTAACTTGTCAAACGAAACTGACATTACGACCACCATAGGGCTTGCTTTGTAGTCGATAAAACTAAAACATTTGTTTTCGTTCGTTTTGACATCTTCTTTCTTTGTTTAGAGACTGTGACGAATAATTTTCATAAAAATTCTAAAATTGATTTGTTGAAATGTTTGATGTAAAAACAAAAATTTCAACTTACCAGCAAAAACCGTTGGACAGAGTTGGATATACACAATAGAAAAAACATTAGAGTAAAATTTTAAATATTTTGGTTCTTTATTTAAAAATATAAAAAGAATTAAGAAATTCAGTGGTGGCGAGAACCTTGAAGCAAACCACCGATTAAGTGCCGAGAGAAAATTAATTGTTGCGTTTTTCTCGACTAATAAATGTCAAAATCTCGATTCTTAGTCTTACTCAACATCTCTATTGTTTATTTGTGGCACTAATGTCAACATTTTCTAACCTCTTCTATTTCAAAAATAATTGATAGTTTTAAAAACTTTTATAAATAGGTAATAGTGACCCGAATAGTAAAAAACATAAAATAATAATAATGGCTGAGGTGTACAAGTACGTACTATACGTATACCTTTTTATATTTTATTGTAATAACATTGCTAACTGTACGTTTCTTTTCAGATTGATACATCCTGTAAAACACTTTACCGATTACATATCTCTTAATATTCGTCCGGATGGCCGATCATTTACAGAACATCGCAATATTAAACTAAATGTGAATTCTATTAAAACAGCGGAAGCGTCTGCTGTCGCCAAATGTGGAAATACCACAGTTGTCTGTGGTATTCAGTTGGTAACTTTTTCCAATCAAAAGTTTTCGAGCTACTTATACTATAATATTTGTGAGACTTAAAAGTCTCTTAAAGTTTTTGATTATGATCATGGAGATCTTTCCCTAATGTATGTATATGCTTAACTTATTATTTTGATTTTAGGAATTGGCTACTCCAAAGGCAGAAGAACCTGAATTAGGATTCCTAGTAACAAATGTAGAACTGCCCCCACTATGCTCTTCAAAAGTCAAACCAGGCCCCCCTTCTGACCATGCACAAGTGACAAGTAATTTGGTGTCTGATATACTGATCAATTCTAAATGTATTGATTTGAAAGATTTGTGCATAGTTCCTGATAAACTTGCCTGGGTACTGTATTGTGATATGGTCTGTATAGATAATGATGGAAGCTTGGTTGATGCTTGTATCATGACACTATTGGCAAGTTTGAAAACATGTAAGTCATTTTATAATATTACTAATATATTCCACAACAGATTAGCAGAACTAATCCTAACCAAAATCATTATTTATCAGAAGAATGAATCAATCAAACCTTTATATTCTCTTTCTAGTGTCCTTACCAACAGTTACTTATGATGTTGACACTGAAGATATCAAAGTAGATCCTACTGTCAGGAAAAAACTAAAAGTATCAGGAACACCAGTAGCTACAAGTTTTGCAGTGTACAAACATAATTTAAGGTACCAAGAATATTAATAGATAATGCTAAATATAATACTGTCCTGTAATTTGAACAACCATTAAAATTTGTGTTATTTTCAGTGATATTATTTTAGCTGATCCTTCAGCATATGAGGAAGAAATTTGTGGTGGCAGTGGTGCCAATTTAATTGTTTGCTACAATAAAGGCTTTCTGTGTGGAACTCAAAAATTTGGTGGTAGTCATTTATCACCAGACTGTCAAGATGAAACTTTGAAAATTGCAAGAAAGAAATCAACTGTGGTAGAGAATGTTATCGATGTTTGTATAGAAGACTATGAAAAGCAGAAAAGTTAATAAAGATGCTAATAAGATATTTTATACAATTTTCTTAGCAAACACAAAATAAACAACTAGCTTTTGCCTGTGACTCCATCTGAGTAGACTTCAGGGATATGTTAAGAAAGAAAATAAGTGAATCTATAAATCATAATTTCTCTTTATTGTTGTAGTAGGTCCCCTAAAGTCTTTAATGTCTCTGAAAGGCATCTCAAATGACATTACAACACTTTTCAATTCAGATTGCCTCACAAGGTCATTGCAAAAATGTATCTAACGTCACCTAGGTGCGCCTAATGGCACTTAATATTGTATTATGACACCAAGCACCATTAGTGCACCTGGTGACATTTTATTGTACTAAATGCTACTCAACGTCATAATGGCACCTTACATCATATATTTTCTATTAATGGCACCAGGCGCAACCAATGTTCTAGTAATGGTACCTAAAATCAATTTACTCCTTTTAACAGCACATAAATATATGAAATAGCATTCTACAGGACTTAAATTCAGGTCATCTAGAATACTTACTTCAAATAATGGTGCCTTTCGCAATTTAAGTTCCACTAATGGCACCTAATTCATATGAGTCCTACAAATAGCTCTTGTCATCGCCTAAAGTCTAATTAATGACTACGAAAGTGACATAAGTTCCAATTATGGCACGTGTCGCCATATAAGTTCCACTTATTGCACTTGTCGTCATAAAGATTCCATTAATGAAATCTGATGTCACTTCATTCAATAATGGCACCTGACATCACTTAACATACACCAAAAACATCTATCGTAACCTAACAGTATTTAACTGCAGTTAATGGCCTTTAAAATTACTTATGGGCATTTAATACCATCTAAAATCACTCAACAGTAATATCAATCTAATATTTTTTAATTTATTTATTTATATACATTTAATTGTACACCATGGATATATAATCTACATAAATAATATACATAATAAAATCAAAGATGGAGCTACATAACCTAAGTTTCAATGGTTTGTTGCAGGTTTAACGAGAACTCGAGGAACCGGGTTCAAATGTCAGATCGAACGAATCTTTTTTAAATTTCTTCATTAGGAAGTACTAATTGAGTTGAATCTTTTTAAAAATACTTATCGGTTATATATATATATATATATATTTATTCTAAATTAACAGTACTCTATAATATAAAAATAAAAAAGTTTTGGAGTAGGAGTGTTGATAAAATATCTAAATATCGATATTATTATTTAAAAATATCAACAGTCCTATTTCGAAGCAAGATACAAAATTCAAAGCGATGGACGATATCAAATACGATGTGCCGCACGCACCAAGGTGCGAGACGAGATATGAAGCGACATGCCAGGAGCACGTGTACGTAAATGCGTTCATAAATGAAATTTAAATGCAGAATATTTTTCTTTATGGCAACATTAGCTAAAATGTCACCACGTCTCAAAATATCAAGTTATGTTATCGAGGTAAACTTTATATTTTTCAGAAAAAGTTTTGCATTAAATTTCATCAATGTGTATATTAAAAGCAATAATAATATTGCACCTAACTGTTAAATTAATTCGGCAGACTATCTCATAATAGTTTTCTTAATATTAAGAATTGTACGTCATCAAGTTAGATCACCAGAATAAACATTCGTATAAAAATTGAAAGTATAACTAAAGCATTTCATTTTTTACGTTTTCAGAGGTTGTCGAAGATAGATACAAATGTGAGTACAGGATGCCTCTATGGGCTAATGTACGATGGGACACTGCTTGTGGTTGGACTAAGTATAGAATTGTTTGAAAATGAAAAGAACACTTACAGTCAACTTTTGCTCAATTTGCCCACCGAGATAGAATTATGCGGTGTCGTAAAGTTCAGCGAATCTTTGTCAATGGAATCATCTATGAAGGAAATATTACAGGTATACATAAATAGTTAATTTTATATTATCTGCTTTATAATTGTTTATTGTGAGGTCAGAATATTCTCATTTATTTGTCAAATTGCTTCTGGTAAAAAAAGATTTAAAGCTTAAAGATGATTATTCGAAATTTTGTAAGGCAATCTGGGCTTTTGGGCTTCTATGGAAGTACCACCGCTGAAATAGCTAATGGTATATTGCCACATTTATTGTGGCTGCAATAATAAAATATACTATGCAACTGACAATAATTTAAAAAAGTATTATCAAGGTTTTTCAAATAATTAATATTTATTTAACTTTCTAGGATGTAGATATTACAGACAACCCATTAGTTATGATAGTTAATGAAAAGAAAGAAATGAAACCACATTTCTTAGTTCATGACAAGCTTGAGGAAACAAAATATGAAGTTCTCAGCTCAGATGAACTATGGAAGCAGTTTCTGCATGTGCGTTTGAACACCGTACTGCCATTGAGTTGTGAGGCTACTATCTCTGGTGTCAAAACTATTCTGCAGAATAAAAGGAAGAAGGTAAACCAAGTCATTAACTATGCATATTATATATCTTGTAGTATAAAATAATTTAATGTGATTATATACACACTTTGTAAGTGATGTAACCTTTTCATATAAAAATGGACTACTTTAATTCTGTACTTTAAATCCAATAATATTGGATTAGCAGTAACTTCACCTGGTAAAACCTGAACACCAGAGTGACCCCAAATTTGTCACAGATTTTGATAACTTTTAAGACACATTAAATATAAAGATACTCATTTTATCAAGTTCCAAGTATATTGATCATACAAATGATAATGTAACCAAACATGTTTGATTAGTAAGACTTTACTTGAAATTTCTGTTATAAATATTATAACACTTGTTTCAAATATAAAAATTAATGTCTTTTTCTAGATTGCATCAGGCCAGGTGTCATTTAATGTAGATGGGACCCAAGTATATTTGTTTGGTGTGGCATCTGATGTGGGTTTGTCTGGTACCAGCACAGAAGCTACTATAGGTGAACTTGTGGATTCTACGAGTCCTGAACAACCTTCTAAGAAAAAAAAGCAGACTGTAAATATTGTAAGCATGAATTTATATTTATTATTTATTAGTGTTGTAACAGGCCCGCCGCTAGCTATTTCGCCACCCGCGTGCAAACCCCATTATACCGCCCTACAACTACTTACTCTGAGTTTTGCCTAAAGAAAAATATGGTCACCTAGACTTTGCCGCTCCTCTGGTCGTGTCGATCGCACGCAAACCCCATTTTACCACCCTACAACTACTTACTCTGAGTTTTATCTAAAGAAAAAAAAGATCACCTAAACAAATTTGCCGCCCCCCTGGACGTGCCGCCTGCGTGCGTTGCACGCTTAACACGCCCGCTTACGGCGGCCCTGGTTGTTAGCTAAGTAGTGATGGCCTCGAGGTTTAAGCGCGTGGTTGAGAATCTTGGCGGTCGCAGGTTCAAACCCCAGGCATGTATATACCTCTGACTTTGCGAAGTTTTGTGTGTATTCACAATGAACCATCACTTATTTTAATGGTGAAGGAAAACATCATAAATAAATAAATAAATACATAAATAAATATAAATTAACCCAAAGCTCCAAGTGTAACTTAAACCATTATAAAAACATCAAATACAAATTGATATCTAATATAAAATGTGCACAAAATAAATAAAATAAAAATAAAATGACGACCGATCGAGTAAATAATTCGAGCAAATAAATAATAAGAAGGCAATTTTTATTTGGCAGGTCATATAATATAATTATGTTATCCTTACTGGACCAAATACATGCCCACTGAGTTGGACTCGCTGGATCTACTCAGGTGTGGGTCGCGCCGCGTAAATTCCAGTAGTAAAGTGAGCCCGCTGAGTTTGTTTCGCCGGGTCTTCTCAGTCAGGGTCGCGTTTGGATCCGGTGGTACCATTAAAATAATACGTGACGTTTCGGAAATACACAGGGTCCATCTCGTTATTTACTTTAAAATAATAATAATAAGATATTATGTATTTCCTGATGAAAACTAAAAATAAATTATAAAAAAAACCGTAAATATTTTTGTACAAATTATATAAAATGAACCATAGTTAAATTATAATGTAATAATAAAAGATTTTTCTTTTCTGTATTGACTTGTCATAAGTGCTATTTGATTGCCTACGTGACCAAATAAAGCAATTTCATTTCATCGTGAGGAAACCTGCATACCTAAAAGATCCTCGGAAATTCTTAGATGTGTAGTCTGCCAACCCACACTAAGCCAGGGTGGTGGGCTAAGGCCCAGTGGCGGGCCTAGGGTCTCTAGCTAGGGCAAGCCCAAATTTTTATTACGTTTTTTATAGTGTATTTTTTTGGTCCAGAAAGTCAGAGAACTAATAAATAATATACCTACCGCAAATTATTGACATTCAAGATTTTAACATATTGATGTAGGTATATTATAGTACTGGCCCAACAAAGAAATAATTATTTGTCGCTAGTGATAGTTAGTACCAAAAACCATAAAATGTCGGCGAAAATTATTAGAACAATAACATGTCCAAATTGTGCACAAACGTCGTGTCTCTCTAAATTTGAATGCGAGATGTTATAACATAGACACGGAATATATCATATTGAATTTTATTAGACAAATAACTCGACTCGAATTGGTTTCAAACCACATAATTAAAAAGTAAACAGTCAAATTCTAAAAATTACCTATACTCGTAAGTTAATTTTCATGTCGTGACCTTGAATGCAAGTTTTTTTGTTGAACAAAATGTCAAATAATATGTATTTTAATCTTAGAAATAATACGATGATGATCAACGCGAGAGTTTTGAAATTTCGTGACATAATTAACAAGAAATGAATACTTCAATGCGTTGTTTACAATATTTATAAAAATAAATCAAAGTATGTGGTTTGTAAATTTGAATGCATTCTACAAGAACCAGATAAATTATTTAAATCATTACAACAAGAATTCCACACATTTTAAACATTATATAAAATATGCAACACAAACATAATATAACCTTTTCGTATGGAAACATTCAACTATTCAATTAGTTATGTACTTACTAATCGGATATATTTAGCGCCCTCATAATTTTTAACAATTAGAGAAATACTCGAGTCTGGCATATGTAGGTAGGTTTTGGACAAGTTACGAGCCGTTTTTTCACAGTATAATTTAATGAATTTACCTTATCTTCGAAGAGCAAAACATGCACACACTTTAAGTCGCCACAAGGATTAACAATCAACATCACTCATCTTTTATAATCACTGTAGTAATATTCTAAATACCACAACAAATTCTATTTAACTTGGTTCTTTCGCTCAGTAACAAAACAACTGTTTGGTGAACTAACAAGTGTCAAGTAAACTTAAACAATTAACGTGTGACGTTGACAAACAAAGTGTGCTTCACTTCACTGCACTCCCGATTGCACGCAGCTCAGTTCAGAGCGAAAGCGGGATTCTTAGGTCCATACTGATTGCTATATAAACGGTATTTTGGTTATATCTATGTTTTAAAATCCAATGGGAATTTCGACGTAGTGCGAAAGAGATAGAACTAGTAAAGTGCAGCCAGGTTTAAAGCCCACGAGATAGAGGGAGATAGATATTATTATTATGTTCAACATTGATGTTTACTCTAAACTATTGACGTTCGTGCGCCCGCGTTTCGTTTTTTTGAAATTATATGGGCAGGGATTTGGCACGCGGTGGCGCGGCTGTATGGCGGACGGCGGCGCGGCAAAAATACGTAAATTTCTGTTTTTGGATAAAACATTTTGTTGTTTGTATTAAATTATGGAATATCTAGTTTATGTTTCTTATTCGGTAAGGCAAGCTGGGCTTTTGGGCTTCTATGGAAGTACCGCCACTGCTAAGGCCTAAACCATCTCAATGGCAGATGATGATTATGATAATTTATTAGTGTTATTTCCTAAAGTATGTTATTGCCTAGTTGACTGTGCACATGATCTGCTGAGACACCATCACTGTAACCATGGTGTCACATGTTTGTCTACACACTAAGACTTACATACATAACTTATATGGTTGTGGCAATTACAAGTTGTAATCTATGGACAAAATTAGTTTGAAGCTATATATTAAATACACAATGCTGAGTGTGAAATATGCCCAAATCTATAAAGTTGCTGTAAAAATGTTTGTTATTGCCCGAAGTACACCTGCAACAAGCTAGTGTGGTACTTACACCGGCCCTGTAATAATTACATTAACAGTTTAATACTAATAAAATAATGTGAGCTAGCCCAATGCTACCAGTGCAATCTAACATGATCCAACACTAAAAGATGTAATAACAATATGAATGTTTTGTTAAGCCTTAACTTTTTTAATTGACATGTTGACAATTGTTTAACAATATGGAACTTGATGCTACCCCTTGCAAATTAAAGTAGGATAAACATTAGTTCCTAATGATCATTGCTGATTTAACATAATTTTACAGGAAATTGTACCCATAAATTTAGTATTGAAAACAACTAAGGATATGCTCTCTGATAAACTCGTCAAAACGGCTGTAAAAATGATGACGACACAACGAAAACGTAAGTTGGCCCTTTAAATATGAGAATGATATCCCAATTAAAAAATGACTAAGATTTTATTATTTCGGCAACGCTCTTTTGTATCAAAGTGAACAACCTTGAATCCAAATCATTTTGGAGACACAATTTTCAATCTACTCTTGCCGCGCAAACGTCAATCAATTCCCAAGTTTTTGTCGTTCCACAATCATTTCAGTATCAATCAAAAATACTTGTACTTAATTTAAGTTGACTCTGCGCGTTGTTGTGTAACTGTAAGATTATTATTAGAAATAAATATTTATGTTGTAGCTGCATATTACATCAGCATGCCGCTGCGGGTGGACTCCCTGGCGATCGTACACAGGAGCACGAAGCTGTTGGAACTCTACACAGTGTTGGTGGAGGCCGCGTGCAGGTCGCTCCGACTGCTGGAAAGTGTTTTAATAGAACAACTCGGTTTGTGACTAACTTTTTGTTATATGTTTTATTTTGTTTCATTGTGATCTAATGTTTTTCAAGTATTATTTTTCGATTAATACGGTACATATTTTTTATTTGCCCCATCCCTAAGTAAGTAAGCCATACATTTTTGCTGGTTCATTAAATGTTTGATTAAATCAGTGGTCGGCAACCTTTTGGCAGGCACGGTCCGCAATGTGGCAAAATAAACTAAAGGCGGGCCCGCACTTGTGATATTTACTCTAGATTCTACGTAATACCTATGTATAATTATTGGTTAAATCCCATAGAAAAAATGAAAATGCTAACTAATGCTAAGATTCACGGGCCAGGAGTGTGGCCCGCGGGCCACGCCTTGCCGACCACTGGATTAAATAATTGAAAAATTGTTATTTAAGTTACAGTGTTTTAAGTAAACATTAACATTCAGATATTATAATTATTGCCACTACACTAGACAAAGCTTACTTAAAAAATATTTTTTTAATGTTATGCATCACCAAATTTTAAAAAAATAATATGAATACATGCAATATCTCCTTCATACTCAAAACATTTTTGTTATTTGTTGCTTCACACTTATTGCAAAATATTTTTTTTTTCATCAGGTCAGGAAGGTATTGGTGATGGGGCTGGTCTTCGTTTGCCAGAAACCTTTCATTATTTACCACAAGAGATTGGTCATTTCATAACAACTGTTGTGCCAAAAGGGATACCTGATGAAAGTATGGGTAAGTTTTTTTGGACGATACTCAAAATTATTGTAATTTTATGTAAATACAATTTAATCAAAAATAAACCGTGCTGGTTGTATATTTCAGAAAAAGAAAGGCGTTTACTTCACGAACAATTAGGTCTACCTATAAAGAGGCCTGTGTTCCGTCGAGGTAATGCGTATCAGATAGGCGCAACCGACGGACGATTGATAAACCCTCACGAGGCAATAACTCAGCCTCCTGCCAAACCAGATGTCATTGTGAGCTTAGTGAGAGGAAGATACGCCTACTATCACTACATGCAAGACAACTTCAATGACGATGGATGGGGCTGCGCGTATCGATCCATGCAAACTATCTTCTCGTGGTTCAGGTACGATTTTTGAAAACATTTGTTCCAACGCAAATATTTTGTTCTCCCTGTTGCACATTCTTCTCCGCCACTTCCAGTATCTTCCGCCATTCATTATTTTCTGCACTTTGTGCCATTTTAAAAGAAATCGTTCTTGCCTCGTGACCTGGTGCTCAAGTGTTTGCTGTGCAACCGAGAGTTAACGGGTTCGATTCCCAGTGTGGTTCTTTCTGGAAATAGGCTCCTTTTACGGACCATTAAACGTGGGTGCAGAAAGCCAACTCTGCCTAACTTTTAAGAGATACCGGCGTGAATGTTTTGTGTTAATGTTATTTTATTCAGCCAACGGACATTTATGTTTCATCAAAAATTATTATAGGTACCAGGGATACACCACAGTTGAAGTTCCATCTCACAGAGACATTCAACAGTGCCTTGTTAAGATTGGAGACAAACAATCCTCGTTTCTGGGGTCGAAGCAATGGATAGGTTCTACAGAAGTCATGTTTTGTTTGGAGACGCTTCTTGGTGTACAATCAAGAATTATATTTGCGAATACCGGAAAAGAACTACAAAGTTATGCACCTGAACTTGTACACCATTTCCAGACACATGGCAGTCCCATTATGATTGGTAAGTTATCTTATAACGAAAAAATTATAGTAAACGCATGGAAATAACCCGTACGAATATTTTCTCGTGTAGATTTTGGTTAAGTCTGTTGTTTGATTAGTAATTTTGTTGTTTAGGTGGTGGGGTTTTGGCGCACACTATACTAGGCATAGAGTACAATACAGTGACAAACGACACAAGATATCTTATCTTGGACCCCCACTACACTGGTGCTGAAGATTTAACCACAGTTCTTAGCAAAGGCTGGTGCGGTTGGAAAAATGCGGATTTCTGGAACAAGACCGCCCATTACAATCTCTGTTTGCCACAAACTAAATATGCCATTTAAATTGGAAATAGAATGATTTGGAATATGGTTTGCGTTCGTTGTTGTTTTTCTTAATTGATTTTAACATTCAACGCAATACTATGAATTGTTCTATGAGCCCAATTTCTTAAAAAAAGACAAGTTAAATGATGATGGCTATATTTGTTTTTTAGATTACTCCATAAAAATATATAGATCGAAACAGGTGCAGAACACTTGTCAACACCTAATAAAATTCAAAATAATTGGGTAAAACACTAACAACACAAATTTATAATACCTAAATAATTGATAAGGGTATAAAAATACATGTCTACTGCCAATACAAAAATGTTTAAAATTCCAACAAAATGCATTTGAATATTTTACTGTTGTGATTAATAATAATCTTGACTGCTATGTAAGTGGTTAGGGTAGTTTATTGTTAGAGATAAGGGCATAAAGAAGAGTGATTTGTATATCTTCATGGTTAAGTTTGTTATATTTAACAAGATAAAGCTTGAATTCCATGGAAATAAAGAAAAAAAAAATATCCCAGTCCACAGTCTAGGACATACTTACCTTTATATCAATTTGTTGTTACATTCAATTAAAATGAACTGAGATTGATTTTTAAATATTCCCCAAACAATATTGATAATAATGAATGTTGTATTTTACATAATAAAGTTTCATTATTCGCTTTGTGTCATACTATTATTTTATTATGATGACATAATATTCAAAGCATGTAAGTTAAATGGAATTGTTATATTTTGTACCGATTAAAATTATTTAATTGATTGAAACTATTTTCATTCCCATCCTGTCCTTAAATAAAGGTGGAACAATATTACTTTTTATTTCACTTTATTTACATTTCAGAAGGCCAATATGAATTACAATTAATCTTATAAGCAATGTACATTACATGTATGTTAAAAAAATCACAGAAAACTTGATGCTAGAACATTACTTTTGGTTGACCCTACAATTAGGTCTATGGAATGCTCCAACACTAGAAATTGCGTAAATGGTTTGTTATAGAAATAAATACATCATGGGTTATAAGTTAATACTAATTAATCGAAACGTGTTTTATTTAAGTAATACAACATATGAATGATATTTGTTGGAAACCTGTTGACCTTTTATGTCTGTTCCATGATCAAACATAATCAAATAATATGTATTTAGCTGTTTTCTAAGAGATAAGTTCTTCTATGCTTCACAATCCAGTGCAATCCATCAGCCAATGGAAGTCCATGCTTCACAATAGCTACATATTTTTTGTAGTGCTTGATTAAACAAGCCACAATAATAACAAGAAAACTATTTGATTTTATAATTTGTATTGTCAACCATTCCTTACATATTACTCTTACTCACTTGCAGTCATGTTTACTTTTCAGTTAAATATTTGATATAATTTTAATTACATCATAAAAATGTATACACTATGATATACATATCAGAGTTTTATTACTCTGCGAACATTAGTTGCACATAAATTCTAGAGGCACATGATCTTGCTAGGGAATGTTAAATCTATGTGAAATATTATCTTTGCGGTGTAACAAAGTTAATAAGGATTAAAATTTCTATTCTATTTAGCTAAATATTAATATTTACTGTAGATGCAAGTTAAAATTGATATTGTTTAAAAACTAATAAAATTCACAAGTAAAAAATACCAACAAAAAATAATTCAAATTCAATTGTAACGGTTTTTTCTATTATGTAGAATACCATTGCAAAAATAGAACTACCTACATATCATATTTGACTAGTGAAGGCCAACATATTACGTTTTACACACAAATATATTTGAACTCAATAAAGTTAAAGTATTTCCAAATCGCAGTGTCGTATTTGCGGAAACTTTTTCTGAAATGAAAAAGAAATCATTTTAGATGAAATTACGATGCAAATAATATCCAAAATTAATGTTAAAAATTTACCCTTAGCTTCAGTTCTATTCTGTCTATCTCGCCGCCAAGCATGTCAACAATGTTCTCTCCATGTTTCAAAAGAAATGCTTCTACGTCGTCTATAGTGTCAATCTTTTTCATGTCCTAAAATTGTTAATAATACGATAATATGATGTCATCTTTTCTAATATAACAATATCAAGTATATGGAAGGAAAAACTTGAACCTCTAGCAAAGCGTTTAAGTCATGTTTCTCTAAGTATGACCTTGTCAGTGCCCTTCCATCAAAGTCTACTTCAGCCTGGAAAATAAAAAACATAAATAATAAATACACCTAAAAGTAAGTAAGTATGTACCCACATACTTAGCTTTAGCCCCACTTTAAGGTACCAACCTGGTATAAAGATTTTTTTGTCTCACAAAAAATCTTATATTTATGGATCACATGAAATTTATTCTAGTTGTGGGTATGAAAAATTACTCGGTATTAAAGTTTTGTGTGTGTACTCTTTCTACTCACCTTGTATCTTATTAAATTACTTCCTATGTCTATGCCTTTAACATCATGTATGGCTCGAATCATAAAGTCTCTTTCTAATACGCTATTTATTTCATCTAACTGTTCTTGTGGTATCGATCTGAAAAGAAGACACTTTTTTGTGACATAATAATTTTTCATAATACGACGGTTGCACCGAACTGTATTGTGAAGACAAAGAAAATAATTGGCAATCGTAAACTTTATTTTAATTTCTGTACCGGATTCCGAATTTGTTGCATTTGAATAATATGACATATCAATGAATGACAATAGTGAAAGACCTACGCAAGAGAATTGATGTCTTGGGTCACCTGGCCTCGGCAAACCAAACCAACAGTAACAAATTTATTATGATAATATAATTATTAATCGCCTGCTTCTTTGTTACTGCGGTATAAATTAGTGCGTAAAGTAAGGTTTTTAGTAAGCAAAATAAGTAATTTTAAGGAATTAAATTTTGATTCAGCACCACCGAGATCAAAAATATGTCCGGTTATAACTTCGTCCCTTATTACATTTAAGTTTAAAAAAATGCAAAACGAGCGTAAACATTAGTATGGCGGGGGAAGGCTATGGCTCTGCTCCCTCCAGCCCTCGGGGAAGGTTGCTTCAAGCGTAAATCGGGACCAACGGCCATCCAGACCAGTGCGCAGCAACATCACGTCTACGCAGATGTTAAGGGCTGGTTCCCTAACCAAAAATTCCCCGGTGGCCACGCCGAAAACTTTTACGGGTGCAAGTGTTTAAGACATTAGTGCAGGAATACCTGCCGACGAGAGCGCCGACGTTGGTGAGTATGATGAAGGAGGCGACGCCGCCGAGCAGCGTGCCCACGAGGATGCTGCCGAGCGCGTCGGGCAGCGGGTTGCCGGAGTACTGCGAGATGGCCATGCACGACGCCGCCACCACCACGCCCGCCACCGCCGCCGTGTCCTCCAGCAGCACCACGTTCACCGACGGGTCCGAGCTGCGCATCACTGCACCCACACATTACCAGCTACCACATGCACACATTACCATTCACCGCCAGCCGCCCCGCCCTTGTCCCACCTCCTATGTATCTCCATAACAAAAATCATTCAAGTCAGTCTGGGAACAGACACAGACAGTTACTTCACATTAAATTTACTGCATGCATTAAAAATTGGGATTGTTGGCGCCTACTTGGGGAGGCCTTCGTTAAACATTGGACAGCGATACGCTGAGAGAGAGAGGGAGGGAGAGACAGAGAGAGAGAATTTGAAAATGTTCCATTGGGGACAGCATTGTTGTCTGCAATCACAAGTCCATACCTTATGATTTAGAGGATGCTGATTTGATGGCCAGGTTGGGCAATATTTTTAATGCAATATACTTCATATGTTTATATTAATTATGTGTTCTTACCATATTCATATAAAGTCATATTGGCTTCTTTTGCTCCTTTGCGTATAGCGTTCAATGCCACCATTAATGTGGCCCCTTCTGAAACAACAGCTCCACCAAGGACGAAATATGCCTACAAACACAAAAATAAATGTAATTTTTATATTATGTAAATTAACACCACAATGAAAGCAATAACTGTTTTATTTACATATTTATTGTGCTTGATTAGATTATTTTATCTAGAAATACAAATCAATACTAAATTACAATGAAAAATCTAAAAAATTATGTATTTAGTGCAATTTTACAGTATATAATTTATGACACATTAAAAATTTCAAAACATTATACAAATAAAAAATCTCTATCTGGCATCTCTATCTCTATCTGCTATTACATAAAAATAATATATAAAATAACTGACCCAATAAAAATCGTGCATAGGTTGTGGATCTAATATACCAGTAACTCCATGGTAAAATGATAATCCACTTCCCACACAAAATATACCAACACCCGATATCAATGATGACACATATCTCATGTTTGTATACCCATAAGGATGATCAGCATCTGCCATCTGCAATGTTTTTTTTAGGTTTTTTTAGGAAACTATAAAACAATTACAAACTTCTCGGATAATATAAATATGTATATACTTACTTGAACAGATTTATGAATTCCATATGCTAATATCAACTGGTTAACTGTATCGGCGAGTGAATGTATACATTCTGAGAATAAACTATGTGATCCAGTGTAAAACCAAGCACAAAGCTTAAAAAGAAAGTTACACCCGTTTCTGTAAGTGTATAAGAATATAATTTCACATGTACCTATGTCTAATAATGAAGTCAAAATATTTGCTTGCATAACTTACATTCCAATTGCTGTGAGCACTACACGGCCTGATCTTGTTTTAAGTCCAACTTCTTCTGATTCTGTTTTCAGGCGTGTGTGACTCATTTCTCTTCTATAATTGCGTAATCTTCTCTTAACAGTGAAAACATCTACAAAAGATTCATATTTTTTTTTATGCAATGTAGTTTAATAATATTATATCGAGGTTTAGGCACGCGATCGAGAATCGGGGTTCGTGGGACACCTACCTCTGACTTTTCGAAGTTATGTGTGTATTCACAATGAATTATCACGTACTTTAACAGGGAATGAAAAAATCGTGATGAAACCTGCACACCTAAAAGTTATTAGGAAATTCTTAGGTGTGTAGTCCGCCAACCCGCACTAGGCCAGCGTGGTGGACTAAGGACTGGTTAAGACCTAAACCCTCTCAGTTGTAGAGGAGGTCTATGCCCAGCAGTGGGACATATATGGGCTGCTGATGATGATGATGATGATAATAATATTGATAATTTGTTATTTACTTGTCATTGACTTATTTTATTTTTTTATACACTCAATAGTTATAGCCATATTATATTTGAATGCTTGTATATATAACCATTTATTCTAAGATTTAACTTGATTCCAATCAAATACAATCCAATCCATCAGCCAATGGACGTCCACTGCTGGACATAGGCCTCTCCCAATGACTTCCACAGGGACCTGTTGGAAGCAGCCTGCAACCAGCGACGCCCCGCGACCTTTACTAGGTCGTCTGACCACCTTGTCGGAGGACGTCCTACGCTGCTCTTTCCGGTACGTGGCCTCCACTCGAGAACTTTCTGGCCCCATCGGCCATCAGTTCTCCGCGCTATGTGCCCGGCCCATTGCCACTTCAACTTGCTAATCCGCTGGGCTATGTCGGTTACTTTAGTTCTCCTACGGATCTCCTCATTTCTGATTCGATCTCGTAGGGAAATGCCTTCAAGCTCTTGCAGTGGAAAGGATTCAACATCAACGGCGAGTATATCACACACCTTCGGTTTGCCGACGATATTGTAATCTTGGCAGAATCGCTGGAAGACCTTAGCACTATGCTCGAAGACCTCAATCGAGTCTCTCAACAAGTGGGTCTTAAAATGAACATGGACAAGACGAAGATCATGTCGAATGTCCATGTTGTGCCCACCCCGATCGCAGTTGGAGGCTCGACTCTCGAAGTTGAAGACGAATATGTCTATTTAGGACAAGTGGTCCGGTTAGGCAGGTCCAACTTCGAGAGAGAGGTCAATCGTCGAATCCAACTCGGTTGTCTTCTCGTCCAAAATACCTCAGTGCCTGAAGACGAAAGTCTTCGATTGTTGTGTTACCAGTGATGACATACGGCACTGAGACGTGGCCTCTCACTATGGGCCTCATTAGACGGCTCAGAGTCACTCAACGAACTATAGAGAGGGATATGCTTGGGGTTTAACTTGATTAATGTAGTTTAATTATATTGGTATAGATTTATCAGAACCAACAAACATTTCATCAATTCATCATTCAAAACAGCAGTTATAAGGACACAAAATTAATCAAAATTATTTGTATTGAAAATATTTGTTTATTTTTAAACTTAAACTTTGTAAGTGCCTTCTTTATTTTAATAATTGTTATACCTTGTTCATATCTTCTTCTATCTAATTCTCTTCGCAAGAGTTCCTTTTCTAAAGCTTCTTTTGATCCCCACACCTAAAAATATATGAATAGATATGTAATAAAAGCAACACACTTTCTCTTGACAACTGTTATACAACATAAACTCACTTCAAAAGCCTTTGCTTCAACATCTTTCCTATAATACACAGTTATGGGAGGCTCTGCCTCATAAGGCGATCTTCTCAACACTTTTGGTAATGTTTCCAAATCAGATTGCTTTAATAAATACTCAGTCATTGCTCGCATTGGAGTAATGAAATTCCTTTCCGTATATGACGCCGAAAAATCTATTAGAAGTCGTTTTTTTACTGCAAAAACAATAAGTATTAATTCAGTTAAAATATATTATAATTTAAAAACACAATTAGAAAAGTGGATCTATATACATCTATTAAATTGGGTATTACATCCCACATGATTTTTGCAAAGAAATAAATGAATCATGACTTCTTGAATAATAATTTATTGTTTATAAGTAAACACGGTAGTGCCCCCGCCAAGTCAAGCGAAAAAGCGGCACGGCCGTACTATACTTTTCTCGAAGCAACTCAGGCCATTTTCGACCCCCTATAACTTTGTTGTGGATAAACCTAGAAACCTGAATTTTCTGTCACCAAGCAAGCATAGTATAAACTCTGTATATTTCAAATTTCATTCAATTTGAACTAGTAGTTTAAGAATTATAACTAGTCAAACTTCCTGATTTTGTCACTCACTGACTCACTGACCGATCATCAAAACTCTAAGGCACTTCTAGCCCACATAGAAGCTTCAAATTTGGAACACAATTAGTGTTTAGTGTATAACTTAAGGAAAAATTAAAATATCTTGCAATTTCGGTCTAGTTTTCTAGATTCACAAACTGCATAAATAACTTTGTACTCCCATATAAATATATGATTACAAAGATACTTTTGCAGTAAATAAATTAGTGTACCTGTATAGTATAAAATAATGGAATAATAGGTGTAGCTAGATAAGTAGGGATGGTATTGAGGTTTAGGCGTGCGGTCGAGAATCCCGGTGGTCGCGGGTTCAAACCCTAGGCACACTTATCTGACTTTTCGGGGTTATGTGTGTATTAGCAATGAATTATCACGTACTTTAACGGGGAGGGAAAATATCGTGAGGAAATCTTCATATAGGGTCAAGTAATTTATTCATTTTAAAAAAAACTGAGTGCGGCAGTTAATGCCGTAAATTAGTTCAAGTTATACCTCTGTTAAGCTTTATGTTGTAATTTTCTGTTAGGTACATTGACAGTACCAATTTATGGTGAAAGAGAGATAAAAACTTTACTATAGGATTAACTTCAACTGACGTTTGACGCGTGAGGCCCTAAATATTTGTAATTAACGCAAAATAACATTATTATTTTAAAATAAAGACCATGACGCGGCCACTCTCATCTCGTATGTAGAGGAGGAGGACTACCTACAAAAGTAAGCAAAGCTAATAACGAGGAGAGAGAGCTTTAAGAAAATCCCTTGATAGTACTCAAGAAGTAGAAGGTACCAAAAAGGAAAAAGTAGGGTTATCAACAAAAAGAAATGAGATCCCATAAAAAACAAAACTTGTAAAAAAAACAAGTCTTGCAATTCGGGTCACTATAAGATGGTGTCTGGTAAGCTAAGTGCATAATAACTTAAGACAAAAGTTCCTTTAAACAGGGACTGAATAAATTCATCGACTTATATGTATCATATGGATCTCACAACTTTTTACAGTAGAAGAACTGAATTGCGAGACTTGGTTTTTTGTTACAAGTTTTGTTTTTTATGGGATATAGTTTTATAGGTACAAATAAAAGGATCTTTATATTTTGCCCTTGTTATAAATAGATTCAACATAAAGATGACTTATTTTTAAAACAAAAATTAAAAATTTGTAGATTAACAAATTTATTTATGTTAAATAAGATGCTTTTGCTAATAGAAGACATAAACATATTAGTGATTATAATAGGAATAGTGCTGTAACAGTAAATTTTGGACATAGAACTAACCTGGCTGTGGTACACTGTGTTTTTCTGAAGATGGTTTGTTCTTCTCGATTGTTACTTTGGTCACAACTTTGTTAGAGTCAGTCTCAGTTTTAACAATAATATCACCTGTAGGCGATTGTTTAATTTTCTGTGCCTCTTTATCGGTATGAATTACTTCTTTAGCATCATTTCTTTCGCTTTTGTCGTAGGAATAAGCAGAAGTGTTGATATATCTCGAAAGACCCTTTTTGTTGATTACCCAAAAAACATCCGTCCATAATATTCGAGGGGTTTCAAAGGATATTGAATGAAAATACTTTAATTCACCAGAGTGCCTTCCCAATTTTCTATACAAACACTTAGCAGCGATTGAAGGCAACATGATTAAAATATTTGTCAAGAAAAGAAATCGGAGCAAAAATTCACTGGACGTCAGACAAAACACACAGTTAACATATTTTTTGCTATACTAAATAATTAGGATTAAGGAGAGAATAAAGCATAATCGGCACTTTGAAAATGTAGCACAAAACTAGAAATATCAGCGTTGAACTCACGTCATTCAAAAAATACAAATATGATTGCAGATTCAGATTGACATTTGACAACGACAATTGACAGATCACAGATGGCAGCTAAGGTAAGACTTTTTAATAAAATATCGATATAAATTAATTAGCCATCAAACGAATGGCTAATTATTAAAATTATTCAATATGTTACAGTGAGTAAAATTACTATTTTTGTGTTTAAGTAATTGTTAAAACCCAAGATATACAATTAGTGCCCAAAAAAATCCACAAGAGCGCACAAGTGCGCACTTTTTGAGTAACGAGACATTACTTGTGTTTGTGTCATTTTACGCACGATAAAAAAAGTCTTCCAAGGTGCGTATTACATGTATAATAAAAAATATAAACTGACCCGGCGAACTTCGTTCCACCTAACAGTCGATTCTTATTTATTTTTTTAGCCTAAGTTACTCCTTATTACATCAGCTACCTGCCAATTAAAGTCCCGTCAACTCAAAATTGGTCCACCCGTTTCAGAGATTAGCCGGGACAAACAGACGGACAAAATATGAAAAAAACGTTATTTTGGTATACATATGTACCGTGTATACATATGCATTTATTAAAAAGCGGTTATTTTAATATTACAAACAGACACACCAATTTTATTTATTTGTATAGAGTATAGATTTTTAGCGGACTTTTGGATTTTTCGTCACATAAGTACTTTCCAGCCTTAACGTTAGCACAATTTTTTAATCAATGTATTTCATACATTTGTAATTATGGCAGCTTTAGAGAGAGGCTCAGATTAAATGCTTCGGAATATTCCAATGTCAATTTCACAAAGTCCTTGTTCCGGCACATTTTACACATGCTCATTTTACTCTAGACTTTTGGGGTCAGTATTTTTCCCCATACGATGTGAGTAGTGTAAATAGCCTTTTCTGTGCCCTGTGCGAGTTTCTATACGTGCGGTCTTTTTTTTCTCTATTTTTATTATACTGCTCGATTGGTACTAAGAGCGCTGTGGGAACTTTTTAGGAGCAAATCGAAAAAATAATAGTCTTGCATGGTCTGTCTATTCTTGCGCCCTTCAGAGTCTACGCCCTGTGCCTGGGCACCGGTGGCACCGCCCTATTTACGGCACTGGATGTCAGAATATGTCCGGACTGAAGCCTTACTTGTATGGAGGGTAGAGGTAAGGAGAGTCATCTCATATTGTAGAAAATCGAAAAAAGTGTCCAGCTGTAAGCTGTAAATAACAGTTCAAAAACCTTCCATAATGGCGCTGGTGTAGGCAAAGGGTATGGTATCAATATAGCAATTGTACACGAATTGAAATAATTCGAGTTAAAAAAAAATATTATTGTCGACTAAAGTAGTTACTTATTGAAAATGTCAACTACTTGCGTAGTACAAAATAATGTAGTAAAACATATGAGAAATTTTACATAAGAGGAGAGCTCAAGATTATGCCTACAGGGAAAAAAATACTTAAAGAAGAAGCTCTAATGATATTTGGCGCTTCCTTTAAAGTTTACCCTGATGCTAATGTGGCGCCACCCTAATTTAATACATTTTGACGGACATTTTAGCATGTACACAGATGATTCTCCTTACCTCTACCCTCCATACAAGTTTATTGTAACAATAAGTACTTGTTACAATAAACTTTCTATTTAATTTAAAGTTGGCATATTTTAAACTCCAGACTATTTTAGTCTAATGATCTCGCTTCAAAATAAACTATCTAGTCTTTATTACCTTTTTATATTTTAATAGTTTTTATTTGACATAATATTTTAATAAATAAAATATAATATTGCAAGAATTTTAAAATAATTATGATGCACAATTATCATATTAAATGTTTGATCATACTGTTAAATTATAAAAATATGCCAAAGTAATATAGACTACATAATACTGCTTAAATAAGTAGGTACCTACCTATACAAATATCGTACTATATGGCCATGGTAATCGATGGCATCGATTCGATGCATTTGATTCGTTCGATACATACAACGTTGATTAATTTTTAAGTTTTAGCCTATTGATATTTATTACCATCTCTAACACAAACATATTAAATTTACTGTCATTCATCATTGTAGTTTAGGGATGGGCAAATGAAAAAAAAATATCATATCGATATTTTAAAAAAATCGTTTTATATCGTTTCGGTAATTAAAAAAATATCGATATTTCGATATATCGATATTTTTACCAACTACGTGATGACCCAAGTAGCTCATGCTTTTTTATTTATTTTAGTTTCCCTAGCTTCATAAATAGTCGAAAATTCGAGACTCGAGAGTAGCTCTTGTTTTTATTTTTATTTTTTTGAATTTAATTTTATATTTTAGCTTGATCAAAGTAAAATAAAAAAAAGCTTGAAATAAATATCGAATATCGATATTATCAAAATAAAAATATCGACGATATATATCGATTATTTTCTGAAAAAATATCGATATTTTGATATATCGTAGTCATATTGTAGTTTGCTCATTTCTGTCATCATAACCTTAAACCTGGAATAGACGCTTAATTAATCGTTGTCGTTGGCTGGCGACGGCATAATAAAAAAACGTGCTGAAGCGTACACTGTGGGATATAGCGATAAACAACCATTCGCTTTATTTGGGTCAATAATTGTATTTCAATTTCCAAAATGCCAGAAAGCAACGTCGCTCTGTATCGACCAGATGCTAGAAATAATTTTAACGCCGTTAGACCTGCCCCGATTTGCACCGATGCCAACCAAGCTACGGGTCAATGTCACAACATTCACATCTCCAGAAACTGCTACTACGGCTATCACAATGCAAAGACGTTAGAAAATGGTTATACAAATACAGATTGCGAAATGGTGGAGCCTCAGTGTGAAAATCCGACTTCGCCAGTACAGACAGCAACACGGAAGCGGAGCGCTGACAGCAGCGATTACCCCAAAAGCAAGCGTTTGCGCGAAGGTATGTGCTTTTATAATTTTTTTAGTGGAAGCTCACTGAATTTATCTCTGTAATTCTAATTCTCAAAATAATTGAAGAGTTCAGTGAGGTTTCATCACAAGTGCCATAACATGATTTTATTTATACACATGAATGACATTATTATTATTGGTCTGCATAATATTTAACATTGTTGCTATTAAATCTGCTTGATTGATTATTGCCTAATTGTACAAAAAGAAACTTAATTGAATACTCAAATTAAAAATCTGTTTGTTTCTTACTAGCAGATTTGAAATAGTAACATTTAATATTACCATACCGATATAATGATAATGAATTACCAACACAATTTGCAAGAAGTCTCATCAAAATAGGTACTGGTAACATGTATAACATTAACAGGCATAGTTAAGTTTTGTTGTAGTTTCATGTCTTGAGTTGAAATATTTCTAATTGACTTTTACACTTATAAGAATAATGTTTTGTTGTATTGCTCATTACTATTAAAACAACTATAGATATGTTAAACTCAGTGGTGGTACTTCCATAGAAGCCCAAAAGCGTTACATATTAATTTGTAATGTCTAGTTTATAGTTGTTTATTGTGGGCTCAGGGTATTCTCTTTTTTATGTCAAATTGCTTTTGTAAAATAAAGATTTAATGCTTAAAGATTGTAATTTGGAATTTTGTAAGGTACCTTTGGGCTTCTATGTAAGTACCGCCACTAGTTAAACTATGTAAAGAAGTAATTAGGGTGTACCTAGACCATAATAAAATGTTACATTAATTTATTAATATGTTTAATGACATGTGCTAAAACATTTTTTTGTTTGAAAATAATAGAATAGCTGATTATATTGTAGTGTTTGCAAAATAAAATAAAACTTTTTAATGAGAGATCATAATTTAGTCACCATATTGTTGCATATAAATATTCTATATGCTAAATTGAGTTAAATGCAAATAAATAAATTATCTTCTTAGAAATAACTCATATTCCAGACAAACTTGTCTATTTGTTCATGTGTTATGGTAAACAAGTAGTCTTAATGAAAATGTAAATTTTGTATGTACTGTGTATAAATTTATTAAATGGCAAGAAGTGGGTTTGATGATGTATTAATGAAAAGCAAATGAACTCTGGAAATAATGTTTTGAAATAGTAAAAAATTACAATAATAGATAAAAAAATATTCAATATTATTATTGTTATTTTCCTCTGACTTTGACTGTGGTTCAAGAGTTTTTCACAATGTTTATATTTTAAGTCCATAAATAGAATTTAATCAAACTATTCAAGTGCATTAATTGATCATGAATGAATCCTATTGGGTTGTTTCTGTTTAGTAAATATATAGGTATAATGTAACTGGTATCTTTAAACATTTTCATTGTAAGGTAAGTAACTGCCAATTCAAGATTTTTATTTTCAATTGTGATGTGAAGGTTTGTTATATATGTCATATAAATTGTTGTTTTACTTAAATCTAGGTGCATTGCATGAGGATCAAGAAACAAAATTGGTGTAAGGTGTAAAATTGTAACAAACATAAAATAAAAAACATGTGACTTGGTCTGATGGTAATTTCAAGTTAACTGGCAAAAAATCACAATCAAATTTATTTATAAGTTTATATTTCAACAAATGTATGCTGTAGATGGAACAAACTTAAATATTGTAGATATAATTGTTTACCTTGGAACTATAGGGACCAGAGGCGGTATAGAAGCCTGAAAGTGTTACATATTAAAAATGTGTAATGTCTAGTTTGTAATTATTTATTGTGGGGTCAGTTTATTCTCAATTATATGTTAAATTCTTTTTCTTAAATAAAAATTTAATGATTATTATTCAGAAGTGTGTAATGCAAACTGGGCTTATGGGCTTCTGCCACTGATAGAGATATATAACTAACAGATATTTAGGTATTTTAGCCAATAACTTACGCAGTGCGCATCTGTGGACTCATCAATTTTATCTGTATTTTCAACAGTTATATGGTTTAAGACCAGGTCATAAGGTTAGTTCCAGGCTGGTCAATTTCATTGAATATTTGCATTTGAAGGTATTATATTTTATTTGCAATAATTTTAGACATTGAAATGGCAACAAAACTGCATTGAGACTTCTTGCTCTGAATGTAAAATCAGCGTGTGATGAAGTTTGACTTTATTTCAGAGGGTATGGTGGCACCAACAACCAACTACAATCCATGTTTTCTACGTCCAACCCACAACAATCCAGACATATCTCGTTGTCTCATGGTCCATATGATCTAATCTCTTAACGAAATATCGGCAATGGCATTTGAAAATCTAATTTAGAAATGTCCATTTTATCTGCAGACATACAAAGAGAGAAAAGCTTTGAACCTGAGACAAATGAGACTACAAAATTGAACACAAGTAGTGAAGATTTATTGGAGACTTTATATTGGAACACTCATGGTGGAAATATTTATCATTTAACTCAGTGTGTGTCTGTGACAGATAGCATATGTGGAAATTTGTGATAATTTTAATATAAGTGATTGGGACATTAAGAAAAATTTCACTATTATTTTGTTTATATTTCATTCATTATTAAAGAGTGTATGGTTTAGTAATAAATATTAGTAGGTAAAGGGAGGGTTTTTATTTTAACAAAACTATCAGTATATATTTATATATTTATTATAATAATAATCATTACACAAAGTACATCACATAAACCATTACTTATAGAATAGAACATTTTGAAGTTAAATAATAAGGATAAATAATTAACAAACAGTAGTTAAACATATCCCCACATTCTTCAAAGTTTTCATTTCATATCTGAAAAAGAAATTTCTAATTATTTCTATTTATTTTGTTTTTCTGTTTCAGATGCAGATACTGAAGATTTAATAATGTTTAAATTTCAGGATTCACTCAGACAAATAGCATCAATAAATGGTGTGATTTGAGTGTTTGTTCTGGTTTTATATAATTTTAACATCACCTTTTTGTTTTTCAGATGATTCTTCCATATGCAGCCTTGTTGGTACACGGTCAAGCCCAAGCCATTCCGCTTCCGCCTTTAATGTAAACATACCAACAATTTATACACTGTATTTAACATACAGATTTACTTTTAGAATAACTGTTTGATTAGATTTACAAGTGATTTAGAAGATATTTCATAATTATTTTTCTGTGATATTGTACCTGTTATGATTATGGTCTGTACATAAATGCTCATAAATTCCCTTTTGATTTTTTATTTCTAATATTTGTAAATCCCGATTTTTATAAAATTGAAAATGCATATTATTGTTGCTCAATTTTATTGTATCACCAAAAGATTACAAAAAAATACAAAAATATGTCTGTTAAATAAACAATGTTGTAAAACATATTATAAATGTGAGTAGCTGATCAAACTACTTTTGGGGATGCATAGTTAAGTGTTAGTGCAACATTGAAATTATTACTACCATTAGAATAATATTAGTTGAAGTACCTGAACATATAAATATTTTTAAAAACATGGTTAATAATATTTAGATAAATCTTTAAATAGCCAAACTAAATAAGAATACAATCATTTGATAAGCATACATGTGAAGTAGGTTTGTTATGTTGATATGATATAGTATAAAAAGTTAGTTTTTTCGACTAGTGCAGTTCATTAATGGAAGGCATCTACAATACAGCATGTGTTGCATTACCTCTGTCGGAGTAACTTCTTCGGTGTCTACAACGTCAGGCAAGGTTTCTGCATTAGCTCCTGCTTCATCGTGAATGTTTACTCCACCGTCAACCATTTCCGTGTGGCACGTCTGATCCGCCTCAGCCAAATCTCCATTTTGCATTTCGGTACAATTTATTAGGTCCACCTTCACTTCTTGACTAGAATGGGGGTCATTGTCATTTAAATCTGTAGAATCAATATCTACATGAACATGTCCAGGCCACATGTCATATGGACATGTATTTAGTTGATGCAATTGTGTGTCACTCGAACTAAACAAATTTAACGAACCAGCTACATCTTGTAGAATACTGGATTCTGAAAGCTCATTTGTGTGAGATCCGGAATCCCCTTCGGACTTGGTCGTAACGAATAACGGCAAATTTTCAATGATGTCACTAGAAACATCACACACTCTCATTCCGTCATATTTAGATAACACTTCAAGAAGTCTCCTTTTAGTATGCTGCGAGTATCTGCCATCTATAGTACTTAGAATCACTGATGCCAAAGCTTCTAAAAATTCAGGTGTGCATGTTTCTTCGCTTTTTAACAGCAAAAACCGTACAACTTTATTGTCCATTTGTATTGTGCTCGAACAAACATTCTGCATGGAATGCGAATTACATTCATTGTAATTATTCATTTCTACAGAGGTTGTCGACACTGCTTCCGGTCTTGGATCTTCAAGAATGCTCTCGTTAGCCTGAGACTGAATAATAGAGTTATATTGTGACAAAACGTTGCGAATAGATTGCAATACCTTCTGTCGCAATGTGTCAGAACTAATCAATTGCAATTCTCGGAACAACTGAATCAAGAAATCTGGATGAGATTCGTTAACTCCGATAAGAGCAGTCACTTCGGAATAAATATTTTCTCGAAGGAGGTCAAACAATTTCGATGTTGCCTTGTCTTGTACTTCTCGACTGGTGGATGCTAAGTTGGGATTCGGTGTTTCAGAAGTACTAGCAATATTAATATTGCTTGTCTGTGAATAATCAAGAGTATAGTTCCTCCTGTTGGTTGAATTCTTAGCGGGTAATTTCGAGGAGGATTTTTTCTTGCTGTTTGCGGGCGTGTTCAAATTATTCGAATGAGATTGTATTATTTCTGGTATTGGATTCGTTATATTCAAGTTTCTAAATGAAACGGGAGTAGACTCTTGGCGGTTAATGTTAACGTTCGGCACAACCGCAGCGCTCGTGTCGTCTACATTTCTAGAATTGGAAACAGCTGTAGCTTCCGCGTCAGGGTTTTGATTCACATTTAAAACATCTGGTGCTGATGAAAAAGAGAGTGATCTCTCGTAAGTCACATTTCTACGTGGATGCCGGTTAAGGACTTCATCGTTATTGGCCTGTGATGATTGCGCAGCGTTTTGTGATGAACTAATGGCGTTTGTATTTCTTTTTGGCGTGGCGCACGGAGACGCTGCGGTCGAAGTGTGGTTCAGCGTGTTATGTGATCTTTCAACCAAAGGGTGCGGATTGTGAGGCGGTCCAACACTCAAGTGCCCATCAGCATTTGCCTTGTTATTAGTGGAGAGTAGATTTTGACGCGAGTAACTGAAATATTTTGCCATGTATGAGAAAATTATTATAAAAGAAAAAACAAAAAATATATATTGAAGTTTAACAAAATAATGACTGATCTAAGACATCACAATGTTAGTACAATAACATGACTAATAAAAATATCTTCACCAACGTGTTATTTATATTTAGTGTATTAGTAATATGATATCAAAAGCGAATTAAAGAAATCAATTCATATTCATCGAAGTTAACAGAAGTGATTATCATCAAAATTTCAGGGCAAAACACGATTCTCACCCTTATCCAACTTAAATTTGCAGTGCTTATATATAATAATCTTAATATAAAATATCTACTTTAAAAACATGGAAACTATAATCATATATTTTAATATCTGAAAAAAGAAAATAAATACGTTATAAAATATACACATGTACGTAGGTATACACATTACATATATTTAGACGTGGACAATAATGTTTTCATTATCAATTACAAAACGTACATACCTTCTAAAGTTATCCCAGTAATTGTTGGCTCGATTACCAGGCGGTACTTGATTATTTAAAGTATGCGAAGCTGTTTCCACACGCCAACGCTCCTCCAACTAAAAGTAATTTATTTTTCATTACAAAGGGCATGTACTTTGATTTCTTATTTTTATAAATATTTTTACTGTTGATAGGATATTCGGATACGCCTTTGTGGCTATACTCGCAAATGTACCTAATACATTTAAACTGGTACCTGAGTTAAAAAAAATAGACGAACCAGATGGCCAGTCGAATCGCCAATCATGTAGGCTAATTTGTTACCGGTTTTACAACAATCCCAGAACGTTACATACAGGCTAATTGAATACCAAAAATAGCAATATAAGACAAAATAAGAAAGGCTAAATATATAACTATTGTTCTGAGTGTTTATTTATTCCCATTCACCCACTTTATATAAAGGAATATATATAAAAATATGTAATGGCTAAAATGGTATTCTATATGACACCCGTGGGAGTGGATGAGGTCACACGCGGTGACACGCGCAGTAAGATGGCCGCTTCTCGTCACCGCCTCAATCCGTAATTGAATGATACTTACATGATTGAGTTGTTCTCGCAATTGATGTATTTCCCGTTGTTGCATGACAAGTTGTTGCCAACACCACGCGCCCCAGAATCCGCAGCCGCAGCCGCAGTTTCCCACCATGCCTTTATATAACAAATTCTAGATTTACGCTTGGTTGATTTCGTCGTATAAAATGGCACGTACAATGAAGAGGTTTCAAGTATGAGTCCCGAGTCGGGTAATGTGTTACTGAGTTTGTTTGTCCGAAATCCTTAGTGGTCAGCGTTATTGGGGAACCTAAAATGGCAATAGTCTAGCGTTTTTTTAAATAAATGCGGCCTCTCTTTTCTGGTATCTAGCCAACTGCGCCACGGGGCTGTCGCAATTCAAACATTTTCATCCATCCATCATCAGCCCTTTTACGTCCCACTGTTGGGCACGGGTCTCCTCTACAACTGAGAGGGTTTAGGCCTTCGTCCACCACGCTGGCCTAGTGCGGGTTGGCAAAGAATTTATGCAATTGTTATTTAAAAAAATATGGTTTAATTTTGTCTGAGTGTTTTAATACACTGGTCTTGTTATGTCACTGCCTCTTGGTCTCGCGGCACGAGTATGTGCCGTGCGATCTAGAGATCCTGAGTTCGATTCCCGGGTAGGGCAAAGTGTTATCGGGTTTTTCCATTAGGAAATCCTCAGTAGCAGCACGGAGTCTGGAAATGTGCCCGAAAAAAGGCAATAGGCTCGCTCACTATTACGTGGGACTGATACATACCTGGCGAAATGTGAGTGCAGACATGCACCTCTGCCTACCCCTTCGTGGAATACAGGTGTGATGTTATGTATGTATGTTTTAATACAATAAAACAAATTAAAAGTCTTCAAGTCTCACCATAAGGCATCATCATGTTGAAAGGCATTGACGGCGGGAATGACATCTGTGGGGTGCCCAGCAAACGTTCCATTGTTTGTGAATGGCTATTCTGGGTGAATTGATTTGTCCGTACATCCTGTACCAACAACAAGACCTCAACTATAATATACATACATTTTATACAGGGTGTAAAACGACCGTGATCGAATACTAAAACAGGTAATCGTTGCCGTGATTACAAACACATTGACGTAAAAATAAATAAATAAAAGTAATAGACGTTTTCCTAATCACCACATAGGTACATTTATTTACAATACTTATGGTTGTTAGGGAAACATATTTTTTTATTTTTTGTTGGGATTTTTTTTACCGTCAATGTGTTTGTAATCACCGTAACTATTGCCTTAGTTTTCGAACACAGTTTTTTTATAACTAATTACGGGCTATCTCCTCTTACTAGTAAAGGACACCCTTTTTTTTTGTTCTCGAGGGGAAAGCTGTTTATGGCTCTACTTCCCGCCAGCCCCGGTGAGGGGGGGGGGGGGAGCGGGAAGCGTATGTCGGGGTCACCGGTCTTCCAGCCCGACGCGCGGCGACTTCACGTCCGCGCAGATGTTAGTGCCGGGCTGGGTCCCTAACAAATTCCCTAAACCGGCATACCGACCCAAACCAGTATAGGACACTCTGGCCTGCATATGGGCTATGTTGATAATAATATTTTCTTCACTTACTTGATTGGACTTTGTACTCCAACAAGGAGGCGGCAGATGCAAGTAAGGAGCATTAATTGGATTTTCACCTGCAATTCATAATTACATTATTTTAGAATAAATCAATGTTATGTACAAAAACCAATATAATTTATAGCAGCGGTCGGCAACGCGAGGCCCGCAGGCCGCACTTGAATGTTAGCAATAGCTAGCATTTTCATTTTTTCTATGGGATATGTATTATGTAGAATTCATAGGTATATATCACAAGTGCGGCCCGCCTTTAGTTTATTTGCCTGCCCAAAGGTTTCCGACCACTGATTTATAGTATAGTTTGTTACCATTTTGCGACATAGACTGTGCCATGTTGACGTTTGAAGATTCAGCCCTCGGTTCGTTGCGTATGTTTTGGTTGGCGATATTCGACTGAGACCCCTAAAACAATTTCTTGCAATTAAGTTTATTATTCAGTGGTATTAAAAACAGTAATTTCATTTTTATAGGTACCAACCGTACTATAACGATTTGTAACCCGGACAAAATATAAACGAGATGCCTATATTTCATATTTATTATACTTCATGATGGGTTTGGGTTGGTTTTGAGTGTTTTTTTTTTGTATTTTGCTTGTGGTAAACTTTGAATAATGATTCAAATGTTGTTATTTAAATTTACGAAATAACTATTAAACTTAAACCACGTGCGAGTGACGTCAGCGCCGGAACTTGTTACGCTTGTTATAACGAATTTATCGGCCAGTTTCAATTTAGTCGTGGCGCCGTTCGTACACTCGCCAATACGGAAATCTTTTGTTGGTTTTAAGTTTTTATTAATTGTCAGCTCGGAGATCTGTCACACTCATGTATAAAAATAAGAACTTTACTCACATTACTATCATCTGTCTGCCTTTCTTGTGTTTGTCTTCGTCGCGGACGATTTCTTTGATTGGAGTTATTTCTCGATGCGCTGTAATAAATCCACAGATAACATCATTATCACCATCACTCATTGTAAGTATCATAGCTCGTACATTTAACGCTATAGCACAAACAAGCAAGTGAGTATTACCGGTTGTTCGATATGGGCGAAAGTAGGGAAGAAGGAAATATTATTGACTCCCTAAACACATTAATAGTAACGCAAAAGTCTGTGATGAAAGTTTCCCTTTGCGCCCAATTTTGTCCATGTTTTGTCTAGATTTCTAAGAATTTTCAGAAGCGTAAAATTGTTAGTTCTGCTCTTTCTTTCGTCTTTCATATCTCTTAAAATTTTACAAGTTAGAAAGTTTACACATTTTGATTACTTATACTTCCGTATCAAAAAATCAAAAACAGTATAAAAAATGTTGCTCACCTATCGCTGTCACTGCCATAAGTATTATCAAAATGCGGTAGTGCAGTGGGCATGGCTCGCCCACTCATCATGCTGTCACCCCCGCCCTGCAATTTTACCGAAATACGATTGAAGTAAAACTATATTACACAATCAGTTTAAAAATACCTAATTGCATTATTTGATCTTAAAACTTACCCTAAAGTTTTCAGTCTCTCTGGAATTTTGAGAATCTAGAAGTGTTTGTTCGGATCTTGGATCGGGTTCCTCTTGTTCGCTGTTAAATTACAAATGAATGAGTAAACATCGACGCAAATGATGTAATTGATACATATTGAAGAAATAAACTGACCTGTTGTATGATTGGTTAACAATAGATGCTGTTTGTGATTCAGGGTTTGCTTTTTGAGCTTCGGTCCCAGAACACAAAACCTTCTGAAATACAATGTTCAACATAATTCTCATGAATACATTTAGGTTCTAAATAACAGTAAAATTATTACAAAGAATTTCGGTAGCTGCTGTTTTTATGGGTTGAATTAATTTCCCGTAGTTCGAAAATGTATATTAAATTATTACGTATGTATAAAGAATTCTTCAGTGGGTCTTAATTTTTAATTATAGTGGCGGTGTGGCTATTTTTAATTGTAGTTACTTTACCAGCCTTTGAAAGATGGGGAAAGATAAAATAAATGAAAATACAATTCTGAACCACGTAATGGACCTCTATCAATTTCAATGACTCAAGAAAACATGACACTATTGCTGTTGCTTGAGGTCAATGTTTAACGAGACAGTTGTACTCATGTATACCGAGTATATAAGTAGCATGGTATTACTGCTGTAAGAGGGAAATAACAGGGATTTTTTTTAACGAGAGGAAAGCGCCTTAAGCTCCCCTTTCGGTACCTCGGGGGAGGGCGGAATGGGTATGTCGGGGTCTATGGCCTTCCAACTCGGCGCGCGGAACAATTGTCCGTGTACCTGAGTGGGGTCCCTAACAAAAATCCGCGACAGTCAACAGGCCACGATCTCTGCCGCACATCTTGGGGTTGCTTTTAGTCATGGCGCACCGCCCCCGCAGTACGCCCAGCAATTCCTGGACCCCGGTTAGTCGGCCCTTACGACAGGCAGGGGATGCCTTGGCGGTATTCTTACGCCCCCAATCCACAGTGCGGAAATAACAGGGGTCATGGGGGTTGCTGGCAGCAATGACGGTACTTCCATGGAAGTCCAAAAGCGTTACACGATAATTGCGTAATGTTTTATTTATAATTGTCTATTGTGGGGTCAGAATATTAACATTATAACATTAACAAATTGCTTTTGTTAAACAAAGATTGTAAGCTCAAAGATTATTATTCTGAATTTTGTAAGGCAATCTGGGTTTTTGGGTTTCTATGGAAGTACCGCCATTGCTGTCATCAACCCCATGATCCCTGTTATTTCCCTGTTACAATAGGTGGACGGTGTCATGGCCGAATTCTTATGACGTCAATGCTTAGGAATATAACCATGCTGCTTATATACTCGGTATACACGAGTACAGCGGTCTCGTGAAACAGCAGCCATAGTGTGACCCGCCCTGTGGATCGGGGGCGTAAGAATTCCGCCACGGTATCCCCTACCTGTCGTAAGAGGCGACTAACAGGGGCCACTGAGGAGGCTGGGCGTACTGCGGGGGCGGTACGCAATGGTGGCAGCAACCCTGAGATTTGCGGCAGAGGGCGTGACCGCTTGACTGTCGCGGACGTTCACAAGAGGTGAACGTCCAAAAAAGCGTAAGTGGAGGGCATCTCAAGCCCTCCCAATTTGGAGGAGTCCACAATCGGACGGTGCGCTAGGCGGGGGAGGACCATTTGGGGCGCTTTTTGCCCTGAGATGCCGCAAAACCGCCCTAAATGCGCGAGATGGTCACCGAGAGGTTTTAGTCGGTATGCTGGCGTAGAATTTTGGTTAGGGACCCAACTCAGCTAAGCGGACAATTATTGTTCTGCGCGCCGAGTTGGAAGGCCAGAGACCCCGACATACCCCTTTCGGCCTCCCCCGAGGTACCGAACAGGGGAGCTTAAAGCGCTTTCCTCTCGTAAAAAAAAAAAGCCTTAGTGTGATGTGATAGGTTGGCGTGGCTGGTACCTCGTGGTTGAGCAGCGCCTCGAGTTCCCGCTGCTTGTCGGCGAGCAGCGCGCGCAGCTGCAGCTGTCGGCGCTCGGCCGGGCCCGCGCACGAGCTCGCCACCACCTCCTCGTTCACCTTCTTCTGCTTGCGACTCACCTCTGCAACACCCACCGCCCTTATACAGGTAACCATAGGTATAAAATGTATGTGCTTGTTAGGAAAACTTCATTTTTTTTGTCGGGATTTTCTTTAACGCCACGGGGTTTTTAATGACCTTAGCTATTACCTGCCTTAGTTTCCGATCACGGTCTGAATACATCCTGTATGCCTCTTCTACATCGCCATCAGCCCATATACGTCCCGGTGCCGTTAATAGCCTTTTCAGCGCCCTGTGCGAGCTTCTATAATATACTATAGGTACCCTACTGCGTCCCTAGTGCTCGATACTAGGGGCCCAGCGGGAACTTTTAAGGAGCAAACCGAAATAATAATAGTCCTGCCTGGTCTGGCCATTCTTGCGCCCCCCAGTCTACGTCCTGTGCCTGGGCACCGGTGGCCCCGCTCTATTTACGGCACTGACACGTCCCACTGCTGGCCACGGGAGTCCACCAATCACCATGCTGGGCTATAGTAGTGTGCCTATGCCTGTGTAGTATACCTCTGCTACACCACTCGCGAAGTGGCGTAAAAAAAGTACCTATACATTCACTACAAAACTCTCGCCGTATGGCCTTCATGAACTAACAGTCCATGTTTTAACTGTTATTGCAAAGTCATAACACCGTAAATGGTGATGAGTGTAGAGCAGTAAATAATCTCTTACTCTAATCTAATCGAAATTCTTCACCAGCCTAACATAAACTAAATATACACTGACTGATATGGAATCCGACACAATTGTGATACTATAATGTTTTTTACATATTTTGTACGGTTGTCACTATCTGACGACGAACGAAACAACAAAATATTAATTGACGTGGATATTCTGCGAGCCCGTTTTAACACCCCTTTTGAGCCAATCTATTCGTACCACAGCCCCAACATTACTACAGCGTGTAAGAAATAATTGTAATATAAGGAAATCCAGCTTTAAACATTCACATATGTTTCATTTATCAGTGGATTCAGGAGCTATTAGGGTTTGCAAAATTCATGTGTAGCACAAATTACATAAGGCGGGAATGTTATAACTTAGTATTTGTTCTTTACCTTTATTAGATATCATGTCCTTGATACGGGCCCGTTCGCCGATGATTTTTTCCGTCTCCATGCGTAGCTCCTGCGCTAATTCTTGAAGTGACGCTATGTTAGCTTCATGAGCTGGAAAATTGTAAAAAAATATAATTCCATTGTAGATCCATTTATAACTTCCAAACATTATTACTAATTATATAGAATTTATTTTGCTAGGAAATATTATTGTAAAGCTTAGGTATATTATCCAATATACTATACTAGTACCGTAACCACAACAAAATTAATTATCCTTAATAACAAAGTAAACAATCGAAGATCAGTAAGTGGAATCATGATAGTACTCACTCTGCTGTTGCTGCAATTGTTGCTGCGAATGATGTTGTTGTTGTTGGGAGTGATGCTGTTGTTGTTGGGAGTGATGTTGTTGCTGTTGTGGGTGGTGTTGTTGTTGATGGTGGTGTTGTTGTTGTTGATGGTGTTGTTGCTGCGGATGGTGTTGTTGTTTGTTGGTGAACTTATGTCGCTGCGGCAGTGTGTTACGCACACGACACATGCTGCCTTCGTTCGACCATCCACTTAAGCTGCCTCCACCCTCGGATTTGCTACAAACAATTACATTTATTATATTAAGAATTCAGAAGTAGGATTTATAATGAAGAAAAATTACAAATGGGAATGATACGTAACAACATCCGAAACATTCAGTTCTGTTGCCAAAATATTTGAGAACTGGCCATGTAATGACAGATATGGATGCTAAGAAATCCGACCGAAATGAACATCTGCTTAGATACCAATTTTATAGCAGGCGTATTATATCGAATTGTACGAGACAATCTGTAGTTCTGTACGGGAAATTCTATAGCTGACATGTGGTCGCACTTACTTGTCATGTATGTTGGAGGGACCTGCCGTATCACGATAACTAGTCTCATGGCCACTAGATAGATGTTCTGACTCATAATTCTCCACAGACCTCATCAAATCTAAAAAGCAAATTGTTTTTTATAAAAACCTGTGTAATATAGTGAACCAATTTCAGACTAATGTATAATACCTTTAGTTTTTTGAAGAGCAGTTTTGATTGCTTTTATTTCCATCAGTTTGAACGGGTCTTCATTTTTGATGTTATTGCCGGATTTAGCGCCTGTAAATAACACGTTCAATAAAAATTAAATAGTGTGTAAATTTCAATGTTTAGTTGAAATAGAGATAGGATTTAGTTACTAGAACTTACATTTCCGTGAAGGTTCTTCCTCTGCGCTCTCTTCTCCGGAAGTCGAGTAAGTGTTGTGAGTAGTGGGAAGATGGGCCGCCATTTGCAACTTTTGAAATTCTGATACCTGAAAAAAATAAAATGAACTATAGATTTTGTTAACCTATAATTAGGGTATCAGGAATCTAAGATTTTTCCACTATACAAAGTGGTCAATAATCTCCAGTTGGATAAAAATAGTGGAAAAAAGTAGATGGAGGTGGATACCATAAGACATAACTTATATTTGTTGTAGGGAGATAAAGTAAAGAGGTATAGGATAATATGGTAAATTGAAAGTAATTATGTGCAGCTCTGCTCGATACCCAGAAAGATCTGGGACGGGCTGTAAGTTATGTATAAGTGAGTTGGTCCCCAATAAATTCTACGACATATTTGTAAACTTAAATAATAAAATATAATGAGTAGGGTTTCCTATGCTCCAAAAGCATCACCTGATATTACTTTATTAGATAGACATATTAAAATATTATTAGAATAACAACGCCATCTTGTGACGTCATGACATTGCTTATGACATAGCTTTAGTATTGATACGGCCTACCTTACTATGGATTTTTTGATTAAATAAACTGATTTTTTTTTTTATTTTTTTTTTATTCTGGCACGGCAAAGTGACCCCATTGCACCTGATGGTAAGCGCAATGGAGTCCAGAAAAAGTGCCGACCAGCGAGAGATGATGGTCTCCCGTTGGTCGACACAATCATGCCGGCCGAATACCTCTTCACCTTATTGTGAAGAAGTTTGGGGGACTATCAATCATGGCGATCAAAGGACCGACCGCGACAAACCGGCCAAAAAAATTGCCGGCACGGTCATCCTTTCACCATGATTGAAGCCCCCCCGAAAACCGGATATACACTGGCTGATCCCGGAACGCGGCACACTTGCATGTGCCACTATGGCTATGAATTGTAAAATAACATTGAGTTTGTTAAAATTATCTTTACATAAATTATTTAAAGTCATCTAACAATATATATACACATACCTATTTATCTATGGTCATAATAGTATATTTTTATGTAGACACAATGACCCAGGCAGCTAGCGTGAAAAATGAAAGAAGTAGGCTATTTTAGTCAAATTACCAAATTTTCCATATGCTGTTTCTTCATCTGGAGTTCCCTTAACTTCATCTGCAGCAATCGTCCACGTTCATTCAATACAAGTTCGTCTTCTTCGCCATCGCTTTGTCCACCGCCAACGCCCACGGCCTCCTAGTGTAACAATTTTTACTTTTAGGAAAGCTAAAATCTTAGTATATTATGCTATAAAAACACAAGTGAGCGCTGAGCAATCTCGGATTCCATTTCAGATCGGGAAAAATGTTAATAATATTTTCTATTAGGAAATCCTTTGTAACAAAATGACAATCCTGTTACAAGGGACTTAAAACAAAATTTGCAAAATGTGGCTTCATAAGTGCACCTTTGCATATCCTTTCAAAATTATAGCCATGAGTTTGTTTGTGTGTTTGTACCTCGCTACTGGCAATGTTGTTCTCAGGATGAGAAAACCGCTCTTCTTGGCTGTGAGTGGAATGAGCGGAATGTCCGTGATCATTATCCACATTGCCCGTCATGTTCTGCTGGCCGTGTAGAGTCTCCGATGAATGTGGCAACGTTGTCGCCACACCGATCTGGTTGGCCGCATACATTCGATTAGCGTGATGATAGTTGCCGCCGAATGGCTGATTCTAAAAATAAACGTGTCGTGCGTATCAGAAACTACAACGAGACTACACCCAGACCAGAAATAAATATTTGTGGATCACACAAACATTTGTCTCGGTGCGGGGATCGAACCCGCGGCATCTCGTTTCGCAAGCTGATGTCTAGCCAACTGCGCCACGGGGCTATCAAATTTAATGTATACAGTTTTAAGATGTTTTCTTACCTGCATGACTGAAAAATTGTCGTGTGATGTAGATGGCTGCACATCTTGAGATTGTCTCTCCCTATTAATTTCCTCCAGTTGCTGTTTAGCTTCCTCCTACGATCATATAGATTATTATTTCATAATCTTCGTGTGATAAGAAACGCTAATTGAAGTATCCTGTATGTGTAATACCTGGTATTTAAGAAGTCTCTTTTGCTGCTGTTTGAGCGCGGCTAGTCGCATTTGCGACAATTCCATTTTATTTTTAATTTCGTTCTGCCAGAGTTCATTTTCACTGTATGCGGAGCCATTACTTTGCACAGACACTGGTCGCGTCACAATATCCTGAAAAAAATTAAAATACACGTGAATACTACGTTTAGGATATTAGGGTTTAATTAAAACAGAAATATACAAAAAACAACACTATTGTTAAAAATATCAATAACAAAAGTAGCACTTGATAAATTTCTGTTATACGATACTTTTCATACTATTGTAACTACGTAATTGTATCTGCTGCCAGATGTTAAGTCCACATTCTTCAATCGTAAGAATGCAGACTCCGTACAACAACATGTGAGTAATCTAAGCCAGATTTGTTAAAGCTAGCGAGCATCGTTTACAACAATCATCAATGTGAATGACTAGTAATAATGAGTACAATAGAAGAGGAAGGCTTTGTAATGATTATTTTGTTGAATTTTGCAACTAGGTCATGCTGACGTATTCCAATCCACAACAAAGGGCACACTTTGCACACATATACAATAACCTGATCGTCTCGTTTAATAGGGTCTTTGCTTTTATTTTTAATTTCCTCGATAAGTGCAACTTTTTGTACACACGACAGTATATTTCTTCGAAGTAAATCATTTAACTCTTGATCATCTTTCTTAATTTCTGACTCAATGCAGGTGGAATCTACTTTAGCATCCTCTAAACTGCTGTTTTCATTAGTTAACTCAGTAATTTCAACGTTATCCGAACGTGGCTCTTGAATATTTTCTTGGTCAAGGATCGTATTTTCTTCAGTTAGCGTTTCTTCTTCAATAAAAACACTATGCATCGATTTATTTAACTGCTCATTTTCAATGTTTGTAACTTTTTTCAAATTGTTACTAAATACAGTATTATCTAAATTGTTGTTAACATGGCACGTTTTATCCTGATTCGGATTGCTATCCGGAACATCTTCATTTTTGGCTTTAAGACCACTATTACTTGCCTGTGCTATGACAATAGGTCCATCTGTCTCTTCCGCAGGAACTTCAATATTATCGGGTCTTTTCTCTATCAGCATTTTTTCTAAGCTTTTTTCACTGTCTTTTAATTTCATAACCATTTCCACTAGTTCATCATACTCTTCTTTAGTATGTTCAATAAAAGCCTAAATTAAAAATTTCATGAAATGACTAATAATCATTTAGTTGATTGTTAATTTATTGCTTTAATAAATACAAACCTCATCTTCTGAATTTCGCATAGTGTCAACTAACGAGGATGTCACTCTTATGTATTCTCGTATTTGGCCCAGTCGCCTTTCGACAGCTGCGGCATCGGGACAGGCAGCTACTATTGCTTCGCCTAGTGCTCGTGCAGATTCCCTGTGAGTCTGTACGGAACAATACTGTCAACTTTTAAAATATAAATAACGCATAAATATTAAACGGAAAAATACATACAAGGTTGCCCTCATTAAGATTATTGAAGCTTCCTTGTCCTTGTTCATACATATTGTTCATTAAATTGATAGCTTTTGTTCCCGAGCGAGAATTTGATAATGGAGGAGTACTGTTGTTGGTACTTGAGTGGCTATTACCATCAAAGTTATTTCGTGCAGAATTTAAATTTCTTGATAAGTTATTCCTGTTTTGATTTGTTGCCTAGGAAAAAAATACAAATAAATTATTGAATATTTCTAACATAGCAACCTGTCGTAGAAAAAAGAGACTTTAAATTCAAAGTACAACTTACGTTAAAAGGTTGTGAAACATTCCCAGTTACAGCATTTGGTGTAGTAGGATTTACTATCATAACAGCAGCAGCTGCATGATTAGAATGTGGAATCAAGCCTAAAACCATTAACAAAATATTTTACACAACAAAGGGCTATTTTACACCACTTATAATGAAAGCTTGTAATTATAATTAAAAAAGGGTGATAAAATTTTCAATAAATTACCATTTTGCATTTGATGAGCATATGGGTGCAAAGTATGACTGGAGATTGTAGAGCCAGTTCCATCTTCTTGTTGATCAGTGCCTATATTATCTCGGTTTTGGACATTAAGTGGCAATGCACGAGGTTGTGGCCTGACAGGAACAAATCTTCCGAACCCACTTTCAAAAGATACAGAGTTATCTGTAAATAATTTTAAAAAGTAAGTATTGCAACTATGTTTATATATTTTTATGATAAGTTTAATAGAAAATTCTTGAAACAAGAAAAATATTAGTTGATAGAGTTGGTACTTCCAACTGGAAGTCTGTGGTTTATCCCAGGGCACATACCTGTAATTTTTTGTGTTGATGTGTGTATTAATAGATGTTTGTTGATTGTAATAACAGTAAAATAAAAACATTATACCTGCTGCTGTAAGAGTTCTGTATAAGAATTAAGACGGAATGTTAAATCTAACAACCCACATTAAGTTTTGGTTCCCTGAGTCATTTACTGTATTGAATAATTCAAGCCTTCTTAAACTCAAATGTACTCAGCAATACAATGATTGAACTTACCTAAATCAGTTAATTCTTGGTCGGAAGTATTATTGGTAGGTTTTCTTGTTTGACTGTAATTTGTTCTAATATTGTATTCTGACACAGGCACCCAGTCAAGTGAGGTCTAAAAATGAATATGTATTTCAGTAATATACTTACAAATCGTCAGTAGAGTCCAGGGTGATAGCAATTAAATATTTCACTAAAGAATTGCACAACACTCACACACCTTTTTGATGCTAAATTTAGAAAAGCAACCTCCCATGGAGTATTTCAATTATAATGCCATTATTAATATTGTATTACTTTATAAAACATATATATTTAGAATAATATGTGAATCAGAAAAAGAAACTATGATCAGTTTCTCACATGTCAGAAAATAACTAAAGTAGTCAAGTTGGCACACATTCAAATTACACAAGTCTTTGGGTATCCAAAAATAAACAAGTACAATGTTCCAAACAAACTTCACTTTAATGGTCTATACTCTCTACACATGTGTGGATAAGATGTATTTTTTTATGGAGGTTGGTTACAATTCACATACTTTTGCATATTATTGTTCAATGCTAAAACACAACAATATATCCCTATGCAGAGCTAAGTTACAAAATTGAATGCCTGGTTATATTGCAGTACATATGTATATTGTGGTTACATTCTTTTTTTTTTTGATATGTATGTAAATAATAATTTTTATTCAGCGTGGTGGACTAAGGCCTAAACCCTCTCAGTTGTAGAGGAGGCCGGTGCCCAGCAGTGGGATGTATTTGGGCTGATGATGATGATTCGGCACTTGTTATTTGTTTATCACAAAATTTATATATAATACACATAATATTTGTATTATCAGAAAATTGAATATTATTAAACAATACTGTCTCCATAATAATAGTAATATTTAATGTCAAAAATTAGGACCAGATAATTATTAACATCCAGAAAATATATTATTTGACCCAATACAGTACTTTGTACAATGCATATAAAAATTATTGAGGTTTATAAATATATTTTACAGTGTCACGGTAAGTATATTTTAATGACGAAAATTTTTGTTTCACGAAAAATTAGAAAGTTCACAATATAACATTAAATTTCAGTGGGGATATTTGTGAAGTTTGTGGATATTGATAATATTATTTTTTATGGATAAAGGTATATAAAAAAATTACACTAAACCTGCAATGCTGCTTTTAATATTGGCACTAAATTTGAGGATTTGTTGCCTAAATAATTCTTTAGTAAGCTGTGTTCACATTAACATAAACTAGGAAATTGCAAGAAGGGTGTTCAAGCATGTCTTACCGATACCAGATTTGTCGTCATATCTCTTCTTGTAGGCGTGACGGCTTCTTGGGGTACATTGCAGTTGTTCCTTACTTTTGTTTTGGGTATAGTGCCCGTGTGACCTGAATGCCGTTCGTTGTTACCAGGAGCCATAACATACACTTCTGAATTGTTTAACACTTGAAACCTTTCATAGTAACCCGAACTATTTTTTAGTTAATATATTGATGTAATGATATTACCTAGTAAAAGCGCAAAAACTAGATAGGAACTAATTGAATCAATAATGTCAAGTATAATCCTTATTTGTTGTTTAAAACATTTATATGGTACTTTAATACTTTTTAAGTACTTGTAAAGCCTAACCAGTCTACAGCTGCATTTTACACATTCACCATTATGTTTTTTTTTTTGACAGATTTGAATTTCACCTTTTTCTGACGTACCTACCTACCATAAGCTAAAAGGTTTACTTGATGTGATGCTAGCTTATATGCTTACTTATATTACTATACTCTTTGGATGCTATGCTAGTGAGGCTGAGGAGTGAGGCCCGCTGTAGTATGTTTGACATACGATTTTATCGTCTATGGTGTACCTTAGCAGCAGGTATGGAGGGTAAAGGTTTAAGGTATTAAAGGTAAGCTAAGGAGTGTCATCTCATATAGTAGAAAATCGAAAAAAGTGTCCAGCTGTCAGCTCTAAATAACAGTTCAAAAACCTTCCAGAATGGCGCTGGTGTAGATAAAGGACATGGAACGAATTTAATCATTAATATTATTGTCGACTAAAGTAGTTTATTGAAAATGTCAACTACTTGCGTAGTACAAAATAATGTAGGTAATATAACCTTAAAGAGTTATTATGAGAAAACGCGTGGAGCTAGAGTGATTTTACATCCTGAATCCTGAACTGTGAATAATACGTTTATTGATTTCCGCTTACTTTAAAATTTACGCTGATGCTAATGTGGCGCCACCCCTAGGTAATTTAATACATTTTGACGGACACTTTTGCATGTACAAGATGACACTCCTTACCTTTACCCTCCATAGAGCAGTTGCTAATGGCAGCTTAGAATACTAGGAAATAAATATGGCAGGAAAAAATCTTAAGAACTTTAACTTGAATTTAGAACACATGTTTTGTTTTTAGAAAAAGGGCAACAAAATATGAACTACCTACCTATACATTACAACGTATATTCGTTATCCTAATAATATTATAAATGCGAAATTTTGTATGTATATGGATGTTTGTTCTTCTTTCACAAAAAACTACCGAATGAATTTTAATTTTTAATGAAAGTTTACAATAATAAAACTTATACATTAGAATAACACATAGGCTATAATTTTTAAAGATAGTAAGTGAATTGTCCAAAATATAACGATATTTGTCAAAGTCGGAAAAAATCTGCCATCTGCGAGCTATTCTGGCGTACGCTGCAAAAACTGTAGAGTTTACATATATAATGTAAATGAGAAATGTTTATCTTAAATTAGTCCTACAAAAAAGTCCGCGACAGCATACACTTTTATAGTATATATGAACCATAAATACAATAAAAAATTATAATATATTTGATATTTCTAATGCATATTTGGTAGTAACAAATTGATTTTTAGAACAAAAGAAATACTTTTATTAAACTTTGTCTTTTAAACTACACCATTTAGACGATAATAATTAATATTAAAATAGTTACGACGATTTTGTTAATCGTTTGCGCGATATTGTAAAGAGGTAAAGTTTATGAGGTTGTAGGGGGTAATCTTTGGATCTACTGAACCGATTTGAATTACTTTTTATCCCGGAAAATGTAGTATTCCCCTGGGAATGTGTATATGTTATAAATCCGAGGGTAACTCTATATGTCTGTTACGCTGTCACCCTATAAACCATTCGACCGATTTATATGATTTTTAATATGAACATAAATGGGAGCCTGTGAAGTAACATAGACTATGTTTTATTCCGGAAAAATGTAATGTTCCTGTGGGATAAACATATTATAAATGCGAAAATAACTCTGTCAGAGTTTTACTTTTACGCCTAAACTAATTGACCGATTTGAACGAATTTTGACATTAACATAAATGGAACCCTATGAAGTAACATAGACTACATTTTATCCCGGAAATATGTAAGATATCCATGGTATGAGCATATGTTGTAAATGCGAAAGAAACACTGCTGTGTTATGCTTTCACGCCTAAACCATTCGACCGATTTGGATGATTATTGGTATGGATAAAAACAGGACCTTAAAAAGGACATAGGCTAATTTTTTAAAGTCAGTAAGTAAGTGCCATTTTGGGCATTTGAGAGATTTATAGATTCACTTATTATCTTTCTGCACTCAACCCTGTAGTCTACGCGGACGAAGTCGCGGGCAAAAGCAAGTAACAAATAATGATTTTAACACGACCCAATGACGGTTATCATTTAATTTAAAGAGACCAATATAATATTTATTGGATTCTGTGGATTAATATATCGATTCTTATTTCTATACCTATGTGGAAACAGCATACACCGATTAGTGTGTAGTGAAATTTTATTGTATTCTTTTGTTTGCAGCTGTGTTCACCGCGACACATTGGTGCTACGCTCGCGACCAACGACCGTACGGTTTGCGTAAGCCGGCTGCGCGCTACTTACTCGAACGAAGTTACAACTAGTTTCTCCCACACGTTGGACGTTGATTTCGTGGCATGTATGAAGTGAATACTGTAAAGTAATATATAAAGTGCAAATCGTGAAATCAAACACTCTGTTTCATTGGAATGATAATAAATAGTGAACCGATTTAAATTAATCTTTGTACCCGTGCCGCAATCACTGGTTTTGCAAGTTTGTAAGTACCTACAATGTTTTTTGTATAAATTTGAAACGCCGCTTCAACAACATGTTACCTATATGCAGCGAAACTACATTAATTGTTTCTACTAAGCAGTAGGACATTACCAGCATAAATAAGATGTAATGATTTTCTAGAAAGAGATAAGAAGAATATGTAGAATAAAAATACGTTTAATATTATAACAGCGATAGTCGATAAAGTTGTTATAACTAATATTATTTAAAAACTTAAATAAGAAAACATTATAATTAACAAAACAAAATATTTGTGATTAGGTAAAACATATTTTAAATTAAACTTTATTTTTTTTAATTAGGTATCTAACTTAAGAACTAATAAATCTTACAACGATTCTTCTAAAAACTTAAATAGAAATTACAATCAAAAGAAAGTTTTACGTAGTAGACTTATGTGATGATAATATATACCTAAGCAGTATTATTTGTAGTACGCACCGAGTGAAGCATGAGAATATTAAGCATGGAATCGGAATCAGAGAAGAGATGGACGACGGGAACTAATTCTTAGGTATAAAGAAGTATGAAAGATATTTTTTTGCAATATTTATAGGAATGCAATATTGTTGTGATTTCAAAAGAATGAAACTGTATGTTGAAGAAGTTTATTAGGTAAAACATTAACAAGATGAAATAAGGAGATAAATCTTTTAGATTTTTATATTAGGTACTGCCTTTTGCGTCTATTGCATCATTTAGCAAGTAATTTATTTTCTTGGATATCCTGTACGGTACATTGGTATAAATTTATTCTACATTTCAAACTTAAAACAAAATGTTTAGATAGGACATTAATATACCTCATCTTTTCTCTGCATCATCCTAGGTTCGACTGTTTGAGAATGCCTTAGGCATTAAGTCCATCTATACGAACTTTGTATGAAGTGTAAATAAATAAATAATATGGTAATTAAGTTAAAACCTTAATCGAAGGAGCATGTATATCACGACTTGATATTAATAGGAATTGATTGGTTTCTATACAAAAAAAATTGATCATTTAGGTATATTGGTACGAAACAAATGCATTGTAGTATTTATAATTATGAATTTTAAGTTATTCGAAGAAAACTAATCAAAAAACTTACTACAGCTGTACGATACCGAGTTTCGCTGATACAGCATCAGTAGTCAGTAATAATAATATTATACTTTATACGCATATTTTGCGGCACATTTTTGTCGTATTCCTTTTCTGTGGATGTTATGCCGATAAATTGATACATTTATGATAATACATATTTTGAACTTGAATTGAACATAAATTGACTGTTATCACTTTTTCAAAGTATTTATCAGCATATAGGTATAACAATTGTTATGTTATGTATGTGGCACCAAAAAAGGTCACACGAAAGGTTACAAAGTCAAGTCTTAAAATAGGCGTGACAATATTAATGTTATATTTCTCAGTTTATATTAATATTCATTTTATATAATACATTTTTTAAAGACATATCTGCGTTTGTGCAAAGTTTTTGATCTAGTGTTTGCCTTTTTATGTTTTTGTTTCATATCTATAAGAAATCACACAACATTATTTCGATAATAGACTTTTATTTTCTAATTCCGCTTCGCTACATATTATCGCTGTGAAGAAGAAGCGGCAAGAAACTCCCTCAGCGTTACATTGTGGTTTTATTCTACTTTTATGACTTTTACAATCACTTTATTTATACACTTAATTGTACTCTATGAATTAACTGACAGAATTAACTCAACTATGACTAAACCGTCTTGCTAGGGAACTTGAAGACAAGTGTGTCGTGTTCCACAAATGCTTTCCTTAATATACTAACAATTTACTAATTACCACTTTCTACACGAAAAAAACGGTGTGCTGGTGACAAAAACAATCATGATTTATGTAAGTTCGCTTAGACGATAACACAATAGCTTAAACGATACAACATAAATCAGTTACTAATTACTACTTTCTACACGAAAAAAAAGGTGTGCTGGTGACAAACACAATCATAAATTATATGAGTTCGCTTAGAAGATGTCAATAATGTTTGATAAAAGGAATGTGTTACATTACTTGAATAGGAAATGGTATAACACTGTAACTAAATGGTAAATGAAATATTGATATCTAACATATCTTTTGCGCTAGTTCGTATATAAAATTTTATATTGATCACCATTGGAGAAATATAATCGTCCGTGTGCAATGTTTCAAATTAATTCCGTCTCCAATGTCCTATTCAACAGACAATACCCACATTCGCGTTTATAATATTAGGTAGAAATTAAAATAGATTTGGTTAACTCCATTTGTTATTTGGTTAGGTGGGTTCGCCAAATGCACTTCTAACAACCGAAAAACAAATTCCTTAAAAAAATACAAACACATTTTAATCTGAATTAAACATTTGTATATAATTTATGAATCCTCTCCAATTTTAACTGTATTGAGTATGAAATATTTGTAAAACAAGCTATAGCGGGCCGGGGAGGGTTGGTAGGTCAGGAGGTTGGGCACGGTGACCTCCCATGTCGCTCCAATACAGAATTTAGGTGTGGCGACCTGGATATTCAATTTTGCGTTGACAGCATAATTTATAAAAATCGATCAGTAACAAATTACGCCTGCCTATATAAGTACTAAGTAGTATAAGCAGTGGGACGTATATGGGCTGATGATGATGATGATGATGATGATATAAGTACTAAGTACTTACAATACAATTTAATATGTGATTAACTATTTCATATCGTTTCGATACATCTGCTAGATTTTATGAAGTATTGACCTATTAATACAATTTAAATAAGTGGACAAAGTCAAAGTCAAAGTCAAAGTCAAATTATCTTTATTCAAATAGACTTTTACAAGTTCTTTTGAATCGTCAATTTTACACTTTTTAATATATTTTTTTAAACTATTAAACTATTGCCGCTTCGAAACGTGTTATAGCTGTGGAGAAGAAACGGCAAGAAACTCCCTCAGCAACACGAAATGTCAATTTTAAAAAAATAGAAAATCGCATATATTTTTTAATAAACAGTTTCAATTTTACATGATAAATGTCATAACGTTAAATGTCATAACGATGCATGTCATAATGATACATTTCATAACGATACAAACTGTAGCAACACAATAAAACTCCGATCAATTTACGTAAATCCCAGGGCTTACTGTCTTCAATAAAATCTGAAATTTTATAGTATGCTTTTTGGTAAAGTTTGTCTTTTATTAATTCTTTAAACCTATTCAAGGGAAGCTCCCTAATAGCCTTCGGAAGTTTGTTATAGAAGCGTATACATTGCCCCATAAAAGAGTTATGAACTTTCCGGAGACGAGTTACGTGTTGAACTAGATTACATTTGTTCCTAGTATTTTTATTGTGTACATTACAAATTTTATTAAATTGATCAAGATTCTTTTGAACGTATATAAGGTTTTCGTATATAAACTGACAAGTGACGGTAAGAATATTTATATCCTTAAATTTTTCCTTGCTATTATATATAATAAATGCTATTATATCCCCTTTTCTTTGAAATTTTAATCGTTGTAGTAACGCAATAGCCTTCCCGCATACACCGAAAGTAGTTTATTGTAAAATTGTATATCGTATTAACATTCAGTTTCATAAAAAAATCGATGAAGTAAGTATTAAAAATAGACTCTGAGATGATTATTTTCATAGAGTTGACATGTGGTGGTGAAGTCACCGATGACGTCATGCTTGTACCTCAACGCGTCAAGCCGGTTTAGGCACCATCTCCGCCACTTAGTTGGCGGCGACCTCCAATTATGCTAATATTGTCCAACCATTCCTCGTATCCATACCTACAGCTATTCCTAGAGCCATGCGGCTAAAAGATTCACTCATATTATCCAAGTGATGTACCGTGTACATACGAACTAAACAGTTGGTTTAAAAAAGTATTTTATAACTTTGCCACAAGTCGCTTCAAATTTGTACATATACTCGTATAACTGAAATACATAGGACGTTGTTCTTTCGGTTTGTACAACAATTTTCCAAAAAATACAATATAACGTTATAGTGTGTGTTTTCCACACTATAAAGTTCGGAATAGGATTTTATTGCTTGATCTATAGATACATAAAAATATAACAGTTCCAAAACATGCTGATTTGTAGATTTTTCATATCAGACATATGTTTTTTAACCTCACGCTTAATGATCATGGCACAACTTCCGTTGAACGTGCTAATAAATTAGCATTTAGAGTTATATGGCACGGCAGCTGCTACATATTTAAATGTTGGTGGGAGAGTCCAAAATTATGCAGGCGATAATTTTATACAGTCTGGATTCTTATATACTTAATTATTATTCTACTACCAAATATAATCACCAACATTAGGATACAATTGTGAAGTTAAAATTAATCTACATCGGTTTCGAAAATTTCGAAAGTCTTGCATTTCATTATAAGTTACTGTATGCAGTGATTCATCCTCTACCTACACTGGATACAAAAACTTATAATTTAAATATTCACGCGCAAAATTTAATGCGATGAATCATTTTCATAAAATACGGTACAAATAGACGGATAACATTACTTAAATACACGAATTCCATTCTTCAAAAAAAATTAAAAAGATTTTATTTATGTAGGTACTGCTAGGCGTATCCAGCAGTGGGTTTCACGACCTGATGAAAGTTATGATGAAATTATAAACGTTGAGAGCTAAAGTTAGGTACTACAATTTCGTTACAGAAATAGATAATGAAATTAATTCAGTAAATAGAATTAACGTTCTCCATAGAGTAACCGTTAAATACACGCGAAGCGAAAGTATCATTAGTACCTATTAGGTAGGTAACCCTTAAGTTATGTGAAGGTAAGAAGAAAATGAAAACAGCTGGGACGGCCTAGTTGTTCGCAGCGTGACGGTGAACGAACACCTCTTATCGGTGCGTGTAAAAGACGCACCCACCTCCTTCACTCTTCCCTCCTGACCGGACATGAAGGCGAGTTCAACGAACTGCTAATTCGCCGTCTCAGCGAATATAATATATTACGTAAATTTCGTACACGCTACTCATTATCACATTGAGAAACAGTGAGAAGGAGTCAGTTGTTTGAGATGCTAAACAAATAATGTAGCTAATGATTAAAATATGTTATTGATACAAGAATACCTAGACCTAATACATAAACTTGAAATATTAAGTCATATTACCTATATAAATAAACGCATTTGCTGTTAACTACTATGAGTCAAGAATTAAGAAATGATTCAGATGAATTAATGATTGCGAATGAATTGACACAATCGTTAGTACTAGTTAGCTTGCGTTAACTTGTAAATAACTTATTTTTTGTTCCTTGCGAACCCTTATTTTCTTAACTAAAAATGAGTACTTTATAAAGATAGCGCTGAATCGACCGATTGCCTTAGATGTTTCTTAATCATGGAACGTATTTTCGCTATTTCATCGATCTAGCTCTCGTAGGATTCAATGGAAATTGCCTTATAGCATACCTATACATATGTCGCATTTGAGGCTTTCAATGTGATGTTCAGTCCGTATATGGACACGTTCAATGATACAAAATGAGCAGCTGACTTGAATTTTAACTAGAGAATCATTCGTTGATAGTGTTAATTTAGAGACAGGAGTAGGTACTATGTATTCACGTGGCATACAGTTGTTGGAACATATATCAAAATTCAAAAGTATCATTTTGCTTATTCATTATTTAATTGTTTAAAGAAATTGGTGATTGGTAAAAACATATGAACATACATATATACATAAACTCACGCCTGTACCCCGAAGGGGTAGGCAGAGGTGCATTTCTACACCCACATTTCGCCAGGTATTTATCAGTCCCGCGTAATAGGAGGCGAGCCTATATTTCGGGCTCATTTCCAGACTCCGTGCTGTTACTGAGAATTTCGTAATGAAAAAACCCAATAACACTTTGCCCGACCTGGTAATCAAACCCAGGACCTCTAGGTCGCACGGCACATACTTGTACTGCGCGACCACCAGGGAGTTAAAATATATATATATCATTCGTTATTGAGTTACATTGTGGTATTGTTTTGTTAGTCGAGGAACGCGCAGGCGTCGGTCACAAGTCAGCAACTAAGGAGACCTTCGTCGGTTTTAGCGGTGACGCCATCGCACACTCCCAGCACAATCCTATAATATTTAAGTCCTATGCCTGCATTCACAGCACACTGTTTCTTTTAAACCAGTTCCACATACCTAATACTCGACCGTAGTCTTTTAAAACCAAATGCAGTTGCTCGCAAGTTATAGCGAACGAAGGTTGTGCTGCATTTATCACTATATTCACGGCTCAATTATATTTAATTAAGTTCTGATTATGATAAAATATACAATTACAACTTTAAAAACTTAAAAAGCTTGCCTGTCAAAATATATGCCTCGAATTACTCGAAGAAAGTTAATACCAAGCGTCCCAGTTTTTGTTTGCCCATTTCATCGATTTTCTTATGCGCTGAACTCGAATCATGCTTTGATTTGTAACACGTTCACTTAGGCTAAACGCGTAAAAGTAATTTTGTTTTTGTTAATTTGATGTCAGGTTAAATTATAATTGTACACGCCACCATTTGCAGTTGTTATAAATTAGATTATGATCATTACATTATCTATTATAGAAATTATAGATACCTACATGTTTTTCTAAATGAAAATCTTAATAAGTACATGATAAACATATCTATAGTACTTACTTACTTAACAAATTTTATAACTCAAGAATATATTATTATGTTAATATTTATTAAATCTAAATAAGGAAGTAACAAAATGCCGACAAAAGATAATAATTATATCCTCAAATAGGTACAATATTCATGTTGTAACACTTGGCTACGGTGGCTGACCATGAGAGCTGACAGTTTTTGTATGTAAACTATACCTAGTTACATACAAAAACTGCTACACTACACTTTACAAAAAAATCGATTATTACTCTTTTAGACAGTATCTGCATGTTTGATTTTTATAACAATGTGCTACCTACAATATTTTTTTATGGAATTTGTTAACATTAACGACTTCAACATTATTAATTTTGATATGTTACCTATATTTTTATGTCGTTAGGATTTCTTAATAAAAATGAGCAATGTTTTTATACTTATGTTTAAGTTTCATTTTGCCTACTACCTCTCGAGACCAACCATTTCTATATGATAATTTATAATCATGAATTCCAAAAAATCCGCGAGACACTATGTATATAAACAATATCAATATTTTCTTTATATAAAAACATCTTATTTCGCAATTTTGTGCCAGTCGACGACGACTGCGATCGTGCCCTAGCGGTTCATTTTATCAAACAACCTTTTGACACGCAAGCGACTCCGGGCTCATAGAAATTTGTGCCGGCGCGGTAGATGGATCTATTTCTTATTACAGAGATCAAAAATACATTAACAATTAATAAGCCGCCCGTTTGAAATTTACAGCCCTACTGGCGAGGTGCCATCTTACAGTTTTGCTATGTATGTTTAGGACATTTATGTTTATGTTTACTCGATCGTAACCTAAATACAGTTTACAGACATCATTTAATAAAAGTCAATGGTGACGAAACCGAGTAACCAGCGTTGTACAAAGCGTGTTAATTACATTTCCTCTTATGATCCATATAGAGAAGCACAAAAATATGCTTTCATTATAATATTATCATTACTTTACGGCAATATTACATGTATAATTATATACCATACATAATATCAATGAAACCGTGTTTTGTTAAGAGGTCAGTCAACGATTTTAATACAGGTAGGTATTTAGTAATTGATTCATAAGGCAGTGCCTCATAGCCTAAAATATTGGCTGTGTGTTTGTGTTGCGGGAGATAAGTTGATTTTGCTATGACATCACTCATTCGTTTTCATAGCTCTTGTTTTAATTTTATATCTGTTGGCATCGGTTGTCTCACTACGAGACGATGGCCCGTAGGCGAGTAAATAATGGCCATGGCCTCAATAATAATTATTAGATGTCTTTCATTGAATATTTCTTATTTTCCTTCCTTTTGAATCAGTGCTTCTTTTCAGATTTAAGATGACAAAACAAACTTAATAACTTAATATTGTTTGGATGGTCAACAAGCAATCAACAACATGAAGCCAATAGTGAACAAAAATCTGATCACGCTCAAATGCGTGCTCTTCTGTTTCCTATCAGGTAATGTGATCATGTAATAAGTATATATCATATTTTAGATGGCTGCATTGCGTCGTCCGTGTAATCTTACTTGAAGTAATTGTAAAAACTTTCACTGTCATTCTAATAGAATATTATTATGTTAGTTTCCAAGTGACAAAAGAATAACAATGCGTTCTGTCACAATTACAATTTGTTTATTTTTATGAAATCTTAAACGAAAATAGCTACTACTAATTTTAACAAAAACAAGTCAAGTTACACTCATATTCGTTAACATTGACTCGAGTATAAGACAGAACACGCTCTGTCACATACTTCCATGTTTGGAGCGTCTCTCTTCGGTTTCGAATGCTATACCTATGTATTCGCGGGACCGTTCACCCCGAGTTAGCCACATATTGCCGCCACAATATAATGTGGTCTAAGCGTTTTGTATTACAGTTTAAAAGATCTTGCATTGGCACATTTGTATGATAAAAGTCTATTATTATAAGTAGCATGCGTCGTTTGCTTGCATTTATCTCTGTTGTTTTAACCACATCCTTCTTGCATTCAGCAATCTTATTTGTTTCGTTTTTTCCACGACATGTTTTTGCGAATTGATATTAGCATACTAGCTCATGCCCCACATTGTGAAGCAGTCACGCACAATTATTCTTAATTGCTATCAACCCCTCCTTTAATTATGACACGCAAAGTCACATTTCATTGACCCCATCCCCTTTTCTATTGTGACGACATATCTGTTCTACACATCACTCTCAATTCTTGTTTCTAATTTACTACATTAATTAATCTGGAATGAAACCGTTTCTGCTCCCTACACTAGAATACAATAATAAATAGGAGCAGGTAACAGTCACACAATAAGTCCTCCCGAAGATAGATGCGTGTGACGATGTGTAGATTCTGTCGTAAATATCAGAGTTAACTGCGTAGTTTTCGCTCTCAAGGACACCCAGGCGAACATTAGTCTCTGTCTGAGACCAAAACTCCGATCTCTCATTTTACTTCCAGAACTTTAACCAGATGTGCCGCGGAGGCTATCAATTGACCTCACTGATTAGCCATAGTTTAATGCTATGCTTCACTCGACATCACGAAAGAAAAAATGAGTTATGTGAGTTCATTTTAGAAGCTGGTAAATCTGTGTTTATTTTGTAGGTGTTGGATGCATATTCCCCTTCCTGTCTCTTCACATGTTATCAGTGGGACTTGACAAAGGCGAAGCACGTCTTATAACAATAGTAGCGCCATGCATCGCGTTATTGGGACCAGCTGTGCTGGGACCTCTAATTGACAAGTGAGTATGTTTAAACATACGTAATACGTAATTGCGGTTACCCATGTTTAATCCAACGACCTTTTTGAAAAATTCTTGACAGATCTTTTAAAAGCAGTTTCCATCAGCGATTTTAAGCAGCTGTTTTGAGTTTTATGATGAAAAATTAGGGAAAGAAGACTTAGGTAAAAAAAAACACTTTTTGTTATACCTACATATGTACCTATTGTGATTGTTTACTGCATGTTGAATTCATATTAAAATAAAGGACTATAGAAGGTTCAAAAATATTCATAGAAACCTAATTAAGAGTTTAATTCACAGAAAGTAAATTTAAAAAATATGGCTTTATTTTATTGACTTCTATGTAACAAACATACTTAATTGATTGTTTGTGAATAATAAAAAAAATTGTTTATTTTTTTCCTTTAGGCTGTCAGTTGGTAGAGGGTCAACAGGTGGAAGCTCTGGGCCTAGTGGATCCGGTCGGTTGTTACGGATAGTGACTGCGCTGTGCCTCATACTTAGCGCTATTTTTTATACTTTGTTACTGGCTGTTCCACATACTGAACGACATGAGGTAAGTTACATAATCCTTATTTTTTTTACTAAAAAAAACTTTTTACCTTTATATTTTGTTTACGAATATAACAATTTTTTCATAGAGCATTGACCAATGAAAAAATTTGTAATACTAATAGTAAGTACCTATATTTAAATAAATATTATTAAAACATGAATACCAGTAGTGATGACTCTAATTTATCTTATCGCAAAGGTTTCATAAAAGACCATAAACAAGACTTGGCGTTGTCGATAAATAAATAAGTATGGTAGCACGGAACATTGGGGCTTCTACAAAGAACGGTTTACAGTACTGGAACGTATATGAACTATTGTAGTAAGCATACCGCATCTAAGTACTAAAATGCACATTTTGCTTACATTACGCTCCCCGTGCCCCACTTTCATCTCTGTTAAGCACAGATGGTTCCCACTATAAACCCATACGAACGAGTAAAATTTATGCAGTCTTTGAGATTCTTGCTTGTTGCATGTATGGATAACGTTTGCAAAGTCACTAACAAGATTTACCTCAGCCAGTACGCGGTCGGAGTTCATATAGATGACATAATTGAATATCCACAACGGTCCATTAGGATATTATTCGCCGGAGATGACGAATTACCTTTGTCGCATCACTTTATAACCAGTAAATTGTGATACATACATATGTGTCATTTCTAAGGACGAATTCATTCATGGTGATTACTCATAATAACATAATCAAAGCTAGGTATTATGTAATGTTATTATAAGAAATTACTGCAAAACGAATACCTACAGTTGTTCTAAATGGGTAGTGAATGTCGATGAAGAACTTATCCGTTTCCGTATTAAGTATGTATAAAATTGCGACCTGAGCGGTATCGAAAAATGCTCTGGGATTTTCTGCACCGACACCAATGCGCGTCTACCCTGTATTTATTAGGTATGCCAACGTATTGTTTTGGGTAGATTTCTAGTAAGGCTGGATCTATTCAGATGGTACAGTCATCCCAGCGAGCAGAGGGGTGCTAGTAGTCCAGGGGACCTACTTTTTTCAACCTCCACCAGCGCACTGAAAGTGAAAAAGCTCTTCTCTCGAAAAAAGAAAAAGGCAGTTAGTCGTGTTTGAAGACTGATCATTATAATCGTTCGTCTTAACATGTATGACTACCGTAAAACACATTTCAAAGCGATTGAAGTCGAACCTAAGCTAATTATTTGAATTCCTATGCAAACTTCTTTGATTTTTCGAAGTTAAAATAGGGTTAAATTCAAGATAATGAGTGCGTGGGGCAATGGGATAAAATAATAATAAATTATTGTTGCAGGCTCGTCGGCCACAAGTGCTGTTCATGTGTACTGAAGACAGCGCTTATGTAATGCAAGAAGTATGCAAGGAGGATATGCGATGCAACCGGTGGACCGGAGAAAAGGTAAGCATCTTGTCACGTTTTAACATTTTGTTAGTCGTACAAATTAATTGAGAACATAAGTACCGTATGTCAAAACTGATTTCAAGCAGAAGCTTTCCTGTTGCTGTTGCTTTGTGTTGTTATAATCGTTGAGTCCGCTCCTTCTTTTTTTATCACCAAATTAAATGATGGCACCGCACCAAGGATCTTCCTGAGATTGTTCATCATAAACTCTAACATCGAAACTATAAATCAAAATAGTTCCAAAGTCAATCTAAAACATAACATAAATACATTTTTCCTATGTTTATAAGTCATATTTTGCCCGTGACATTCCTCACGTTAATATAGACAAAAATATGTTCGTTCTATGTATGAAATAGAATATACTCGTAATAATAAATAAAAGTCTGGCAAACAAGAACGATATGCCTTCGACATTATGTAGATAATAATATTGTTTGCGAAAAGTATATCTTGAAGCTCGAATTCAAAAAGAAAGGCCGTTAATTGTGTTTCAAAGAAAGATTTGACCAATTATTCAGTCTACACTCAATTTCCGTTCTAAAAAACTTCACTGGCGTACTACAATCATCCGTCTTCATTGTGGTTCTAAAGCAAAATAAACTCGACTTGCATAAATTGTAAACTTTATACATTTCTCATTCAAATTCGAAACTACAAAAATGCATCGTTAAAAGTTATGATTGCATTGTTGTTTGTAAGATTGTTGTGAAATAATTATCAGTATGCTTCTTACACATAAACATCAGTAAACACAATACCTTTGTCTGTCCTTTCAAGGGTAGAGGTGACCAGCAACTTTAAATATTCATTGAGTCTGGTAATTGAAGGTACAGAGCCCCATATGCCAGTTCCCAAATGCGCACACTGTTACATTTGACTAGCAATATATTCCAATATGTCGTTATTGAACAGTCTGGCGTTCTCGCCGTGGGATCGTGTGAGTACGGATGTGCTGATAAGAACATGACTTGGGTCCGCCAGCCCTTTACGACAACCACGACAACGACCACGCTCAGTCCCATGTACAACACCCTCGAAAACACAACGTTCTTCAATGCGGTAAGTACCTATGAATTTTTATGAGTTATTAATCAAGACATGGTGTACTCTTTAGATACTAGAAGGTAGACTAGTAAGTAGATGATAAGTGCAATCGTCCAAATATCAACCATTGAACGCATTCGCTAGAAATTTTGAAAAAAAATATTCGCTAATATTTCCAAGATTATGTAGGTAAGTTTTATTCATCTACTCATATATTATTAGGTCATTTTATTGTACAAATACATAAACTCATCTATAGTTGTAATGTATAGCAGTAAGGCCTAATACACATTGGATACGAGTAGTCTCTTTACGATACGAGTAGGATCTTTCATCTAATATTTTTTACATCTCACCTTCATATACCTACATTTGTAGAACTGGCAAGAAATGTCCAATCCTTTTACGTTCAGCTACAAGGTGGACCTCGACAGACGGCTTTATAAAGTTTCCAAGACTTCGCTACGATGCGTTCTTGAAATCTTTAGTGAAGGCTTTAACAAGCAATCCTTACTAATATTATAAATGCGATTGTAACTCTGTCTGTCTGTCTGTCTGTCTGTCTGTCTGTCTGTCTCGCTTTCCTGCTAAAACTACTGAACCGATTTAAATGAAATTTGGTACACAGATAGGTTGGAGCCTGGGAACGAACATAGGATACTTTTTATCCCGGAAAATGTAGTATTCCCGTGGGAATGGGTATAAGTAGCTCTGTCAATATTCTGCTTTTACGCCTAAACCGTTTGACCGATATGAATGAAGTCTTTTACAGACATAAATGTGATCCTATGAAGTAACATAGACTATATTTTATCCCAAGAATATGTAGGGTTCCCGTGGGATAAGCATATAATGTAATGCAAAACTAACACTGCCTATGCTATGCTTTCACGCCTAAACCATTTGACCGATTTAGATGATTTTTAGTATGGGGGTATATGGGACCCAACCAAGAAATATAGAATACTTTATATCCCGGAAAATGTAGTATTCCCGTGGGAATGGGCTTTCACGCCTTAAATATTCGCCCGATTTATATGAATTTTGCTATGGACTTAAATAGAACCCTATGAAGTAACATAGACTATATTCTATCCCGGGAATATGTAGGGTTCCCGTGGGATGAGCATATAATGTAATGCAAAAGTAACGCTGCCTGTGTAATGCTTTCTCGCCTAAACCATTTGACGATTTAGATGAGTTTTAGTATGGGGGTAGATAGGACCCACTGAAGCAACATAGGATACTTTTTATCCCGGAAAATGTAGTATTCCCGTGGGAATGGGCTTTCACGTCTATACTATTCGCCCGATTTATATGATTTTTGGTATGAATATAAATGGGACACTATGAAGTAACATAGCCTACGTTTTATCCCGGGAATATGAAGGGTTCCCGTGGGATGAGCATATATTGTAATACGAAAGTAACACTGCCTGTGTTATGCTTTCACATCTAAACCATTTTGACTGATTTGGATGATTTTTGGTATGGACAAAAATGAGACCTTAAAAAGGGACATAGGTATTTTTTTAAAATCCTTATCCTTACTAATATTATAAATGCGAAAGTAACTCTGTCTGTCTGTCTCGCTTTCCTGCTAAAATTTCTGAACCGATTTAAATGAAATTTGGTACACAGATAGTTTAGACTCTGAGAAAGGACATAGGCTTATTTTTTTATCAAGGAAAAGGGGTTTTAAGGGGGGGATGAAAAGTTGTATGGAAGTATTGTCATTTTTAAAGCTAGAAGCTTGAAACATATTTTTGTTGATTAGATATAAATAAATATGACATTCAAAGTTTGTAAAAAAAAATGTACTTTTAAGGGGGTAAAATAAAAATAGGGGTGAAAGTTTGTATGGAAATTCGTCATTTTTGAAGCTAGAATGATGAAACGACGTGTAGACGACTGTAACTATACGAGTATTTCTGTTACGCTTTCACGATTAAATCATTTGACCGATGTAAACGATTTTTGATATGGACATAAATGGGACTCTGTGGAGTAAAATAGACTACAACTTATTTTCATTCTGAACCCAACCCTGTAGTCTACGCGGACGGAGTCGCGGGCAAAAGCTAGTAAATAATAATAACGTCGGCTTATGATGTGAATGCTGATTGCCAATATATATTTAACTGTAGGTAAAGTTTATATCTTTTTGAGTTCTCTACTAAAATTAAAATAGGTATAAAACTACAATAACAATTTCAACTATTCTTAATCACAATCCTTTCAAAGTCGTATATTTTATTAAAAATGATTTCGTAATACGAGTTAAATTGGATTAAGAGTTAGGTTGCAGGCACCAAGGTCGCCGCCGTGCCTAATCCCATTAGTTAAATTAAAATGTGACAGTAGTTTACATACTCATTATGCCCATTACTTGGTAACCTAGACATTTATAGTGTTTCGTGGTATTATATAATTAAGACTAGGTCTATGTCATCTACCCTTATGGGAACAATTTAGGAATTGTTATTTTATGGAGTTATAAATATTAATTTATTTAAAATAGACTGAACTGGAGTACGTGACGGAAGAAGAAGAAAATGTCGAAGTCCCTGAGAGGCACAAGATGGTGTTGGAGCAAAACCCACCACATCTGTGTTACAATGGCCAGTGCAATGTGTACCTTCAGTATATGGAGCGTTTGCGGATTCCGTTATCGCTAACGGCTCCTGATCCGCCCTCGGACAACATCACAGCCGACTCAAATTGGTGCACTTACAGAACCGGTGAGAAATAGTTACCTTTAACGGCTTTATTTATGGCTGCGGTGGCATTGAAATAGTAAATCACAAATGCATACGCGGTAATTAGATTATAGTTTTCTTTTCCAGCGCTTTCGCATTATTCTTAGTTGAGTGTGATATTTTACGTCGGTCGGTACCTATACTGTTTTTAACTTATTTATTTTTTCGTTTTATTTAAGTAACAAAATGGTGTGTCGATAAGAGTCCCAAAATTAAAGATCCATTGATGGTACCATTACATGACAAGCCAAAAAATACATAATCAATTTAGCCGTAGATAATATGTTTGATATTAACAATAGGCGTCGGTTCGTGACCTCGCAGTGAAACATTTAGCTGGTCAATTGTCCAAATTAAAATTACAATTACTTGCCTCTCAATTATCGTCCCTCTTTAATTCATCGTCGTGAAACTATAAAGTTCATCATAACAAAAAAAATCCTCGACACATACTTACAGAGAGCAAATACTCTCTGCTATACAAACAGACAATGGTGATTATTGTAATCTTCTTAGTGGTACACTCTTGAAAGAATGGTCGTGGTAATGTCTTATTCGTTCAATTTTCTCCCAATTCTTTCTTTTTCGTTATTCGCTCTGTCCACCGCAATCTGAGTTGGGCAGCATTATTATTAAAAAACTTCGTCGAGTCTTTTCGTCACCCATACCACAAAGATTAAAGGCAAAAGTCTTTAACGAGTGCGTCCTTCCAGTCATGACATACAGAGCCGAGACGTGGACACTGACGATGCAATGCGACTAATCCACCAATTTAAGATCGCTCAGCGAGCTCAGGGCTATGTTAGGAGTTTCTCTGAAGGATAGGATCAGAAATGACGCCATCTGACAGAAAACCAAAGTTATCGACATACCCCGAAGGATTAACGAGCTGAAGTGGCAGTGGGCAGGTCCCATCTGTCGCAGAACTGATGACCGTTGGGGGAAAGTGTTCTGGAGTGGAGACCACGTCGCGGCAAACGTGGTGTAGGACGTCCTCTGGCTAGGTGGGGTGACGATATACGCAAGATGGCTAGCAGCGGTTGGATGAGGAAGGCCGAAGATCGAGCCCAGTGGCGTGCCATAGGAGAGGCCTATGTCCAGCAGTGGACGTAAGAGAGGCTGATGATGATGATGATGGCGAGATACTTAAGTATATGTGATGTAGTAAAAAATACAATAAAAGAACAAAGATAAAATACAAGTACCAACCTATCAGCGCCACTGATTCAAATTCAAAATCAACTGGCTCTGCAGTTTTAATATATATAAATAACTGAGACAAGTGTTGGTGTGATCTAAATTTGTAATTCGAGCCCTGAATAGAAAGACCACTGTTGTGATACCCACGATATACGAGTTTTATCACAATGTGGAGTTATACGTAGGTATGATTTGCATGCATTAATCCTTGTTTTGTTCTTTGTAGCGGGACCATCCAAGTGCTTAGTGCCACCAGAACGTTTAGCCGAAGTTAATATGGATAATGAGGAATGCACGCCTGCAGTGCGCTGCCAAGTGTTAGATCCATATGATGAGCCTGACGGCGTGTTGGCGGATGCTGAATGCAGACTCGTTATAGGCGACCCTGCTGCTACATTTTGGGCTTACCTTTTCATAAGGTATGTTTATTTTTCTACTCATTCATCATTCATCACCAGCCCATATAGGTACGTCCCACTGCTGGGCACGGGCCTCCTCTACAACTCAGAGGATTTAGACCTTAGTCCGCTACGCTGGCCTAGTGCGGGTTGGCGGAATACACACCTAAGAAATTCCTAAGAACTTTTCGGTGTGTAGGTTTCATCACGATATTTTCCTTCACCGTTAAAGTACATGATAATTATTTGTGAATACACACATAACTTCAAAAAGTCAGAGGTTTGTGCCTAGGTAGGGTTCGAACCTGCGACCGAAGAGATTCTCGACTCCGCACGGTGTGTCCCGTAGAACAAGCCAGGTGGACAAAATTCACTGTCAATTTTCCGGAATTTAACAATAGGTACCTAACAACAACACCCCCAAACCTCCAATTCTAGGAATTGTTTGCGTACTATATTCCAAATTAAGGAGTTATAGGATAGCAATGGTAGGTAATGAGTTCATTGCAGTAAAAAAGTCGGTTAGTAGCATTTTTGCGACAAATATGATATCATTTCTCTGTGACAAATGCTATTAAAGTGAAAAGTTTAAGTGATGGACTTCAATAATGAAGGTATGTACATTATTTTCCACTTGGATTTAAACCTTTACATCATCTGATTATTTATATATAAATTTTTGAAAATGGACATAAATATTGTAATATTTTTCATTGTTTTAAATTTTTAAGTGCTTGAAAAAGTAATGCATACTCATGTATCCCCATCGTACTTTTTATATGTTGTAGGCACATTGTTTCTCATAAGAATTATAATAGTTTTACGCAGCAGAATTGAGTAGAACACTGAATTTTAAATTATTTTCCACATAGCCTGCACTCTATCACAAAAATAGAGTTTTTTGACGAGTGGCTTAAACACCACAAATATGTGAGAAATAATCGTCTTTATGACGCTTTCTTCTAAATTTGATTTCGATGATATAACTGAAGAATCCAGAAAGGGAATTAAGTCGAAGGTGGCGACATTTTCTTCAAAAATTGGCACAAAATGGGTTGCGGTAGGAAAATCGAAGGAAGCTTTTCTGAAAAAGAAAAAAACCTGGTTGGAGGGCAAAAATATCAAGTTCCACATAATCCGCGTTCATAATGATGTACCACTGCTTTCTACCTCAGCCGGAAGGCCAAAAAAACCTTTCAAGAGTCTTCATTTAAGACGAAGAAACGCAAAGTAGAAGACCTAGTGCAATCGCGTAGCGTTGATGAACTTATGACTGCTGATTAGATGTTTACTGAGGATTAGATGTTATAATCATCAAAAATTTTGATGTTTTATTGGGAACACTATCTCCTGGTTTCGAGATGAATCTGTTGTAATTCAACAAGCTCTGTCTTGAAACAAGACAACTGTACCTCGGACTCTATTCGTGGTATTACATGCAATGCCATATGCACAAAATACTTGTTCACAGTATCGAAGTAACTAAAACTGCACTAGTTCCTATTCGGCAGCTTTCCGAAGAAGCCCAGGAAGCTAGGAACAAAGATTGTCGTCGATTTAGGGAGCATAATACTGGAAAATGTTTACGTGTTGCCACGAATAGACTTGCTCAACAGGTTGATTATAACATCGATCCGCTGATCAATAGCCTCAGAGAATTACCCAAAAAATGCCTGAAAAATTATGCGCAGAGGTCTTGAAGCTTATTGTAGCTCCTATAATAGAGCCTCGAACAGTAGTGACACAAAAGGTTGCTTCCAAAGAAGAGTATTATTTTTTATCAAGTTCCTCTGATGAATCCGATGGTAGAAGATTAGTTTATTAATTGTTATTCATACATTATTAGTTTTTTTTTATTATTATTATTGCAAATGTATTTCTTATAAGAGGCATTTTAGATAAGTTCTCCAATAGGTAATTTTGTAGTTAATTTTATTATTTTAGTTTTAATGTTTATGTACAGAAATTGTTTTTACTTTATTATAAGATCATTTTAATATTTTTATGTTCATATCTGACGATTGGTATTGTAAAATTTGTTGCACATAATGTTTCAGTTAGACAAATTAATTTTTATATCGATAAATAATGAATTATAGTATATAATAAATATATATATTTTTACTATAATTTTGCGTTTAAATCATATTAAACACATTTTTTATCATAATAACACTATACCTATATATTTAATTACAAAAACCAGGAAAAATAATTTTGTCCACCTAGCTTGTTCTACGGGACACACTGTGCTCCGTGCCTAAATCTCGAGGCCACCATTCATTAAAATGCGTATTGAGTATGTATAAGTCTTCTACGGTTTAGAAAGATTTTGCCATAGTTCACCATACTGACATTGCAAGTTGATAAACTCTCGTTGCTATTAAAAACGATACGTTCTCTAAAAAAAATTTAATGCATTATCAATTGATATAGATAATGGACTTCCAAAACATAAAATCTTTGAAGATATTCAGCTGTTTGAAGAAAATAATAAAAAATATCTCTTTTAATAAGTTCTTAAGTTTTAAGGTATTGTTTTTGATTAATATTAACAAATTAAATAATTATCTACAACTGGTTTACTAAAGTGCATTATTAACATTCAATTAATCAACTTGACATTGATTCACGCGCATTTCAGATTAAGTAGTATTGAAAGATGATTCATATTAATCTCCATGCAACAATAAACAATGAATCAACTTTATTGATCGTTTCCGGAGGACGCACTACATCATATTTTGTACAAATATCGCATGTTTTTTTCCTGTAGGATCCTTGCGGACATTTGGCCGACGGCCGGGTTAGCTTTGCTGGGTGCTGCCTGTGTGATTGCAACTCGAGAGACGTCGTTAGGAAGAGGCGATGTGGGCAGACAATTAGCATTCGGCACTTTGGGTCTAGCCATCTTCCCCCCACTGGCAGGACTTGCAATGGATGAAATGCCGGACAACCCGTACATAGTACCATTCATCCTGCACGCAGTATTCATGCTGATCGGAGCTTTAATATTATTGTTCGATAGGTAAGTGGAACGTGACATTATTTATATCACATCCGTCCGCGGTTATTTCAATAAATCACGTTCTAAGTAGGTACTTTATGCCCGGATGCAATTTAAGATTATTGTGTACATTTACGACTTTGTAATCTTGATATCAGTCGACGTCGTTCTAGTGAACTAAATAGTCTCATAATATTCCAGGAGTAATAAATATTGATTTACCTACATTAACTAAGATCTTTTAAAAATATTTTTCTTAAATAATAAACACTATTGAAACCGCCTTGTGTCCTTGCGGCACAAGTATGTGCCTTGCGATCTAGAGATCCCGGGTTCGATTCCCGGGTCGAGCAGTGTTATTGGCTTTTTCCATTAGGAAATTCCTAGTAGCAGCACGGGGTCTAGAAATGTGCTTGAAAGCTGATATAGGTATAAATGTCTAAATGTGGGTGCAGAAATGCACCTCTTCCGACTTTCCGATAAAAATTATTAAAGTTGGGTATAAAATATACTATGCAATTTTTTTGAATTCATTATTATGCACTTAGGAAACGAGCAAGCAAATTATGAAGGGGTCCGTTAAATATTTGAAATGGTGTTAGGGATCTATCAATACATCAAATTTAAGAGACCCTGCTGAAATATATTCATTCATTGCAGTCACATGCCGCTGTCAACGCCCGAGTGGTGGTGGCACACCGCGACGGGCGTGCTGGCGATGCCCATGAACGTGGTGCGGCGCTACGGCGCAGAGACCACCGCCGTCTTCCTCATCGTCACCGTGCTCGGCATCCTGTGGAGCGGCATCGACGCTTACCTGCCTTGGTGAGTAGCTAAGTATATAACTCGGTCTTATTGTTTATTTATTGTTTCAAATGAGGTACAAAAAGATAATAGGTACAATTATTACAGAATAAACTATGAACTACTCGTATTTTACATTTGGTACTAAAAAAGTGTAACCCTGAACATTAAGCACAACCAACAACCTTCCAATTGTACAGGTTAAGTTTAGATAAAAGTTTATAAAATAATTATAAGAAAATAATGTAAAACAATCTCTATGAATATAAAATTGGAATCATTGTATCACGCTTCTAACGTCGCATCCGTGGTAGGCTGTGTGTGGTTGTGTGTGTGTGTGTGTTTGTGTGTGTGCGGGTACTGTGACAGTGTGACGAGCGGGTTGTCGGCAGGCGGCTGACGGAGCTGCGCGCGCGCGCGGCTCTGGTGGGGCTGAGCGTGACGGCGGGCGCGCTGCCGGCCGTGCCTGCGCTCTGGCGGGCTGAGGCGCTCGTAGACTACATCGGACACTCCAACGTCTTCATCACCGCGTTCATCTTCTACGCCGTGCGATACACAGGTCACAATACGTCACCATACCGACACACTATCCCACTATCAACTCACATATCGGATAACATCACGCATAATGTTTATAGATACAAAAATGATATCATCATCATCATTAGCCCATATACGTCCCACTGCTGGGCACGGGCCTCCTCTACAACTGAGAGGGTTCAGGTCTTAGTCCACCACGCTGGCCTAGTGCGGGTTGGCGGACTGCACACCTAAGAAATTCCTAAGAACTTTTAGGTGTGCAGGTTTTATCACGATGTTTTCCTTCATCGTTAAAGCAAGTGATAGTTCATTGTGAATACACACGTCACTTCGAAAAGTCAGAGGTGTGTGCCTGGGGTTTGAACCTGCGACCGCCGAAATTCTGGACCGCGCGCCTAAACCTCGAGGCCATCACTGCTTAAAAATGATGTAATATCCGTAATTTAAAAAAGAAGCACGGGAAATTGACTGAAAAATGTAGAGTCTAATTTCTAGAAGAAATTTGTTAAGCTCAATTTGATATTTTTGTCTTAACTAAATACCTTCACTCTTAAATCAATCATCGCTACATCTTTACACAACCGTAAAATTTTAAAAACGTAGGTAAGTAGCTGTTTCCACAACATTAACGACACTTTTTCTTTCCTTAGATAATTATATATCAAAAGAATTTGTCCTCATGCCAAATATTTTCCATTATAGGTTTGGCTTTCACGACAGACTACACATGGATCCTGGTATGTGAAATCTTGGAGGTGTTCACGTTGAGCCTGGTGTGGGTGACCGCGGTGCTGTACTTCCGACACCTCGTGCCGCGGAAATACACAGCCACTGGACAAGCTCTGCCGGTCATCGCGCACTTCTGTATCGGTAACGAACGCGTTTTATATCTATACTAATATATAAAGCTGAAGAGTTTGTTTGTTTGTTTTTTTGTTTGTTTGTTTGGTTGAACGCGCTAATCTCCGGAACTACTGGTCCGATTTGATTAATTCTTTCAGCGTTAGAAAGCCCATTTATCGAGGAAGGCTATAGGCTATATAACATCACGCTACGACCAATAGGAGCGGAGCAGCAATAAATAATGTTTCAAAATCGGGAGTATTTTTTCCCTTTTGAGAACTTCCGCTGCGTGCGCTGCGGAAACGGTTAAAGTTTCGCTAAAATAATGTATGACAGAATTATTCCCCTTTAAAAGTTCTAAAAAAAAAGTCCGCGACAGCATAAGTCTATCTTTTAAGATTGGCTCACTATAACCTTTTTTATGCTTACCAAATTTGTTCTAAAATAAAGCATTATTTGTGAATGTGTTTTTATAAAGATGATAATCATCCTTATCCAAATAAATACGTTATTCATCACAAGTATTTAATTTAAAAGAAATTTGCCTGAAATCTGTATCTTAGAAGATATCGCAGTTTTAAAATAACACCGCAGCGAAAAAATTTCAAGCGCGCAATTATGATGTGCAAGGCGCCGCCGGCCAGCCGGTGCGCGGCGGCACACGTTTCACGTCTATTTGACCGATTTGAATGATTTTTTGGTATGGACATAAATGGGACTCTGTGGAGTAATATAGACTACTATTTTCTTTCTGAACCAAACCCTGTAGTCTACGCGGACGGAGTCGCGAGCAATTATTTATAATTCATCTAATTAACTTAATGTATTTCGAATTTCACGCTGTTTTGTCGATGAGCCGTTCTTGAAAATAATACAATTAACATGAAATTTACGCCCAAGGGTTTGATTTGTATATACTTAGGTATTTAATAGATAGTAACTTATTATGTCACCGATAAAAACATTTGTGATCATTGTGTTGTGTAGGACCTTGCATCGGCGCCATTGTGAGTGGTCTGTCTCCACTGGAGGCGAATGGCTCTCGCGCGGCGTACGTGTCTCTGGGCGCATGCGCACTGGCGCTGGCGGCCGTGTACCTGGCGCTGTATTACTCGCTGCGCCCACGCTTCGCCGCGCCCGCGCAGTCGCCGCCGCAACACCTGCTGCAAGGTACACACCTCTCTAATCTTCTCTTCTCCCTCTCTCACCCAAAACTTAATCGATCTTCTTGTTGACGCTAAACACCTGGTACTAGAAATAAGTACTCGTACTTCCCACATTCGGATAACCGATAACCCAATGCAATGTTGCCTCAAGATAATTAGTATTAACCAAAATATGCCCTCTGCTGGTTATAAATCCCACCCTCAAAAAACTTCCGGGGCGACCTGTTAATGGCATCGACGTCCTGCGACTTTAACCAGGTTGTCCGTCATCTTGCACTTGCCGATACGTGGCCTCTGCCCTTGAAACTTTTAGCAACCTTGACCATTAATCCCCCGCACTATGTGCTCAGCTAACATAACAAATTGTTATTCGTTGGGCTAGGTCAGTATTTAGTACTCCTACGGGGTCCCTTAACATCCACAAAACATCTCAAATACTAGCTATCCAAATACAGTTTCTTATATTTAATTATTATTGCATAACTTGTGTCTGTCAATATCTTATTATTTTTCAAAAGCTTCCACTGTGGACGGACAGATTGATGCTAAAGGTATGATCATTGGTTACTTACGAAACTGAAAATGAAACGTTAAACATATTTTTCCATTGCAGGTTTGAATGCAAATGGAGCGTCGAATGGCACATACTCTCCGATGCGTGTGTATCACGAAGAACGATCGAGAAAAGGACATTTCCGTTACTAATTAACTGTTTTACATATCTCTAATGAATGTGGCCATTCAAGTTTATCACATTTGTCTTGTTACTGTCTGTAAGCAAATTTAATTTCATGTGAAGTAATTTATGGACATAAATACGATGCAATGTCTTTAAAAAGTACAAGTGGAGGTGCAACTTGCAACCGACATTTTAATATTTTCTATTTCCTACTAGTCGTGTGCATGATGTATGGAAGCTAACGTGCAATTTGAATGGTTAGTGCTTAAGATCTATTTACTAATGACGATACATATTTCTAAGTGTCCTTGGATTTTTTAATTATTCTCAATATGCCTAGCATAATACGGTTTAATAATCTTTATGATGTAACTAGATTGTAAGCAAGGTCAGAAATTGTGATATTACAAGTGCTTTTATTTACTATTTTTTCGATTAGATCGTTATTTATTTCAAAATTATGACAATTTTAATCCCAATATTTTGCATTTGTATGTAGAGTAAGTTTTATTTCTTAATAAAATATTCACTGCCTTGACATTTTGGTTTAATTTTTGAACTGTATCTACAGTAAACAATTTAAAACTAATAATAAGTAATTTTGTTTGCGTCTAGCACTCACGCTTGTTTTACAAATGGGTAGACAATAAGAAACGTGTCACATATTGGCAAGTGCTAATAAAACCTTTAGATTCATTCATACATAACCTCACACCTGTATTCCCCGAAATGGTAGGCAGAGGTGCATTACTGCAACTCCGTGCAGCTACTCAGAATTTCCTAGTGGAAAAACTCAATAACACTGCCCGACCCGCGAATCGGACCCAGGACCTCTAGATCGCACGGCACATACTTGTACCGCGAGACAAAGAGGCAGTCCAGTGGCAGTGTTGAAATATATGGTGATGATATTTAGTTAAGAAGGTAGGTATATCTAAAATATAATCAGGAGTTGTAGGCAATTTACTGTAATAATTGAAGTAAATACTCCAAAAGCGACATAGCCATAGACAAACTTACTTGCTTACTAATATCTTGCCTCGAACTTGTCATTGGCACCCCTCACCTAAGATAATAAACTTTTTGCTTAATGAACAGAAATTAACTCGGTTGTTTCATAATCATTGTTTATTCGAAAAAAATACAAAATGAAAATGTCAATACCATGCGGTTACACAAATAATATAACAACGTAAATATCGATGTTACAAGTGAATTTGTGCCGACAGACATACGGCACTTCAAAATATAGACTTCATTTATCTTGCTGCACTATAGACATTATTATGAGACATATGACTGTCTATTTCGTAGCGTACGATTAGGGTAATGAAGAGCATAACTAGCGAGGCGCAATCACGTAACCTTGATTCAATTTGATTCACCAAGATATACTAATCGATGTGAAGCAAATCAATGAGATAAAATGACTTTTTATTCATTTTGACCTCTCGAAACCTTTTAAAACATAAACTTCTAAGAAAGTACCTAATTAAGAAGACACAGTTTGTGCCTATACCAGTTTTGTATACAGTTAAAATGAATAAATGAATTAAATAAGTGCGTCTTTTAGGATTTTATTAAAAATCATAAAAATTAAATATTTTCACAGTTAATTTGTGATAAAACAATGCTGCCTTAACTGGTTTATTAATCTACTAAAGCTGGTAAGTTGCAGTCACTCGTTTCAAAATTAGATTATTATTTTTTCTAGTAAATTCTAGGTCAAATCACCGTTCTCCGATTATCACAATACAACGAAAGTAACAAGTTCCTTTTCGTAATACATGAATTATCAAATAATAGATAGAGAGGCCATTGCCCATGTTATTTACACTTCTTTATGACTCTTATTAAATATTAATTAGATACTAACGCCTATAAATCCACATTACTGTAGGTACTGTTTTACTATTTGATACACAAACTTAATATCTTAAAAATGGTCCTAACTTTATAATCGGATTTAATTTTTTTATAAATTTAACATTTTGTATATCCGGCAATGAAAAATAAGACGCATGTTGTTTAAGTCAAGTTTAGAAGTTGTAGAAAATAAAAATAAATAAGAAAATTATATCGCATAGACCAGGGTTTCTCAAAGTGGGGTTCGCCATTCGATGGCAGGAGGTTCGCGACAAGATTTACGTAATGGTGACTTGATTGACTTGACTTGCCTAGCAGGCACGTGCGGCACACAGCATACATGTGGGAGTAGGTTTACACACCTGGTCATGATAAAAAGTAAATACAGAAATCGACGTGATACCGAGTCAGAATTAAGGTTCAAATAACTTTCATCATCATCATCATCAGCCCAACTACGTCCCACTGCTGGGCACGGGCCTCCTCTACAACTGAGAGGGTAAATAACTTTAGGTTTTCCAAAATTACTTCTAAAATTGACTCCATTTGCGACAAGAAACAAGCTAACCCATGACATTATTATTAAAAAGATATTTCCTTTGAAATAAAAATGTTATTTTCTTTAACAATTTTATTATTTTGTTTGGGGGGGGGGGGGGGGGGTTTCATTAATTAATTAAGTTTAAGAAACCCAAATTTATTACAACCATAATTTTCGGTTATCTCGGAGCCAAATCCACAAAAAATATTAATTATGTAGGTATATACAGAAAATCACAAAAATGAAAATAAGCGAAATTTTTGAGTGCATAATAACGAAAGGCTCTAAAAATGAGTCAATTGCTCTTTCTGATAATGTGTAATAGACGGAAAACAATAACACCTTTCATATTCATGATTTTTTTCAATATTTTTATTTTGGCATTAGAATGCAGAACTCGAAAAGTGTTTAGTTTGTTTAAGAAATTTCAGAAATTTTGTTTAATTTGTCGACACATTTTTGTTGCTTTTAAGTATAAAATTTATGAGACAAATGCAAGGCCATTGCATACACGAACAATTTATAGCTAAGACAAATAATTGAATACAAAATATAAAACTGTGTATCTTTGACATCATTTGTCAACTGTTTTAAAGGTATAATACATAGATAAACCTACGATAATAGAAATTGAAAGTATATGTGTTATATGCATTGTAATATATTTCAAAATGGTAAAAAAAAACATTATAACAAAAACCTTTACATATACAATTCAAGTAAACCAACAAATCGAAGGGATATTTGGATATCTGGTCCCTTTTGTTATCAACAAAGTCTGTTCAATTATGAGTCAACATAAAGATTTGAAATGAAAATGTGCCAAACCATAAACGGAAATGCAAACCCTAAAAACATAGTATACTGACGTGGGTTCCTTACCAAAACAAAAAATATATATACTTTGCATTTAAACCAATTATATAATCCCAAATAAAACATGAGCAACAAAATAATATTAATATATTCAACAAAAAATATTTGCGTACCTTTATGTCATATGTACTTAAATATTGGCAAAGTAACCTGTTTGTAAAGGCAAGGAACAATGAAACCTTAACTTAATCAACATGGTTTTCATCACAGTTACACAAATATATCTTATCAATAGTACAATTGTATTAACTTATTACATAGACATACATATATTTTATCCTTACGTAGCTGGCAGATCTGGAATATCTAAGGAATTTGAAGCAGTCACAGCATTTTCTGAACTTTCTTCTTTTAGTAAAGTTTCAATTAACTCATTAGTAATTTCAGAATCTACTACAGTCTTTTCATCACTATTATCATTTTTACATTCTTCTTTATGTTCTATTTCTTTGCCACCATCAATTAAATCTTCTTTGTTATTTGAATTTTTGTCGTCAGTTGTTGGCTCCCGTTCACCTACGTCTTCATTAACAGATTCATCACAAACTATTACATCATTATTTGTGTCATTGCTGCCACTTCTATCATTATTCGTACATTCATTTTCCTCAACTGGCTTAGATAAACTTTGTTCTCTATGTATATTTTCTTCACTTTCATTCTTATAGTTTAATTCATTGCTAGTACCATTATTAATGAAACGTAATGCAACTTGCAATTCGCCACTATTATTCACGTTAATAGGAGCAGTCTCAGGAGATGGATCTGTTCCAAGTGTAAAACTATCCTGTTTCTCTCCACTATCATTATTATCACTGTTAGCAACTCCAGTTAAATCAACCTCTTGACTTATATTATCATTCGTATTAGAGTCTACAGAATGTTCATCAATAAAAATAGGATCATCGTTTTCCAAATCAGGCAATATTTCTACATCATCATCATCTTCATCGTCACTTATCCGCTCTCCTTTTTTCTTTAAAATATAGTTTTTCAGTTCTTTACTGAGATTTTCCCTTATTTCAGTGAATCGTTTAGAAGACGTATTAAGCAGGCGGTCCAAAGTTCTGTGTAAACTACGCATTTCGCTTACATTTCGAGTTCTTAAGAACATAGTAGTTGCTTCTTTTTTGAGTTTATTTAGACGCGTTAAAGAATATTCCAAAGAATCTACTGCATCTATAAGATTATATCTATACCATTCTACTGGAACATTTAAATTACACTCTCTATTCATTTCTGTTTCAGATACAACTTTCAGTTTTGTTATGCTGCTGTTAGGTTTCGAGTTGAAAATACGATTCTGTTCCCGAGGTTTGGAAGTAATAGGGGTAGATGTATTTGTATTAGAAACTGTATTAAGTTTCGCAGCATATGTCATTCCTTTTGCTGCTGATGTTTTATCACTTTTCGTAACCGCTACTATTGTAGCAGAATAACCTCCTGGCATATTTGGATTTGATTTGATTGCAAACACGCGGCCGTCAGGGAGTCTATACATCTTATTTGATGATAATGTTTGCGGATCTACACGGAATTTTAAGCCACCCGTAACCAAATTTACTGTAACATCGTTTTCAGTCATCTGAATAATATTATCAGGAATCAATTCAGGCAATGCGCTGCCACGAGGTACAAGAGGTGGCGGATTGGTATTCTTGTAACTTACAATAACCGGATCTGGTGTAATACACTGCACATCATCATCATCGTTGTCCTCGGTAACCTACAAAAAAAAACAATAAAGTGACTTAGATGAAATATATAACTTGATCACTAGTAGCATACTGTTATATGCTTTTATAACATAATTATTATCTTTATAGTCTAATTTGAATGTTAATCTATACTAATATATTGATATGAAATGGAATGAAATAATATCGATTGAACCTATTAGACTACAAGCCCATGGTAAAAATAAACATGTGAAATGAACCACCGTGAATTACGCTTAGAAGGCTGTTACTATATCATAAAATAACTCTGAGCGCTATGCCGTCATTTCTGAGCGGTACAGGTGAGTACGAGAGTAAATGGAATTTCTCTGCTACAGGGGTGGAAATACGACTACTTATTAATGTACGGCTTTTGTTATAACTTATAGACGATTAAAAATAAATGTCGAAAAACCTAGTGCCGTACTAAAGTGGTGGTACCGGAAGTTAGTGCAAATTTTTAATTCGCCGGTAATTTTAGGAGCAATATAGGTCATTTATTACTGTACGGCATTTGTGTAATTCTTTTTGTATACATATAGAGATACTTTACCCATGAACGCCGTACAAATTTTCCAATGCAGGGGGTCGAAAGCCAAGGGACGCAAACCTTTACCTACACCATATGATATAAGGTCATTGTAAAATGTACGGCATCTTGTTCAAAATGTTATTTTATACGGACAATAACGTTTGGTAATTATGCCGTCTAAAAATTATAGTTCATATTTATATAAATAAATAAGTATCTACATTTCAGGATTTACCGAGTTATTACTGCTGTAAGATCATAAATTTATGTACGGCAACCTTTTTTTAAATATGATGTTATTAAATATTACCGTTGTACCTTATAGACGTTCATTATAAATGGTAACAAATAAAAATATTAGGATTTAAAAAAAAGGAAATTTCTGAGATTTATAAGATTTTTCAAATGTTCCTGTAGTAATTTGGGAAGTAATATTTTCAAAGGTTATTGTTATTTTACTTGTAACAAATATAAATAAACAAAAAAACCATATGCCGTACATTTTACGTCAGATTATTCTTTACAGCTGATCAAAACTTCGATAACATTTGAGATGTCCCTTGAGGTCATTAATAACTATACGGCATTTGATAAATTTTGTTTTTAATATTAAATAATAATAAAAAATTATAATGCCGTACATTTTAAATGGAACATTACGTGAAATAAACCAATTTTCTTAAAATGTTCTTATTACGGATAAATTTGTCAATTGTTTGTAGCACTGTTGGTTATACCCTTTTTCTTCTATTACATACAGCGGTCTGAGGCGGTGGATTAATCTTCCATTTTATAGAATAGCGGACTATCAAAAGTGTACGGCATTTATTTTTTATCGAAGATTTTCTAAAGAGCTAAAAACCTATGTTATTGCCGTACAGAAAAAAGTCACCAAGTTACTCTTTTCGGAGGGAAGTAATTTACCCCATACACCTATGTGTCCCACAAAAAATGTTCGGCATGCTAGAAAATATTATCTACTCATGAAGTACTCTGAAGATCATTTAATTTTATGTTGTTTCATTTCATCATCATTTATATATAATCAGAAATAAGAGTTGCGTCCCTTGGCTTTCGACCTCTGCACTGGAAAATTTGTACGGCGTTCATGGGTAAAGTATCTGTATATATATACAAAAAGAATTACACAAATGCCGTACAGTAATAAATGACCTATATTGCTCCTAAAATTACCGGCGAATTAAACATTTGCACTAACTTCCGGTACCACCACTTTAGTACGGCACTAGGTTTTTCGACATTTATTTTTAATCATCTATAAGTTATAATAAAAGCCGTACATTAATAAGTAGTCCTAATTCCTCCCCTGTACCAGAGAAATTCCATTTACTCTCGTACTCACCTGTACCGCTCAGAAATGACGGCATAGCGCTCAGAGTTATTTTATGATATAGTAACAGCCTTCTAAGCGTAATTCACGGTGGTTCATTTCACAGGTTAATTTTTACCATGGGCTTGTAGTCTATATGTCAATATTAAGCTGAAGAGTTTGTTTTGTTTAGTAGAACGGGCTAATCTCAAGAAGTACTGGTTCGAATTGAAAAAAATATGTATTGAACTTTCAATGAAGTTTATCAAGGAAGGCTGCAGGCTTATCAAGCTACGGCTGATGTGAAAGTAACAATAAAAAATGTGACAAAAACGTGGAAAAATATTCCATTTGAAGTCTAAAGTTTCATTTACTAAGTTGCGGGCAGCAGCTAGTATTAAATATTAATTTAGATATCCCCATATTAGACCATTTCGTAACGTTGGTTTCTTTACAAAATAAATTCTGTATGTAAATTCCGAATGAACGAAAACACTAACAGTTCGAACGCGGAGTGACTTCTTTAGTATTTACATTAACCTTTATCAGTGTTGGGCAAAAGTTAATTGACAATTAATTAATTGTTAATTGCTGCCACTGCAATTAACAATTGATCAATTGTTATTGTGAAAATGACAATGAACAATTAATTAATTGTTAGTTCAATTAACTTTTGCCCAACACTGACCTTTATACTACACGACAAAAATTGATCCTAAACTGTATCACTATTAGGGTTGCCACCCGTACTTTATAATAAAGTATTGTACGTTATTTCAAGTAATTGTACTCTATACTTTATGAGAACAATAAAGTACGCGAAAATACCTTTTTTCACATGATTTGATTTTAAAAAGTTTAGTCGGAAGTATTTTTCCCTTAAACAATCAATTGGTGCTGAATCAAAGTCGCCACTCGATATTTGCCAGCGCCACAACACATAAGCAGTCGTTTTTAACTATTTCTAAACGCAACCTAACTATCAATGAAAGTAATTTCACTTCTATTATCAATTCCCGCCATATCAGCATTCACAGAAAGAGTTTTTCCTGTGATAAATAGCAAATGACGAGACGACAGAAACAAAGCCTCTCTGAATTTGAATAAAAAAAAATTGAAAAAAATAATAATTACTTATTTACTTTAATTTAAATATAGACTGTAAAGATGCTGTGCAATTGTTCAGTAGAGATACTAATTTAATACTTACTGCAAAAAGCAAAAAAAAATTTAAACATGATAATAAATAACAATAAATTGTACTTTATTTTGTTACCATGTACTTTTTTTTCTTACCTGTACCAACCAATGTACTTTAAATGCGGAAAAAAAGGTGGCAACCCTAATCACTATATAGAGTAAATATTTCATTTATTTATCTACTTACAGCAATTGATATCCAAATAAATTTTACAAACATTCTTGAAAAGAATTGGGGGTCCGTGTGTTCTATGTCAAAGATAATAAATCTCATTAGAGCAACTCATTGTACTAATTTTCTATGTATTTCCTTTATAAATAGATTAATCTAATAACAAACACACACAAATACACAATTTTAATGTTGATAAATAAACAGTCCCGTTCTATATAGGTCTCTCTTTTAATGAGTACTATACTTTTACGTATTTGTTTTTGAAAGAAAGTAATATATCGGCGCAAAACCATATACGACGAGCTACGTCATCGCTCCACGTGTTCTTGTTTTGCATAAACAAGGATGACTCACAACGGACGATCGCCCGACTACAGTGGAATAACAATACGTCCGATGGACCACGTGATTGCTGCGTGTTCTGACGGACGAAAACAAGAGTGACTCATAACGAGCCATCGCCCCACTACAGTGTTTATAAAAAGCCGCCCGCTGCAGCTTCTTATAGCAGAGGTCGTCTATGAGAGATGTTCACGATGTTGGAGCAGGCATTCATCGGTCTATGCGCGGAAAGCGAACATCTAATTTATTGAGAAATTAAAAGAGAAGTTTGATTGAAGTTGATTGTTTAAATAACTTCTCAAAATGAATACTCCAATAACAATGATGTCACTGATATTCTCAACAATACTGGGCTATCTGCCTCGTCAATTGTGAAGTTTTTCTTGGGAAAACCCAAAATACGAGTAATCATTATGAAACCAACAATTGTGAGGTTGACATGTCACATTTTAAAAACGCTTTGGAGGTCCCTCCTTCGACATGGCTTATCGGATTATATCTATCATAAACGATCTTAAAATTCTCTAAAAAAACAAACGCCTATTAATTATAAGGTTTCATAAGACTAAGATAAAGAATTAATAAAGAGATTTTGATTTGATTTCTACTGAATCACAGAAGCAGTGATGGCCTCGAGGTTTAGGCGCGCGGTCGAGAATTTCGACGGTCGCAGGTTCAAACCCCAGGTACACACCTCTGACTTTTCGAAGTTATGTGTGTGTTCACAATGAATTATCACTTGCTTTAACGGTGAAGGAAAACATCGTGATAAAACCTGCACACCTAAAAGTTCTTAGGAATTTCTTAGGTGTGTAGTCCGCCAACCCGCACTAGGCCAGCGTGGTGGACTAAGGCCACAGACAACCTAACCTATAGACGACGCATTACTGGGGACATGCTTTCGCCGACGTTATGCACTGACACGACATAACCGCCGGCCCCGCCCCTTAACGTGACTCATTCCGCCGCCGAGTGTCGCAGTGACATATTGTCCCTGTTTTAAAAATATTAACTGTCATAATGCCGTATTGTTCAGTGAAATTTTGTGGAAAGAGCAGCACAACATCTAGTCTTGCAAAAAATGGTATGACATTTCACAGGTAAGTTATTATTCTTTCATTAATCACTAAAATAACTATATACTAAAAATAAAATATTAAAAATTCTCGCGTTTAAGTCGTATTTGCATCTCTTTCTTTCTTATTTGAATTCATATAACATTATCTCGCTCTCTCTTTGACACGCAGACTAGTAATGAGACACAATATAATTATTGTTTTATCGACAAATAATATTGAGATCGATATTTTTATAGACTGTATATCGTTGTTTGTCTGTTGTTCAAAAGGTTTCCCAAGTGCCCTGAAGTGAAAAAAAAATGGATTGACGCTACCAAACGAGATGATAATTGGTTTCCTGGAAAAAATCACGTTATTTGTTCGCGACATTTTACTGGGGATTGTTTCCGAATTGTTGGTAGATCTCGACGTTTTCTATTTGAAACTGAATAAATAATAATAATTTGAAATTTAATAAACCAAAGAGCTATCCAATGTATCTTTCTTGTAAACCATTGAATTCTTTAGCAAACCTAGAATTATTCCCCGACTTACTGCACCATCAGTTTGACTTTGAAAACGTCAATCATTTGATTGATTTAATAAAATGCGTAATTAATAAATATATCGACATACGTTTGGCTTATTTAACAAAAAAAACTGAATCAAAATCAATAAGGAGAGTTTATACAAAATTAATACATTTTAGAAGTCAATAGTTGATAAATAATATTTACTTTTAATTGATGAATATTTACTTTCGTAACGAATATTTATTTTCTCGTCTCCGGAAAGTTAATAACTCTTTTATGGGGAAATATATACGCTTCTATAACAAACTTCCGAAGGCTCTTAGGGAGCTTCCCTTGACAAAATTTAAGAAATCAATTAAAGATAAGCTTTATAAAAAAGCATACTATAAAATTTCAGAGTTTATTGAAGATAATAAGCCTTGGGAGTAAGTAAATTGATTGGAGTTTTGTTTTGTTGCTACAGTTTGTATCATTATGACATTTATAATGTAAAATTGAAATACTGTAATGAAAAAAACATATATTGCTATTTTTTAAAGAAAAACCGACATGTCGTGTTGCTGAGAGAGTTTCTTGCCGTTTCTTCTCCACAGCGATAACACGTTGCGAAGCGGCAATAGTTTAAAAAAAGTGTAAAATTGACGATTCTAAAGAACTTGTAAAAGTCTATTTGAATAAAGATAATTTGACTTTGACTTTGACTTTGATGATTGTTTAACTTATAAGTATTAAAAATTTATATGAAAATTAATATGTTTTTTTATTTTTCCTTTATATTATAAACTTCGTAGATTATCGATAATTATTAGTTTATCCCATCTCTAGTGCGCACTAGAATGTTATCAGTGTCTTGAAGCGTCCAATGAAAACTAGCCGACTGCCCCCGTACCCCGCCACGATTTAGCGATTTTGTTTTCATATTAAAATTAATAGAAGCGGAGTCTATAGGTTAGGTTGTCTGTGACTAAGGCCTAAACCCTCTCAGTTGTAGAGGAGGCCTGTGCCCAGCAGTGGGACGTCTTTGGGCTGATGATGAATCACAGAAATGCAAATGTAGTGTTTTTTTATTAAATAAATGCATTACCTCACACATTGGCTCTATTGGGAAGTCAGGAGTACATACTACATCGTCATTTTGTGTGTTGTTGTCGGTCGACATCGCCGTCATAGTTGCCATATCTAATCCCTGAAGAAAAATTGTTTTGGTTAACTATACCTTAAATTATATATTTCGGATATTGCCTCTTGCCAATTGAATGCCTCGTGGTCTCGCGGTACAAGTATGTGCAGTACAATATAGACGACCCGGGTTCTTTTCCCGGGTCGGGCAGTGTTATTGTGTTTTTCCATTAGGAAATTATCATAAGCAGCACCGAGCCTAGAATTTTACCTGAACAATGGAAATAGGCTTGACCCCGTGGGACTAACGTGAATGCGGAAACGCACCGCTGCCTACTATAAATACTGACGTGAGTGTATATAAGTATTATATCTTTGGATGTTTTCAATATTACAAAAGTAAAACATAAAGACTTAATTATATTGTTTTACCCCCTTGCCTAGAGTAAAATGACTTACAATTTCATTTTAACATTAAAATTACAAATCGCGGGATAGTGTGTGAAGCAGGCTACAATATCCAAATAATAAATTTGTGTAAATATGTGGAACTGCTTTTACTACTGGTAACTCAACCACTCAAAAGTTGCGTGGGGAAAGTTCAGAAAGAGTCCAAATCACCAACACTAATATGCTCATGAATTATAAATAAAAATTTAAAATCCACACTACACTATAATTAAAATACATTTAAAGTATTTTCACTTCTAGTGTATTTATAAAGCTAAGAATTAATTCTCAAATGATTTTTTAAGTAATAGATATCTGTGGTTCAATCAACAAGCTAGTTAAGTGTACAAAAATTCTTGTTTAAAGGTATAATATGTCCCAGTAATAGATAAGGCCTTACTATTAAGATGAGTAAGACATCAATATGTTGACCTAGGACATATTTATACACTTCATAGACTTCAGAATAAAGATATGCATTGTGAAGGATTATTAGGCATGATTTCATCAGCATGTTTATGGTCTAATCCTTTTAATTTATCGTAGAATTTCAGCAGAATAAGTCATACATGGAGACTAACAAGACAAACATTGTTAAGTACTATGACTGCAGCAGTGTTTGGTGTTTTCCTATAATATATGATATTTAATACCTACTCATTGAAGTGACAATAATGCAGCATACCTGTGTCAAATTATCTAATGACAAATTAATATTGTCATTGACAACCATATTGACATTGTTGAAATTTCTTGAATTATTGAATCCATTAAAATTGCTTATAATAGGTACAGGTGACAACATAGCTTTTGGTTTAATTCGTGAGTATGTAGTTGTAGTTCTTGTGTCATTAACAAATCTGATTGTGTTTATAGTGGGTGGAGTTGACACCTGAAACAGAAAGGTTTATAACATGTCATATATGAACAAAAATAGCAAAACAAATTTAAATAACTGTAATATACCTTTAATTTTTTGATTACAGGTGATATATTCATAGGATTAAGTAATCTTGGTGGAGGTGCAAGAGAAATAGGATTTTTAATAATAATTCCAGTGTTTTTTGGACTGGCAGGTCGTTTTGTTGCTTTTTTTTCACACTTTACAGAGTCATCCTGATTCATGGAGGCAAACTTCTTGACCTGCAATAATAGAAATTGTGTTAAAAATATATTTTATGTTCCTGTGTATCTTTCATCTTTTTTTAACTATATATAATGTTAGCCTTCAATATTGGCCATGTGGCAAGAGAACAATAATAAAATTGACACTGAGTGAAAGAAAAATAAGTGGCAACCAGTTCTATGTTTCTACAAACAGCCCTTTATTACATAATTTTATTTCCCTTAACTATTTATTTTCTTTTAACTAATTAAAAATTATTTTAACAAGGTTTCCACAGAGCCTAACACCAAGTTAGTCTGAACTTGGTATAAAGTAGCAGATTTAAGAAAAACTTGCAAAAAAAAAACTATTTTACATTAATCCCTTATCAAAAAGAGGCAAATGGATCTCTTTATAAATGGTATATTGCACTTCTGCAAATGAGTGGATTGTGTAAGTTTTCAACATTTCCCTCATGCAATGTGCTTGTTATTAATTTTACTCATAAAAATAATAAAAACTCTACCTGTATTGTTGAAGGTATTTTTGATATAATAGAAGCAGCATTTGAATTTTTTTTATTTTCAGTTTCTTTCTTCTTAGCTCCTTCCACTTTTTCTCTTCTCCTTTTTGATTTACAACATTCTGTGTAGTCTTTCGCACAATCTTTCTGATATATTTCTCTCAAATTAGAATCTTCAGTTTTATAAGCAATTCTGGAAATTCCAGCAACAAAAATAATGAAATATTTTGATTAACAAGAGTATCTACAAAGTACTGTTCAAAAATTTAAAATTGAAAGACCTCTCATTAAAGTACTATTTGTTTCAAGGTTTTAATCTATTCAACTTTAATGTTATTTCCACTATATATGAAATTTTAATTTTTCATTGTGAGGATAAACTTTAATCACGAGTAAATATTAAAATAACAAATGTAATCTTACTCATTTTTCAAATCACAATAACGCAGTGCTGCCCAACACAGTGCACGTAGATATAACAAACACTCAGGATCACATTTAAAACATCTCCAATCATCTGTACTCTCTATTGATTTAATTTTTTGAGCACCAAAATTCCTTTTTATACATTTCTGAAAATATTAAATAAAATATTTTGAAAACTGGTTTTGAGTTTTGTAAAGACTATTTACATATTTTTTTTAATATTATTACCGCACAAAACACATGTGGACAATTTGAACAGCAGTATACTTGACCACCTTGGCCACACCAACGACAATACAATTCAGATCCATCATCTCCTTTTTCAAACTCCCCACTATTGTAGAATGTGTGACAAGTGTGGCATACAAGGGTTCGAAGCATGGGGTGTGCGCGCATACGAGCTACATTGCGAGCCGCCGAACCAAGGTGTCTGTCACAAGAAGTGCAATGTAGGCGCAAAGTTTTCACATGATTCAAATCTGAAAACAAAGTTTCAAATTATTGCAGACCACATAATCTAAATATGACAAACATAAACAAACAAAATAATACCTGGAAACTTTTCTTTATAATAATTTCTCTCTTCTTCTGGCACATCATCGAAATCTTTGTCGGTTGGTTCTGAAACCAAAATCTATCAGTAATTGAAATCACAGATATATCTCCGTTGATTGGTAAAAATAATCACCTGGGAAAGGCGGGAATTTCACTTCATCAGACGTAGTAACCGGCTTCTCCGACTCTTGAATTGTCTCAGAGTTAGCAGTCTCGCTCATTGTGATAATAGTTCATTGGCACATAACTGCAACAACAATGTGATTTACACACACAGCACGTATCGGATTTTACGTTAATATTGACAAATTGTCTACCAAACAGATCGACAGATTTATAGATCACAAATTGACGAAATTAAATCAAAGCTGAACATCAGCCATCTTGGCATTTTGCCGTACGAACCAGGGTTGCCATAAAATAAAAATTGATTGCCGTGGTTTGGATGTCGAATTGCCGTGTTTTGTAGAAAATTTTGAGAAATTGCCGTGTTTCATTATTTCTTTCAAAATGCATTACATTCTTTTCATCTGATTGCCGTGCTTTATGACACGGCAATGTATGTTCTGCCGTGTATCGTGTTTTTTTTTTCCAGCTGACACCAATTGCCGTATAACACGGCATTTGCCGTGTCACTGGCATGGGCATCCCTGGTACGAACTACTACTTCTAGGCTTGTTGAAAAAATATCGATATATTTTTTTCGATATATCGAAATAAAATTCCAAGTATCGAAAAGATTAAAAATCCTAAAAAGGAATCTTTTTTTTTTAACTAACAGTTTTCTTTGTAACAATTAACATTATCCTTGTTTTTGGTTGACAACTCTTAACGCGCGCGTATTCTTGAGTACGTACCGATATATCGATATTTTTTTTAAACATTATATCGATATATCGATACGATATATATCGTTTTTTTTTTGGATGTCCTATATCCCTACGACCTACGATTCTAGATTGTTAAAAAAATAATCGACCACAGCAATATGCATGTACGGTTCGAAAGATATAAAAAAAATGTATCAATATAATGATATTTGGTTTTCTTATTCCTATTCTTACCTTATAAGGAACATTTGCTTTGATTTTTAGTTTTGAAAGGTTATTCTTTTATTCATATCATTTTATTTAATTTTAAACTGAAAATTTGTTAACATGAATATCTTAGGTTTATTATTGGAATATGAAAAGCATGTAGATTAGATTTTATTTTAACTACCTTGATGGCACCGAAGCCCAATTTGAAAAGCTTGAGTGACTTCAGAATCTTTGTATACGGTTTATATTTGAACTTCATAAATATGACCATAATTGGTCTAAGATCCGAACCTACATACTACATAGACCTTCACCGAGCTGATAATAGAATATAACTTTTTTTTCAATGAATGTAGTATATTAGAAAATATATTAAAAATAGGTTTGCTAAAAAAATCCTGGACAGAATATTTTTAATTATTTAAAAATAAAATGATTTACGATACGTAAACGACCCGGCCGTCTCGGAGTTGTAGGGGGCGTAGTTGCACCCCACTAGCTTTGTTCGGGCGCCCCGGTTGTGGATGGGCCCCCGCGACGTACACAGGCCACAGTGCCGCCGCCCCTCTCGGGGTCACTCTCAGTGAGGACGCGCCACCCCCGCAGCGCGCCCAGCGACCCCAAGGGCCCCTTTGAGTCGCCTTTTACGACAGGCAGGGGATACCGTGGTGGGATTCTAAAGCGCCCTTGCCACAGGGCAGTTATTTGTGTACCTTATTCTTTGGGAGATCCTAATAATAGCATTTTTATTACTTTGGCTAACTTTGGCCCGCTATTATTAATAATATCCGGATAAAATTTTTAATTTATCACATTGTCTAGACAATTTTATTATTATATATAACGACCAGTCATTATGTATAATAACTATTTAACCACAATGACTTTAACATATATAAAAATGAACCTCTATTTCTTCTTCACGCTATAACTTGTGGGTTGGACCAATTTCGCTAATTCCTTTTTTATTGTTTCTGCTATTGTAAGGAGAAGGTTCTTATGAAAGATAAAACTTAAGAAAATTGCGAGGAATATGGTAAAAAATAATTTCATTTTCCCATATAAACTGTTCTACATATTTTTCTGTCAAACATTAATTAGGTAATGTTTATCCCGTCGATACGGTTAAAGGTCCCCTCTAATTAAAGAGCGTATTTAAGTAAAGGTTTCGAATCGACTAATTATGAATAATTGCATATTTTAGATTTAAAAAACGTAGAATAGTGTCAGTAATAAAAGCTCCAGTTCTTATTATGGAACGCGTTGCGCGGTAGGGTAAAGAAAAGTGATCTACAAATAACGCAGTCAATAGCAATATCGAAGCGCATTCTTAATATTGTATAAAAATCATCGCCATACTTCAAAATGTATAAAATTAAAATAAATGCTTTTTTATAAGTTATCTTTGGCAAAGCAGTGATGGCCTCGAGGTTTAGGCGCGCAGTCGAGAATCTCGGCGGTCGCGGGTTCAAACCCCAGGCACACACCTCTGAATTTTCGGAGTTGTGTGTGTATTCACAATGAATTATCACTTGCTTTAACGGTGAAGGAAAACATCGTGATGAAACCGGCACACCTAAAAAAGTTCTTAGGAATTTCTTAGGTGTGTAGTCCGCCAACCCGCACTAGGCCAGCGTGGTGGACTAAGGCCTAAACCCTCTCAATTGCAGGGGAGGCCCGTGCCCAGCAGTGGGACGTATATGGGCTGATGATGATGAAGTTATCTTTGGTCACGCCATCTATGGATCAAAATAAATCATCAGTTTTACTATTAAAGATAGTGGAACTATTGCATGTCACTTATGTAAATAACTACCTACAGTTTTGGTTGTATTTGAAGTTAACATTTTTTTGTACTCTTGGTAGAAACAAAATTGATTTATATATAGCGTGATACAGGTTATCAATGAAAATAGAGATAGCGTAATATAATTGAAACACCTAAAAATATTCTAACTGTAGCACAAACGTAAAGTTAAAAAGTTTAATTCACGTTTATGTTATTTCTAGTTTTATATGAATAATATATCTATTAAGCAATTAGGTAGTAATACATTAGTCGAATAATAATTGTGAAATCTTATAACAAAGAAATAATAATAATTATGAAATCAATTCGTAAAAGTCGATAATTATTTATATTTGTCGAAATGCGCTTATGGATTAATAGGTACGGTATGCATTGGCAAACACGGATACGCAGGATCTGGTATTGTAGATGGTAACATGATGTTTCTTTATATTGTTTCGTTTTCACGTAGGTACCCATGTCAGAAAGAAGTCTTGAATTATTACCATTACCATGTGTCACTAATTACTACTACATAACGTATAAAATAAACTCATTTTTTTATCTTTGTTTATTTTTATTTGAGATTTCAATTAACTACCTTCAATTTAATGGGGGCACAGTTTAAAAACAAATTTTGTTGTGTAAAATTTTGACATTTACGGAAAATCTGGCAACATTGCAGAGTTTTCATAATTCATTCCTCTCTGTCTCCCGTTCGGTTCGGCTTGGTTCGGCTGACTGACGGCTACTAGTACTTAGTAGTAAGTAGTAACTATGTGGGCTCAGAGTGCGTCCGTCCGGTGTTTTGTTTGTTGTGAAATTTGCTAGATGCAAATTGATTAAATACATCGAAAAGTTTATTGTCAGTAATGGTTAAAATATATAAAAAGAGCGTGAAAATACTTACTTTCAATAAAAATAGTTCAGTTTTTAAAAACCTTTGTGTATAATGTGTTTTTTGTAGCTGTTTTAAGAAAAACACATATAATCACATGTGTTGACTGTGATATTAACCTTTTAAATATTTATTAAATAAAATGACCGTTACATACACGGGTGAGGTTGCAACTTGCCGAGGTTTTGGCACTTTTCTGAAGGTTTTGTACCGGTAAGTACAATAATACCGTTTAAAAAACTGTTTAAGCTATTCAGATGACCATAGCATACTTTATTAATAGATATTATAAATTAGGAACGTTTTGCTACTTAAACAATTTAACTTTTATAAATAATACATAAATTGAGTGAAATATTAATGTATAATATAGGCAGTTAATATTAGTTTGATATGGTTTCACGCTTAAATTTTTGCACAGATTTGTATGGTTTTGTACAGAGATCAGACGGGAAAGAATCCAGGCGATGGCTACAGACGTCGTAAAATAATTTTCTAAATTAATGCGAGCCAAAGGAAAAGCTATAAATTGATTTAACTTATTGTTCCTTTTCTGGTATCATTACCATTTAGCATAAAAGATTAGATATTTTAAAATATTATTAAAATTATTTTACCTACTTTAAAAAACTCGTCAATTTCTTCTTCTAGAAAGTAACAACCATACCATAAGCGTACTTTATAGCACATGAACATAATTTTTATATAAATAAAAAATCTTCCTACTATATCTTAGGATACCCATTCATTATACGCCTGGTATTAACGTTACGTGGTCGCGTGTTTTTTTATCGATAAATAGTTACCAAAATCAGGACACAGAACTTAGGGTAATGAACTTAAAGCTTACGCCCATCCAAATTTTCGATGTATAATGGCATGTTAAAAAATGACCTAATTTTTGGCAGGCTTTCAATCACTTTGCCAGGAAACGATGCTGAATCTTACAACTGTTTCTATGTGTTGGTATAAGTAGTATTATAAGTTTATAATCTCGAGCATTACATTTTCTAAATTTGTTTTAAAAACACCCAGCTTTATGACGACATTACATAATATGCATTTTCGCAAATAAACTCTTTCAAAATAATTTAAGTAATATATATTTCAACGGTTATTGATATAGGCCATGAGCCACTAGTAACACAATGCAAAAATAACCGTTATTTTTGTTGATTGTTCATGAATCTTCGATTTTCATTGGCCCAAACAAATCGTAACCTAAGTACATTCAGTACATTCACCTTAACGTTAAGGCTACTCGTTGGCGGCATCAATGGAAATTGCCGCCGTTTGCTTATTCTTTAACAAAAAGGCGTCCAAGTATGAATGGGGGTAATATGCCTTTCATTCTTAACGCCATGCGAATAAATCAAGATAATAAAACGACACCACAGCAATCTATACTGACATAATTAAAAAAAAACATTTTAGGAGTGTTTCTTAGTTTTTCTGTACTTTCTAGGATATCTAGCTATCGATAGATTATTTTTAACTTGACGATTGACGATAAAACCAATCGGCTGTTTCTAGAGAATATTTTACACTAAAATTATACTCTATATTTTTACTAGTAGCTACGACCCAGTTTCACTCATACTTAATGTTATAAAAAGTTCCTCTTACAAACCTTTTGTTTTATTTTACCTCATTTAGATATTACGAAAAGTATTTAATGTCCTTCCCCAGGGTCTCTTTATACCAATACCACTTCATTCATTAAAATTGGTCCAGGGGTTTTGGCATGAATATGTTGCAGGCTATAACATTATTATTTGGGTTCATTCACGTTATAAAACATAGGTCCTTAGGAATCTAACATTTTCTCGTCTATCATTAACAACCATCATTCAAGGCGTAGTAGCCTATCAAAAAATTTCACTTTCGCCATATATATGTACATAGCTATTACATATTAAACAACATGCATAGGTTGTTGTAATTCATCATTATTTATCGTCATTCCTAAACGTATTTGTCATGTATTATAAATGGAGACTAATATTGACACTCATCACATAAAAAAAAATCGCAGTAAGCAGACATTGGTAACCACCTTTTTTCAACGCGTAATTATAAGGAAGGAACCTTGACATGAGAAGCATGGTCAAGCCGGGGGAACAATGATACATTGGGAGTTTTATAAGAGGCTTTTGTCAAGGCAATTAATTGTGCTTCACTAGATCTTAACTATTGCGCTTTATTAATTAATTTGGCGAGTATCAATAGACTGAAATAGAATAAACTACTGCAGTAGTTTATTGTGCGCCATGTTTCAATAGCCGCAACATGTTCTCTATGCTTTAAACTAGTTTGATTTATAAATATTTTATAATCTCGTAACTTAAGCAAGAAACATATCGATTTTGATTTAAGGTACTGTTTTTATACTTATTGCATCTGATATTGGTATAATTTAATATGGAATTGTAATGTGTTAATTTCCAAACAAAGTGTACTAAAATTAGGTATAGAAAACTTTATCAGAACAATATTTATGACATAAAGGTTTTACCACGGTAATTGTAATGCGCTGAATGCCATTCGCTAATAAACTAGCGATATTAATCATGGAACTTGTGTTTTGTATTACGGATATTAACTTCTGGCAATCTGACATAAATTTCCTATTATGGAAACTTATTCCCCACGCGCTGAAATACATACCAAATCCTATATCCAGGTCGACGCTCCATCAGATCAATACCGCGACGCAGCAACATCAAATATAAATATAAAATAGCAAACTAGTAACTACATACTTTCTCGTTCATACATTGCAGGTTAACAATTAAATTAAATTCTTCTAAGCTAAAAGTAGTTTGCGTCAGTATATCGTGATATGTGAATGTGGAATGTTAACTAGCTACTGATTTAGTTTTAATTTAGTTTCAAAACATACATTGTTATGGTTTAGTCACATTTTATGTAAATTTTTTTGTGATACCCGATGGTATGTCAAGTGGAATAATGTCTTCAAGTTATATAAGAAGATTCAAAATGAGTAATGTTTACTACTACATCATCGAGTTTATCTCATGTCACCCGAGAAAAGAATATCATATCTTTGACTGGGTTGACGATAGTAATTCATCTTGTAAACAAAGCTCGAGCAGGTGGGAGAGTTCCGCTTTTCGGTAAATAATGCTATAAAAGGAAATCTTTTATATAAACATTACATCTATTATTACCTATTACAATATCAAACATTAGTAGTAACAAAAGTTTTAGAGTACTTTTATACAATACCCTAAAATAAGTCAACCAGAGAGTTAAAAACTATAACGCGAAATAAATCACTAAGTCAAAATAGTATATTTCTTATTTATAAAATTAGTCGACATACGGGCGTGTTAGACTTCCGACGTCTCTTTTACCGTATTCATGTTTAATTTTGTCTTGACCAGGTAGGAATTATATATTATTCAGTGCACTACTGCACTTTTCACTTCCAACCCCATTTGTAGGGTTCATTGTACTTAGACTTAAATCGATATTTGTGTAAAACCTACTTTCACTTTTTTTGTTTTTGATATTACGTACTGAAATAGTTTTAGCACTTTTGTTTAACACGTAAATTTTACAGAGTGTTTAGTATAAAAATGTAAACATTGTTATTTTAAATTATGTATCTAGTGTATATGTAGAGTAGACTACAATAGATAATAAATAGCATTAGACGCTTCTCGTTAGTAGTGGCGAATAATCATAGAAATGTTTGTGTGAAACATGGACACAAATGTTTCGGATAAGTAAGATGATAAAATATTGATGCACTTCAATACGTATTCAAAGGATTTTAGGCATTGTTTGCGAAACTAAATTAAAACAAAGTGGTAAGAAACACACCTTAGAAATGTGCCAGATTTTGTACAAATAATAATTTTCACTTCAAGAGATGTAGAGCTTACTTAATTATTCCATGTGAATTATATGGATGTGGGATAAAAAAATTGTATATTGGTTTCATGTCACAAATAATTTTGGAAATGTTGGGTGTAATTATAGTAGACCTATTTAACTACTACACTGGGTTAACAAAATACACCGGATACGGAATTGCCTGATCAGGTTGCTAGAACTTAGAACAAACAACAGGTTTACAATATGCTTCCACGTTAAAAATAACTACTTAAAAATATTTTACAGTTGCAATTTACATTCAATAAATTTAAGTATAACATAGCGTTGATTGAAGAGCACGTGCAAGTTCAGATTGGCAAAATTGGCTAAAATATTGTGTAATCATTGAGAGTTTCCAATAAAATTAGGTTTGAGTTTTATGTGTCACACTTTTGCCTGTCTTAGTTGCATGAGTATATAAATGAGTACACTGGGTAAATACGAAATGCTTTTATCTCGAAACTCGTTAGTTTGTGTTGCAATATTATAATGGCTTCTTGTGACTGTTTGTTTTCTGCATAATTTGCCAAAAACTTTCTTGGAAAAGATTTAAATAAGCAACTACATGAGTATATAGTAAGTATAAGTAAGCATATAGTCATACTACTATTTGAAATCATAACAAAAACGGAGACAACTAGTCGAGATCAACCCACACACCTATCAAATAAGACAACAGTGCTAGATGACGTAACGCCTCAGCTGCCGTCACACTCTAATCTCCAAAGAATATCAATGATTGCAGATACTTGTAGTGGTCTATCGTCATTTATGTTTCAAGTGTACGGTCATGTTTTTGAATATCGAAATATGTTTCGCAAACTCGCGTTAAAGTTCCGAATTTATAGTGCTTAAGAATATTTCATATCGTTTATAAACAAAGTGTCTGAGAAAAATGAGTTTGACTTACAGACAGCCAAGACGAATAGATAGACACCAAAGTCTCACTGTAAGCGTTCTATGTTTGCTGTTTAGGTATGCAAATTATAAAATATTCGTAATTATTAAAATATTCGTCGTTTTGTTGATAAGTAAAGTTATTACATACACTTTTTTAATATTTTAATTATATTAACCCATATACGAGTACGTCTTACTGCCGGGTACGGGTCTCTTCTACAACTGAGAGGTCCTTCACGCTGGCCTAGAGCAGATTGGCGTACTTTTATTTTATTACTTTTGATCTCCACTAGATAACAATTCTCAACAACTGAACACATGATATTTCTCGTGGCATAATAAGTTTGAACGCGTGTAAGACGAGAGACTTCAGGTTCGAAACGAAAAAATATTTAACGATCGGTTATTTGAATATGATTCTGGGAATATCTGAATCCGGGTATTTGATTGCGATCCACATATTTCTGAAACCGAAGAAAATTTAAAAGTATGTGGATATGAAAGAGATTTCATCTGAATATGTATGTATTCAGGAGAAGGGTGGTCGTTGAGCGCGCCGCATGTGACTGTTCGATTTTGAATTCATGAAATAAAAATAAAACACTTATAATAAGATGGAGGTTGTAAAAGAACTTATTGAATATTTTAAATTGCGAAACGATTATATCTCTTCACGCTTGTTAAAATGTAATTTTGCCTTAAAATTCGCATATGTATCGATGTTAAAAGTTAAAATAGTGTAGATCGCGTGTAGGTATTCTTGATTAATAAACACGACAACTTCCACATCAAAGTCAAGGTTAAAACTAATGTCGTTAAAGTGATAAAAACAAGCTTTGTAATTGAAACGTATTGACTTAATTTCACGATAAAATTGTCCATTGTTTTGACCGCCAAATGCGAATGTTAACCATAAGTCGTCGATATATAGGCATAAGTAATTAAGCATGTTAGTCGTTATGTTTAGACTTATCTTCATAAATGTGCGAATGACCGTCTAACTTTATGTAAATACGTTTTATGTTAGGCACATAAAACGTTGCGAAGGAAATGGTGACGTCACGATATCTTCACATCGCAAAAGTCCATGTCGATGACGTAATTATGTGTGAACCGTCAGCAATACTACTCGTAGAACGATGTGTACATACCAATGACTGATTGTCATCGCATTAGTATTCTCGCGTTTTATCCTTGCATTTTAGTATTTGTTACAGCCCGTTTTATGGATGCTGTTGCAGCTTCGATGTCGAAACAGACACGTGGTCCGCCTTGAAGAAAAACGCACTTAAGGCTATTACGTGGCTATTACCATAAATGTCATAACGAGAGTTGAATTTTAATCTGTGCGGCCAATAAGACGAGCCGTGCTAATTTTGATGGCTTAAAGTCTAAGCCTTACGCTTTCAACTTTTTAGGCCTAGAGCCAAAGCAATATCATAGATAATTGATAATAGAGTAGAACCTCTTTAAGTCGAACCTCGATAATTTGAAAACCGCTAAATCTCGAAATAAGGTTTTGTTCATCTTATTGTATATATATAATTGGAATCTCGGAATCGGCTCCAACGATTTTCATAAAATTTAGTATATAGGGGGTTTCGGGGGCGATAAATCGATCTAGCTAGGAATCATTTTTAGAAAATGTCATTTGGAAGAAAAATAACAAAAAGGAGGCGTTTGAGTAGACTCTTCCTGACATCTATTGGCGAATTGGCGAATAATAATACTATTTTTTGTGAGCAACTAATTGCTTTAACGACACAACAGCAGATGGCGTTGTTAAGTAACATTATTCATATTTCATCATTTTATTAGTAATTCGTACTTAAATATAATTTCCAAAAAACACAATTTAAAAAAAAAATCCGAGCAAAGCTCGGTCATCCAGGTACTTTCCCTTTAAACACCAAAACCTCCACTATTCGAAATCTCAATCCTCTATTAGTCGAAATTGACAATGAGTATTTACAAGCCATTTTGGTGCATATTTTCCCTCTTTTACTATAAAAAACAAGGTGGTCCAATTTAAACATCTCGAACAAAGCAATGTCTCAACTCAAAATGTATCCGAATGAATATCACTCATTATGTCCAATCAAAATCCGCCTAAGTCGAAAACTCTATAATTTGTTTTTTTCGGCGTCTCCCGTGATGTTGACTTATAGAGGTCATACATACATACATACATAAACTCACGCCTGTCTCCCGTTAGGGTAGGCAGAGACTATAGAGCGCCAAATGCCACGGTCCAAACACACCTCTTTCGCTTCCTCCACTGACATTATCCTCTTCATGCATGCACGTCGGTTTCGAGGACTCTTTATATTGCCCTTTTTCAGTAACTTACCTATATGGTCTTTATAGGTGTACCTGGGCCGTCCTCGACCGACTTCACCGTTCACTTCCGCACAGTAAATCTCTTTCGTCATTCTGCAAACATTCATCCTTTCAATGTGGCCAAACCATTTTAGCATCCCCCTTTCAATTTTAGTCACTACGTCGACTTTCAATCCACATTTTTCCCTTATCACACTATTCCTCACTCTATCTACCAATTTCACCCCACACATGCTTCTCAACGCTCTCATTTCAACTGCATTAATTTTGCTTTCATGCTTCTTCTGCCATACCCAAGACTCACTTCCATACGTTAGTGTAGGCACCAGGACTCCTTGGTGAATCGCTAGCTTAGCGCGGTCCGATATATTTTTACTGGCCGCGATGGAGTACAAGGCGCCATTAACACTATTACCCAACTTTACCCTTCTTTCAATATCTCCTTCACACTTACCATCCCTTGTGATCACAGAACCCAGATATACAAATTCATTCACTTGCTCCAGTTTTTCATCCCCTATCATTATGCTGCATTCAGTTCTGGGTTCACTCCTCTCTAAAATCAATACTTTCGTCTTACCTACATTCACTTTCATACCTTTTCTCGTTAATGCCGCATTCATAATAGAGGTCCTACTGTATTTTTAAGCGACGCAGAACTACTGGATCTGTCGAAGCTTTTAAAAGAATTTTTATGCAATATAAATCAATAATGGCATCGAATTTTAATTTAATTGAATTCGTTCAAATGATTAATCTATTTCAGATGGCGGGGGAGTATATACAAGCTGGTATGGTTGGACCTTCTAGTTTTTTTGCTATTATATTATATCCTCAACTTGACATACCGATTACTACTTGACGAAACTTCGAAAAGGTAAGAAAAAAAAGATACTATATAAAAAAACATCGATCTTTAATAGAATTTCATTGAACTAGTATGTATGTATGTACTTTAAATCAATGTCAGCTGAACAGTAAATAACATTATGTATTGTTAATTAGATCGATTCTATTAAAGACTACTGCGATGATTGTGGCCATGCAACAATCAGTCATAAATTAACGGACTTGTTAGTAATGTATCTGTATGACGGCTGCATATTTTTCATGATAGAAGCGAATTAGAACGCGAATAGATTTATTGTAGCGTGCTTAACGATGATTCTAAATATGAAGGTTTCATGGACATTGTCTTTAGTAACAATAATCGCGTTACGGTTACATGGTCACGAATAAAGTAATCATCGCTCATGTTATCATGGTAGATTCATCTAACTGCCACTACGTACTTTGTTAAATCTGTGGTTGGAATATGTTTTATAAATTTAAAATTTTGGCTTTTCCGATAGAGTTTGCAACAAATCCAAATTAGTGATTCGACTATCAATTACAAATGTCCATCATAAATATTAGGTATGATGTGCTCTCATAATACGTAGGTATGTATTAAAGGTAATGGTTTTATGGTGCCCATTAAGATTGGTTAATCCAAATTTTGATTGTAACCGAGTCAACTTTACAGACTAAAGAGATAAATTCGATTATACACATATTTTGATTTATTAGTACAATAAGCAGAATGATAAAATTGATGGTCGTAATTAAGGATGCGCCGAATAGTGATTTTCCCGAATAACCGAATACCGAATATTATTCGGTTTAGCCTTTACCAAACCGAATATTCGGCCGAATTATTCGGTTTACCATTATTTTGTTTTGCCGCGTAAACAGGTTCTATCGTTATTTAAAGTTTAAAAATAAATGTATTTTTGAGGCATAAAAATAAACGTTAATTATTTTAAGTTTAGCATAAATGTTCGCTATAATTAATAATCTATACTATTATAATAAAGAGGAAAGGTTTGTATTTTTGTATTTTTGGATTTTTGTATGTTTGTTACGAATAAACTCAAAAACTACTGAACCGATTTCGATGATTTTTGGTATGGAGATAGATGTAACTCACCAAAGCAACATAGGATACTTTTTATCCCGGAAAATGTAGTATTCCCGTGGGAATGGGTATAATTACCTCTGTCAATATTCTGCTTTTACGCCTAAACCGTTTGACCGATATGAATGAATTATTGTACAGACATAAATGTGACCCTTTGAAGTAACATAGACTATATTCTATCCCGGGAATATGTAGGGTTCCAGTGGGATGAGCATATAATGTAATGCAAAAGTAACGCTACCTGTGTTATGCTTTCTCGCCTAAACCATTTGACGAGTTAGATGAGTTTTAGTATGGAGGTAGATAGGACCCACTGAAGCAACATAGGATACTTTATATCCCGGAAAATGTAGTATTCCCGTGGGAATGGGCTTTCACGCCTAAAATATTCTCCCGATTTATATGAATTTTGCTATGGATTTAAATAGAATCCTATGAAGTAACATAAACTATATTCTATCCTGGGAATATGTAGGGTTCCCGTGGGATGAGCATATAATGTAATGCAAAAGTAACGCTGCATGTGTTATGCTTTCTCGCCTAAACCATTTGACGATTTAGATGAGTTTTAGTATGGAGGTAGATAGGACCTACTGAAGCAACATAGGATACTTTTTATCCCGGAAAATGTAGTATTCACGTGGGAATGGGCTTTCACGTCTATACTATTCGCCCGATTTATATGATTTTTGGTATGAATATAAATGGGACACTATGAAGTAACATAACCTACGTTTTATCCCGGGAATATGTAGGGTTCCCGTGGGATGAGCATATATTGTAATACGAAAGTAACACTGCCTGTGTTATGCTTTCACACTTAAACCATTTGACTGATTTGGATGATATTTGGTATGGACAAAAATGATACCTTAAAAAAAGGACATAGGCTATTTTTTTAATACTTACTAATATTATAAATGCGAAAGTAACTGTCTGTCTGTCTCGCTTTCCTGCTAAAACTACTGAACCGATTAAAATAAAATTTGGTACACAGATAGTTTAGACCCTGAGAAAGGACATAGGCTACTACTTTTTATCCCGGAAAAGGGGTTTTTAAGGGGTTGAAAGGGGGGATGAAAGGTTGTATGGAAGTATTATCATTTTTAAAGCTAGAAGCTTGAAACTTATTTTTGTTGATTAGATATAAATAAATATGACATTCAAAGTTTGTAAAAAAGTGTACATTTAAGGGGGTAAAATAAAAATAGGGGTGAAAGTTTGTGTGGAAATTCGTCATTTTTGAAGCTAGAATGATGAAACGACGTGTAGACGACTGTAGCTATATGTAACTAAATGTCTGTTACGCTTTCACGATTAAATCATTTGACCGATGTAAACGATTTTTGATATGGACATAAATGGGACTCTCTGGAGTAAAATAGACTATAACTTATTTTCATTCTGAACCCAACCCTGTAGTCTACGCGGACGGAGTCGCGGGCAAAAGCTAGTAATAAATAAATAAATAAATAAATACACCCAACAGTCACATACATAGTTCTGACCCCAAATTAAGATACGAGTCTTGTGTCGTGGGTATCAGAAACTACGAGAGACTTTTCGGTCTCACAAACACCCAGACCCGAAACAAATATTTGTGGATCACACAAACATTTGTCTCTATGCGAGGATCGAACCCGCGGCCTCTCGTTTCGCAGGCTGGTGTTTAGCCAAGTGCGCCACGGGGCTGTCTTAACTAATTAATAACTATAGTTTAAGAAATAATTTTGTTTTCTTTGACTTTTAATATTAAAAAATCTTGCATATGAAGCTGTCTTTTAATTCTACTCCCATGTCATGTAGCTGTAACCAAGAAAAATAATTTTCATTTTTTGAATAAAAAAAGAAAGCAACCTGAATATATGCGGTAACTAAGCCGACTAATTCGGCCGAATACAAATAGTGGAAAAGATGCCGAATACGCCGAATACCGAATACCAAACGAATATTCAGCGCATATGTAGTCATAATCAATATCTCGGCAGTCGCACGTCAAATCTCATACAAGTACCATGAATTATAATAACAGCTATAAAAACGTGAGGAAACCTGCAAATTTAAGAGTTCTTGACAAGAAGCTTCTAAGGCATGTAGTTCTCCAAGCTGTACTAGGTAGGGACTAAGCCCTAAATTTTTAAGAGAGAACTCTGCCCAGCATTGGAGTTAGTACCTACATAAAATGAATAATAGCTTAGTTGGAAAAAAAACAGCACTGCCGAGATGCTGTTGTTTCGAAGTCACTACATACCTTTTTGATGTTATGTATTAAGTATGAGTTAAGATCTCTTAATTCATATTGATATTGAGAGATATTCATTAATCTCTTTAACAACAATGAAAAATATTTTTGGTACACCTACATTTTTGGGAGTACTTACTTGACAAAAACTTACTTGCTTGGATCCGACAAAGGAGGCCAGGAGCTCTTAAGTCTTACACCGCAATTTTAGAGGACCTCATATATGTGTGTATGTACATATATGGATGGTCAATTTTAATGATAGCTTCCTGACGAGCGAGAATGCAAATTTTTTAATAAAATATTTACATACACGTCACGTTACAGCTACATTTGATTGTAATCTATTCTGATGTACCGCCCATAAATTACTATTTCTGTGTAGCTTATGAATTTGCGGCTGATTTATTATGTGAAGTAATTACAATACCGGGAAATGACGTCATTGAACAAAAATGGTACAAAAAACCCGAAGTGAAGTGCTTCACATTATCATACGTGTTTGCAGGATGTTTGAAGGCGTTGTAAATTACTGCAGTTTCCACGGGAATGTGATTCCTCTGTCGTTTGTGTTAGGGTTCTATGTCACCGTTGTGATGAACCGCTGGTGGAATCAGTACACAACGATACCGTGGCCCGACTCTATCGCCGTCTTTGTGTCAGCCTCTATACACGGACAGGTATTTTATGAAATGTTTTATTTATTGTTTTTACATATTTATGTTTCCAAACAGCCAACACACTACTTTAATGCAGTGCTGCCTTCGTTAACGTCACCAGTTGACATCATGTATCTGTAATCCGGTTATGGCCATGATTAAAACGAAAACGTTCCTCGTAATCTATTTAGGTTTCAGGCGTTAAATGTACACAAACTTCACCTTGTCAGGCACACATAAGATGCGTACTAGTTACTCATCAATGATAAACAACCTTTATACTTTTTCGGTGTGTCCGAGTAGATTCATAAGAATAACTAAATAACATAAATGTGTTTTTAAGATATAAACAAACATTTTAATTATTAATTGATGTAAATGAAGAAGTGAAAAGTACGATAATTAATGTTATGTTCACATCAGCCTTACCGTGAGATGGCATCCTTCCACTGCAAAGTATATCACCGTACGTTTTTGAGGCACGTACGTTTATTTGTTGTGCACGATTGTTTTTTTGCTGATTGTAGATTGATGTTAACATTAATGTAGAATAGAGTGTGTAGATAATGTGGAAAAAAGGTTTGATTATTATCATTTAAGGACACTTTAATAGTAGAGATCCGCCTGACCTACGTGCAATCTTGACTAATCTTATCGTTGCTACGTAGTCAGTCTTTGCATGTTTACTTTAGTGTAATAAGTATAATTATTAGTGATAGCGTAACACTTCATATAAAGTTAGCATTTTTGTGATTGATAAGCGAAACAAAATCTAATCTATATTTTCGTACAATTGTTTTATTTCCGGGTAAATGTCACATTTTAGTAAATGTAACAATTTTTCAACTAAATTATAATATTAATCCGATCGAGCCTAAAGCAATAACTTGCGCATAAGTGTGAGTATTTGTGTCATTAATTAATATAATGTCAATAATGTTATTATGAATTAAGTTTGATATTATTGGATGCCACGAGTCACCAATATTATAATTTATCTTGACAGGACGAGCGTGGTCGGCTGATGAGACGAACAATTTTACGTTACGCCTGCCTGTGCCTTACAATGGTGCTAAGTATGATCTCTCCGAGAGTAAAGAAACGTTTCCCCACGCTCGATAATTTTGTCGAGGCTGGTCTACTCAACGATAATGAGAAAACAATACTCCTTAATTTAAATCAAAAGTTCCCGAAACCTTCGAAACATTGGTATGCCATTTGTGATATCATTATTGTCTTCTTCATCTGTTTGTTCATGAAGTCTACTAAATGTACATGTACATATATGGTTATCAATAATAGTAAAATATTTTATTGTATCTGATTTAGTCTGATATCAATTGAAATTCCTTGATAAAGTTTCCCTAAAGGAATATTGCATTTTCATTGAACCATTGTGACCAAGACATTTTATTGTTAGCAAACTTGTTTACTTCTAAGTCGGACAAATTTATGTAAGGTTAATAAATTAATGTTGTTAGTTTTCCTCTAGTACCTGATTTTCATTGCAATAATACATAATGATCCTGCAGAAAAGGTTGACGATGTGTCAATACGCGAGGTTTATTATATAAATGATATACTTAAGTAATAATTGTATAGCACGATTTCATAATATTAATGAAAATAAATATATTTTCTGCCGACACAAAAATAGCGCAGAGCGTCGAATTAGATCATACCCAATACAATAGAAATAGATTTGATAATAATTGTTCCATACGTTTTCATATTTTATTGCATACATAAATTTTAGGATGCCAATAGTGTGGGCGACCAGCATTGTAACGAGAGCTCGAAAAGAGGGCCGAATAAGAGACGATTTTGCAGTCAAAACTATTATCGACGAACTCAATAAATTTAGAGGACAAGCCGGACTTTTACTCAGTTACGATACAATTAGTGTACCGTTGGTATATACTCAGGTGCGTTTAAATACCATACAATGGTTATCAAACATACGAATCTTTTACACGTTTTAATATAATTGTAAAATTTTCAGGTAGTTACTATTGCTGTATATTCGTATTTTATAACATCCGCTTTGGGAAGTCAGTGGGTTGACAACAAATTGCAATCAGGCAGCCAGTCAGCATACATTAGCAACATAGATCTCTACTTTCCTATATTTAAAACGTTGGAGTTTTTCTTTTATATGGGATGGTTGAAAGTAGCAGAGTCTTTGATCAACCCGTTCGGCGAAGACGACGACGACTTCGAAGTGAACTGGTTGATAGACAGGGATTTGCAGGTGAGTGTGTGTGACGCGCGAGTCCTTTGTGAGGCGCCGTGACGCAGGCACTCGGCACTCTGCAGGAGGTATCGGGTGTCGCATTGTGTGTGTGTGCAGGTGTCGTACATGATCGTGGACGAGATGCACCACGAGCACCCCGAGCTGATCAAGGACCAGTACTGGGACGAGGTGTTTCCGTCGGAGCTGCCGTACACGATCGCCACCGAGAACCAGCGCGAGGAGCACCCCGAGCCGTCGACGGCGCGCGTGGCCGTGCCCGTGCGCCAGCGCAGCATGGTCACCGTGGCGCCCTCCTCCGTCAAGATCGACGAGATGGTCCCCTCCAACACCGTGAGTTACAAGTTCGCCCCGGCCGAGGTTAGATTCGAAAATATTATGAGCATGCTGCACGCCCGGACATGGAGCTTGCCAGTGTGTCGGTGTTAAGGGTTGCCAATTTATGTTTTTTTTTTCATATTTGTGCTATACAAATATTTGGTTCTATATATTTATTTCTTTCAACTTCAATTCTTAAATATTTTTCGACGTTCGATGTGAGTTTTTTTTATATGTATGTATTTATAAGTTGTTTTTTTCCCTCTTGAAGAATTTATAAATATAAATCATTAGTAAATATGTATTAACTCGATTATGCTTCCTGTAAGTCACGCAAAGTTATCATTATTATTGCAAAAATATGAAGGAATTATGTCATGCCTAAATGCGATACTATTCGCAATGATAAGATAGAGAATTCAATTGAGTAATATGCGTATTACAATTTTTTTTTATTCACGGTAATAGTTTCTAGAGTATTTTTTGGCAGCCCTTTCTATTAACGCATACCAAAAGACTGATGAATAACATAGGTAGTGGTGAAGTAGGTAAATATGTGATATGACGATGATTATACTCGTACCTGTATTGTAGAAACTAGGTTTTATTAAAATTATTTTTGTTTAACTATGTAGATTGGTAGAGTAACCGTTTTATTCTCAATAACACAACCTTAACATTCCATATAAATAGGTGAAAGGTTTTATTATGTATTATTAACGAACTATTTCTTATGTATTAACTTACTAATACCGTTTGTGTTTATGTGTAATCTTTGTGCGAGTTATTTTTTCTCACTAAGTATTTATGTTGCATTTTTTGTTACCTACTTGTATTCTTTTTATTTTTCCTTCTATTGCATTTTTCTGCCAACCATAATGTTTAATCACATGATGCTGTTGCAAAAATACTTGTTAATGATAAAATGTTTCCCAAGTGAGTAATCTTATCACTGCAAATGTCAAGTCTTAAACTTATAACTTTCTTATCAACATTCACAGAAATCTATTGTATTTATAAGTATGAACTAATACTTGAAGAAAGATTTCGGTCACCACGATTTTTTCATTAATGTATTTTTTTTTGTTGTATTTAGCAAATTCAAATGAACGATGACGCCCAGTCCGGCATACACTTTATCGTACATCGTGGAAGTAGTAAAAGAAAGAAGGAAGACAGGAATTCAATGGGATCATCTAATTCAATGGCGTCGCTGCAGCAAACTCCTATGACTCGTAATAATTCCGTCACATCGATGTTAAAGAGATTGTTCTCGAAGGAAGACCAGAGGCAACAGGGAGTTCCTAACCAAACTGATGGCGGTTGGTATTTTACAGAACCATTATATTAACGGTTATGATTATTAATTTAGTTACATAGCCTTTTGTTTTACAATGCTCTGTCGATGTTTTGTATGTGAGTACAATAGTAACAAAATGAAACTATTTAAAGTTTGCGGTTTTTCTGTGGAATAAACGTCAGGGAGCTGCGGTGCCTACATCTATACGCCGTATGTTTTTGTAGCTTGTTGGTGGGATACTATAAAAACAAAATTATAGTAGGCGAACTATTTATTCATAAGAACCACTCTATTTGTTATATAACTTGACAACTACAAGTAGATACGCACCGTCAAGGTTGTTGTAATACTTAATGAATCTTAATGTGTCAAGCAAACAAACGGTGACATTTTCTATTTCCACGACTTCGTTTCTGGAAAAAACCACATGATACAAATCATTGTACTTCATGAGGGGCTTGTGTACATGCGCTGTTTGCGTACACGCGGACGTTAGGAAACAATATTTGGCTGACTTGTAAGCATCGAGTACTGATCCATTTTAGACACGTAGAAATATTTTTTTTAATAATTTGGATGTACAATTTATATAACATTTTAAATATTGCACACAAACAGATGGATATTATTTTTCCTTATACAATAGTACCTATTTGTCGTAGATGGTAATGAGATGAGAAATGTATTTCAACAATATAATTCTATGAAGTCCTATTGTACGCGGCCTCTTTGTTTCTTTGAGCAGAGAACAATTTTCCGTCACCGTTTTACGGACAATTAATGTGTTTATTGTGTTGCAGCGTCGCGTTTCATAATATCTGCGAGTAATCCGACGCTAAACAAGCCGGCGACTGCTGGCGGCAGTATGAAGATCGCCAATGAGGTCATCGAGGAAGTTGATGAGCAAGCCACTATCACGAGTATGGGCAAACGACCCGACGTTAGGTATGTGTCTAATTATTTATCCCGTATTTCAAACTCATTAGTCATTACATATGACGTTAATATGTATTTTTTTTATTTCACAATAAGATCGCCATGAGCGATAAGATCGCCATTGTATGTTTTTTCCACGAATACAAATTTTTATGATTTAAAGATGTATCCTAGTGTACAAAAAGAGTAATAAGTAAACAAAACATTTTACCACGTTTAAAAAATTATATCAGAACCAACTGCAATTGGTATCCCAGGTTTATTTTTATCTGATAAAGTATGGGTATCGATGTTTTGGTTTAAAATTACATAGTTGAACATGTGGCAATGAATTCCACAACCTTGACAATTTTTATAGGTCCAGTCAGTTGAAGTCATTCCGAGTATCGATAAAAATCGTTCGCATAAAGTTTTGGAAGATCTATTTGGTGTTTACGATATTTATGTACAAATGGTCGTAAAACATATTTACAGTTACATGTAATTAAAACCGCGAGAGAGCCGCTATTCACAATTAGGTCGCTGCTTTTGTAATTCATATTTGATAACCCTAATTAATAATTCAATTAAAGCGTTTTATTTCGCCAAAAAATATGAAACTTAATAGGCACCTCTCGCTAATAATTACAATTGTATAAAGATACAAACTAGTGGCGGTACTTCCATAGAAGCCCATTTTGCCTTACGAAATTCTGAATAATAATGTTAAATCTTTATTTAAAAAATGCAATTTGACATATAAATGAGAATAATCTGACCCCATAATGACACAATAAACGTGTAACGGTTTTGGGCTTCTATGGAATTACCGTCACAGATACAAACAATAATGTTTAGAACGCTAAGAGCTCCTATTTAACAGGAAATGCTCACGTAATGATTACTAAGAAATGGACTTATTCATGACACATAGAGTAGATGGATGATATATTGTGTCATGTTTGCTGGTGCTAATTGTCTGTTGGTGTGTAATGACAGGCCAACAGCGATGAGTCTGTTCGCGCAGAAGCCGCCTGCGCCGAGCGATCCTGTAAATGTACCTTCAAGGAACTCCAATCATAATTCTAGTAAGTTTAAACTGTCTACTAGCTCTTTATTTTGAAGTTATACTTCTTTTGGCGCGTTAGGGAAAAATGATGAGAGTAAATTTTAACGATGCGCGCGCACACCGTCACGAAAAAGTTATTCAAAAAAAGTTTATATGTTTTAGATTTTAAAAATGTAGAATAGTGACAGTAATAAAAAGGGATTGACATATTTATTAGTTTTCAAATATTTATGAGTACCTACGTAGAATAAGGAAAAAGATAAAATTTTAGTATAACTTCTAACGCGTGTACATAAGTACACACACACTTTTTTGTTAGTGTTAATCACGAATTTTTTTTTGTGTTAAAAACTCTTTTCATAAAAGTATACAAGCCGTCTATAAAATTGTAGACTATATAAATAGTAGTTAAAATTGCAGCAAGGTGTGCACTGCGATATTTAGTCGTCCCGAATTCGATTCAAAGGCAGTGTTATTGGTTTTTTCATTAGGAAATTTTCAGTATCAATCCAGGGTAAGAATAACGTGTGTGTTTGTATGAAACAAATTCATTTTATACCTATTGTTATAATTGTTTGTATACCCGCATAAAAGTTTAAAGGTATAACGTCATTCAAATTAAGAGGGAACGGTTTATGGTGTTACTATACAAGTGATTTACTTTCAGAAGAAGACACGCGGCTGTCTCAGTCGGCGCCGATCCCGTGGGTCGTGGGGGGCGGCGGCGGGGGCGGGGGCGGCGGCGCGGCGGGCGGCGCGGGGCGCGGCGACAAGAGTCCGGCGGCGCGGTCGGCGCGCTCGCTCAACACGCAGCCGTCGTTCCCCAGCCTGGCCGACGAGCCGCGGCACAGGCTCGACAGCGACGTGGGCCCCTCGCTCAGCGCCGCCGGCAGCCAGACACTGCGTAACTACACTTTTTTGTTATATAACGAGAGGAAAGCGCCTTAAACCCTCCAGTACCTCGGGGAGGCGGAAAGGGGTGTATTGGGGTCGCTGGCCTTCCAACTCGGAATAATTGGCCGCTAACTGAGATGGGTGCCTAACCATAGTCCTATGCCAACTTAAACCGAGCATACAGACTTAAACCTCCCGGTGGCCGTCACGCGCATTACACTACCTTACCACATTACGCCACAGACTATACTTCAAGGTCATAATCATACAAAGGAAAGGGGATGCAACTTAGTTAACAGCATTGTTTCTGACAGCTTGATATGTATCAAATACCTTCCATCTTTCGAAAATTTCCTAAATATGCAGTATGTGTAATGATGTTTGATGATGTATATATTTACTAGCAATCCACTGTTTCACCCGCGTCAAATTGCATTGTGCGGTATAAAAAGTACCCTCTGTGTTATTCCGGGGCATCACCTGCATATCAAATTTTATCAAAATTGCTCCAGCCGGTTGAGCGTGAAGTAAAAGGCATACAAACACACTCTAAATCATTCGTCTTTATAATATTAATGGTGATAAATAATATGCACAATTATGAGGAACAGTCCTTTTAATATGAACAGTTTCTAATTCTCCATTAATAATAACAAAATGCTATGTAATGTACGTCTTCACAATTCGATTCGTATCCAAATAAGCCTATGACTCACTGAGGCCGTTCGCGTGCAGTCTAAATTGGCTACAGCGAAACTTCACCATCTAAAATATTGCATTACATTTTCTTAAAATGTCTCACCGCAGCATAAAATAAATCTTATTAGTTGATATATTTTTATACACCAAAAATCTTTCTATTTAAAAAAGTTTCTGTATAAATAAATTTAAGGAACTTTAATTTTTAATTTATAACTAATCGAAGGTCACGATGAATTTATAATAAAATCAACCTGATCTCGTTAAATCATTATAAATTATGTTCAAGTAGCTTACCCAAAAAAAGAAAAAAAAAATAGCGAACTAATTGATTTATTTACTATACTTAAATACTTAAAATTATTTTGCGGATGAATTACAATGGACAATAATAACAGGGCCGTGGCTGCACCTAAATTTAATTAGGACAGCCGTGGTTAAAAGCATGGCAGAAATGTGAAATTAGTTTTCTACAGCTATGGGACTGGCTTTCAAATTGTGGAATAAAACTCGATTGTTATGGTATGCATTGCCCCACCATGCTCCCCTGCCCTGATATTTTATTTACTTGGTTTTTCAGTAGAAGAAGTGGACGGCGAAGATGAACCAGACATGGATGATTTCGACCGCCTGCGCAGTATACGAGAACAACATCGTCGAGATAAATATTTACAGAAATTGATGGCGCGATCAGTTAGTGCACAACAGGTAACTACAAAATAATTCCTATTGCATCATAAACTCAATGTTTGCGTGCGATCTGGAGGTCCTGGGTTCGATTCCCGGGTCGGGCAATGTGTTATTGGGTTTTTCCATTAGGAAAGTCCCAATAGCAGCACGGAGTCTGGAAATGTGCCCGAAAAACGGCAATAGGCTCGCCCCCTATTACGTGGGACTGATACATACCTGGCGAAATGTGGGTGTACATATGCACCTCTGCCTAACCCATCAGGGAATACAGGCGTGAGTTTATGTATTACTTACTCTGTATTCGAAGAAAACATCGTGAAGAAACGATGTCATGATGACATTATTTGTGTCGTAATAAAATTTACCATCTTGTTAAATAAAATTAATAATTCACCTATTTATAGTTTAATATTTTTTTATTTAATATTGTTGAAAAAGTAATTATAGATATGAGATAAAAAAAACTTCTAATTATTTCAACAGCGAACAGGTAGTGCAGAACTGATGGATAACGATTTATTATTAGAAGACTTACTAACACAATCGGGAGCACTAAAAAAAGAAGAAAATGCAAAATGTGAACCCAAAGAAGACACCACTTGACACAGCCGGAGCCTCATATTTATGTGGGATTGGATGGAAGTCTTAGCGTCATTCAGTATTAATAAATGTGATATATTAAAGGAGTACAATGGATATGTATGTGACAGTGTTAATATTGTACATAAAATCGTTATCAAATTGTAAATATATCGTTTCATTTTAAAATTCCTTTTTTTATTTCTTCTCAAAAAATACAGATGTACCTCGGCGCGTGGAATGAGTCTCTAAAGGGCAGGTAACCATAATAATATAACCAACTTTCACGCTACTGACTAAATATTGATTCTCCAGTTATTGCTAGAACAAAGAAGCATTGAGATTGTGAAAAAATAGTGTGCCATAGGAGAGGCATATGATATGTCCAGCAGTGGACGTAAGAGGCTAGTGATGATGATGATATAATAAATAAATAAATATAGGTCGTAGGATACCTAAGTTTGGTATCGTTAGAATCGGCTGACGAGAGCAATACATTGGCCGCGGTAGAATGCGACATTCGTTCGTTTTAGTTTTTCAAATTTCTGTAAAACATTTTAAAATTATTATTTTTTTTAACTTCTCCCGGCACTCCCAGAGTTCGAGATTCGAAAAAGCATATAAATTATTAAATAATAGAAAAATGTTGATTTTACAAAAAACCTATTATTTTTTAATTATAATCGATTTTTAAAACATCGTTTCATTTTGAATAAAGAAAATTCTATTTTTAACACGGGTTGACAGCCCCGTGGCGCAGTTGGCTAGACACCAGCTTGCGAAACGAGAGGCCGCGGGTTCGATCCCCGCACCGAGACAAATGTTTGTGTGATCCACAAATATTTGTTTCGGGTCTGGGTGTATGTGAGACCGAAGTCTCGTAGTTTCTGATACCCACGACACAAGACTTGTATCTTAGTGTGGGATCAGAACTATGTATGTGACTGTTGGGTGTATTTATTTATTTAATTAATCGATTCTTTTCCATGAATCTTACATCCCTACAAAGAAGCAATATGAATGTGTACCTAATTGATGAACATTTATATTCCATGCCTTCATTGGCCTATCATCTAGTGCAGCTGCTTTCCCATCTATACTAATATTATAAAGCTGAAGTTGGTTTAAGTGCTTATCTCAGAAGCCAGTGGTGTTCTTTTTCCTTTCATATTATCATCACGCTACAACCAATGGAAGTGAAGCAGCAGTGAAAAAGGGGGCAAAACAAGCAATTCATTTTGACATTTAAAGTCTCACATATGAAGGTGTGGGCAACAACTTCTTGAGATCATTCGCTGCGTTTTTCTTCGATCACACTTATATTAGCCTTAAATTTGACAAACTATGTTAGAAGCATCTATATTTGATCAACTGATAAATAGGACATGGAAGGAAAAAAAAGACTAGACTTTTATGTTGGAGATTTATTTAAGTTACAGTCAAAATGTGCTACAAGCTTACAGCTTGAGCTTGGTTCTCCTCCAGTGACGCCTCTTAGCGTTGTATCTGTAAATTAAATATTGTAACTATTAATAAATTTTAAACATTTTCTTTTCACTTATTTAATTATAAAAGTAATTTTTCATATAACAAATATATGTAAATATGGTAAGTGTTATAATTATCATTAGCCCATATACATGCCACTACTGGGCACAAGCCTCTACAACTGAGAGGGTTTAGGCCTTAGTCCACCATCTTGGCCTAGTGAGGGTTGGCAGACTACACACCTAAGAAATTCCTAAGAATTTTTAGGTATGCAGGTTTCATCACAATGTTTTCCTTCAACGTCAAAGTATGGGATAATTGATTGTGAATACACACATAATTTAAAAAAGGCATAAGTGTGTGCCTGGGGTTTGAACCTGCATTCGTCAAGATTCTCGACTGCGTGCCCAAATCTACAGGCCAACTTTTTTAATGTTATAAAGTATGAAGTATTTTTAATGCTAACAATTTGTATTTCTTTAGCAAAGAAAAATTCTGCAAGCAGTATTATTACAACTTGTATTATTTGTTCATAGATAGGAAACTATTATAACTATTATGATATTTTCATACACAACTTAAAAACAGTAAATATTTTTTAATGATAATTTTATATTGGTATTAAAAGATTGAGGCTTAAATAGAAACTTATAGACACTAAAAAGATTAAATAAAGTTCTTATGGATTTTCAAATAGGCCTACTATGGAAGTATGTATAAGTTTAAACTATGTTTCATGGTCTGTTTAGATAAATTTTAACTTATCCTTGTTTTGTTATGAGGAAGGAAAAGGATTAAAAAATGTTTTGGATTATAAGGGAACTACACATGCACAACTCAGGTCATTTTCAATTATATAAATGATCCTAACTAAAACCCATAACCAAACCCAACCCTGTTATATTCACTCATAGGATATAACAATGTTACATTTGTGCCTGAACATGTAAAATACTGATTTAATGACTAATGTCTATTAGTTAACAGAGTTCTTGTATTGACTATGAAGTTATTAATTAACACAGATATTTAAGCTAAGTTGCGATTAGAATTTAGGCATACCTAAATTAAATACATTTATTTACTTCATGCCCAGCAGTGGGACATATTTGGGCTGATGATGATGGTAATGTTTTAAAGGAATTAATACTGTTGTGGAAATAAAACATTGTTAAATAAATTATTATGTTTCTCTTTATATTGCCACATTTGAGTTAATTTTCATCTATAACTCATTAATTTAAAGTCAATAGATCTTAGTAGTAATGCAAACAGATGTTTACAGTAGTGCCAAGTATTATTTGTTGTACATAAACTTATTAACGCTGTTGTTTTTAATTTTCCAAAATTATGCATGTCAATGCTTTATGTACAGCAGAATGCGGATTAAAGTTGCAGAATTAGTTTCTTGATCGATATAACCAACAAAGTACTACATTACATTTCTATTTACTCGTATCATATTCTAGCGATAATAAAACTGCAATATTGACTATTAAACTTTCACTGAAAGATTAGAATTATCTGTAATAGTATTTTTACATACCTGATAGTGTTTCCTGTACGCATTCTCACCCATTGGGGAATAGGTCTGTTTTGCTTAAGCTTCTTAGCAAGCTTTCGCTTAATAATAAATGTCTTGTGTGCAGACTGAAAATAAAAAAGTCATGGTTGAATAGTTAATTCTACAAATAATTAAAAGATTACAAAGATATCCACAGATTTTGCTAAAAAATTACACACACCATTTTAACGCCTTTGGCTGTCAAAACAAAGTGAACGATTCCGACTTGAATTGCTAGATGCACCAAATGTCACCAAAGGAATATTTTTCTTGGCAACAATGGAATAAAATACTGTAATGCTACGTTTACAATATCACGTGAGGCGAGATGCGAGATAAGATACGACATTCATACTATAATTACGTACCTATTAGGGGATGGGGGGGCATGATGGGGTACCAAGGTAAGACAGGGTACCGCACAAATACAAGAAAATAGACTTAGATTATAGTTTCTTTCTTTTGTTCAGTCACCTTTTGGGGCAAGATGGGATTTGGGCCTAGGTTCATTTAAATATCTAAATAAATACTCGTTACATTGGTTTATTACACAAAAAAAAACACAAAACACAGACATACAAAAGAGCAACGATGAAGGTGCCATTTGCCTATATTGAAATTACATAAACGGCAATTTTTTACATCGTCAGAATTCTATCCTAATCCCTATCATACCCCGTACCCAATACTCCATCTTGCCCCAAAAAGTGACTTTGAACAATAATTACCATAAAATAATTACCTTTGACCTTACACAAAATTAGATCGATGAAACCCCATCATGCCCCCCTTTCCACTACAGGGTATTAGAGTTAAGTAGCTTTTGATAAATATAGATTGACAAAATAAATAAAATGAAATACTTATGAATCCTCAAGTATTCAAGTGGTAGAAAAAAAGCAGTGGATTTATACATTTTTTTAATATTCTTTCTAAATGTGTGCCATAACTTAGTGCGCTTGATGAGTGGAGGTTTTTTTTTGCAATTGTAATCATAATTCTGATGGATGATTAGGGATAAAACGATACGAGTAAATACAAGTACATACTCGATACTTTTATCCGATAGCAAGTACTTTTAGTATCGATACTTTGAAATAAAGTATCGAGTAGGTATCGGTCAAAAGTCCTCATATCAGTAATCAGTATAATAATGTCACAATTTCATTTTAACATCGATGAAAAAATTCCTTATCCTAAATTGATTTTTTTTAACGCATCTTAGTCTTAATTTTGTGTAGTGCCTATACAAGCACGTTTATATTTGAACGTGGTAGGTACCTCTCTACCTTGCGAAAAGCTCTTTCCCAAAGCAGGCGGAACAGTCACTGCTTCCAAAAATCACCTAACTGGTAACATATTTGCAAAATTACTTTTTGGAAAGCACTGCAAAAACATACTTTTTTCATAAATTCTTATAAATAAATACACCCAACAGTCACATGCATAGTTCTGATCCCACAATGAGATACGAGTCGATCCTGTGTCGTGGTTATCAGTAACTACGAGAGACTTTTTGATCTCACTAACACCCAGATCCGAATCAAATATTTGTGGATCACACAAACATTTGTCTCGGTGCGGGGATCAATCCTGCGGCCTCTCGTTTCGCAAGCTGGTGTCTAGCCAACTGCGCCACGGTTCTGAAAATCCTATAATTTTGTACTCATTAATAAAAAATACCAATATGTGTTAAGATTTGTATTCTAAATTTTCCAAAAACTTAGATATGAGGAAATATCGATAATACTTAACGACCGGTATCGTATCGAGTAGAGGTATCGATAACTTAATGGTATCGTTTCATCCGGCTCACTGAAGTTAGCCCCCCTTTTTTTGAATTTTGAATTTTTTTTACTCTCAATCGTTTGTTCGTCGTTTGTTCGTGAATGTTCGATTGTAACATTTGTTTGTTCGTCTTTTATTTGTTTATAATTAATTTATTATATATTGTGATGTTAAGAAGAGCATACTATCAATTACTTCTAACGCAGTTGGCACCGATTGCATCAGTCGCAGCATGGTACTTCCCATTTTAGATGAAATTCTCCCTATCCTTTGCCACATTCTTAATTTTTCTGTCTCTAATTCTGCTTTCCCATCACTGTGGAAAGATGCTGAAGTCATTCCCCTCCCCAAAAAAGGTAACCCAGCATCTCCTTCTGATTATCGTCCTATATCTATTCTTCCCTTCCTCTCCAAAGTCCTTGAGAATCTTATACACCTTCAGCTGAGCTCTTTTCTTACTAATAACCATCTCCTTAATCCATTTCAATCTGGCTTCCGTCCTGGGTACAGTACTACTACTGCGCTGGTGCATATCACAGACGATATCAGAGCTGCTATGGATAACAGTAAAATTACTGTACTTGCTTTACTTGATTTTAGCAATGCGTTTAATACTGTGGACTACGACATTTTGCTAAATACTTTATGCTCTATTAACATATCTCCAAAGGTTATTGACTGGTTTCGTAGTTACTTGATGGGCCGCCGTCAGCGTATACGTATTGAAGACGCAGTTTCTTCTTGGCGTAACACGTCTGCAGGCGTCCCTCAAGGCGGCGTTTTATCTCCTTTACTTTTCGCGCTGTTTATTAACACCATTTCTCACAAATTAACTTCGTCCTACCATCTTTACGCAGATGATTTGCAAATTTACTGTCATGCGCCGTTAGACACAGTAGCTGAGGCGATTGCTACTATAAACAAGGATCTCGTAAGCATTAGTGATTGGAGTGAGTCGCATGGTCTAAAGGTAAACCCCACAAAAACCCAAGTCATTGTTATTGGCAGCCCCAGGATGGTCTCAAAAGTTCAATCTTTACCCAATGTATCCTTTAATGGATGTGTTATCCCATTAAGTGATAAGGTGAAAAATTTAGGTGTTATTTTTGATAAAACTTTATCCTGGGGCCCCCAGTTACAAGAACTCAGTAGAAAATTGTTTGCAGCTGCGGGGTCCTTGAGAAGATTGCGGAATTTCCTACCCATCTGCACGAAAATAACACTTGTGCAATCTATTCTTTTTCCACTCCTTGATTATGCTGATGCTAGCTATCTCGATCTCACCGTAGCCCAATTAGATAAACTTGAGCGTCTCCAGAACTTTTGTATCCGTTTCATATTTGGACTTCGCAAATATGATCATGTTTCTGAATTTCGTAATAAGCTCAAGTGGCTATCAATTCGCTTTCGCCGAAATACTCGTATTCTCTCACTCCTGTATTGTATTCTATTCCACGGCAATACCCCCCATTACCTCAAAGAGCGTTTTCGTTTCCTATGTAGCACACATGCTCGATCACTTAGATCCTCAGAGAATTTGGTTTTGGAAATTCCGAAACATAACAGTTCGTTCCTCAGTAAATCTTTCACTGTTAATGCTGCTCGGTTATGGAATGAACTACCGGAGTCAGTGAGAGAAGCAAAATCACTTCCTATTTTTAAAAAGCTTGTAAAGGAACATTACTTGTCACAGTCATTGTAAATGGTTATTTGTTTTGTGATATATGTATTTATGTATGTACATAGTAGTATATTTCATATGTATTTGTATTGTTGTTTTCTTTTTATATTATTCGTATGTAGTTCGTGTTTAGTTTATTCGTATTAAAATTGTACGTCACATATATTATTTTATATATAAGTAGATATTATTATTACCCGCTCTGTTTTTCTTATACTTTCCAGTCCATCCTACGGTTGTCTGGAAGAAATCGCATTCAGCGATAAGACCGCCATTTGTTCCACTCTTTTTCTTACCTATTTTATTACTAATTCATGTTTCTGTATGTGTTGTGGTGTACAATAAAGTGTGATAAATAAATAAATAAATAAATAATTTAACAAATCCTCACCCTTAAGTTGGCCCCCACTTCTAGATATCTTTAATTTTATCTTTCAAATTAACTAATTTTGATCAATTAACGTTTGTTCGACCATTATTGACGTTTGTTCGATTATAAAAACAATTAAATTCTTATTTATAGGGCTCACTGAAGTTAGCCCCCCTTTTTTTGAATTTTGAATTTTTTTTACTCTCAATCGTTTGTTCGTGAATGTTCGATTGTAACATTTGTTTGTTCGTCTTTTATTTGTTTATAATTAATTTAACAATAAACTAGTTTATTGTTAAATAGTCTTTTTTTTTGAAAAATATAGGTTTGACAGCTCTGACACCTGATGAACTGACAAGTGACAATTGAGTTTGACGGTTGAGTCAACCGAGTTGATCACTGAAATTTTAAAGAATTGATATGATTGATGTAATCACGAGCGACTAAAAATTAAAAAAGTGTAGAAGTATAATATTAATAGTACACTATACAATGAATAAATTCATAGGGTTATTTGGTATGAAAAGGCTAATGGAATGTCGAACAGCAACTACACGAATAACAGCAGATGGAAAAGATGTGCCTAAGACTAAGAACTTCGAAAATAGAATTACTTTGATTGGTGTTGATAATAGTGTTAGTATAACAGATTTAAAAAATGCTCAAAATTTATCAATAAAACGGGAATTAAAATTAGTCAAAATCCAAGATGTTGACGCAAAGACCAGGCGGCCGGTGTATAAGTAAGTAGATGTGAAGACCACGTTGAGCAAATGAAGGAAGGACAAAATATTGCATAGTTATTTCGTAACAGGCTTTTTAATTCAATAAAATGAAAACATCTTAACAATGTCCAAATACATGCATTCCATTTGTATGTATACACTCTTACCTGTATCCGCAATGGGGTAGCCAGAGGGCAGAGGTGTATTTCTGCAACCATATTTCGCCAGTGATTGTGGGTCCTAGTAATAGGGGGCAAGCCTATTACCGTTTCATAGGCACATTTCCAGACTCAGTGCTACTACTGATAAATTGCTATTAGAAAACCCAATATAACTTTGCCTGCCATGGGACCTGGACCTGGGACCTCTATATCATACAGCACACACTTATCACAAGCTAGTTAATTAGTATAATAATTGAATTGTCAGTGATGAATGTTTTCTCAATAGTTATTTGTAAAAACATAATTTGTATAAAAAAATATTTTTTAGACTCATGACCAATTCAGAATATCATGCTGAGGAATTAGCAAAAAGGAAGGAAAAACAAGCAATTCGCCAAAACAGTTCCATCAAGGGTCAAAAATTCCTTACTTTGTCATCAAAAATTGGAGCAAATGATTTAATGACTGGTGTGAAAAAAATGATTAAATTATTAGAAAAACAGTATGAAGTCAAAGTTATTGTGACTGGAGAAGGCACAGAAACAACAAAAACAGTATGTAATTATTTTTATGATATCCTTTAAGAGTATGTTTATAAATTTAGGTAAATCAATATTTGGAATACAGTATAAACATATTATATTATGTTTTCCGGCTCACATGTTCCCTCCTTCCTATGATCCTGGATCCTTTTAGCGAAGCGTGAAGAAGTATTTGTGCAGGCCGGCATGATTGTGTCGACCAGCGGGTGACCATATCATTTCTCGCTGGTCGGTATTATTTTCTTGGACTCCACTGTGCTTTCCATCAGGTACAGTGGAGTCACTTTGCCGTGCCAGTATAAAAAAAAAAACATCAAACCATACCATATTATACCGTATGCACAGTTGTTGATCTGATAATATGTAGTTATCCCTTCCTTACATAAAGGAGATTTTTTTGATACTACCTATTATAGTGTTACTACCAAAGTTTTATCAATATTTCAACCTAGTACATATTAGTTTTAATTCTTTGAGAAATAACATGGATAGTGGGGTATAAATACAGAGTTGATTCTTTTATAAAATATTGGCATATTTAATTTTCAAATAAATTTACGAAACCATCATCAGCCCATATACATCCCACTGCTGGGCATGGGTCTCCTCTATAACTGAGAGGGTTTACGCCTTATATTTAGGAAAATTGTGAATTTTTTCTAACAAACCTGTCTATGTTTTGTTTTTATTTTCTATTTTCATGTGCCTAAAGTAATCCACAAAGAACCCAGACAAAATTCTTTTCAGTTTTTGAAATTTATCTTGGTATTCATGGTGAATAAACTCTTAAGCCACTAACAGACATTTTGTTTGGATGTATACAATATACATATAAAAGTAAACAACAGACATAAACATATAAACATATCTACATATACAATCATAATTATTGATAGAGATTTCATTCAAGTTTAATCATAGGAGAAATAATAACAATTACAAATGAAGATTACATACATACATAATGTCACGTTGGTATTCCCCAAAGGGGTAAGCGGAGGTGCATTTCTGCACCCATATTTCGCCACTATGTATCAGTCCCACTTAACAGGGGGCGATCCTATTGCTGCTTTTCGGGCACATTTCCAGACTCCGGTCTGTTACTGAAAATTTCCTAATGGAAAAAACAAATAATACTTAACCCGACCCAGAAATCGAACCCGGGATCTCTAGATTTCACGGCACACACTTGTGCTGTGAGACCACAAAGTAGTCAAGGTATGAGTAATGAAGATTCTACAATTTATAGTCATTTTATTTAAGAGCATTGGGGGATAGGAGTAGAATGACTTTTCTATATGGCATCAGTATGGCACATTAAGTTCTGCTCATTTTCAACCAAAAAGATAGACAGTGGTCTGCTAGCAGTTGGATATAAGGTATATTTTAAATTGGATATTTAAACAAATGAATTTTTGTTTGTTTCAGGAGCAGATATCTGATATAATAGAAAAAAATATCAAAGCTGTTGGTAAATTAGTGCAAAAAAGGAATAAAGGAAGTAATCTGAAATTTCAGTTGCTTCCCTTGAAACACAACTGTTCCCAGGACTCTAATGACAAAAGTTCTGATCAAAATAACAATGAAAAAGGGCCCATGTGACTAGCAGTGTTCTTAATATTTGTTTTAAGTGTAAAGTATGTTGTATGGAGAAAATATTTGTCTTCCCAAGACGATTTTTTTTTAAGAAAATCTGAACAAGTACCTAAAATTTCAGAGGCTGCAGCAGAGGATAATACAGATAAATTTTATTAATAATTCTGTTAATAATTTTTTTTTATGTACATACATATGAAATGAAGTGTAAATATTAAGTAAAATAAATTGTGTTAAATGTATTTTTTGTTACTAATAAATTATTTATATTCATTTGCATAGATTTTATTAATTGACATAAATTAAGTCAAGTAATAATATGATACATATTATGGAGGCAAGAATTAAATCACGATAAAAATAGAGATTTTTGCCTGTTGAAACTGCCTTCACTGGATAAAGATTTTAAAGAATCATTATGCACTTCTTGTGGGCATAATATTATGTTTTAATTAAAATAATTTTGGTATATCATCATCAGCCCATATATGTTTTATGGCTCTACAACTGAGAGGGCTTAGACCTTATTCCACCACACTGGCCTAGTGTAGTTTTGCGGACTAAAAATTGCTAAGAACTTTTTTAGATGTGCATGTTTCCTCACGATGTTTTACTTTACCATTAAAATACGGGATAATAAATTGTTAATACACACATAACTTCGAACTCAGAGGTGTGTGCCAGGTGTTTGAACCTAAGACCGCCGAGATTCTCGACTGCGCGTCTAAATCTCAATGCTATCACTACTATCACTACTTTACTAAAACTTACATACGTTGAGGCCTGTATTCTCGCAGGCTAGCCAGACATGCAATTCTTCACCCACAATTCGGGAATTGTGTTTTTATTTTATTTTATTTTTTTACACCCAACAGTCACATACATAGTTCTGACCCCACATTAAGATACGAGTCATGTGTCGTGGGTATCAGAAACTACTAGAGACTTTTCGGTCTCACAAACACCCAGACCCGTAACAAATATTTGTGGATCACATAAACATTTGTCTCGGTACGAGGATCGAACCTGCGACCTCTCGTTTCCGTTAGCCAACTGGGCCACGGAGCTGTCGGCTGGTTTAAGTTCCTTGAAATAGACGTAGGTATCAGACAAAAAAACAGCCAAGTGGGAGTTGAACTAAACATTGGAGTTGAAAAATATATTCTCCCACACATTCCAACTGCAAATGTAAGTTGGTACGCACATTATTGAGTGATTTACGATGTTATTTTAATATCATGGAGGTCTTATAGGTTTTCCTATAATCTATAAGTACTTGGTAAACTAATTTCTGTTTTTTTTTTAAATTTTAGGTTCACTAGTTTCGGAGATAAGAGCAATTTTCGTCTATTTTCTTGAATAACTTGGAAACTATTTATTTTAAAATTACAAAAAATACATTTAAGATCTTCGCAACAAGACTTTCCATTTGATACACGATGCCGTTTTTAATTTTTTTTTGAATATTCCACCTTCCCCGCAAAAATTACATCCCATATAAAGATTTCATCTATTAACGTCACACCTTTGCGTTTGGGTCACAGAAATTGATACGTGTACCAAATTTCAACTTGATCGTTTTTTGTATATTCGGAGATAATTGACTGTGACCAACGGACAGACGGACACACGAGTGATCCTATATAAGGGTTCTATTTTTTTACTCGGACGCACGGAAACCTAAAAATGAATATTCGCATTTATAACATTAGATTATTCAATTGATTGTGAGATTTTCATTTCAGGGAAATATGGTAATATAAAATACTCCTGTAAGTACATATACAATGGTAGGTATTTGTGAAATGAAAGTAATTTTTTGAAATATATGAGTTTTAATACAGCATTCGTTTAGTCAGTCACGTTTATTTATGCTAACTTACATAGAATGGCATACCTAGTATTATAAGAGTATACAGACAATTATTTTGTAGAAAGAACTAAAATAACATAAATTAGGTATAGATTTACGTTTAACAGTTGGAGTTATCACAGATATTTTAGAGATCTTTAATTCTTAAATGGTAGGACATTTACGTATAATTCTAAGGCAATAATTGTAATTGTGTCTATTATGTAAAATATTTGTATTATATTTTTTCGGTGTCACTTGGATAACATTTTTTTACACGAATTACAGAAATATAAGTAGTTGGGTTCAGTCTAATGTATCTAAATAAGCTATGAGTAAGATCATTATGATCTTTGACCACGATTATAAACTAATGGAAATGATATATAATAAATTAGCATGATGATGACAATGTCTTGTACAGATATACAAAAAAGCAATTTTTTTTTAATGTCCAGAACACATCAACGCAAAGCTAGATATAATTAACACTGTTATACACGAGTCACGACGCAGATACAGACATATTCTATTTACAATACATATACACAACTTTTTAACGTGAATAAAAATGATAAAACCTAGAGTTTCAAATTAGCCAATGGTTAATATTAGTTAGAAATTTATCATTATAATAAATACATCACTACACTACAAATGAACACTTGGGTAAATTTAAATTTTATTTTACCCACATTGAGTAAATGGAATTGGGTTTGGTTTTTGCTTGCATATAAAAAGCCGTGCAAATAGTTTTAATACATATAGGCATAGTCTTAGATTCACGTCCACGGCTCACTGTTAGTTTCATAGCAAAATAGGGTAGTCAGCATTCGCTTAAGGTTGCTGATATCCCAGTTAATCCTCTTTCGACACTTCATGGATAAGCTTCAATATGTCTTATGTGTAGACCACGTAAGCGTATCGGTCTTGGCTTGGCGTCGGTAAATCAGTGTTGAGGGTTCTGCCCCAGGTTATGAGGGGGGATACGGTGCCCACTACGGGTGCAGCGCGAACTGCATATTTTACTATGCCCTGAAATAAAAAGAATAAAATAAATTATCGATTCTTGCGATAAGAACTTTTTACATAGTTACAAACTGTATTATATTTTTATAGCAGGAAATGATAAAGGCAAATGTTATCAGTTCTTTTAGGCAAGTTTGTTTAACCCTTTTTTGCTTACAGTTGGTTCAAGTTGTCTTTAAAAAAGTAGCTATACTCGTACATATTATTGACAGGGGCGGCTTTAGGAGGTTGCGAACGGGGCAATCGCCCGGGGCCTCGCGCAACCCAAGAAAATTAAAAAAATCTATACATTTTTAACTACATATATTTTTTATTTAAAACTGTTGATTTTGGTCCTTTATTATTTATTTAGGTAATACCTAACGTAGCAGTAAATTAAAATAAAGTTAGTTTTAACTAATTCACCCATTCAAAACATAATTGAAAAATTCATTATGTAGTAATTGAATAACGCGCCTCGAATACTTTTCACAAAGGACCAAGGGCCTCGCAAAGACCTGCCGCGCGGAGCCTCGCAATGGGTAATGCCCATCTGATTATTGAAGTCGCAAAAACTTCAAAGTATTGAACTTAGAACGTGCATTGCGCCGACACATCTTATTTGCTTTAACATGTGAAAGTGTAGAATGCGTACATAACATAAATACCTATTGTTAAAAAAATCCATATCATGCAAAATAAAGAAGTTATAATTTTTAATCAGTCATTTGTATAAGACATAATAATGTTAATGAAGATGAATGAATTATTAATTAATTAATACTACATGCAATAAGCGTTAGAATGGGGGTTAGTTTTTCGCCATCATATTTTTCTCTTTAACCACGTATTACATATTTTTGTATTTAATGTGATATTATTTTCACTGCTTAGAATAAATAACGACATTTCTTTTAAAAGCTTTTTAGTATAGGTGTTCAAGAAAATAATATGATGGCGAATGTGAGACACACCATGTTACCCATGAGAGAGGTTCGCCGTCGGGCCGGGCGCCGCTTGCGCCGGCACCAACAACGATGGCCCCGTGCGCGCCCGTACCCGCGACTTCGTGCGCGTCCCACCTCGCGCCGCGCTCCTTTTGCGCCCTTTGCGGTGAGTGCACCGTCGCCTGTACCCATCGCCGGCGGCATTGACTTCACCGTCGTCGTCGTCGTCCTCGACCCGCGCATCGCCTCAGCCTCTTGCTCCGCGGATCGATCCGAAATTATGTGCGCTTCTAAATCTTCCAGCGGCGACTCCGAACTGTTATGAATTAATCTAAGGTCATAACTGTGCTGATAACTACAAATTTGTTGTTAAGTGTGTATTGTTTTATCACTTTTTTAAACATTAGGTATTATTTGCGTATTAAAGAATTGAGTTATTTTGACGGATACTCACAAGGCGCTTATAGAACAGTATTCGCTGAGTTGTTCCCATGTGCAACCAATGATACAACATTCGTCTGCTATTCCGAGTTGTCGTCTTCTCCGCACTACTGCTCCTGGTTGTTCTACGACTGTCAAAATTTTTATTATTTAGTCCACATTCTTGTACCAGTACTGCTTTAATAATTAAATAAGATTACACAATTTTATCTTTCGAGTTGAGAATATGAACAGAGATGTAGGTAGCGCAATTGTTTCGTTTCCGTCTTACCTACATATCAAGTTAAAATACTACGTACAGAAATAGAATATTTATCTCGAGCCTACTTTTTAGTTATAAACAAGTTTTATTTTCCCACGACTGTACTTATTTACAACGATGAAATGATATGCGCAAATGTGTCAACGTCCTCAAACATATGTTTGATAAGCTTGAAATAGACATCAAAAACGCTTGGATATCATTTGTAAAATTAAGTGGAAAATATTTCCAATAACAGTAATAATAATTAATTTCAATAATTAGATATATGATAATACTAATGATATTATTGACAACGCTATTTTGTAATCGAATATTGACGACCTTTTTATGATGTTACTTAATGTTAGCAATGATAACATTAGTTGCCCTGCGGATGTTTTTTTAGGCAAATATTTTTGATATTACCTTGAGGGTCTGATATGCTTGTACCTACTGTAAAACGTTTTTCTTGAGAAAACGGAGGTTTTGTAAATAATTCTTTTGTTTTAATAAAAGTTGTTAAGTTGGCAGAAACTAGTAGGTACTATACATAAACCACATGAATTATACGAAAATGATCAAAAACAGATCAGGGAGGCTAGGCCATATGTATCTTCTACCCATTTTAAGCTTTATGCTCAATCTGTTAATACTCGTGGGTATACCATAGTGACAAAGAAACATCATTATTATGATATAAAACTGAAATAAAGATGAGCGAATGATTTTAAGAACATTATAAGGATCCAAACAATTTAAAAACAATGATGATTATAATAATACCTGTGGGGACATCCCAGGAAGGTCCATTGTAAGCGTGACACACTCTGCTCATGAACTCACTTAATTGCCTTCCGCAGAGCTTAACCGAAGCTTTGGAAGCAGCTTCAGTCTGATTTTCCCAGAGAACTGCCGTTGTTATTATTAACAATTGCATAACCCGATTCGAGAGCATATTTGTGACCCTGGAACAAGAATGAGAAGTGGTGTTAAATAAGTTAGCAGACACAAGAAAGTGCAGCTCAAGAGCTAAGTGTCCACAGGCCACAGCACAATGTTGGGTTTAAAAGGTGACTGTGCGTAACTTGAGTAGTTTTCACCGTTTTATACAGAAGGGTAAAGTTGTAACTTGACACCGGCACCGCCCAGTTGATACAAGATACGAATCCCTCAAAAGGACTTTTCATTTCCTAAATGTATTGCTAATTCCAGGATGAAATGCATTTTTATCCATGTTTAATAAAAATTGAGTATGTTCAACGGTACCTATGCTTCGGCTGTCTAATCGTATTATCATATTTAAATGTACTCGTGCGGTCTCATGGTGGCAAAGTTAAAATGTTACTCATCTCATTAAACTCTACGAACCGCTTTACATAATTAATTTAATACACGATGTTTACTAATGATGAAAATAAAATATTAATAACAGATACGTTCTATGTAAAAAGGCTTTTGTATTAAATGAGAATTTTACTTCCATGTTTTTGCACTATCTTTACTTATGAATGAATCACAATTATTTACTCGTACGCCGCAGACATAAGCAGTTATTTGTCAAAGTCAAAGTAGTAAATTTAAAATAGGTACAAGTCCGAAGTCAGTGCCCTTACGAAGTAACAGCATAAAATATTTAATAATATAACTGAAGTGAACAAAAATACATTAGTGACATTAGCATTGAATTCATTCAAAGATGATTTCACTTCACCTTCCTTGTTCATAAAAATGCAAATCAGCTTCTTCCTTTTATTACGTCCATTTCAAGAATAGAGTAGGGTGGGTGCTGCTACATATTGTTTAGTGGGCATCATGGTGTAATGACTGTGTGATTGTACAAGCGTCACTGCAAGGATACCTGTTAAGTTGTTTATAATCTGTTTATTTGAGTTATGTGTGCTTATTATATGTCTATGTATATATATCTAATTAACAAGATCAACGTTAGATCATCTCTCACAGTGACATTCCTTATTAATCACGAAACAGTTGAGACTGTTTCACGTGGCTGTTAGTATTGTAAAGTATGGCATCATCAGTATTATTATAATGTTGCGAGTGTTTTGAAATATTCTATACCGGTGGGGCAAAGTACATGTATGTGAAAAGAACGTAAAACACACAATCATAAGTAAATTTTTTAAACGAAATGATGCGTTAGTTTGTATAAACAACTAAACAATGAATGAAAGCAAGCTAGTAAGCGTAGTAGTAGTAGAACGGCGAGCCGCGATTGCCAGTATTTGTGAGCCGGTCACACACGGAGCGCGTGCCCGACCACACAGATTATGTAGCTACGTACTCGCGCGAGCAGCATCTCTCATGTTGTTGATTCGCTACTCGTTACCGAGCGGCACCGAGCGGCAGCGGCGGCCGGCGGGTGCGCGGTTGTCGTATGTCGGCAATGTGATGCCACGTCCAACTAAACAACTCGGTGCTCGCGCACTCGATTCAACAATTACTTTAATCTCTACTCAAACTACTACTTACGTCTGCACTTTTATAACATCACTGCATAACTTTTAAAATTACTTTATTGAGTTTTATCTGTTATACAATAGTTGAATCAGGTTAATATTTACAGTGGAAAATCTTGTTCCATCCATAAAACAGATGGATATTAGGTTAAATTTGATCGCATTTCAAATTACCACAATGTAAATTGACCTAAATAAATTAATCATGCATAAATAAATCTCATCGCAACAAATGTTTGTAGCGTGGAAGAGTATAGCATAATGCATATGAAACAAAATAGAGTTCCTTAAAAAGTAATATACGCGTATGTTGTTATCTACTCTACTTAAGTTTAAAAATAAACACATGTTGTTGTAAATGTCGTGGGCAAAAACAACCAACCTGCAATTACGAATAATCAGCCGGCCGTGGCATACGATTGAAATTGCATAGAACGTAAAACTGTATCACTGCCTATTTCTAGACGCCATCAGACAAATGTACACTCATTATGTTTTTAAGGAAACCTATTTTTAACTCGTCAGTCTAAGTTTTGCACTACTACACAAACATATTTTGTGTTTGGTTGCGTTTAACTGCGTCTATATAGTGAAAGGACTGTTTTATTGCTTAGACGCATATATGCATAAGTGTATTAGTAACTTCAAAACCTGTCTGGTTAGAATCTACAGAGTGAAATTCAAGCAAGTGCACGATCGTACCAATGTTTAGTAGGTATCAGTTATCATGCCACAACACATCAATACACATGTGCACATTTGCGACACCTTAGCAACCAACGTACTCTACGCGGGAGACGTAGGGGGCAGACGATAGGTAACAAAAGATCATTTAAGAGTTTGCGGGGTCAAGTGTATTGTCGCTTCGCCAAATTGTCGGGTTGACTCGGTCAATGGCATCACACGATCAAACACCTTTCTAGTTCAGCTCATTTATTCTCTTGCCATAGCATTTTCTAGAATGCAATATTTTTCAGTACCAACAAAAAAAAGTAAGCATTAATTAACTAATAATTATCATAGCGATGGACAATTTTTACAACATTAACCATGTAACCATGATTCTTATTTTAGGATGCGTTATCGGGTCAATGTGTCAAAATATTTTATTAAGCACATGGTAAAAGAAGTGCAGTTCATATGGAATGTAGAGACGAGAGAAACGAATACGGATTATCTCTCACTAATCGACCATGTATAGACAGGTTAAACACAACAAGGTTGTTTCGGTGAAGCCGGCCCATCCGTACCACAGTTTTATCTGCCTATGATCTTTCCCTAACGCATGGATGCGGCTTAATGTTAAGGACGCAATAAACTGCAAGTCTAACATTAACGTCAATATTAATGGGTATTGATTACGTTGAGGACCCCCCTATTTCTTCTTGATCATAGAATTCACGTTTATGTATTTTTTTATAAGAATTAACTATTCGCAATTAATTACATAAACTTTTTTTTTTAGAAATGAAAATGTGTAGTATTTTTATTTAAAAATGTGTTCCCGCATGATGGACTAACGATGCCACAGGACCGCGGGAAACAGCTGTAAGCGGGAGCCTTCTAATGTCTTGCAGAGGACTTTTTTTGACTGATGACAATAGTGACTGCAACTTTTGGATAGATATTTCTTTCCTTTTAGCAAATTAAAGACAATTTTTATGTGTTGTTTTATGGCATGCATGTATAGTATTGACATTTTCTCTTAAACCAAATCAATACTTCAATAAAAAATTCTTTGTTCGACAAATTCTCTGTGAGTATTCAAAGATTAACATAAGCAACCGGAACAACAATTCTCATTGCAGCTTCTCTTCCTTTTTTCGGTCCTTCTTCTTTTTCCCACGTATTATTGACTTAATTGTAAGGTAGCAATCTACTCGAAGGCACACCTATTCGAAGGTTTATAGTCGTTCATAGGCGACGACGCTCATTTTCTATTAACCGTAAACCAATTCTTAATTTTTGTAACAGGTTCTTATTTAAATTGGTTTAACTTCCAATACCAATTTTCTTATTCCAAATATAAAATTAAAAAATGATTCACAGCACGGCTGGGACAATTTTTTGAGGTATTTAAATTAGAAATACATATGTAGGTTACATCTGATTTCAAAAAGATACATGCAGGTCAACGAAAAGGGAAAACAATGGTGTTTTTTGTTTTGCCTCGTTCAAGATAAGTATTGGGAATGTTTTTGAGTGTGATGTTTTTGGTGATGTCCTATTTATATGTACCTATATTGTCTGAAAGTTTACTAACAATTACTATGTTTTAAAAAATCTTAATGTTATTCTATAAGTATGCTATTACAGCAATGAGTTCTTTATCTATTTTTTTGTGTTCTCGAGGGGAAAGCTGATTATGGCTCTACTTCCCACCAGCCCCGGGGGAGGGAAGCGGGAAGCGTATGTCGGGGTCACCGGCCTCCCAGTCCAGCGCGCGGCAACGTCACGTTCGCGCCGATGTTAAGGCCGAACTGGGTCCCTAACAAAATCCCTATGCCGGCATAACAACCAAAACCCACCGGTGGCCATCCCCGCGCCATGTGGGGCAACCATAGTGCATGGGCAAGAAGCGCCCGCCGTTATTTCGCAGCTGCTTGGTTCGCCTCCGAGACGAAATCGTCTCGGACGTCTCGGAGTTTTAGGGTCCCTTTCAGTCTTCTTCCGGGATACCGTGGTGGGATTCTAACGCCCCCTTGCCACAAGGCAGATCTATATCTGTGTTTCTTGCTTTAATTATTGCTAAATAAGACGTTTTAATGTTTCTTCATACATATATTTTTCCTACGGTGATGTGCACAATACATTGAAATAAATAAAATGTGTATTCATAATTTATGTAATTGTCGTGATGGCCTCGAGGTTTAGGCATGCGGTCGAGAATCTCGACGGTCGCGGGTTCAAACCCCAGGCACACACCTCTGACTTTTCGAAGTTATGTGTGTATTCACAATGAATAATCACGTACTTTAATGGTGAAGGAAAACATCGTGATGAAACCTGCACACCTAAAACTTCTTAGGAATTTCTTAGGTGTGTATTCCGCCAACCCGCACTAGGCCAGCGTGGTGGACTAAGGCCAAAACCCTCTCAATGGAAGAGGAGGCCCGTGCCCAGCAGTGGGACGTATATGGGCTGATGATGATGATGAATTGTCTTTTAGTTTGTCGAATGTCACCGTACATGTACATACATATATGTAGGTCACCGGGAAGAGTAGGTGATCTCAATCAAAAGCTACCTGAGTCCGTTACCTTGATGGATAAACGTCGCAGGTCTATCATTTGTAATTCATAATCCTTGAGTGCAGCGTAGACCGTAGTGAATGTGTAATGATAACCCGTACGGCAATTTTATATTTAGGCAGGGGTCACATCACAACTTATTGTACGTGCATGTGAGTTTGTGAAGTGATCATTCTGACTCCAATTTAAAAGTTGACCTGACTAAAAGTTCAAACACGTAGGTGGCCGATGCAAACATCTGATGCACTTTGGACCAGTGATAACTTTGTGAAATATTGATCCAGTAGATATACACATTCATAGCTACCTACATTGTAGTAAAGGTATTGCGCAGCGCATTCACCTGTATTTACAGATTGATATTATTGCTTTATAAAATTGAAATTTATTTAATCTATCTGTATTTAATCATACACAAAATTCAAATGAAGGCAGAAATGCTTGTGTTAGATTGACCGATTAGAAGTAGTTAGCGTTTCGCTATAAAAGTTATTTTCGTAGTTGCTTGACTTTCTAAATACAGAAAATTAACATCATTAGATGCTAGATGTATTTCTTAATAAGACTTGAGAAATTATAATTAATAAAAACATCTTATTTCCTAAGTTAACCATACATGATTACCGGCTAAATCGCTGCTGTGAGCAGGATGCCTAGAAGGCTGCCCACTTTATAATAATTACCCAGTGCTAGAACTTATACGCAATCTTTTCATTACATATACTTATATATATGCCGATAAAATTTATGTTATTTTTTATCTTTATCAACTGTAATCTTAGATGGAGGCCTATAAATAGTCATTAGGCTGAATATGGTGATGAGACTTTAAAAAAACAACAAATGAGAGTCGGAGCCCACCAAGGGTTTCGTACAAACACTATAATATATTTTATCATGATTTAATTATAATACATACATACGCCTTTGTTCGCCGAAGGTATTGGCAGAGTTGCTTTTCTGCGCCCACATTTCGTCAATTATGTTTTCGTCTAATGTAATAGGGACGAATCTGTTTTCCATTTCTCAGGCACAAATCCAGACTCCGGGCTGCTACTGAGAATTTCCAAATAAAAAAAAACAATAACATTTTGCCCAACCCGGGAATCGAACCTGGGACCTCTAGATCGCACCGCACTGCCGCGTGACCACATTTACTTGAATATGTATAGTCTTTTTGATTTTTAGGGTTCCGTTCGTCCAAATAAAAAAAAGGAACCCTTATAGGATCACTCGTGTGTCCGTCTGTCCGTCGCTCACAGTCAATTATCTCCGAATGTACTCGACCCATTAAGTTGAAATTTGGTACATAAATCAATTTCTGTGACCCAAACGCAGAGGTGTGACATGAATAGATGAAATCTATATATAGGAGGTCATTTTTGGGGGGAAGGTGGAAAATTATTTGAAAACGGCATCGTGTGACATATCAAATGAAAGGTCTTGTTATGAAGATCTTAATTTTTTTTTTGTAATTTAATTTTTTTGTATTTTATCTTATATTTTTTTGTAATTTTAAAATAAATAGTTTCCAAGTTATTCAAGATAGACGAAAATTGACCATCCCCCCCCCTTATCTCAGAAACTACTGAACCTAAAATTTTGAAAAAAATACAGAAATTAGTTTTCTACTTATAGATTATAGGAAAACCTATAAGAAGTCCATGATATTAAAATAACATAGTAAACCACTCAATATTGTGCGTACCATGAAATTTTTCAACTCCAATGTTAAGTTTGTGTATTAATATATGTATTTTTCAACTCCAATGTTAAGTTTATATGTACGGAACCCTCTTCACGCGAGTTCGACTCGCACCTGGCCGGTTTTCCTTACCTATACTTGTAGTATGAAACGGTATTAGGTACTTGCCAAATTTCTTAGTTCTAGGTCAACGGAAAATAACCAATTTTATTTTTTTAATAAGTATACGTTTTTCGTGGCATAAACGACCGTATCACGTTTCACATTTAGTTTTGTTTCAAAGTTCACAAGTTTGATTTCTGTCACAGTTTGAAGTGACTGTGACCCCTGTATATGGTTTAGTTTCAACTCGATACCTCCACATGTTCCCGAAATAAATGGTCTTGACAGACAGACAAAAAAGTTATCCTATAAGGAAAAAAAATATTAAAACCTAAAATCTATCATAGAAAACACTTAACACAATTATAGAATGCATAAAAGTTCGAGATCGGGGCAAACAGGATCGATCACAATTAGTGTAAGTACATAATTGAATAATATTTGACCGGAGGTAAAATACAAACTCTCTCAAAAACTTCATATTTTGTGTATGATACAAAAAAAACATAATGAAGGTTTCTGATTCTCAAGGCCCTAAGTCGTATTCGCAAAAAGTTTTCGAGCGTGCACGTTTGGCTTGTAGACAGCCATAAAAACGGAATTATGCGTCTGACTGCACGGCGGCAGAAGTGCAATAAAAAGCCTGGCGGTAAACGCGAAACCCGCTGAAGCTGGATTCGTCAACATTTCTAAGAATCTTCATTTCTCGAACATTTTCTATTGCCAATGCCATTCATTGCTAATGTTTAATTAAGGCTTGAAAAGTTGTTGCATTTTATTTGTAGATGTTTTTTATGGTCTTCTTAGAAAATTATTTCTTTCTGCAGCCATTAATATTTTTAAAACTTAGGCATCGTCAGAAATAGTTATAAGTATCTATGTATATATTTTTGACTATTAATATTATTGTTTACTTAGTACACTATCCTAATAAAATAATTTTGTAAAAACGGTGTTACACCTATAGATATTATTTACTTACCTTGTTTCAAGAAGTTTTGAGAGGTAGTCAGCAAGTTTGGAACACGAATTCAGGCGGCAACGGGTAATCTGGTTGGTGGTGTGCAGAATGCGTAGTGCGTGCGTGCCGCGACGGTGAGTCGGTGTGTCTGCGATCGCAGCTGGTGGCGCGCGAGCCGTATGCTGTATCACAGAAGCACGCAGGTCGCGTTCGTGCACTGCGCAATCGGCGCGACGTCCACCGGCGCCAACGCTGTCAGCACTCGTACCGCCGCGTGCGCTGCGCCGTTATTATAACTGACGATGGGCGGCGCGCGCGCACCCGACGCGCCGCCGACACGCCCCGCGCCGCGCCCCGCCCCCCTCGCAACAACAAAGTCACCCTTCCACTCAACTCCACCAGGGAACTGGATTCTAACCCACCAAAACTTATGTTTATGTTTACAGACTCCCGCCATTAACACTATCTAATTAGCTCAGTCTGGACAACCGGGTTTACGACAGGTCAAATTTGTTTCGTATTTTGTATATTTTTTTATCAGTCACACGTGCACTTAATCTCAAGCCGTTTCATTCACAACGTACCGAGTCCATAATTTAAGGTTCATATGTCTTCATCATTTCGTCTTGAGCAGAAATGTGTATGTAGCTCAAGGAGACAGAGGTAATGTCTGACCGAATTTAATCATAAATGTAACCGCTCAGATAAGTGCAGTAACATGTCAAATGATATTGGTAAACATAGCCGTAAACATCCAACTATAAATAAAAAAGGTGTAGTGAATATCGATATAGTGTAATCGTCAACAATTAATTTGTGCATAAATAATGCAGACGGAATATCCCCAGCATACTACTGTAGGCACTATTACCTTAAGGGTTATAGTGTACAACGGTACGTATAGTTACCCTTGACTCCTGAGGGACGTGGCAGCGGCAGTCAATCTCATTAGTTAATTAATAATGCTTTTCTATCATGAATGCTTAAGAGTGGTTAAAGAATAAAATATATTATGTTTACTCTTTGCGATTACATCGTGTTGTGTTCTTTTTACGAACATTGTGTCGTGTAACATTGCGATTATTCAGGATTTAGGACAATGTGCGGCGTTGATATATCGCGCTTTTATGAGAGAACATCATAATATAATCTTCAAAAGCAATTTGCTGTGTTTTAAATATACATATTTGTTTTTGAAGTTTTCAATCCACTTCGCAAAGCCATTTTATATCAGAAAAATTTTTGCTCTACAAAGCCTACACAAATTATTCGATTCGATTATTTTTTTAATCGTATAAAATGTACAAAGTATTAAGAAATACAACCCAAACTCAATAAACAATTCTCTGTTTTATTCATTCCGTTGATAATAACAACAGGTCATGTCGACACTTATTTCTTTATATACCAAAAATACCTATACCCAGGAATTACTCCGCTGCCAATATTAAGGTTTACTATACTAAGAGTAATCTCTCCTCTCCCCGAGATGCTTTCACTTCACAGCGCTTCTTTTTTAATGCTAGTTACAGTCGAACTAATTCCTTGTTAGCAAATTATAAAAAAAGTTTAGTGATTGACGTAATTTTGCCGTAAATAATAAAAAGTATACAAACAATAAGGTAGGTGCTTATTCGCGTTTAAAAACAATTTCAATATACATTTTGCACGTACATCCCGCTATTATGTCCTTTGTTCGTCCAAAGGATGAGTGAAGGTGAATATATTAATCTTGTTTTTTATCAATTGTAATTTGCTTACGACGGAACTGACGCTCTTTTTGATATAAAACGTAAACAAAACACTACGTGGAACAATTTGTGTTTTACATTGGTAGAGTCAGATGGATCATTGTCATCACAAAACCCAATGTCACGTGTCTGTACTCCGTAGAAGGAAATAAATTCTTTCGTTTCTAGAAGGTGATTACAGCTGTCCATCCATTGCGCAGTATCTGCACAATAACATTTTCTTCAACACTGAAAGCACGTGTAAGTCGTAAGAAAACTGATTACTCTTTATTCAACCTTAAGATCTCGTGGTTTGACTTGTCCAAACAATTTTTAGCAAATTACTTTATATTGGAATTCGGCTTCTATAAAATTTTACCCTGACTATCTATTATAATTAACCTTTATTCGCGCGATTAAACTTTTAGGCAGATAAGATGAATAAACTTCTTACTTCTAGTCAAGTGGCAATATTTATCTTGTAATACATAAGTTTTATTATTAACATAATAATTTTGTTATCAATACTCTGTTTTCCAACTTAATAATTGGCAATGATAAAGCTCCCAAGCTGTCAGTCATCTGATATCAGATGTCCAAAGTTGGCGCCTTCGAAACTTGAAAATAGTAGTGTATTTATAGAACTGTCTCATTACTATTAATAGGTCTAGATAAATCATTTTACTTAGACGTGACATACCGAGAATAGAAACAAATCTTCATTTGAAGATTCGATCATGTAGCCCTGTAAGGAGCGCAAATCTCAAGTGAACTGTTTGTGTCTTAATATCTAGGATTTCATGCATTATAATAATTTCCATAAAAATTTGCAAATTTATAATAAAACAAATTAAGTACGAATCTGACCTAATCCGATGCGAAGGTTCCGAACCGATGTTGCTAACAACATCGGTTATCTTTGCTCCAATTATGTAGACTGAAATTTGGAACAACTATCGTATTTATAATAATAGAAATAGAAGGCACATGAACAGTTCGATTGGGTACAATCCCAGATGCAACTAGACCATTAATTCCCAAAGTGGTGCAGGTGGACCCTCAGGAGTCCACGGGAGACTCGACGGGACGTTATACTGACATAAAATGCGGGTACACAATCATAAGCGGGGGTCTATGAAAATTAATTTGGTTTACGAACTAAAATGTTGGCTTGACTTCTCCCATCAATATAGGCACAAAATATTTTATGAAGCTCAGCGACTGTTACTTGTCAAAACTTGCATATTCCATAATCAGTAGGTACTACGCGTCTTGTTTTTTTTGCTGCAGGGGTCCACCAGATCCATCAACATTTTGAAAGTGGTCTATGAAACAAAAGAGTTTGGGAACCTCTGAACTAGACTGACAAGGCCAGATTATATTTAGTGCCATCTAATAAACAACGTCTCATTAAGTGCAACTAAGTGATAATAATGACTCTACAAGCTTGCAATTTGACATAATTCGATTTCGCTCTTACACCAATTAATTGGTGCTTTATTACAGTGGATGGTATATCAAGTTGTACACGCTGAATCTTTTAATTATTTACGATGGGATCAGTCAACGTCAATCATCATCATCAGCCCATATACGTCCCACTGCTGGGCACGGGCCTCCTCTACAACTGAGAGAGTTTAGGCCTTAGTTCACCACGCTGGCCTAGTCAACGTCAATGGTTGATTAGTATTTTTTTCTAACAAAATCTACTGTCGTAATAAGAAAATAATTCATTTAAAATTTCCCCATAATTAGGTCTTACTTATAATGATCGAAAAGTAGTATTACATTCCTGGAAATTGGAAGATTGACTATTTTCATTGATTTCGCATGTTATTTGGTAATTTTAATGTAAGGTTTTTATGTAGTTATAACCAATTAACCCTTTAATGTAGGCAAGGTAAAATAATAGGAATTTATAAAAAAATATTAAATGTTGCATTTGTGCCTGGCTAAACCTGCAAGAAATACTTGACATAAGATTATTTTATGGAATATAACATGATGAAAAATAGTATTTGCGTCGTTTTGTGAATCTTGTAATACGCAATAAACTCGTGCTAAAACCGTAGTACATCGAAACAACACATTGTAGCAGAACACTTTATTCTCACAAGTTTAATAAATTTCCTTTTACAACTCGTCTTACGCAACATAAACTTCTACGGGGAATAGTCCCTTGCGGACGCAAAGCGGCGTACAAGTAGTGATTTGTTCCCATAATATTTTTAGTATCTCGCTTGAAAGATGTTAAAAGAAAGAGCCAGATAAAGTTATGTTACCGGTTACAGACATTGTACGTGCTTCTGCTGCAGCTAGACAAAGGTATTTACAATGTTATGTCTGGATTCTTACCTGAGCCAAGTTCACAATCATTAAATTAGTGATGTTTATACCATGCCGCATTGTTCTCGTCTTATTTTAATACAGATTTCATGTTTTGCCGCTTTAAACCGTTGTAACATTTGTAATTGTAACAAGAACTTGCAACCAGTTGAGTACTTTGCAACGATTCGCAATCGTGGGTAGTAGAGAAGCCAATAAAATATGCATCAGTCACATGTCTGTCAACGCGTCTGTCCCTACTTGTGACAATTGAACTCGAAGTTAAGAACTACACATGCTGCTACAATAATAGTTTATCACCACGGCCAGACATCATTACTTTATTCACTGGTTTAATGCGCTCAGAAACTTTTTAAAGTTTACTCCCATCATTGAGATCGGAAAAAGCATGCAGCAAAATGAGTCTCTCGCTAAAACTTAACACAAAACCTGCATTGTATGTTGGCAAAAATAAAAAATAAAAATTTGAAAGATATCGCATCTTTCAAATTCAAATTAAATTAATCCAGACTTTATTTTTTGTATTTATTTCTAATACGTATCTAAATATTACAAGGTGATAATGTTACTATACTTATATCAATTTTCATCATCATCAGCCCATATACGTCCCTCTACAACCTCTACAACTGAGAGGGTTTAGGCCTTAGTCCACCACGCTGGCCTTAAATTCCTAAGAACTTTTAGGTGTGCAGGTTTTATCACGATGTTTTCCTTCACCGTTAAAGCGAGTGAAATATAATTCATTGTGAATACACACATAACTTCGAAAAGTCAGAGGTATGTGCCTGGGGTTTGAACCTGCGACCGTATCAATTTTATAAATTAAATATTAAATTATTACGCAATTACTGTTGACCTTGCGCTAATATCTATATAAATATTTATTTTAAGTAGAAGCAACATCAACCACTTAAAAATGGGGCTTTTATAATATTTTATGCATGTTTGTACTTTTTGACCACAAATGATCGTAAATTCCAATTTTTAATGTGACGCTGGAGTAATTGGCGCTTGCGTCTTGACTTGCATTAGGGCTCAAACGGGACTTGTTCAAGAGGAGCGTTAGTGGAATATGTTATAAATAGATTGGCTTGAGTAGTGGGCCGCGAGTAGTGGACTACGCCACGACCCGGTTACACTAATCCCTGCAACTAACGGCCCTGATATCCTGCGTTTAAACTTTAAATTGGGCTCCATCACTGCAAGTGTGTATTACAATAGGGTTCCTCATTGTACATTATCTATTTCTTTCCTTTATTAATACCAAAAAATGTATACAAGATGTCTTTCACGTATGTAGAATGTGATGATTTTAATTGCATTTATTGTAAGCGAGAAAGCATTATGACTAACAATATTATGGGTTAGTGGGGTCAAACGTAATTATAGGTTGCCAAGCGGATTAAGTAATTTGCATTCTTATAGACCCCATATTGCTTTATCAGTGTCTAGTGTACCCACCTACTGTTATACTATTCTAAGTAGGGTATGTTACTTTTTACTTAACGACAAATGTATTTTTTATTATACATCCATTAATCATCAGCATCCGCAAGATGTTTATGGCTGCACATAGCTCTCCACCAAAAGTTTCTAATAAGATCTATTAAAAGCATCTTACAATTTACATCCAACAATTTTACGTGACACAAACAATATATTATATTTAGCCTTAAATTTTGCTTTAAATTTTACCTTGCACATTACCTATTAGTAATACATAATTTATTTTATGAAGTGCTTAAATTTTGCTGTAAGTTTTACCTCGCATACATTGTACTCAATAATTTACTTAATAAAGTGTTGATTAAAAGTGTCATATTAAAACGGTCCTCGTTGATCGTATACGAACTTGCGGACTTGGCAAATGGCTTTTGGTTGGCTTACTTACTGAGTACCTGGACTACTTACCTTATGGATTTCTTAAAAAACGTCAAACACAATTGCAACGCCAACTAAATATAACAGCTTATAATTAAATTACCAGAAATATTACATAGTCTAGTTCACGTCGGTAAGTTTCACCTTTACCCAGATGAATAAATACCATTGGCGTTATGCTCACGAAGATGTTAAATCATTACGCTAGAGTTCGATAGTTTATCGTTGCCTATAATTCTACTCGATATCGCTAGATAATATCTATTTTAAACGCTTAAGAATGTACTCGATTGATTTAAAAACTACAAATAAATATTGAAATGTATGCATTGCGTTGGATTTTTCGAGTGTCTACTACTTAATTCCTTGAACCATAGAATTTTTGAGATAAAAGAAAAATGATCTTAATTGCATTAATTAATGCACGGATAATTGAATCCTCATATCACTATAATAATAGGTACAAGTATTTTACTAATCTTAGTGCTGTAAGGGTCAGTAAAGCATATACAAATGTAAACAAATTCAAGAAAACGCTGTTGTGTAGCTAAATAGATGTAATCTCGCGGTGTATCATTTTGACCTTATTGGAATCAGTAATTTTCCATATACTTTCTGCTTAGAGCGCACCAGTCTCTCGTAAAGCAATTACACTCTAGTGTATTCATTCAATAACGTAATCCGTATTTATTTTTTTATTACTTTGGTTACAGCATTTAAACATTTTATCATTATTGGACTGTGGATGGTAAGATAATAATAATATTAAATATAATAAGATAATAATTAACAAGATATCGCGATCATTTGTTATTTTGTTACGCCAACATGCTTCTAAGTTAAATATCATTTAATTTATTACTAATGAGGATGTTAATTAGTTTAAATTGCCTTTATGTCAATTATTTTGAAATAATGAAAGTGAAGTTATTATAAATAAATAAAATATTTATGTAAATAACAATTAATAGGACTTTTTCTAGGGTTTGAACTTGTACCGTAAGTAGTAAACGTCATGACTACGTTCTGTTCAACACTTGGTCAAATGACAAAATAAAATTTACAGAAATTAGCAATGATTCGATTTGAGAGTAGAGTAAGTGTTTTGGAAGTTCATTATTTTTCATTAGGTACGAATCTAATTTTTATTTTCGAGGGCCGGAAATTCCTAAACCATCTAAAGCACTGGTCCCTACTATGTCGACTGATAATAATTTGTCGGTAGAGAAACTTATTTTTATTTATCGATTTCAACTTAGATAGAAGTATTTTTCGTCGATGGGACAAGGGTTTTCATTTATATGCAATTTTTCAGTTGAAATTATTATAATAAGGAACTATATTTACTTCAGGTAAATTTCTTGGTCACAATTGGATTATAAGAATCGTGGTTGTACACAGGCTTCCAAAGTTTTGGCCCGTGAGTAAAATCCTACGCTTTTCCCGTATAGCCCAAGCCGTCTCTACAATGTATATCGTACTTTAAGTCGAAGACAGTAAATACCAATTTTATTTAATGTTAAGAATGAATCAGCTACGCCGTAGTTTGATGGATCTAATCCTAGGTTATAAAATGGCAGGATTCATAAAAAATTTACTACTGCCTCACAGAAAACCGACGTGCGGCATACGCATATGTATGGTATATCCGTATCTGTTCAAATAAGGGTCGCCTTACTTAAGATGTGAAATATACATAAGTGATAAAGTAAATATCTGATAAGAGGTTGGAGTAATTACATTTAATGGAGTGTGATAGCCATCAAAATTACTCACCAGTCGACATTGTCTCATTGCCCTCATTGTACTTACTTACCATCATCAGCCATCAGGTACAAGGCTGTCGTTTTGTCTGCCAGAATAAAAATGTCTTCTAGTATTATATTAATTTAGGATTAAGCATTTTTTGAAAATAATGAAAAATTAACGACTAATAAAGTTAGTAATGTTACGCCAAAACCAATTCACGATAGACTTTATAAATCACTATAATATATTTACTTTAAACGTATTAACGTTTAACAATAATAAAACTTTCTGTACTCACAGTAAACATTCTCGTTTGATTAAAAGTGAAAAATCAACTAGTGTTGGCTTCCTATTTGTAAAAATAAACTACGGAGGAAAGTCGAGCTTACTTTAATCTTCGTTTTCATTTCTCCGCAAACTGTAGTACCTACAAGAAGTTTACCATCTCCATTTACAATTCTTTTCAAGTCTTTATTTTTAATTACCTGTTTGAAGACGGCTTCAGTTTTATGAATTTTAGTTTAGTTTACTCTATTTTTGTTAAAGATATTATTTGCCTATAATTATGAAATAATATTACAGTTTTGATTGCCCATTATTTTTATGGGCTATGGCCGCGACTTCGCCCGCGTATACTTCAGGGTTGGGTGCAAAAATTTAATACATACATACATACATAAACTCACGCCTGTATTCCCCGAAGGGGTAGGCAGAGGTGCATTTCTGCACCCACGTTTCGCCAGGTATGTATCAGTCCCACGTAATAGGGGGCGAGCCTATTGCCGTTTTTCGGGCACATTTCCAGACTCCGTGCTGTTACTGAGAATTTCCTAATGGAAAAACCAAATAACACTTTGCCCGACCCGGGAATCGAACCCAGGACCTCTAGATCGCACGGCACATACTTAAAAATTTAATAAGTGAATTTATAAAGTCTCCCAAGTGCCCAAAATTAAATGGATTTAAAAAAGTAGCCTATGTCCTTTTTTATGGTCCCGTTTTTATCCATACCAAAAATCATCAAAATCGGTCAAATGTTTTAGGCGTGAAAGCATAACATAGTAGTATTACTTTCGCATTTACAATATAATATGATCATCCCATGGGAATCTTACATATTTCCGGGATAAAATATTACTTCATCGGGTCCCATTTATGCCCATGTCAAAATTCGTTCAAATCGGTCAAATGGTTTAGGCGTAAAAGTAAAACTCTGGCAGTTATTTTCCCGGGATAAAACATAGCCTGTGCTACTTCACAGGGTCCCATTTACGTTCTTACCAAAAATCATATAAATCGTTCAAATTGTTTAGGCGTGGAAGCGTAACAGACATACGGAGTTACTGTCACATTTATAATATACACCCATTCCCAAGGGAATGCTCCATTTTCCGGCTTAAAAAGTAAGTCCAATTTTTTCCCCTCCGTATTTTTTTTAATAAAAAGTATCCTATGTTATTTCTAATACCTCCAAGAATATGTGTACAAAGTTTCATGACTATAGGTTGAGTAGTTTCCTTGCGGGGTCGTGGTTTTTGACTCCGGAGGGCAGAGAACCACGACCACCACTCGTAAGTTTAAACTCCACGACTGCTGCACTGTCTTCCAAGCGGAGCTGCTTTCTATATTGCACGCGTGCAGATGGGCCCTCGACCACATGTACCCGGATGTTATCATCTGTACAGACTCTTTGTCTTCATTTATGGCTATCCGGGATCGCAGCAACACCCACCCCCTGGTCTCCCAAATACCTACATAAAGTACTTTGGGAGTATCGGCGGATTGGGGTGCTCGAGATGCCGAAAAACATCTGATAGATGACCGTATGTCAAAAAAGGACATATTTTATTAAAGAACATGTTAAAATTTAGATAAAATTTCTTTGTTTCAATTGCTTACATTTTCTAATATTAGAATCTTCAATAGGAATCCCTTCGGCCGTTCTATCCTACAAATTAGTTATTTTTTAATTGCAAGCATTATAGTGTATCGCTCAAGCATCGGTCAGATACCTACCATTCCACACTTCTCAAGTGGCACAAAGGCAATAATCCTCCATTATTTTTTAATATACAGTTGCTTTTTTGTCTAAGTACAATCGATCGAAATAAATTTTCATTTAAGCCTTTGTCAACTTAAATTGGTTAATTTGGAAGCTCCTGACCATTCAAGTTCCATGTAATAAACATGAATATATAATTTTAATTTTAATATATAATTTTAATTAATTCATAATAAATATCTGCATAATGAGTTGGTTCGACTTTACACTCCAAACAATTATCTTCGTAACAGAAGACACAGGTTATTGGCCGTACCAGAATGTCGATGATGGAAACTAACCCGGACTGTGATCTTTTTGCGGATGCATGGCCGCAAGTAAAGTATAATTGTCTCAAATATTGTGAAAGTGTTCCAATCCAATCCATCCAATCCATCAGCCAATCGAAGTCCACTGCTGGACATAGGCCTCTCCCAATGATTTCCACAGGGACCTGTTGGAAGCAGCCTGCATCCAGCGACGTCCCGCGACCTTCACCAGGTCGTCCGACCATCTTGTCGGAGGACGTCCCACGCTGCGCTTTCCGGTACGTGGCCTCCACTCGAGAACTTTTTGGCCCCATCGGCCATCAGTTCTCCGCGCTATGTGCCCGGCCCATTTGCCACTTCAGCTTGCTAATCCGCTGGGCTATGTCGGTTACTTTAGTTCTCCTACGGATCTCCTCATTTCTGATTCGATCTCGTAGGGAAACCCCGAGCATAGCCCTCTCCATAGCTCGCTGAGTGACTCTGAGCCGTCTAATGAGGCCCATAGTGAGAGGCCACGTCTCAGTGCCGTATGTCATCACTGGTAACACACAACTATCGAAGACTTTCGTCTTCAGGCACTGAGGTATTTTGGACGAGAAGACGTCGCGTAGTTTCCCGAACGCTGCCCAACCGAGTTGGATTCGACGATTGACCTCTCTCTCGAAGTTGGACCTGCCTAACCGGACCACTTGTCCCAAATAGACATAGTCGAGCCCCCAACTGCGATCGGGGTGGGCACAACATGGACATTCGACATGATTTTCGTCTTGTCCATGTTCATTTTAAGACCCACCTGTTGAGAGACTCGATTGAGGTCTTCGAGCATAGTGCTAAGGTCTTCCAGCGATTCTGCCAAGACTACAATATCGTCGGCAAACCGGAGGTGTGTGATATACTCGCCGTTGATGTTGATGCCGAATCCTTTCCACTGCAAGAGCTTGAAGGCGTTTTCCAGCGCGGCAGTGAACAGTTTCGGAGATATGACATCTCCCTGTCTCACGCCTCTCTGTAGTGGAATAGCCTTCGTGCTCTGATCTTGTACTCGGACCGACATGGTGGCGTTGCTGTATATGCTTTTCAACACCTCGATGTACCGACAGTCAATGTGGCACCGCTGGAGAGACTCTAGCACAGCCCAGGTCTCGATCGAATCAAAGGCTTTCTCATAGTCCACAAACGCTAAACAAAGTTAGTTTTATTTACGATTTTATGTTTGTTTTTTGTCTTGTTATTGTACCTTGTATTCGCCTAGTTTTTGAATGCCGTCAGATTGCACGTAGTTTTAATCCTCACGTTAGTTGCGTCTAGAGCGCCGGGTACTTCGCGTTAAGATCGACCTTGTTCATACAAGGTGTCAGCCTGACCGACTTTTACCGCAGCAACTTGAGTTTTAAAAGCTACAATACAACACAATTTGTTTTTTTATTTAATATAAAGGCCTGGGCCTGGTTGTTAAGCAATTATGTATATTTCCTAATACACATTGACCCTGGTTCGAAATCCTTAGTCGCGCAGGGTTATTAGTTTTTTTTTTCATTTGGACATTGGCAGCATCATGAGTCTGGAAATTTAAAAAAAATGCTACATGCTTCCGCCTATTTACCTATAGGTACGAGTGTCTGGTACGAGTTGGTAGAGTGAGTAGAATACCTAAGAAATTTTTGATAAACGTATAAAGATACTGCTACAATAATATCAGGGGTGCGTCTTAAACACGGGTTTTCGACCTTGACTAACTATTCCGGCGTTAGAATCCCACCACGGTATCCCCTGCCTGTCGTAAAAGGCGACTCAAAGGGGCCTTTGGGGTCGCTGGACGCGCTGCGGGGGCAGCGCGTCCTCACTGAAAGTGACGCCGAGAGGGGCGGCCTGTGTCCGTCGCGGGCATCCATCCACAACCAGGGCGCCCGAACCAAGCTAGTGGGGGTGCAACTGCGCCCCCTAAAACTCCGAGACGGCTGGGACAATTACGTCTCGGAGGCGCAACGGGTAGCTGCGGAATTACGGTGGGCGCTTCTCGCCCTCGTACAATGGTCGTCCCATTTGGAGCGGAGATGGCCACCGGGGGGTTTTGGTCGGTATGCCGGTTTAGGGATTTTGTTAGGGACCCAGCCCGGCACTTACATCTGCGCGGACGAGACGTCGCCGCGCGCCGGGCTGGAAGGCCGGTGACCCCGACATACGCTTCCTGCCCCTCTCCCCCAGGGCTGGCGGGAAGTAGAGCCATAACCAGCTTTCCCCTCGACAAAAAAAAAAGATATGCATCTACACTATGGAGGGTAAAGATAACGAAGTATAGTAGAAGATCGAAAAAAGTGTCCAGCGGTCAGGTATAAATAACAGTTCAAATACACAATGGCGCTGGTGTAGGCAAAAGACATGGTATGAATTTAATATTATTGTCGACTAAAGTAGTTACTTATTGAAAATGTCAACTACTTGCGTAGTACAAAATAATGTAGTAAATATTAAAAAAAATATTAAAAATAACCTTAAAGAGTTATTATGAAAAACGCGTGTAGCAAGAGTGATTTTATATCCTGAACTGTGAATAGTACGTTTATTGATTTCCGCTTCCTTTAAAATTTATGATGCTGATGCTAATGTGGCGCCCCCAATTTAATACATTTTGACGGACACTTTTGCATGTAGGTACTAGATGACACTCCTTACCTTTACTCTCCATAATCTACACACACTGCGATAAATCTCAACGTGACTGTCATAAGTTAAGACGTGTCACTCAACATAACCAGTGAATTAATTGATGAATCTTAAAATAACTATTAATTGTCATATTTAGATAGCATTAACATAACAAAAAAAGGTATCAAAGAGACAAAAAAAGATTACAAAATCATTGAAAAGGCCTTGAAGTACAAAATCCTGGTATTTATTTTAAACTAAAAAGGATTTTGAAATTTAAAAAAGTACTCAGTAAATTTTTGATACAATAATATATTTTCGTCTAGGTCGATGTATTTTTGAGTTACATTATTTTTGAAAATAGGTAATAAATGCACATTTTAAAGGCTGGCTAAGCGGGTACACATATACGTAGGTCCACGTTTAGTAAGTGCTAGTATTGTTGCCTTTCATGGCGACGCTCATTCTTCGAACGGGTGGTGCGAAGGTTCTGGCGGGACGTGGATGTCGCGGTCTAGAAGGACGTGGTGGGAGCCTGGAATCGGTGCTGGCGCGAGCTCTGAACTCCTCGGAGCACTCTGATTGTCCAGACGACGATGTGGAATCGCTACGTTCAAAAGTCACTTCGTCCGCCTCATCTAATTCCATTTCAGTCCATCGCCGACCTGAAAATCAGAGAAATGTTATCAGATACAAGTTTGTATGATATATTCTAGTTTAGGCTTAATTCATAGAATGGAACTAAGAACCGATTATGTTGTTTTAAGCATTGGTTGAAATTTTCTTTCGTGATTCTTCAGCTCCATCAATGTACATTGTATATCACGTGATATATTACCACAATAATAGGATAATTTCGCGTTCTGGGAATTGATGCTTTTAAATGAAATTGCTATTTGTGTTTTGCGGTCGATGGCGTGTAAAATATACCTAATAGCGAAGTTATCCTTGTATTTATTTCACAGTTTATTTTTGTTATTAGGCTATTGTAAGTAATTTTTTTTATTAACAGGTTACAGTTAGTGTTTATAATTATGTTGTATACACGCTTTCGTAGTCAATACTGTAACTATTCAGTGATAAATGTAGGACTTATACAAAAAAAAAGTAATCAAAGTTCCTTCTAATAAACCGTGGCAAATGTGAAAACACGCAGTGTATTTTTTTAGACGCCTTAATTATTTAGCGTGGAAGATTTTTAATTGACTTGTTTATATCTTTACATCAAGCGGAATCTTGCTAACTGTGAACCAGAAACATTATTGACATTATTGACATTGGCTAGACACCAGCTTGCGAAACGAGAGGCCGCGGGTTCGATCCCCGCACCGAGACAAATGTTTGTGTGATCCACAAATATTTGTTTCGGGTCTGGGTGTTTGTGAGACCGAAAAGTCTCTCGTAGTTTCTGATATCCACGACACAGGACTCGTATCCTAGTGTGGGGTCAGAACTATGTATGTGACTGTTGGGTGTATTTATTTATTTATTTTATTATTCGAGCTAGATTCCATAGAAAGTAAAAAAGTTATGCATAGTCTGATACTGAAACGCGACACTTTTGCGTGGTACAGCAGATTTTATACCTTATGAGCTAAATCAATATGACAATAATAAGTGTTTTCTACCAATTTAATTAATTATTATAATTAAATGTTTACTAACAAAAAGGTGCGTTGGCGGTAGTGGATTCGGGCGTGGTGTCGGAGGCAGCCCTGGCAAGCGGCCGACCGAGCGCCGTCGAGTGGACTTCACCCTCGCCTCTGCCGCGAGTCCACTTGTTACTTACGCGCCAAAAACGACGCGCGTCGCGGAACACACCCCATACCTGTGTAATAAAATAAGCCATAAACCACAAAATATCTTACATCATTCATTCCTTAAGGCTCCTAGCACACGGCGTATTTTAAACGCACAGTCGACGCGCAGATGACGCGCGTATAAGCGCTTCAAACGAGATTCGGACGCAACCTTGTAACCCTAAGCACACAGGGTAATCATGAAACGCGCGTCTACTGCGCGTAGACGCGTTATAGTCGCTTGTAGCTTTAAGTTTTGATCAGATCAGTAGTACAATGGGGTCGGTTAAGACTACACTGGTTACGCTAGATTCAGCACTTTAGACTACACTAGATTTAATAAAAAAAAAACGCAAAAATAAGCGCATCTATTGGATAGATCCATTTACGAGTTAAAGAAGATTGTGTGTTCATTACAATACAATATTTACAAAGCTGGTAAAACATAAAAGATGGGGAAAAAAATCTAAATGATATTGAATGTTGTATTCTACATTCCAAGAACTTCTTTTCATCCTAAAACCGAAGTTAAATTGTCAAAATACAGTAATGAGATCATGTATATCAGCAGAAGGACGTTTACTCATCAAATCCTCCACCCCTTCGTACGCACTTCAAACGAGTAGCGAGTGTGCCTCACACGCGCGTTTGTATCGCGTTTTAGGCGTGTTTGAATCTATACAAACGAAAAAATCGGCATCTGCAGCGCAGACGACGCGCGTTCCTGAAACACGCGTCGTCTCCGTATTTTAAATGGGCCGTGTGCGAGGGGCCTAAGGTAACAAACGATAACAAGGTTAAACCTATATTTAAGTCCATAATCTTTTCATATTATCCTTAAGACTATTTATAGATAAGATCAGTGTACCCTGTAAAATAACTTATCAGAACGGCATGCTTGTCTGTGAGAGAAGTAGTCGTTTTTCGATACTTGACACTAAGTATTGTAAAGGGATAGGGTCTCATCAGGTTTTGTCCTTTTTACATGCCTAAATAAGAAAAAAAAGAAGTTGCGTTGTGAAATAACACTTTTTGTATAGGCGAAACAACGTCTTTGGTACCTTAGTGTTTCTATTAAAAGGGGTATAAGGAAAGTGATTACAAAACGCGATACGTATGTTCTACGTATAATATACGTATATACTTTACTTAGTTCTGGCAATCTCACTCACCAAACGGAACCTACGGCGCTTTGCGTTTCGTGAGACAGTACAGCTTCCGTCTTGCCGGCCTGTTTGTGCCGCAATATTATATCTTCAAAATACTCTATTGTATAGGTAATATGAATCGTAAGTTTCATCATCATCATCATCAGTCGAAAGACTGTTGGACATAAGCCTTCCAAAGCGCTCTGTCGGAAGCGGCCTGCATCCAGCGGCTTCCCGCAATTTTTATTATATCGTCAGTCCACCTTGTGGGTCGACGTCATAGACACAAGTCACATAGTATTAGTATTAGCTTTAGGCTACAGTTTATTTAATGATATGTCTTTAGCAAAACGAAAACCCAAAAAATAAAATGTTATGCGATATTTGGCACCACTGCACGCGCATCATCCATTGACCGCATTTAACCTTGCTTAACCACGGAGATTGCTTGGTCTATTGACTATCTTACAATATATTGTGGTGTATAAATAACCTGTCTTTTTCATAAAAAAATATAACACATTGGGGTAAAAAAGAACTGAGTAAGCGCGGTTCCAATTTTCTTTAATAACACTTTATGTTTCGATATAAAATAGAACTTCTAGCTTAACAAAATTATGTAGTAAGTACGTTACTCACCTGATCAATACTTTCCCGTACAGAAATTTCATGAAAGCACACGCAGCCAATTTCTTTGCTTCGTCGTTGTCCTTCCTCAGTTGTTATCATTCGGTCTCCAATTTGGTCTATTTTGTTGCCTACCAACACCACTGGCGTCTCGAGCACGCAATCCTGGAATTACATTTTTTCTTTATAAACTTCGCCAATAACAATGTTATTCGGAAGACGAAAATGTCATGTTTCCTCAAGCAAAGTTTCGTATGAATTTATCTATTCAGCTGTGAAATACGATTAGATAGAATTTCCAATAATATGTACACACATTCCGCGAACGAGTTATTGGGTTTGTTCCTTTGTTCCAATTTGTTTTGATATTTCATTTTGTTTGCGTAAATAAGGCAGTAACCTTTGTCTTAACGCAACATGTGTATATTAAATATCATATATGAGGACAACCGCAAAAATTGTAGGGATTAAATATTGTTTACAAGTAGCTGAATTGTGTATTTCCCATATTAATTTTGCTATATACATACATTAGGAAATTGGGGAGAAAAAGAAGAAAATAAATTCGCGTGATAAATTCCTGCAGTTTATATTGGCGCTGGCGATCGATTGGCTATAGGTTTGATTTTCGCATCAAAAAAGGTTTTGGATACTAATGATATATTATTCTATTACACCTAGTTATAAGGTGTAATAGAATCAAAACACTGTAGAAACATATTACTGCTTTCTTTTACAGGTCGTTGTCTTCTATAAACGTGAGAGTTAATCTAACCTCAAAGTTGTACAAAATTGTACCTATTATTTAATCCATCATTGGTTTCATTTTATACGACTGAATAAATACCTATCCAATGTTTTGCTGATTATGTTAATATAACATGGGCACGTTACTTACAATTAAGTCAAGACTTATTGTATAATAAGGAACAAACCACCGTATAATATTAAAATGACTTACCCTCATAGATGACGTAAGTCGACGTCGCCTTTTGTTATAGTTGATGAGAAATTTGAGACGGTGACACTCGTCGAAGGAGCACTTGTCTGTGACTGAATACATTAAAATAAATGCTTCTGCCCATCTAATGTTGCTCTCTAAATTCGCATATTCGCCTTCCTACGCAAAACATGAAACAAAGACAAAATGAAACACAATATTGCGTTAATAGAGCTACTCTGACAAGTAATTAACTCACATGAGAATCTCCCGCAGAATCCAGTATTTCGAAGTACACCATCTCGTTATCTATTATGGTTTGAAAAGCGTATATCTTTTCTAAATTGGGGTCGTATTCGCCGATAAAACGCCGGGTTATAAATCTCACGACCAATGCTGCGTCGAAATAAATAAATGTTCAGTAGTATTAAGATCCTTTACGAGATAATAATTTCCATGAATTTATTACGTCATTAAATAATGGTATACCTGATTTTCCAACCCCAGACTGACCCAATACCATGACCTTAAATGGCTTTGATTTTGGGTACAACACGAATTTGGCAAGAGAATTTTTAGGTGATGTGGCAGTGTTTACAGCCATGACAGATGCCATTCTTCGTCGATGTCACTATAAAGGGTACTTTCATTACCACATTTGGTAATCAGACCTGGAAATATGTTTACTTAGAATAAAACTGATTTTTAACAAAACGCGGAACACCAATTGGTATAATTTATGTTCGTGTTAATGTAAGGAACGTTTACTGGCAGTTAAAATTTGCAAATCTTTAATAATGTGTGGTGTGAGTGGTTTAATTTACCGGCCTTTATAGAGTCTGCGTGTTAACTGCCTCGTAAACACAGCCTCTATTCGATTTCCATTTCCGGGTGTGCCACTACGGTATTAATTCCATTTTAGTACATGTGAAAGACAAGTTCCAAATAGTTGATCGATAAAGCAAACACGGCTCTCAAACTTTCAGCTCCTCGAGAGCCTTTCCGATAAACTAAGATGATATAACGACGTTCTTGTAGGTAAAGTTGGAGACAGAAGTTGTTGATATTGTGTATAATTCGTGCTGTGTTACCTATATAGTCGGTATGCTCGATTACCTACTACTCTATTTATGTATGGCTAAATATAAACACACAATTCATATTTTAGTGAACCACGACTCTGAACGTTTGGCACGATTGTGGAAAATACTTTATTGAATGAATTGGTTTACAAAATTATCCGTGGAATTTTATTTCGCAGCACTAAATTATCGTATAAATTTATAAAAAACGATTTTTCTTTCTACAAAATATAATCTAGATCAATGCTAAACTATCAAATATTCCCCGTTGATTTCCGTTGAATTACTTACCCGTTGATTGTTAATTTCAACTCGCTTGACTAACTTAACCCTATTATTATTATTAGGGACGTATGTTTTTCTGAAAATACGAAAGCAGTGCTCAACTGTCGGAACTAAAAAATGTTTGGTAAGTGAATTACTGAAGAACACTGCTAAGAATGAAGACAGCTAATTGTTTTTTAATTTCAAGGGCTTAGTGTTGTAGCAAAACGCTTGCCCTGCTATCTATATTATATTGTAGGCGTGCGGTCGAGAGTTTCGGCGGTCGCAGGTTCAAACCCCAGGCACACACCTCTGACTTTTCGAAGTTATGTGTGTACCTATTCACAATGAATTATCACTTGCTTTAACGGTGAAGGAAAACATCGTGATAAAACCTGCACACCTAAAAGTTCTTAGGAATTTCTTAGGTGTGTAGTCCGCCTACCCGCACTAGGCGAGCGTGGTGGACTAAGGCCTAAACCCTCTCAGTTGTAGAGAAGGCCCGTGTCCAGCAGTGGGACGTGTTTGGGCTGATGATGATGATGATGATGATGAAATCACTTTTATAATATCAATGTAATTTGTAAACGAAATTTCATAACGTACAAAAAACAATTATGTAAATATTTAATTTGTTTCTCTTCTTTTTTTTTCTATCTTTCGTATTTAATTCTTTCCTGTGTTTTATGAATTGCATATGAAATAATGTTATACTGAAGATGGTATTTGTGGTGTTATGTACTAAAAAAATATTATGTAAACTTACAAAATTTCTAATACATTTGTCTACAGATAAAACTTAACATTATAGGTACATAATATATTGTCTTGATTTCTTATGAAAAGCTTTTGGTGCTATGGTTTTCTTGATAAAACACTCAAGACTATGTTAAAAGATGTCCCATAGGTTTAGTAGTAAAGTAATAGTGTGTGCTAAATAGTATTTACTGTTTTAACTGTAAGGGAAGATAATAACACTTTTTACTAGCAACGCGGATATGCATTAAATTTAAGTAGAATTCCATTTATTATCTCAAATTTAAAATCTCATGACGATATTTTTATTACTGAATCATAACTACATACATATATATATATATATACACAAATATATAGGAAATCAATCACACCAAGACATTATACTGACTAATAGATATTATTCTATTTTTTATTCGTACAGAGTACCTACTCGTGTCTAACAATTATTAAATGTAACGTGGTGCAACATTCTGTATCTAAAGGCTTATTTTTGTTTTTTGCTGAATATGTAGTACTAGTTTTGGAATAATAGAATGGTAATGCCTCGTGGTCTCGCGGTACAAGTATGCGCCGTGCGATCTAGAGGTCCTGGGTTCGATTCCCGGGTCGGGCAAAGTGTTATTGGGTTTTTCTATTAGGAAATTCTCGGTAACAGCACGGAGTCTGGAAATGTGCCCGAAAAACGGCAATAGGCTCGCCCCCTATTACGTGGGACTGATACATACTTGGCGAAATGTGGGTGCAGAAATGCACCTCTGCCTACCCCTTCGGGGAATACAGGCGTGAGTTTATGTATGTATGTAGAATGGTAATCTAACTTCCCGATGTCATAATAATTTATAACCTAGTTTTTAACATGGATAGAAAGTACTCGTGATATGGCTCACCAAAAGTAAAAAAATATTTAAACTTATAAAGAACATTACATTGAATATTTACTAAGGCATTGTTTAAAAATATATTGATTGTTTCACAAAAAATACACTTATACAATATAAAAGTGGCCATCGCTATAATAGACAAAACATTGTATTATTTATTGTTAATATGTATCGGGCACTAAACCCTATCCTTACGAGAGCGAACCTTTAATCTCTCATTTCAGGGATGGCTAAAAGGATTATGTCAGAGTTTCTTGCATTTCAGCTAGTTGGAAATGGAAATTTCTTTGTTCCGCCTTCATATCTTTTTTCTGATTTACTTCGTTGCGGGATCATGATAAATTAGGTTTCCATAGATTTGCTGAACTTCAGTACTCGGGGCCAATATTGTGCGTGCTGCAGTTGCTCCAAGAGCACAAGTGTAAAAGTGGCGGGTATATGTGTATGATCGAACGGGAACTCTACACTTTATTTATTTATGCTTTTTATACATAATAACGTATAAAGGCGGACTTAATGCCTAAGGCATTATCTACCAGTCAACCTTAAGGTGGTGCAGAGATACATGATAGGTGCATAAATATTGATGATACAGAAAATAAACTCATGTATATAAATATATAAACAATAAACATAAATAGCTTATTTGAAAAACCTACTTATATAAATATATAATATACATAAATATAAAACTACATATACATTAGGGTGGTCCTTATTTGTACACAAATATATATTTTTTGAAATGTTGTTGGGGCACCCTCGCAAAGTGATATATAGGGTTAGAAAGAAACATGATAATTTTTTTAACATTTATTATTAATGTTTAGGGGTCGCGACGGGACTTTTAAAACGGTAAAGTAAAAAAAAAGAACGTTTTTTATTAATTACCACATTTATTCATATCAGTAGAAACAAAAAGAAATTAAAAGTAAATTTATTTAAATAGTCAAATTTAAACAGACGCCAATTCAAAAATTACTTAATAAGGGTTGATTTTTTAGAGTCGAGATATTTTTTTTTTAATTCTTTAACAATCAAAAGTAGATATTGCTTTAGCTCTTCATTAATTGTTATCAACTTATTAAATTCTTCCGTTAATGCAACACGGCGTTCTGCAATATCATTAACTACTCTCATTGGCCGCACTATGTCCCTTCCAGCTTTATACTCCTCATCGGCTGGCCAGTCAGCAACATCTTTTTTTTAAAAAATGGTCATATTCCAAAAAAATACAAATTATACAAGCTCCTCTAACAAGTACCACACATGTCCCATATTTTTTTTAAAGCAACTTTGGATAGTGCTGGATTTATAATATCGAATGTGATCAGGTATTTTAATAGCTGTAAGTCATTTCTGGGCTCTGTCGAAGCAACAGAAGCTTGACACCAGTATTTAACGTAAATCATGACTGAAAAAACGCAAACATGTTTAATTCATTTTTCTTATTTTTTGGTCATTTTGAACTGGTATCTAAATAAGAATATTTTCAAGCAATACATAGCTTTTGCCATCCAGCGAGCCCTATGCAGTCTTGTTGGCATTCTAAATAATGTTAGTTTTTCAGGAACTCCTCCTAGGTAAATAATGGTGAGGTTTAGTAGCTCTTTATAATCATCTCGAGGCTGATACTGATTAAGTTGATGTTGAGCGAAGGAAATCATATCCTGAGTTACATTTTGAACTAATTTGAGCGAATGAAGATCAGATGTTACTGTTTTGTAGTCGGTCTGGTCAATTTTGCTGGAGAAGTTCTTAAATCTTTTGAAAAAAAAATTCAGGCCCACTTGAAGGACCTAGTCCTGTGCTCACGACAGCTTCTAACATTATCTCTAGTATATGATGGCGACATGCAAGCCAAAGCATATCTTTCTCTATTTTTTGCTCCAGTAGTATGCATGCTCCATTTCTTAGTCCCGAGTAAGAGTAAAGTCCATTTGCACTCTTTGAAGTATTGTTCCACTGTAGCAATCACATGTTTTTTCAACCTGGTCGGTACTCCAGCCTTTTCCCATATTGCCAAGACGTCGCAAGCAGTGAAAGTAGCAGAATCACGAGTACATTTATTGTTTTCGCTTTTGTAGTAAAAAAAATAGCTTCAACACTTCTTTGATTGATAGCAACTTCGTTGCACTCAAATTAGGCGTCATTTGACTAACTAAAAAAATGTTTGTTTTATTTCTTGTGGAAACAGATCCACTCTCTCCACTTTTTGACGACATAATAACACAATAAGCGACGAAAAAAAAACTACAAATTAGCCCAAACGGTACTAATTTGTGCGAGTTGCGGGGCGTGCCATTGTGAATGTCAGGCAAGAGGGGGGTGAGGGGAGAAAACTTCAGAACAATTAGTGCTCTTTAACGTGTCATATTAACAAACAAAACTCATACACTGTTGTAAATTCCTTCATGAATTTTTTTCTTAATCGTTTGTATTATTTAGAGCTTTTTTTTAATTTTAAAATGTCGGTCGCGACCCCTAAACTTAATTTAAAAAATCAAATAAAAAATCTGTATTCATATTAAAGCATAAAGAACATAATTAGAGGGTGCCCCGTTGATATTTTTCACTTTGAAAAATAAGGACCACCCTAATATACATACATATATACATACTAAGATGCTTCTGACAATAGATTCAAAAAAAGTTGCCGAACCCTTACTTCAAAGGTAAAGCGGTTTGTCAACGTCCTGATTTCTAGAGGGAGTGCGTTCCATAGAAGGATACATTGAATGAAGAAAGAAGTATGTAGAAAGTCTGAGCTATGAGAAGGACATGAAAGGAGAAGATTGTTAGACGAGCGAAGATTCCTGTCGTGGTTACTACCTAAATATTGAAAGTGAGAAGTCAGATAAGAGGGCGGAGTAGAAGATTTAATAATCGAGAAAAAAGTAATGAGTGCGCGTAGAGATTGGCGCTGTCGGATAGGTTACCATTTTAGTTGAGAGCGGAAAAAGGAAACGTGATCATATTTGCGAAGGTTAAAAATGAATGAATGACGGTCATATTTATTGAGATATTTTGCATTCAGATTGAAATAACACATATCACCATAGTCATTAACTGGAAATATTAAGGCTTGCACGAGCATCGCTTTGGTCCTGGAGGGAAGGAAGTTTTTCAAGCGATAGAGGGCACGAAGACTAGGTACCTGTGACTTTCTGCGATACCGAGTTAACTTGAGCTCGCCAACTAAAAGTTGAGTCTATGTGATAGGTACCCTAGGTTTTTAACACTAGCGCACCAAGGAATATCTGAGCTATCAAAAACTACAGGTGGAATAGTCCTAAAGTCCAGTCTACTCATCAACCTAGGGCTCCCTATAACTATGGCCTGACACTTGTCAGGATTAACTGCTTGACAAAAGTTATCTGACCAAGTCTTTATGCGAGCCAGGTCATGGTTAACCTTATCTATCGCAGAGGTCACAGAGTCAACACTAGACTGAGATCATTAGGTGGGAAAGGGTAGCTAATATGATGTCGTGACTGACGGTATTGAAAGCATTGGAGAAATCAACCAAAGCCAAGACTGTGACTTCGGTCTTCTCTATACCAGCCCTAATATCGCCAGTCACTTTGAGGAGGGCGGATATAGTGCTGTGCCCAGGCCTGAATCCAGACTGTAAGGGACTCAAGAGTTTGTGGTTATGTACAAACATAGACAGCTGTTTGTGTACACAGGCCTCAAGCACCTTTGTGAAGAAGGGAAGTATGGATATAGGACGGAATTGATTCGGGGTTGAGGGGTTAGGGACTTTGGGAAGGGGTGTTACAATATGTGCTTTTATCCATCATGAAGGGAACATGCCAGATTCGAGGGAAGTGTTGATAATATGGGATATAACAGGTAGAAGAAGGTCAAATAGGGGAACTATCTTGCGGTGACTGATCTTATCACAGCCCGTGGCATTGGACTTGATAGCTAGGATAACCTTTTCATTCTCACCTGAGACAACTGGAGAAAAATGAAATGGGTATTAACCAAATATTAATTTGGTCGCCTAAGTCTAGCGAGAAAATCCAGGGTGCAGATCTTGGTTTGGTGAGCAAGAGGAGTGGTCCTTGAAAAATGATCATTATTGGACAAAAACCAATATTGGAAACCTGTTGGAAATTCCAAATGCTTTTCTCTGACAATACCCAGCGTCCCAAGGAACTTCCTGATATTAGCATGAGAAGAAGCTGAGATATTATTGAGAATATGGCGGCGTTTTGCGTTACGTACCATCTTGTTACACCGATTACGCGCAGTTTTGAAAAGACACCAGTTAACTTCTGTCCTTTCCGTCTTAAATTTGGTGAAGGCACTTTATGCCGGCATAGATATAATTTTTTCCCTTTAATATACCAGTAACTTCAATAAGTTCCGAGTAAATTCAGTATACGAGTAACCCAACTAATATACGAGTGTAGGTACTTAAAGTTGAAGAGTTTGTTTGGTTGAACGCTCTAATCTGAGGAACGACTGATCGGATTGAAAAATTGATTTTGTGTCAAATAGTCCATTTATCCAAGAAGGCTGTAGATTGTATACAAATAATCATACTGCGACCAATCGGAGCGGAACAACAACGGCAAATGTTGCAAATAAAATTTCTTTTATAATCTAATGTTTCACATTCGGAGCTTTTCACATCAGCTGGTAAAGATACATCAGTTTACCCCGAATAATCAGTAATGCATGCAATTTTCCGTACATTTTTAATTTAGCCAAGCGGTAATTAACAACGAGAGTAATATTAGAGTAATATCGAAAAGATACTGATGAGTGCTTAACGGAACGATCTCTATAACCGTTTCGGGCAGTCCGATGCCCCTTCAAATAAACCATAACATGTAATTAATGCAGAGGGCTTAAAGCTACTTGAACTGTATTTGAGATAACATTACTTTTTTCTGTTTTCCGATATTTTACACAAATATATGTCCGTATATTGGTATTAAGTCATATTATATATCTAGTTATATTATGACAGTTGCTACCTAAAGTTATACCTTGTACCAGTGGCGGTACTTCCATAGAAGCCGAAAAGCCCAGTTTGCTTTACAAAATTCCGAATATTTGTAATCTTCAAGCTTTAAATCTTTATTTAACAAAATCAATTTGATATATAAATAAGAATATCCTGACCCCACAATAAACAATTATAAACATAGACATTACATAATTAACTTGTAACGCTTTTGGGATTCTATGGAAGTACCGCCACTGCCTTGTACCTAAAATTAAAATAATCGAAAAGCTTACAACATATTTGATTAAAGATACATACCTACATATATGTAATCTTTTAATTGTAACGGCAGTGTGCAACCTATATACTTTATAACCTTTTCTTCTTTCTTTAACGGAAAGACTTGCAATCGCGAACAATAACCACCCACATAGACTTCCATACCTAACGACTATCTAGACTTGTCTCTTCAGCAGAGTATTTATAACATTAATCAATACTAGACCAACGCATCACATACTTATAAATGTAGCATATTTTTCTGAAAAAATAACAGCAGGAGTTTCTGCATGATAATATTTTTTCGTATTTTTATAATCATTGTACTAGAACCGACATTTTGCAAATATTGGGATTAAATTAAATGGCCATTTATGTCTGACTTAGGTATAACTACTGGATTCACAATGGTAGGAAAAGAGAAACACGAATGAAAATAATACTTACTTAAACGTAAGTATAATGTTAAATTAACCATAACTTTACTTGTACGAATGTCATAAAAATATGTGTTACGCATTTCCACATGCACTGGTCATGTGGCAAACAGTAATAACATCAAACATATTAAAGATCAAAATGCTATTTTTGTCGGCCACGATAAGATCTTAAAAATGTTCAATAGCTACACGATCAGGCATTTTATATTTTTCGCAACAGGATCTTTGTTAGTAAGAACTAACACTTTTATTGACTATCTAATATATAATATAGGTATAAACGGAAATGTGGATATGGGTAACGTAAAAGTATGATATTATATTTTTACTAAAAAGCTATAAAGACATTCAAAAAAGTAAAAAAATAATATCATATGGACTTTAACTGTACTCCATATAAACAGCAAAAATCGACAAAAATACTTACAATTGAATACATGTCTTTTAATACACCACTTGAACGGATAAAATCAAATAATGCGTGTAGAAATAGTTCGGTATTTACGTCTCGCACTATATAATTCCGTTTAGATTTTTATTACAACGATGTGTTGAAAGGAAGCATGTTCGCGTAATGTAATTTTCACATTAAAAAGCTCGTAAGTAGAGCAGCAGAGTGGCGGGCGGCTGCGTTCGTACGCGAGCAAAACACGAGTGACTAGCTTCCTCCTCCCTTTCTTCAGCAGAGAGGGCTCAATGGGTAGCGGGTACTACAACTCCAGTCAACACATATGTGTATTAACATAATGAACGTGGGCGAAATTTGTGTGCGTTCGACATGTTCAATTCAATCATTGCCGAGAGTATATATAAAGTTTATTTAGTTTTCGTTGCGAGCTTACCATTTTCATGTACTCTGAGATGAAAAGGAAAGCTTTAAATTTGTTATCTATTTTATTCTCGAAATATATCTAAATTTCACAAATACATTACATAATCTATGTTTCATGTAAGAAAATAACGGTTTAGGGCAAATATAGGTTGTATCCTCAAATACTTGACTAGCTTATTTTTTTAGCTTAGCTTATCTATTAACATTTATCTTATCAAGAAGACTACTTATCATTATTGTGCCCTTATCCATGTACGATATTAAATTAGGACATATATTTAACCACATACATATACATATATTTTTGTCGGAGTATTCATGTGTATTTAATGTAAATAAATGATACTTTAACATAAACAAAACATTTGATGGGACTTATTTTTTCAGAATTTCAAAGTTCTGAGCAAGCGTTTTATTAGAAAAGTGTATGATACAAATATTTACGTAGATACATAACCATCTCTACATTCTGAAGTTAAAAGATAATGTAATCAGGTAGATGATTATTTTTAAGGGACGATAAGCTAAAAATAAAATGCATTACGAGTATTGATAAAAAAAATAACTTCCAACTGTCACTACATTTATGTTGTCACTACATTATACAGGAATTTTTTTCAATATGACGTGTTATACGTATGTTCTCAATTTAATTCTGTAGGATAAAATGTCATTGCAGATATGACCCCAGCAGTAAACTGAAACAACGTAGAAAATACACACACAAACCTACACGCTATTCAGAGCGACTCTCCATTCAAATTTTAAGTACTTTGTACATACCCTCTCAAATCGTAAAAACATTACGAACTTTATGCTTTCAACAATAGCGCTACTATAATGTACAAAAATGCTGTTGCAGCCCTGGAAATTTCTTTTGTTTCACTTCCACAAGATGAAAAGACAAGTTATTTTTACTGAGTAACTATCGATCCTCTCAGTTCTAACCGAAGTGCTATAGCTTCAGATTGCAGCTAATAGTCACACTTACAATACATATAAGTTATTCCTTATTGGATAAACACAATAAAATTGCGGATAATTATTACGTCATCATAGTCGGGTAAAAACTCTACAGTATGTTTTGAAATTGGATTTGGATCGTGGCTTGCATAGCAATAAATATTTTGAGCAAGTAGCAACTGACAACACAACTATCATATGCAGAGAAAAGTAAGTGGGTACATAGTGACAGGGAAGCTTTTACTAATAAAAGTGTTTATAAACATTTTTCACGCTTGTGTTGGTACCGAAAGGACAAAAATGGCTATTCCGTTGTCGGATACGTAGCTTGCCCTATGTTGATAATTATCAGTTGATAATGATTAATTATAATTAATCATATGCCGTGCTTGGCTGCGTCTGTCTTTATCCTAGCTTAGTATTGGCGCTAAAATATCACTTATCGGAACATTGTCGCCTAGAACCAACAAAAAACAAGGGCCTCGTCTAAAGACTTCAAAGGTGTGCATCCATTGATACATAGGAAAGCTTAAAGCTAGAACAGTACGAGGCCGCATGCTTTTCTTTTTGGGTTTTTCTGCTAGAAAATTATCAGTAGCAACTCGGAGCTCTTGTAATGCGCTCGTAATCGGCCAGATGTTTCCTCTTTTTTTACATTGAACTTAAAATATAGCTGGAGGAACGTGACCAGAAGAAATACATCATCTATTTAAGTCACTTTTGGAGGAAGAGTGTATTCGATATTTTTCGATGAGACTCCGCAAGATTTTAAAATAGAGTTTTATTTTTAGAGGAAAATTGTCTTGTTCTCATAATTATAATTAATGCTTGAGCTGTTTCATTAAAAGTTATTGACACTTAATTTCTAAGAACGGCGCTTGCAACCCTGAAAGGCTTACAACGTTTGATAAATATTGATCAAAGCTTATACCGAGCTCTTTGTTAAGATTATTATAGTAAACTATCTGCTCGGTGTATTATAAAGTTTTATTATTTAATAATAAACCGTGATGGCCGTTAGACGGGCGGTCGAGTATATCTTGGCGGTCGCAGGTTCAAACACAATGAATACTTTGACATACTTTAACGGTGAAGAAAAACATCGTCAAGAAACATGCATACCTGATTTTTTTCTAGGAATTTCTTAGGTGAGTAGTCCGCAAATCCGCAGGCCAACGTGGTGTCTTAAGTCCTAACCCCTCTCAGTTATCGAGGAGGCCTGTGCTCAGCGGTAGGACGTACTTATATATGGACTGATGATAATGATGACGAAGCCTTTTAAAGCACTTGAAAATTTTTCTTGTTAGTAAGAAACATAACAGTCACAACCTACCTAGTGGTTAGAAAACGTAATAATTCGGCCAAGATATAAACTAGCTGTCAATGTCTGCCATGTCTTATTTTAGTCGTCTCGAGGTCTTAGTCTTTCGCAGCTTAAGCTTTTCTTCCGTATAAGAAGACAAAAATAAAATAATTCGTGTTACATCTTTAAAAATCTGAAAAAAATATATAATTTGATTACGGAGTATTTAACTACCTGATTATTTAATTTTCTTTCGATCATTACGTTATAATAGAGGTTATAAAAGATCCGGGAAGTCAAGAAGTGTTATCGAAAATTGCTCCCCTACTACGTGGGACTTAAAAATACAGGTCGCGAAACATAGATGTAGTGCCTCATTCAATTTTTTACTTTTGTAATCTAATCATTCATTGTATTATGACCTATCTTCATAGTATTGTAACAAGAGTTCAGGAAACGTCTGTAGTATTTTTAAATAAATGTTTTAAAGCGTTCTATATCCTATATACATACATACGTATATCAACCCAGTGGTGGAGAAAAACAGCGTTTCAATAGTTGTATGTTCGTAATTTTATTTCAATCCTTTTTTTTAAACCGTGTATAGTGTTTTTATTTAATAGTATCAGTTTTAAAACATCAGTATGTAATACGAATTGCAAAATTTAACATTGCATTAAATGCGGTAGACGTCACTAGACATCATTGTGCGGCGCTCAAATCAAACACTGGAGGACGCTCATCGCCACCTACATTTCTTAATTATGACTTATGTGATGCAATTTTCGTAACGGTGTTAAGTTTCCTTCAATGTAACTGCCATTTTAATAATTCCAAGTTATTTGATCTATAATGTAGATACATTACTTCCATAACCTCAGAACGACCTTGAATTTATAATTACTTGTGACCTGTCGCGGTGGGTGGTCTTGTCAATGCGGATAAAGTGTCCAAACATTTCAAACATATTAGGTAGGTGAGTAGTTAGGTATTATAGTCTATCAATTATGCGTCCTTGTACAAAATACATATATAACAAGATAATAGCTGTCTGGCAATGGGAATGATCCAGGTGTTATTATGTTGCGTTGAAGAGGATAAGATACCAAAAAAGTTTTAGATAAAAATATAATAAAAGAGTTTGTACTTGGAGTATTAATTTGATTGCTGTCGTGTGGACTTCTGTATTGTAGTCCAGTCAAATTACGGCTCAAAATGGGTTGAATAAACACGAAAATATACGTGGTTTGGGGATTATTAAGGATCGATAGGGGAATGTATTCTGAGCTTTAATTCCAATTTAGGTTAGCTCAAGGTCATTGTTTATACGTTATACCTAATTGTTAAAACGCGTTTAATTCGATATCTCGAGAATAGTTAGTATTAGACAAAAAATTGTGGAGACCTTTTCTCTTCTAAATTAAATTTACTAACTTATTCAACTGCCAAGCAATTCATCATTTTATGCACAAGCAGTGATGGCCTCGAGGTTAAGGTGCGCGGTCGAGAATTTCGTCGGTCGCAGGTTCAAACCCCAGGCACACACCTCTGACTTTTCGAAGTTATGTGTGTATTCACAATGAATTATCACTTGCTTTAACGGTGAAGGAAAACATCTTGATAAAACCTGCACACCCAAAAAGTTCTTAGGAATTTCTTAGGTGTGTAGTCCGCCAACCCGCACTAGGCCAGCGTGGTGGACTAAGGCCTAATCCCTCTCAGTTGTAGAGGAGGCCCGTGCCCAGCAGTGGGACGTATATGGGCTGATGATGATGATGATGATTCAACTGCCAAAAATTGTATCTTATTGAAATTTTCGTACTTCCCGATACAATAAGAATGTTAAAAAATTCAGCAACATTTAGCATGCTATATATACCTAAACAACAATTATCGATAATAATAAGTTTTTAATAAATTGTATTTTTTTTAACAAATAATTATTCAACAATTAATAGTCCCTAAGTTCTTTTTTTCTTGAACAAATCGAATGCCTTAATTTTTTCTGAACAATATTAACATTTTGGGCCAGTGCATTTCGTATCCTTAAGCGGTCTAGTCGTATCGCGGCATCATTGCTATTTAAAATAAATTTTGTATAATGTTGAAACTACCTTACAAGTTCTAAAGTTGGTTCTCTTATGATACAAGATCTATTAGTTTTTAAGAATTGATTATGTTTTGTTTCGGACTCTAAATCACTGGTCTAAATGTGTTTTTAGATGAGTTTTAACTCCCACGAAACTGGGTGAATTGAAGAATTGGTGAAGCGAATTCGCTATCATATTTCTAGACTTCGTATTTCTGCACAGAATATCCTAATGGAAAAACTCAATAACACTGCCCCACCCGGGGCTTCTCGATCGCACGTTCAACAGCCATGCGACCAACAAGGTTTCACAATAAGTAGAACTTTTCAAAATTTCATTCAATGAGTAAGTAGGTAGGCGTGAGTAAGAAATCAACGTGATTAGGCAATTGTCGCTAACTTTGAGAAGTTAGCCCAAACCGATAAAGTGTCACGTTTAATAAATAATTTGTGTAATACTTCACATTTAAGAGTAAAATAATTTAGTAATGTGAATAATACGAGGGCAGTCCGATAAGTACTTAGCCTACAAAAGAAAAACGAAAATTTTGGAAAAGTGGCGATTTATTTCTCATCACAGTCTTCTTTCAACTCGATTCACTTGACCCAGCGATGCTCCAACTTCTTTAAGCTGTCTGAAAAGAACGTTTTCTGGAGGTCTACAAAGTAGGCCTCCGTGGCGGCGATAACCTCCTCATTCGACTCAAATTTCTGTCCGGCGACGGACTTTTTCAAGTTTGGAAACAAAAAGAAGTCACACGGGGCCTAATCTGGAGAATACGGTAGATGGGGCAGCTGTTCGTAGCCTAATGTGACCAATTTGGCCGTTGCGACGGCGGAGGTGTGAGCCGGTGCGTTGTCATGGTGGAAGAGCACTTTTTCTTCGCCAAATGGAGCCGTTTTTTCTACAATTCGGCGTTGAATCGGCCCAATAGTTCGGCATAGTAAAGCCCTGTGACCGTTTTGCCCTTCTCCAGGTAGTCGATGTAAATCACACCTTGTGAAACCTAGAAAACGGTGGCCATCATCTTTTCGGCCGATGGGACAGTGTTCGCCTTCTTCGGAGCACATTCGCCGGGTAAAGTCCACTGTTTCGACTGTTTATTGGTCTCTGGTGTGTACCAGTGAATCCATGTTTCGTCGACGGTCACGAAACGACGCAGAAACCCCTTCGGATTGCACCTAAACAGTGTCAAACACTGCTCTGAAGTTGTGTCATTGATGCGCTTGTCGTCCGAAGTGAGCAAACGCGGCAGCCATCGAGCCGACAGCTTTCTCATGCCCAATATTTCATGCAGGATATGACCCACGTGGTCTTTTGAGATGCCTACTGTCTCAGCTATCTCGCGCACCTTCAATCGGCGGTCTGCCAATACAAGATCGGGACTTTTCTCACGTTATCCTCCATGGTAGCCGTTTTTGGGGCACTTGGGCGTGGCTCATCAAAAACTGACGTGCGACCACGTTGAAACTCGTTAAACCAATTTTTGACGGTCGCCATTGAAGGAGAAGAGTCACCGTAAACAGCATCCAAGCGCTCTTTGATGTCGCTGCGCGATTTCCCTTCCAAAAACAAGAATAAAGTCACCGGCCGATATTGCTCTTTTTCCATTTTTCTAAAATCCGCGGACACGTCCGCTTACACACGCGGTCAAAACAAAACTACAAATCCAATTCGGCTGAAATTTTGACAATAGCCGTCTACGAAGATGTGCTACATGATGGTAAATTTATCTTACGATAGTGGTGCCATCGGGCGGTGAGGCTAAGTACTTATCGGACTGCCCTCGTATTATATACCTACCTAGCTTAAACCAATTCATAATAAGTTTTATGAACAAGCAAAAATGTTACGAGGAAACCGTTAAGAAGCAGTAATTTAGTTTTAAACATATACAATCTTTTAGATCTTTGGCTAATAAGTCTACTTCTATCAGAGGGCAATAAATAAAATAAAAAAATGAAACACTTCCATGTTGTGTGAAAATGTACAATCTGGTCTCATGTTAAAATAATCACTGGCTATATTGTCCGTGAATGCGAATGAATGCAATTTCCAGCCCGGAAATTTTCTGTATGATAGGAACTGAATGCAACGTTTACGTGCTGGCGCTGCCGGGAAGTTATGTTAGGAGTCGATACAGTGATGTTGTACTTAGTTGTGGCAGGATTAGCCAAGCATGTACTTGCCCTGTGGCAAGGGGGCGTTAGAATCCCACCGCGGTATCCTCTGCCTGTCCTAAAAGGCGACTCAAAAATGCCCTAGGGGTCGCTGGATGCCCTGCTGGGGGCAGCGCCTCCTCACTGAAAGTGCCCACCCACAACCGGGCGCCCGAACCAAGCTAGTGGGGGTGCATCTGCGCCCCCCACAACTCCGAAACGGCCAAGACATTGTTGTCTCGGAGGCGCATCGGGCGGCTGCAGCATCATTGTGGGTTCTTCTTGCCCACTCACCGTGGTGGCCCCATTCGGGGGGTTTTGGTCAGTATGCCAGCATAGGGATTTTTGTTAGGGATCCGGCCCGGCACTAACATCTGCACGGACGTGACGACGCCGCGCGCTGGGCTGGAAGGCCGGTGACCCCGACATACGCTTCTCGCCCCCCTTCCCTCAGGTCTGGCGGGAAGTAGAGCCATAATCAGCTTTCCCCTCCAGAAAAAAAAGGGATTAGCCATGTATTGTGCAATCGCCGAGGTAACATCGATAAGGGTCGAAGCAGGTTTATCAGCGTGAATCGAATACGATCCATAAATGCAAGTTAGGGCAATCAGAAGTCGGCTCACGATTTCAGTTGCAGCGAAACGGGACACATGGCGCCAGATTGTACGCGGAAGGAGAAGTGTATGCAAGGTTATGATTAGCCCACAATGGAGCGAGTGTAAAAGTCAGTTTACAACTCTCATCTGCACGTTGTCTCCGATACTCCAGTTCGCTGTAACATTTTTATAGAATGTGATTAGACGACTTTGTGCTGTTAGGCAGAGGTTGGACTGAACAGGTTAAATTCCAACAAAATAGCAGATGTTGGGCATTGTTTCGTATTGGCTGACTGATTCTAGGGACATCAAATCGCTTCATAAACGATTGCTTGAAGAATATCCAATTTTTACAAATAAAAGATTTGTACTATAGGTACTTCGTTTTGAGTGAGCTCGCAATAGATTGTAATGGAACTTATGATTCCTGGAAAAGCTATGAAATCTAATACTGTAGGTATTTATTCTGAAGTTTTAGTTTATTAAAATATGTTGACTATTTACCTAATGACGTTCTCTAACTAGAAACTATTGCAATGCTTCAGTGAAGTGCTGTAACTTAAAGGGCATTGATTTATGTGAGGACCAAGGTGTTGATACGTCCAAAAAAATTTAATAGCGGACGTGAGAGGTCCCTTGACCTTCGAAAAAGAAAAAACAGTGTCATTTGTTACTGCCAGCCTTTTTGGCTAGAATGTGAATTATATTTTTGGTTTATATAAATGTATAAATTAGTAATAGTAGTGGGTTATTGTGTTGGTAAGCATTCAGTGTTTGTAGATGTGACAAGGATAGAAAAGTGAAATAAAACTGCCATCTACTAGGTAGGTACCCATTACCTACCAATGTGTCTATTGTGATGTTTCACTAACTAAAGTCCTACAACTTTACTGTCAAGGGACTTAATTTTTGTGGTGAAGTTATGTACTTGGTCCTAAAAACTAGTTCATTCCTATTGTAGAATTATTAGATAACTAATTAAATACTACATATGACATGGTTTATATGCTAATCCCTTTGCCTTTCCTGCCAACAGATAAATAAAAATAAAACTATTAACTCCTGTCAAGTTTGAAGTGTCGGCTTTTTCGCCAGCTGGCAGAAACGAACGTATTATTTACCTACTCAATTTGTAGAAAGTTCATATTTTCAATAAAAAAATATAAAATGTCACCAGAAGAGACTATAGAAAAATTTAAACTCTTAGGCCTTAATGAACAAAAGGCGAAAGAGACGTTAAAAAACGCTAATGTCACTAGGATGTTACTCGCCGTCCTGAACCAGGTTAGAGTTATTTTAGGCTTATTTTATTAAATTTGTATTTACTTTTTAACTTTTTAAAAATGATACTGGTTATTTCCAGGTGGATGTCGAAAATTTACCTTCTGGAGCGGGAATGTTATTATATCATTTATCAACAAAAATAAAACCTCAAATATTTACTAGGCTGAATTTGTTATGCCAATATGTGGAATCTGGCAAATTAGACTCAACACTGAGAGTAGATGCTGCATTGGATTATCTCCTGAGCAATGTAAACGAAGTAGTTCTTAATATTGATGCATTTGAGAAAGCTTGTGGCATTGGTGTTGTGATAACTCCAGAGCAAGTTGAACAAGCAGTGGAGAAGCATATGGCTAAATATAAGTCTGAACTTTTAGAAAAGAGATACCGGTTCAATTCAGGTATTGTCATGCAAGCTGTAAGAGCTGAACTTCCTTGGGCTGATGGCAAAGCTATAAAAAATGAAGTTGATGTTCAGGTCAGTATAGAAAAAGTTAAAATAATTAGGAATTTAGAAAACTCGTTTTAATGTTCCATTTGATGAAATTGTAGTATACATTTTTTTAGCTCAGCTAAATCCACATTTATGATTCTAATCACAAATGATTACTATATTACAAATTAATTATGTTCAAATCATTTTATATATTTAATTTAATTTGACTCTCATAAACTTTAAACACTAGTTTTTGGTTTTGGTATTTTTATATTCTGAATAAATACTACTATTAGACATTTTTTTTACAGATATTAGATTTACTGGGTCCTAAAACCGAGGCAGATCTCGCTCCTCCACCAAAGACAGAGAAAAAGGCAAAGACTGGTAATGCAGGAAATAAACCTAAAAAGGAGGAAACTAAAGGTAACTAAAAATCTTATAAATTTTATAATTTATGACCCAAATCCTGGATATTAATTTGGTTAATAATTTTGTTGCTTGTTGGTTTTAATAATTTGGTTTTGATTTATATTATTTTCCCATAATATGTTCTAAAGTTACAGTGGTAAAACAAGAGAAATCAGAGTCATCTGATGTGGGTGGAGCAACATCTATTTCGGAACTAATGAGAAAACTTCCATTCCATGCCCCTGGAGAAAATTACAAAAGTGATGGATATGTTGTAACACCAAAGACAAAAGAACTGTTGGAGAAACATCTAAAAATCACTGGAGGAAAAGTAAGAACAAGGTTTCCTCCAGAACCAAATGGTATTCTTCATATAGGACATGCTAAAGCAATCAATATTAATTTTGGTTATGCTGCTGCTCATGATGGCATTTGCTTCTTAAGATATGATGACACAAACCCTGAAAAAGAAGAAGAGAAATTCTTTGTTGGTATCCGAGACATGGTGGAGTGGCTAGGTAAGAACAAAGTACTATATTATATGAAATATGTAGCATATTGGCTCTGACTAGCATTTACTGGCTCTTCTTTTCAACATATTTTCATACAAGCATCTGTGATCTATTTATTAATAGTATTGTATTGTATTGACAGCCCCGTGGTGCAGTTAGCTAGACACCAGCTTGCGAAACGAGAGGCCGCGGGTTCGATCCCTGCACTAAGACAAATGTTTGTGTAATCCACAAATATTTGTTTCGGGTCTGGGTGTTTGTGAGACTGAAAAGTTTCTCGTAGTTCCTGATATTCACGACACAAGCCTTGTATCTTAATGTGGGGTCAGAACTATGTATGTGACTGTTGGGTGTATTTATTTATTTTAACATGGAAAAGTTTTGCAATTTTATAGTGACAAAATTAAAAAGTCATGATTTCAACAACAATAAACTTAAAAAGTATGTTACAAATGTTTATTACAGTAACAAAAACCCTTGCAGAGCAAATAAGCAAATTAAGATTTTATTTCAATAATTGTTCATGTCATGCTTCTATGAACATTGCTATTGTTTTGGGAACAGTTCCAGACTCAAGCTATTGAGAATTTCCTTATGATTAGATTGTACAGTCATCTATAAAGTCAGTTTATAATTAATAAGTCTGCATTACTAAAGTGAGCATTTTTATATAAAATCTTGTGTATTGAATTTTGATAATTTTCAGGTTATAAACCATACCAAATCACACACTCTTCTGACTACTTTGATCAACTCTATGAGTGGGCTGTGCAGTTAATAAAAGATGACCTAGCTTATGTATGTCACCAGAGGTCAGAGGAGATCAAAGGCTTTAATCCACCCCCATCACCATGGAGGAACCGGCCTATTGAGGAAAGTCTGCAATTATTTGAGGTATGTCTGTCTGTTCATACTGTTGACTCCATGCATAAGAGAATGTCATGAGATCGAAAGACCTGGGGTGCAAATCCCAGATAAGGCAGTGCTGTTTTGTGATTAGGAAATTCTTAATAGCAGCAGATTACATTTTCGGGATATAGGGGGTCTGTGCATCCATAATAAAGTCAATTGAATTCAGTTGTGTGTTTTTCATTATTTACCTTGTATTGAACTTCAAGATGAACACGCCAAACTTGACTTTATATGGTATGTCACACATACAGTATGAATAGTTTACATAAAGGATTTACTTTCACTTGTACTTACATTATCTAGGACATGAAAAACGGCAAAATCGACGAAGGCGATGCGACATTACGAATGAAGATCACCCTTGAAGAGGGCAAACAAGATCCAGTTGCATACAGGATTAGGTTCAAGCCTCACCATCGTACGGGCAGTAAGTGGTGCATTTACCCCACTTACGATTACACCCACTGCCTTTGTGACAGCATAGAAAATATAACCCATTCATTGTGTACAAAAGAATTCCAATCGAGAAGGTATATATATATATTTTTTTTAATACTTTACACATTTTACTACAAGGGTATTTATTATGTTTTCTATTTTCACAGGTCATCATATTACTGGTTGTGCAATGCTTTAGGCATCTATTGTCCTGTGCAGTGGGAGTATGGGCGTTTAAATGTGAACTACACAGTTGTATCCAAGAGGAAAATTGCCAAACTAATTGATGAAGGGATTGTTAACGGTAAGATCGTTTCCTTAAAATGTTAAATGAAGAAATGATAGTCCCGTGGCGCAGTTGGCTAGATAGCAGCTTGCAAAACAAGCGGCCGCAGGTTCGATCCCAAAGTATATAAGTGAAATGAGCGGTGGTACTTCCATAGAAGTCCAAAAGCGTTAATTTTGTAATGTCATGTTAAATAAAGATTTAAAGCTTAAAGGTTATTATTAACATTTAGTACGGCAAGCTGGGCTTTAGGGCTTGTATGGAAGTACCGCAGTGAGTGAGATGCGTTGCAGACTGGGACGACCCCCGGCTGTTCACGCTGTCGGCGCTGCGGCGGCGCGGCGTGCCGGCGGGCGCGGTGAGCTGGTTCTGCGCGGCGCTCGGCGTCACGGGCGCGCTCGGGGCCGTCGACCCAGCCGTGCTCGACGCCGCCACCAGGGACCACCTCAACGTCTCCGCCACCAGGTGGATTTTTTAAATATTTTTTTTGTTGTAAAATCTAATGTGGTGTTTAGACGAACTCGTGATGGCCTCGAGGTTTAGGGACGCGGTCGAGAATCTCGACGATCGCGGGTTCAAACCCCTGGCACACACTGCTAACTTTGCTAAGTTATGTGTGTATTCACAAAGAATTATCACGTAATTTAACGGTGAAGGAAAACATCGTGATGAAACTTGCACACCTACAAGTCCTTCGGAATTTCTTAGTTGTGTAGTCCGCCAACTCGCACTAGGCCAGCGTGTTGGACTAAGGCCTAAAACCTCTCATTAATAGCGGAGGCCCGTGCCCAGTAGTGGGACGTATATGGGCTGATGATGATGGTGATGATGATGATGGTGTTTGGACGTGCCCGAGAAAGGCAAATTTACCTTCCCACGCCCAGGTAACCATCATCACCTTCTGACCAGTGCCGGTACTTGCATAGAAGCCCAAAGAATACACTTGAATTGTGTAATGTATAGTTTATATTTGTTTATTGTGGCTTCAGGTTATTTTCATTTATATGTCAATTTACTTTTGTTAAATAAAGATTGAAAGCTTCAAGTTTATTATTCGGAATTTTGTAATGCAAGCTGGGCTTTTGGGCTTCTATGGAAATACCGCCACTGCTTCTGACGTCAGTTCTTTTTCTTTCATGTCTCTTCTCGCCCTTTCCGTCCAACCGTTAGGCCTTTTCGTACCTGTCAATGCGTCAACTTTCATGGACATCACTTTCTTAATCAAGTGTGTTTTGTCTTTTCTCGTAATATCTCGTAACATATTTTGACTTTAAAACTTCTTGTAAATATGTTTTAACAACATTTTGTGTGCAGTCGTTGGTAAAAACTTTATTTCTTAATTCTGTTCAACATTTTTTTAAATGTTCTAATTGAGTGCATACAAACAGACAAAAACGTTGCACGGAAACATCATTTCCGAGTAATCCGTACATTATTGATAAAGTTTGTTATCGTTTCTGCTTATAAAAACCAAACACAAAATTTAACGTTATCATTAAAATAATGTATTCAACTATGCCTGAATAAGAATTAAATAACTCTTTGTTATTTCACAGAGTAATGGTAGTGCTTGAACCATTGAAGGTCACCATAACAAACTTCCCGAGCGACAAACCAATGCAAGTGACGGTCCCAGACTTCCCTAGTGAGCCCGAGAAAGGTTCACACAGCGTCACATTCAACAGGGTTATATACATAGAAGCCACTGACTTTAAGGAGCAGCCTGAGCGTGGCTACAGACGTCTCACGCCCAATCAATCTGTTGGCTTAAGACACGCTGGCTACGTTCTCAAGGTGAAATGTCTTCATTATTTATTATACATAACATTCCTAATTAAGATTAGTCAGTATTGTATGTTTTAGACGATAGCAGGATCTTACAATTTTCTTTCAATTCTTTTTCGTATATAATTTTAAACTATTTGTTTATGTTTAGTAATAACTGTCAGTCCAAAAAACATAAATAGAAAATAAATGTTAACATAGAGTGGCACTCAATTGTTATTCGTCTGAAACAATGTACATATAATACATATTTAATCGCAGAATATTCATTTATATCAATTAAATAAATTGACGTAAGATATTGCCCACATATTCGATTAATAAATGATTTGTGTAGGTGACAAAAGTAATCAAAAGCGATTCTGGCGAAGTAGTGGAATTGGAGTGTACTGCGGAGACCACGGAATCCTCGGAAAAGCCCAAGGCTTTCATTCACTGGGTGTCTGAACCAGTCACCGTAGAAGTTCGGCTTTATGAACCGTTGTAAGTATTCAATGAAATCAAAACGTAATAATTTATTTACAGCAACGTGACATACTGACAAAGATGAATGTTCACAAATGATAAAGATTGTTGTAAAACTAGAATTAGGGATAAAGAAAAAGTTATAAATGTATTTATATACGAAAGTGACTAAACTGATTGCAGGTGCAATACGGACTAACAGCAACAAATCCAAATGAAAAATGTTAAAAAATATAAATATAAATATAAATACACCCAACAGTCACATACATAGTTCTGATCCCACACTAAGATACAAGTCTTGTGTCGTGGGTATCAGAAACTACGAGAGACTTTTCGGTCTCACATACACCCAGACCCGAAACAAATATTTGTGGATCACACAAACATTTGTCTCGGTGCGGGGATCGAACCCGCGGCCTCTCGTTTCGCAAGCTGGTGTCTAGCCAACTGCGCCACGGGGCTGTCAAAAAAATTGAAAACATTCCTGTTCTTTGGCGAATTTAATTAAAATCTAAACTTTGGTTAAACCTTTAATATAGCAGACGTATAAAGTAAGCTTCGCATTTAGTATAGTACAGATAACTACCTCGTTGGGCCCGCGGTATGAGTGTATTCGTACGATCGAAAATACATGTACATAACCTCACGCCGGTATGCCCCGAAGGGATAGGCAAAGGTGTATTTCTGCTACTTTGAATTTCCCTTATGGGAAAAACCAATAACACTTTGTTCGACCCGGAAATCGAGCGCGGGAACTCTACATCGCACGGCACATACTTGTGCGTTGAGTCTAAATCTTGAAAATTTAAGCCCAATATATTATATTTAGTTGACCCTGTTAATAATTGTATTCATGGATTAAATGTATATTCTAAATGTCATGACTATGAATAGTCTGATATTGTTTTATAAATAGATTATATGTATATTAAAGGTGTGAACAAGGTTACCCTTATTCATGACAAGAAGTGTTTATTTCCTTTATTTATAGGACAACGTTTGCTTTACCGCCAGTTTCCCGTCTTTTCTTTTTTAACGCTCGTAACTGGGCTAGTGTCAAAGTTCAAACTAAATCTTATACCTGGATATTTGTATTAATGGTAGTGGTAGTTTGAATTTCTAAATACGCATTTCTGTGGAAAAATAGCGGATAAAATCTCTCACACTTTCATTCGTATTTATTTTTATTTTATTTTATTTGGGAAATATACATAACAATGACAATTAAAAATATAAAGTTAAAATATAGTACACTATCCAAAACAATTTCCACCGATAGTTAAAACATAAAATTGAAGTCGTGAACGACTAATAAAAGGAAAAAGAGATAAATTATACAAAAACAAAAAAAACATTTTTACAATATTACCTAATCTTTATTAAATACTTACACTAGAAAAAAGTATTTTTAAAATTATAATATTAAGCGGCTCAAAAAATATGTCAATATCGTAGAAATGTATATTATAATTATATATTAGTCGACCTGAGACCAAATATTTACATACATAATTAACGTAGATAAACGTATTGTGGCAGATATTTATTTCCATACAAAAAATTAGTGCGTGCATCCTGAGATAAGAATGTACTCATATTAAATTGTCTACACCAAAACATATTTTATAATCGACAACACTCCTACGTTATTACGTTATACGTTACGTTTTATTCATACATACACACACATGTATCTTGGAGAAAGGTAGAGGTGCATTTCTGCAATTGCGAATTGTTTTCCGACCCTGGAACCTCATTTGAAACACAAACTATACGCACACACTTGTCCGCATATATACTGATTTGCACATTCTGAAATCATTATAATGCATAAAGAAATAAGGTATTTAGAATTTTTACCTCAATTTTTTTACTTTGCTCTTACTTCCGCCAATGCACTGTTATAAACGATAATATAAGATTTAAAAATTGTTTATGAGCAGCGGTGATCACTTTCTATCAAGAGAGTTTTTAACTTGATTGGCAATCCCACGCAAAAACCAAACGATCACAAAAAGTCGTAAAAATATACCAACATTCGTATTTAAATTAATAAGACGACAATCCTCAATCAGTGAGAGTAATCGAAAGTGTTAGTAGTTGTTTCTCTATATAGATGTGATGAATAGACCTGCGGTGTAGACATATTGTCAGGCAAAAAGTGACACATTTAAAAAAAATACATCATACGCATTTAAAGATTTTAATTTTAAAAATACATTTTTTATCTTAAGTTTATCTAATATTAAAGATTGAGGAAAAATCAAGTTTTTTAAAATTAATCAACGATACACTCTATATAAAAATGGCTAACTGTCAATAAAATAATGCCTTTGATTTTTTTACAATGCACAGGTTCAAACACAAGAATCCAGAAGATCCCAATGAAGTTCCCGGCGGTTTTCTGTCCGACTGTCGCGAAGATACGTTGAAAATATTAGACGCGTACGCTGACGCGTCCATTAAAGGCGCTAAGGTATACGACAAGTTCCAGTTCGAGAGGATCGGTTTCTTCTCTGTAGATCCTGACACTACAGCTTCGCGGGTGAGCTTTCTATAATTGTAGTTTTTTACGTTTTGTTGAATGAATTTGATCAGAACACGGATATTCAAGGATGGAAACAAGCAATGGGTTTCGACACGCAGTTAAGCAGTTTGTTGGTCTAAAGTAAGTTTGATTATGTCATTTCATATTATGTAGTATGTAGGTACATTTAATGGTGGACACGGGACTTGGATTAAATATTAGATTTCCAGGCCATACTTGCAAGTATTAGTATATTAATAGCCTAAGGAGACAACTACTGGAATCCTTTGCCTGTAACCATTAAATGCCTAAGCCTAATATTGATGATCATGATGACGTCAGTGAGCCGATAAATACAATATATTGCCTATAGCAGACCTCAAAAGTTTTAGGACGAATATGATTTGTTTTGAAATATTAGCTTTAACCCTTAATTAGACACCGTGCGGTATACTTCTCCACAGAATAACAAGAATTTGACTTGAAAATGTCTAGAATAATGGATGTAGATTTTTCAGGTCTCTTTTTTTCGAGTATTTTTTAGGACCCCTCACAGGCTAAGTAACAAAATCTGTTATGATCGTACTAATAAAATTTTAAAAATAGTCTGTCGAATTAAGGGTTAACGGAAAAATAAAACAATTATTTATTGAACTTCGAAGTTTTGTACGACGGATCTATACAACTCATTTCATATTTTATATAAAAAAAATATAAGAAAAGACAAACAAAAAGCGGTTCATATGCGTAGTTTAATAATATTAGAATTAAGGCCAAATAAATCTTAAAAATCAATGTGGGTGTCGATATTGAGGTTAATTGGGACGTTGATTAAATGATGCTTTTATTTGTACATGATGAGATACACTCGATAAAAGTTGTAATCTCGTTGCGGGTCCTGAGTTTTATGGAAAAACATGTGTTAATAAAGCAAACTGCGCCTGATCTTAATAACGGAATGGTAAAAAGGATTCAGGGAAGATTAACAAACTGGTGGAAGTTGGATACAATGCCATAGTGTGTTGGAAGGGATTAAAAGCTTTGTGAGTTAACGGGTAAAGGTAGCGGAGTGGAATTAAGTAGAGAAAATAACTTTTCGTTATGTAATATTTTCCAACTTTACTATCACAATGGTATTCAAATGATATTTAAGCAAAAGGCAACAAACGTGAGTGATATATCAAGTCTTGCGTGAGGAGGAGAGTAGAAATTGAATTATTTAAGTAAAAAATGGTTACTATTTTTGGCTTTAATAGACTTTTCCAATGCTTTTAATGTTGTCAGTCACGACATTATTTTAGCTATCCTTTCCCATCTTATGATATCGCCTGAGGCACTGGAATGGTTCTCTTCCTATCTTCAGGGACGTCAGCAATCAGTGCGCCTTGACAATTTATTGTCAAATTGGCGCAATCTGGATTCAGGCGTTCCTCAAGGCGGTATACGCTCTCTCTTGTTATTTTCTATCTTTATTAATCTCATAACCCAAAATCTTCAATGTGCGTATCACCTGTATGCCGATGACTTGCAGATTTACTCCCAGGCAAGTGTTGACTGTGTGTCTTCTGCTATTGATGCGCTTAACAGAGATATGGCTCGCATTCAGGAATGGTCTGACAATAACAAAAGAAACTAAAGTTGAAAATGTATATTAATAATTTAAATTACACATACCTTTAAGTCCGAGATCTACAATGTTAATAGACTGTGACATGTTTAGAATGATACAATGAATATTTAAGTAGTAACCTTGAAAGGTCATGTTTTCGTTATTACCTCTTTGTATAGTATGTATGTATATTGTATATACGCGATATAAGGACATATCCACGTAAATACCATCAATCCCCTAAGCTGCTAGGGCGTGTTATAAATATTAATTTACTGCGTACTGGATCGTCTTATGAGCGATCATTTTATATGTGCAAAAATTTATATTTATTTCTAAAAAAGGAATACTTATGTAAGTTGTTTATTTTATGTTGCCACGGTCTGATGCAAGCACGAAAAACCGGATAGTCATATTTTGGCATTTCAGTTAAATTATTTTCTTCGTTTTATAAGTAATCTCAGTCGATACAAACATTTATATTATTTATATATTATATTTTGGTTTACTTTTGTTTCAGATGGTATTCAACCGGACTGTGTCTCTGAAGGAGGATACTGGAAAATAGAAATCAATTAATATTTATATGTTACCAATTTTGTAATATTTATTAAATTTAAATAAATTATTTATAAATAGTTGGTGTTTGTTCTCGGTTTTCATTACCAAAACGCGACTACAATTTTACAAGGAAGCCAGAAAATGTTGATCGGAAAGGTTTCTAGTATCACATTACAGTAGTTGTCCATTAAGAACTTTTTATATTACACTAGCGACCCGCCCCGGCTTACTAAATACACTACAGGATGTCTCTATATACAACGTTCACAGCTTTTTTGTCATTAGAAAATACAAACATGTTTTCTTTAGAGGTTACTTTAAAATCGTTTCGTAAATAAGCAATTTTTTCTCGTAAAAAGGAAAAAAATTGTTATTGTGGGTTATCCCTAAGAGATAGACATATACCATCACAGACGTTTTTTGTAGACCTTTTTAAGGTGTACAATACTGTAGTACATTATTTTGATCTATCTCGTAGGGTTCAGCCAGCGTTTGCAATACAGGCGCAAAAAATGTGTTCGTTTACGGCATTACATTAGAAACCTCTAAAATTATAATCAGTGTTTCTCTACAATATTATGCATGTATGATACATATAAATCTGGGGGTGTACAGGGTGGGTACAGGTGATGTGATAATTTTAAATATATTCTTTTGTGTTAAAGTTAAAAAATTGTCTTGCTTTATATTTATTTTTCAAAGTCAAAGTCAAAATTATTTTTATTCAAATAGACATTTACAATTTCTTTGGAATCGTCAATTTTAAACTTTTGTAAATACATTCCAATATGATTGTTACATCCCAATTGCAGAAGTAAAATATGCGCGCGTATTTACGAGAATAGTAAGGCTTAGTGTAGGGTGTATAAAAGGCGGCGGCACGTGCGAGTAGGGGCGGGGGTTGCGCGGCGGCGGGTGGCGCGGCGGCGGCGCGGCGCGGTATCGAGCGTGGGCGGCCGCGCATGCCACTCCATTAGTCGCCGCCATATCGCGATATGCACTACTACATCACTTCTACTAAAATTCGCCACAATCGAAACTCCATATTTACGTGCCACTGGCTGACGATGTAGAATCACGCACACCCCATGTTAATGTAAGGTAAAGTTTTTTATTCTACCATACTTACATTAGTGTAATCCTAGTCCTCTGAAATGTTCATTACCACGGACCAGTAGAAAGTAGTTCAAGTGCGTTGACGTATGTGTGACGTAACCTAGTAAAACCTTCAGGATTTGCATAATTCCCCTCAGAAGTTTGCGTCCCCAAGTTTAATGTGGATCGACTGCCAACTGCATATATGTTTTTATGAGTATTTCTTTCAAGGTAATTGCTGTAATTGTGATAAAATATAGTTTTTATCCCGTAGAGTACCAAGGGTAAGGGTGTAAATCAACTGTCATAGTTTGTCCTTGAAACGTACGAGCACATATGGCCCCGTAGTGCATATGTGTGTAACACGCCTACACATTTCGCGATGTATTCAATTCAAGGCCTTACCTGAATCTATTATTTGTATCTTGGTGATATGTCGTTTATTTTTGGTATATTTTTGATACACAGCTTCCCTCACTGACAATATTTTGTGTTCGCAATACAATGTACTTATCTCACTTTATCGGCTCGTAATGGCAGTAACTTAACGCAAATGCTGTTGCGATTAGTTAAATGGGACACCATTTGCATATCTCTGCATTTCGACAACCTCATTGCCTACATATTGCAGCGGTAGATAACTGTAATCCTATGTTTTCCTGCTAACTTCATTTGATGATGATTACCTTAGACAGGTGCCTTTCTGATGCTACTACGGCAAATAAAAATTTCATAAATCTACCTATTGTAATGTATTTACCGTCTGCAACTTCTATATTGTTTTCAATTGTTATTGCATAATATTTTACGTGGTTGCCATTTTGTTTGCAATTTAACAGAATTTGTATAACATGCCTGTAATGTGATATCATCAGCCCATATATGTACGTCCCACAGCTGGGCACGGGCCTCATCTACAACTGAGAGGGGCTAGGCTTTAGTCCACCACGCTGGCCTAGTGCGGGTTGGCGAACTACACACCTAAGAAATTCCTAACATTTTTTAGGCGTGCAGGTTTCCTCACGATGTTTGCCTTCATCTTTAAAGTAAGTGATAATTCATCGTGAATACACACATAACTTCGAAAAGTCAAAAGATTTATGCCTGGGGTTTGAACCTGCGACCGCAGAGATTCTCGATCGCGCGTCTAAACCTCGAGGCTATCACTGCTTTTTGTAATGTGATAGTTGGCGAGAAATTCCCAAAAAAAAATAAGTTTCTATTTACTATAAGGCTTCTTGATTAAAAATAAATTTCCTAGCGACCATTTATCTCCATGACAAGTATCTGGCCAAACACTTACCCGGGTCGTTTTCAAATTGAGGGCCAAAAAGGCATAAATTTCGTGAAAAAACGTAAATGAGAAATTCGTGTTTTTTATTACACGTGTGCGTTTTTTTGTAAATATCACATATTTTAAACAAAATATACCACTTATTTATTTGAATGTGCTAGGCGGGGTAGTAGAGAGGATCCAAGTTTTTTTTTATTTGAGTTTGAAAATGTAACACGAATGATAATTTTAAAATACTCAGTTTTATTTAGCTGTAAAATCTTTTTATTTTTATATATATTTAATATTGTTCTAACGTTTAATATTCTTCCTAGAAAACTATACTAGACAATGGAAAAATAAAATGTACAGTTTTCAGCACACATTTTGAATTTATGAAGCAATTAACAAATAAACTTTAAAAAAATTAACTTTGGCTAAAGTCACACTTCTGAGATTTGAGTTAGTTAATTATGGGTATATCTTCGTAATTAATAGAGTTATGGGATTTGTTATACTGAGCACATTAGCGCCTCAAAGAACTTGTTTATATAGTAATGTTAATTTTGATAGCAATTACAGCATGGGATTAAAATCTGATTATATGTTTTTGGCCCTCAATTTGAAAACGACCCACCCACTTATTGATTGCAAAAAGTTTTTGTAATATCTGTTATTAGAATTCTGCTTTTACTTAAGCCATCTTCTTGCTTCTTGCCAGATCGTGTTATACATTGGAAGTACACTAATGCTTCTAGTTACAGTTTACAGCTTTATAATTAGTAGGAATCGATGTATTGAACGTATTTTGTTTTGCCCCTTCAATAAAGTAATTAATAAATTAGTTTATACCGAATATTATGACATATTTTTTATTTACATTCAATAATTTTATGGTATTTTGGCAAAAATACCTTTGGCGTCGATTTCGCTGTTATATATTCATTCATATGTATGTAATACAAACTTGGTGTATATAGGTATAAAAATAAACAATAAACCGGTCTTAAAACGAGATTACGGTGAAATGAAATAAAAGGAAACATAAAATTTTCATAGGCGCCCTTAATAAGTTTTGCCGGGGAGGTTACCCGCTTTCATAAATGTGGGTATTGTGTTAATTTTCATGTAGCTAAATTCAATTTTCAGCAGATTTCGTTACGCAGACTGTAACAAAATTTTACAGCGATTCCCGAATTATGTCGGTGTTATTGGCAATTATACACAGGCGTTTAAGTGTGCAAGGCTACGCTTTTGATAACCACCCACGTGTATGACGCAATGTAGAGATAATGTAAATGTCAGTGTAAAAAACATTAATCCTCTAACACTTATGGGAATAAAGCTTTGTTTTCGGTCGTTTTCTACGAAACTTTTCGCAATTATAAAGGTTTCCATTAACTTTTACTTTAACGAGAGACAGTAAGACATTATATTAAAAGACTTTTCCGTGTATATTACATATTCACTGTTTGTAATCACAAACAAATTGGCAAAATATGAAATAAATTTAATTAACATCTAGAGTTCCTGGATTTGTTTTCCGGGACGCGAAATTTTTCCGTAAGGGAATTCTCAATGTCAGCAGAGTAAGGAAATTCCTACTTCTCCAACGCCAACCTCTTAAGAGTTTTAATTATAAACAAACGGTTAATTTAACCCATTACTTTCCAAGCATCGAAAACATTTGAATTTTTTGATGAAATGTATAAATTAAGTTTTTAGTATATTAAGAAAAAAATATATGAAAAAAAAAGTCGGATAATGATGCTCTTCCTGAGTCGCCAAAAAATAACAATTTGAAAAAACTAAATTAAAATCACCTTAACATTTTTTACAGCGAAAAAAAATTATTTTATTAGAAAAAATAGTGTAAAATTACGGTTAATAAATAAGAATTAAATTGAATTTATTGCTCCAAATCCAAGAGAATTAACTGAAGAGATAGATTTAATCTGAATCTGATTAGTTTTTCTACTCTACTCAATTTCTTGTACATTTCTTACAAATGCCGTTACAGCTTTCTCTTTCATGTTCCGTAATCATTTAGAGATTAGTAAGAAATAATATTTGATATGTACATAGTACATTGTACATACGTTTATGTGAGGTAGGGCAATTTATTTGTAATAAGAGGTGTAACAGCGCCACCTGGTGTAAGAGCTGCGGGAGACGATTCTGCGTCCCTGGAGAAACGTGTCAAGGCAATAAATAGGTCAAGGGACCCTGCTGAGCATTATACCCGCACGTTTAGTTGAAACCCTAAATCGATAAATGACGGTAACTTGTCGATCGTTAATGGTTGAGTTTTAAAACTTTCTATACAATTTGCTTACTTTCATAATGGGTATATTAATTTACGAGTTGGGTGCAACGACAAAATGCATCAGCTTCGATGAGAATTCATTCGCCGTGCCGCAAGGAGAGTATAATAATAATAGGTTTTAATGAACACATTTTACTATCTATTTCATCATTTTACTATTCTACTATCTTTGTTTTCTTTTCAGGAATATATTAATAAGTGATAATTATGACAAGCAATATTATATTATCATATAATGGAATCACAAAAATTTATAGTTAGATTATCGACGCATTTAAGTATATTGGAAGTATGGACATCCAAAAGCAACATCTATGTCCGCGGTTGGTGGATTATTTAACCATCGTCGGGGCTCGTCCTTACACTTCGGGAAAAGGATTAGCTCCCGTCCAGGTATTAAAATGATAACTTTTATTTATGCTTATTAATATGCTTTTGGTATCATTCTTTGGAAACGATGTATAATTCAACGATTCTAACATTATTTGGAGAATCATAAATCATAAAAAATCATAAAAAATTGAAAGTTTGTCATTTATAAATAACGGATATCATATAAATTACATTCAATGTGGCTCCGTGAACACAATATTTTGGTTACATGTTTTAAGTGTATTTAAACAGTTTCTCCATTCTGGCCTTGCTTGATTAGCTTCTTTTAATTGATTAAAAATGTAAATATATTTGTTTACATGCGTTAATTATTGTTCGTTTGCGGCCTAGGCACCGGAACTTCTGCGTCGCTACCCTTTAACCAACCACGATGATTTCCCCCTACCGTTGGACATGGTGTATTTTTGCCAACCCGAGGGTTGTGTGTCGGTGGGGCCGCGGCGCGCGCCCGGCCATCTTGCCTCCAGAGACACCACTTCATTTGTATTTACGCTCACGGACAAGGACTCCGGTAAGTGGCTCTTATTCGTCGTACATTGGTATACTTTATGACTTTATTGATTATTAAGATGAAGAATGAAGATCCAATAAATCGATACAATTTATATATTGCGAAAAAATTATAAATAAAAATTTTGACATAATTCAAGTCTGTTAATAGTGTGAAAGTTTCTCTGAAATTTTTATGAGATTTGGGTAACTTTATTTGGTATTATCCAAAACTCTAATATATCACGGAATTTACATATTATACTTATATTCTTTCAATGCCAGTATTTTACACGTTGCAAATAGTATAAGATCTTTATGGGTGTAAAATTGGTAGGAAAAACCCGGTACGGTATCTGCGTGAATTTCTACCGCGCGGTAGAGCGCGCGCCGGCCCCAGGACCCCGCGAGCGCTCCACTTTGCGTCGGGACTCCTGGCGCAAATCCATCGAAAAGAGCTCCGACTCCGCTTTCTCCAGGTGACCATTTATTACTTCTGTTTAGTTTCTGATCTGACATTCTCGTGACGCAGTTGGCTAGATACCAGCTTGTGAAACGAGAGGCCGCGGGTTCGATTACCGCACCGAGACAAATATTTGTGTGATCCACAAATATTTGTTTCGGGTATGGGTGTTTGTGAGACCGAAAGTTTTCATAGTTTCTGATACACACGATACAGGACTTGTATCCTAGTGTGGGGTTAGAACTATGTATGTGACTGTTGGGTGTATTTTATAAAGAATGGTCTAAATAATATAGTTTACTGTACACGTACAAACTATGAATAAAGTAATACCTACAACCCGGATAAAGTCTGCTGAGTGAGAAGTTATAATGGTAGTAAATGGGCTTGAACTTGCAGCCCTTAAGGCTTAGGGCAATAAATATCATAGTAATAGAATAAGCTTGCTCCTCTAATGAGATTACTTAGACCCTGTCGGCAGGTTTAAAATAAATTAACATTACTCTTTCTTAAAAAAATACTCGTGCTACTTACATATTTACTAAATTAAGTTCAATTAAATAGAAAGTAATCAACTAATGAAAATTTTTCTTCTACTTACTAAACCGTTGTAATATTTTTTTATACAAATGTTAAGTGTCAATTAAAAAAATATATATGTCTCTTTCTTCCACATAATCTTTTTTTTAAAGGATGACTCATGTCGTCACTCCCTTATTTTCACGAACCCAATAAAAGAGCCAACAATTCACTCGGATGTTTAGTGATCCTTGTCGTCCATGAAAACCTGCAATACAAGGATCCGGATGCGTTAGTTAATTTACATTATCGGAAATCAGAAGTAGAAATAATAAGTAAGAAGTATTAGACCTGAACGATAGTAATATATGTAAGTCTGGAAGATAGAACGAACCATATGTAGGGAAGTGAGGCGTGTCAGTGAGGTTAGAGTAATATATGGCGGTGGTTCCAGTGACTATAGGAGCAGCAATGTGGCGCCGAGTGACTCGGAGCGCGAGTGCAGCGCGCCACGGATCGCCGCGCCAGACTCTGAGAGCGGCGGGGAGCGCTCGCACTCGCCCAGCCCGCGAGCCGCCAGGAAACGACAGGTTGAGATATTACTACCTCTTATATGACAGTGGAGGAATATGGCCTTTTGGTGTCTTGGTTACTTTTAGCGTAGGATGAGGAAGCATCTCACCAAGCTTTTATAATATTCTGGTGGAATGAGAAGAAATATCTTGAAATACTTTTTTGGACAGTTCTCTTGGCAATATATAAAATTAATCTCTTAACTAATTAATTTCGTATTGTTGCAGCGTATTCGGAATCATTCGTTAACATCGTTATGCCTTCTATCACATCATCCATTCTTCTCCACATTCCGAGAGTGCCTATTTATCCTAAAGAAATTAATAGATGCATGCAACGAGTCTTCCAGTCCACGACGAGTCGGTGCGTCCAGACAAATATTTAGGTAAGTTTTGAAACTTGAGTTACAACTCTACGGTTAGATACCTATTTTATTCTAGGGGGCTTCATTTTAAAATATATTAAAATATTTTTACAATCAAACGCGTAGCGCTATAATAAAATACATGTTTTTTTAAAGAAACAATGAAAGACCTTTCATAATATCTATATCAAGAAGATATTTATGGATAACTAAACATTAGCTCGGCGCGAGAATCTCAACCAGGCACTTCTCATCTAAAACTTACTGCGATATTACGCCAACTTACTGCGATACGGAACTAATATTGTTGTTGTCAGATATATTGTATCTATTGAAATCATGTCACATTTAAAATTTTCTGTTGTAAGTGGGAATACTGATATCATAATCCTTAGTATAGTAATAATATTACTAGCATACGACTCCGGTTCAAACACGAAAAAAAATATCCTCAGGTAGGAAAAATAAAGTAAAGTGTTAACAAGCTATATCATACTGATAGCGAGCTGCACTGCAAGGATGTTACAGTTGCACTGAAGTATTTATCAGTTTAGACGAAGTTGGAGAAATGATGTGATATGTGGTCAGGGATACTGTGTGGTCGGTGCTGACGGGACAGGCGTACGACAACACGCCCACGATCGTGCTGCACGACGTGAAGGAGATCGAGACGTGGATCCTGCGGCTGCTGTCGGCGCCCGTGCCCGTGCCCGCCAACACGCGGCTCGAGCTCGAGGTGCTGTCGCCCACGGCGCACTCGCCGCTGCTCTTCGCGCTGCCGGACCACACACGGTTCGCGCTCGTCGACTTCCCGCTACACCTGCCTTTGGAACTATTAGGTAACAGTCTCCTACGGTTATGTTTCTACAGGTCTTAGGTTTGGGAGTATATTGAGTGTGACGTCGCTATTGTACAACATCCTTTTGTAGTATCTTAAGAATTATCGTCAACTCCAGATCTGCAAGTTAGAAAAATATTTTGAGTTTAGAATATAGGTAAGGTAAAGTTTCTGAATGATATTTATACACCACATCAAAATCTATTGCCACTAAACACTTCGACGAACTAAGCAGAACTGAAATGTTATGATTTTGGTTAATATTGTAAACCTACACCATGTCATGTTTAACGAAATGAAAATTAATTTAATACTTTACAACCAAAATGTCCATCCGTAGGTGTAGACACGTGTTTGAAAGTGCTGACGCTGATTCTACTGGAGAACAAGGTGGTGGTACAGTCGCGCGACTACAACGCGCTGTCGATGTCTGTGATGGCGCTGGTGGCGATGCTGTACCCGCTCGAGTACATGTTCCCCGCCATCCCGCTGCTGCCGAGTTGCATGAGCTGCGCTGAACAGCTGCTGCTCGCGCCCACGCCCTTCCTTATCGGCATACCAGCCACTTTTCTAGTCTACAAAAAGAATTTCAAGTAAGTACTAGATTTTTTTTTATTAAATTTGAAAACATGTTCTGCCTCAACATTAAAATTAGAGGTATTGTAGGCTAATCCTGGATCGCGAAATACTCATACTATGGTTTGAGTCGGTCACCATGACTGGTTTTTCATCTTATGTGTCGTGGGCGCTAGGGTGATACGAATATCCTACTACTAGCTACTACGGTCTCTGGCTAGCTTACTAATTCGAAATCAATAGTAATGCACCACCTCAGTTTTCCCTGATACTGTGGTAACACTCCGGTAAAGCCGGCCCATTCGTACCAAAATCCTATCTCTGAATCGCCTGACTGCCACTTGAAGAACTTTGACAGAGATGTGAAAAATATTGCTCTACGACTTTTAGTACCAATGTGATCATTCCGTATTCAAGTAAAATTTTATGTACCACAAAGTAAACTTGAATTGAAATGTTATACTTACTAGCAGTTATCTACTGCACGTGTATATTTAGCAATAGGACCGACAAGGGTAGCTGGGGCTGACTGTCTCCTATGTTTATTTAAGTATACTTATTTATATCAAAGGGGTTAGTGTTATCATGATTCCCCTGCGCTAGCCACAAATAGGTCACAGGCGACAATGAATTATTAATAGACAACTTGAACTTGTTTAAGAGCTAAGCTATTTTTTTCTTCTCATTATAACAACAATATTTTTAAGAAAATCTTTGATCTACGCGGGTGCTGATATCCATATGATATGCATACCTACTGATATAAAATGCGAAAGCAACTCTATCTTTCTGTATGTATGTCTGTTCGTTTTCACGCCTAAACCGCTAGACCGATTCTAGAAAAAATGGATGGATGGGGGTAAATTATGTTTCGTGTTCGACGTGGAAGAGTGGCAATATGTGAATTGATAAGTCCATTTACGTTCTCATGTAAAATCGGATTAAATCGGTGGCGATTATCTCTTACGAGTATAGAGTCGCGTATAATTATAGAATAATGACGTCCTGCATAACCACAACTGCACCGTGATTGATGCCTCCCAAACTAAGCTTCCTTCTTTAAAATAAACCCTATGGTAAAGTTTGGTGAAGACATAAATCAAGCAAATGACGCAAGTGACATTTATTCTATTGTACTTAGATTGCCGGACGATATTTGGTTAGTGGACTTAGACTCCACAAAGCTGATATGTCCAACAGGCAACGATCAAGAGTTGCCTCCTCTACCAGAACCCGAAGGTTCCGTACTAAAAAGTCATTTGAAACAGGTATTGTTTACTATAGATTTAATTAATTATTTATGTGTCTATTTATTAATCTTTTTATTAACACGTTTTTTATATTTGCACTCGTGAAAGCGTTTCTATCGATGTGCTGAGCTGCTGAATCTTCTGTCTTTTTCAATGTATACATAATATAAGTATTTGATAATTTTCTAAGTGTATTATTGGTTGTTATCTATTATTATAAGCTACATTACTACATGATTGAGACACAAACACAGAAGTTGCGAAGACACAAAAAACTACAAAATTACTTCATTTCAATTGATATTAATGAATATTTATTTGATTACATGATACTTTACTATTATTTTTGCACGATATTGTGTTATTCTTGGTATTGATCACTCTCCTAGTTGGTATAAATCAAAATTAACAATTCATTTTATTATTAAATTATTTATAGGTTTATGTATTTTATCATTACACTATCAAAATATATTTATTTAAAGAATTAATTTAACTCTTTTTATTTTTTTTAATTGTGTCTTCGTGCCTTCAACAAAAATTTAATTTGTACATATTTTATATTCTTATGTTTTGTGTTTTTGATTTGTTTACCATTCACTAACATTCCTTCACTTCTCTCGTCGCTAGGCCATGCATCTAATGGGCAGTGCTGGAACTAGTGTAAATATTCTATACTATTTATTTACATTGCACATGTTGACTTTTATTCACGATTTACAGTAATATAATATATATGGGCTGAAGTTTGTGTAATGTTATATCGTAGCTAGTGTGTTAAGATCGCTTTACGAGATGCCACCGTCTAAGTAAAATTAAAATAGATTATTGATAAAAATGTCTATATCACCAAAGAGATTGTTAGAGATAAAAAAAAGGAAGCAACAGGTGATTGTGTTTTTAAAATAAATTAGAACAGAGAGTAACTGTGGTGGTCGAATCGAATTTTATTTTTTTTATTTTTTCTAGTGGCATTTCGTAATGCTACAAGTTTTACATAAAACATCGTGTGTATGAAAAGAAATTGCTGAAAACGTGTTATCACTAAAAACACATTACTTATTTCCAAAATAGTTACATTTTCAGGTCAAACAACGTTCATTGGCATATATGAGCTTGTATTTGCCACAATTACTGGCGAGAAATGACATTATTGGTACATCATACATACATGAACACAATTTCAGTCACGATGGGTTTTGTTACACGCGGCATGTTACGTTTGTTTTAGTTGTGATGGTCTTGCTATATTTTATAATTGTTAAATACACACGACATATTAATACATACATAAGTAATCATAGTTTAAGTATTGCCAAATAGTAGACATTTGAGCAATTGTAAATAAATACGAGAAATAATTTCATACTGCCTACTTTGCGTGCAAGAATGAACTTAAAATTTTAATGCTACAACACCTTCCAGTAAACATTGCTTGTTCGCAAAATTTTCTCTCCATAAATCAGACATTTATTATTACTTGCTACCACAATATTAGAATGCTGAATAAAGCAAAGTTATTGTTTCACTCTAAGAAATGTTACACTATGGAAGATACTGATCCCGTTTCGTTGTGCTTAGGCATTGAATAGCTTGACGAACTCGACGGCGGAACAAGCCTCGGCCTTGCTGATGCCATCCAGGAGAGACAGTGTAGGCGGGGCAACTCTCAAGTAAGTACCTATAATTAAATTCTGCCTCACATTTTAGTATTAAAATCCGACATTATTAATCAATTATTTGTTTATCGCTTTCTGTTGGGCAAGAACCTCTTTTACTCGTAAAGGTGAAAGGAATCAATCCAACACGCTGGCCTAGTACGTATTGATGAACTTGACATTTCTGTAATTTTTTTGGGGAACTTTTAGATATCCAGCTTTCCTAATCTCAATCTATTCCTTCTAAAGAATACGCTCATAGCTTCAAACTCAGAGATGTCAGGGAAGTCAGAGTGTCTTCAATTCATAAAGAACTCAAGTAAATTGTTTCTGTTAACTAAAGCGGGGATGTCATATCACTCCTAAGGATATGGTAATTTTTGAGTTGATTAAGGAAATGTAACGCTTCAAAGTAAAAGACGCCAAGCTGAAACATTCTTGGACTGCATTGTATGATGTATTTGCTGTATTTGTGTCAGGGTGCAGCCAGCATCGTTCCGTTCGTCGAGCGAGGCAGGCAGCGCGCACAGCACGCCTGAGAGTCGGCGCGTGTCTCTGGGCGGGGGCGGCGGTGCGGGCGGGGGCGGGGGCGGGGGCGGGACCACGCCCACACTCACGGCGTCCAGCGCGGGACACACGCCGCAAAGACACTCCCTGGCGTCGCCGCACCACACCAACCAGCCCTTCAACCCGCTTATATACGGCAACGACGTCGACTCCGTGGACATAGCCACGCGGGTTGCCATGGTATGTACGCTTATACTCACGTGGTTGCTTTAATTTGATCAATGATATTCATTTGATACATGATGTTTACGCCAGTCTAAACAAGAAAGTCTTACGACGGTCTACAAAATCATGTCAGGAACCCATAGCAGTGAGCATTATCTTGACTGTATCTCTCATAACGACCTGTTTAATATCATTATAAAATCTTGTGTTCCAGGTTCGTTTCTTTAATTCACAAAATATATTGGCCAATTTCATGGAACATACGCGAACTTTGCGTCTATACCCGCGCCCTGTGGTCGCGTTTCAAATTAACAGCTTCTTGAGGTCTCGTCCGAGGACAACCACGTTCTTGAACAAATTTGCTAGGACACAGGTACAGTACACTTTTACCTAAAAAAAATTGACAATACTAAGCCAAGGAAAATAATAAACTTAATTATTTTGCAGGCCGTGGAGTTTTTGGCAGAATGGTCACTGACTCCATGCAACGTTGCTTTTCTTAGAGTTCAAACGGGTGTTTTCGATCCTCGGCAAATTGGAGACAAACCTAAATGGTTTGCTGATCAGTTGCAACCGATTCGGTTTGCCGTTTGGGACGACGGTAGTTCACTGAACGGTGCTCTTAGACAACTACAACGACAGGACAATCAACCCACAGGTACATTAATTAAACAAGATTATTTAAACGCAATTTTTAAAATTGTGTTTCATTTATATTGTTTTGTTAAAGATGAAAGTGGATCTGATTCGGATGCAGCTGAAAGCACAAGCTCCTCGTATTCTTCTCTCAGTGATTTTGTGTCGGAAATGGTATCTTCCGATTTATCACCTGGTACGTTATTTTTTTTTAATATATTTTATAAATGTAATTTTTATAACAATTTGTAAGTATAATCGATTCTTTCCATTTTCAGGAGGTAATGCTCATCAGCATGTTATCGGTGAAACTTACAATGCAGTTGTGCAAGTACCAATGACGCTGTCTTCGACATTGGACCCTAAGACCGTAAGCATTGTTTCCTTTTATACTTTTACTTTTGCAGAGTAGATAAAATGGTAATGGTATGACTGTAGGAGATTAAAATGCTATCATCTTTTAGATTATTAAATCCAACTAAAAGACCCATTTCTTTATTATTAGGTATACAGCCCACCGTCATCCTTGATGTTTGGTGAAGTGGAGGAGCAAGCTGGTAAAGAAGGTGGCGCGACATCTACATCTCCGTCGCCGTCCGGCTCAAGTTCTGACCACAGCGATGTCTCCGATGACGAAGCCCAGGAAGACGCCGGCAAAATTGAACCAACTGATGTTGCTCACCCAGCCCCAGTCAAAAAAAGTGTACGCAACTAATAATTATAATATTTGCGAGGAGGTATAGAGCGGAATAAATTGTAGGCAGATAATAAAATGAAAGTCTTCCCAATGTCTTGTCATTTGAGTCCGGATTTAAATAGTTTGTTGTCCTAGGATTCCAAGTTAAAAAATAAATTCCATTTTGAGATATTAATAATATATGTAATTATATTGATATCAGGACACGGACAGCGGCAGTTTCGGTCGCGAGTCGGACTCGAACTCTACGACAACACCAAAGACAGTAGTAAGTCGGCAGCGCGCGCCCGACAGCGCCAGCACCAGCGACTCCGACCGCGCGCTCACGCCCTCGCAACACTCCGCGCAACACGCGCCGCAACACGCGCCGCAACACGCGCCGCAACACGCATCGCAACACTCACCCCTGCCGCACACGTCTGCACACGTTAAAGTGAGACAAAAAATAATTGCCCAGGAATCCCTGCAACATACTTAAATTCATGAGTACAAACAACTAAAAAAAAGATTTTTTTAAGTTTGCGACTAAAAATATTTTATCTAGTATTGTTTCTGGGTCTCATTTTAATTAATACCACTATAAGTTTATTTATTACACCCTTTATGTTGTGAGTTTTAATATGCACCCAGTTTGAGTTGTGTATTTGTGACGGTACTTTATAAGAGCACAAAATGTACACTAAGCTTTGGACTTGCTATCACAAAAGATTAAATGGTTATCGTTTCTCAATATCTTGTAAATAAATTTAATATGAAATTTTGAATTTTCTTACAGAGTATGAGCAGTGGCGTTTCGCGGCAAGCGTCACAGACTTCTCTACTGGAACAGTTTGCGGCTCAAGCGAAGGAATTAGTAAGAGAGACGACGCGACAAAGCAGCCAAGAGGGACTATTGGCGCACATGGATAAGGTAAATCTCTAAAAGAATATAAAATAAACAATTAATTTTTTTCATACATATATATAGGAGTTATAATAATGTTTTTGGTATATATGCACTTACTAAGAAGAAGAAAGAAAAGAGTGGTGATGATGAAGACAGGAACATATTTGCACCTCTTGGTCAGGTATTCTGAAACACATTTTTATACACACCACACTGTAGTTGGACACGGTTTTGCGGATTGAACACATGTAACTCATCTTTAGACAGTATTTAGTGCCGGTTGACTACATAGCAAGTAATTGGCTTAGTGAATAGGTAAGCATACCTAAGCGTCGCTAGAAACTTAGAAACATGATATCGCGTGACCGTGTAGTGGATTATGCAATACGTCTCACACAATTTCCTCGATGCAAACTATCACGTTAACTTAATTAGTAATTACCATTTAAAGGCTAAACAGTTAGTAATATTAATTTAATCACTTCCCTAAAACATTACACCCTTAACGACGATTCAAGTCATGATATACACAACCTAATTCAAAGAATTGCACGTTATTTTGCTTGAAGCTTGAAGAAGCATTATCAAGGCCTAGTGTGATGGTTTTGAGTTACGAGAAATTGAACCTTTCTCGCCACTTGATTCTCTATCTGGGCAGCACCTTATTATTATATATATACTCAGCCTATCGCCGTCCACTGCTGAACGTAGGCCTCTCCAAGAAAGCGCCAACCATCCTTATTGCCATGAGATAATGGCCTGTAAATTTGGAGTGTCATTATACTGAACAACAAAATTATTCATCATGTAGTATGAATTTCACTAACTCATTCACCTAGTTGTACAAGGAGTACTTAAATGTTGCAGAATCAATTAAATGTCATTATATCGGGATTTCCAGTCTTCATAGCAATTGGCGCTTTACTGTATCGAAGGTGTGGTAATGGTTGTAATTTCAAAACGTATTCTTGTAGTTAACTCTGCATGCGAAGAAAGCAGCAGAAGAAGCGTCCAAAAGCGTGCAGGAAGCGTCCAAGTCAGCGCTAGAGGCGAGTAAGACTGCCACCGCAGTCAGTAAGAATACATTGGAAGATTTAACCTACGTGGGAAAATCTACTTTCGGCGACCTCACAAAGAGTGCAAAGGAGGTTGTTGCAAAAAAAGGATTGCTCATAAAGGTAATATTAATTAATTTTTGAGTAATATTTCTGGATAAGATAAATGTTATTTCCATTCTTTTAATTTTAGCAGGATTTTTTTGGTTATAATAATAATAGCAAAATGATAAAAAAAATTAATCAATAACAACATCTAAACTATAATATAAAAACAGCCAACACCCTAACAACACCTACTTAGTATTTTTTTTATTATGTCAGGGTGACAGTCAAGACTCCATGAGCAGTAACGCAGGTCGTCGGGATTCTACTGCTCTGCAAACTACCAATTTGCTCACCGCTACGCATCGAGATTTCTTCTCAAACATCAGTTCCGATTTGAATGGATTGGCTGCATCTACTTCGAGCATGTTCAGCGACTTCTTTGGCTCAAAAGGTAACAAAAAAAATACTCAAAATTTTATGGTGTAATAATTTAGTTTTATAAATTAATCTTATTACATTTACTTACTAAATAAAATACGTAGATTTCAGAACATCGTATTATGATGGTAATTAAACACTTAGGTTTACATGCACTGTTTTGTAGTTTTGATCTGATACGTTAAATTATTAGTTACAAGGTAGTTTCAATTCTTGGTTTTAAGCTGTTTTTGACGAAATGAACTTGATTTTCCCATTGTCGTCAAATGGCTTTGGATTGAGGATGTGGAGAAAAATGTATAAGAGCTTTTGAAACTTTGAATTAAAGAAAACTCAGTGAAAGAACCGTACTGTAGAATGACATGGTAATAGTGTGAGACAATAGTTTACAAGGAGCAGGCATGTTGATGTGCGTAGGCAAGCAGCCGGCGGGCGGCGGCGGGGGTGCGGGCGGTGTCGGTGTCGGTGCGGGGGGTGCGGGGGGTGCGGCGGGTGCGGCGGCGTCGTTCGGTCCGTTCTCGCAGAGCGCGCGCGGGCTGGTGGCTCGCTCGCCGCTGGTGCGCCACGCGCCGCGCGCCCCGCCCCCCGCGCCACGCACCCGCGCCGCGCCTGACGCAGACAACCAGGCCTTCCTCAACGATGTCAGTTTATTACTCGCATCTATACTAAATAAATAAACTCTAAAGTTTCATCTCTCTTTCTCAGTATCATCAGAGATCAGTAATATAGTAACTCCAAAAATGGCAATAGAAGTTATCCAAAATGAAAATCTTTTACTTACATTACCTGTTCAATACTGCGTTAGTTAAAATACTTGTATAACTTATTTCACTACACTTATTACTTAATTAACTAATTGCAACTAATTATTCGGTTACAATGATTGTCGTTTCATGTGAATTATTTTCAGCTGGTTCAGCACGTACTTGAAGGAGAGGGAGTTGGTTGGTTGAAGTTGAACCGACTGAAAAAGTTAATGGAAGACGAGTCCTATAGAAACATGGTTCTCAGTAAATTGAACAGGAACTTCAACAGGAAGTCTACGCCTTGCGATAAAGTTGATGATGTGGTGAGTGAATGACTTTCATAAAAAAAGGTCTTTGCGAAAGCAGGCCGCTACTGACAGATACTCTGGAAATCAGTAGAGTAAGTCTTTTATAATGTTAATGACGTCACAATGAAGAAGGTAATAATTGCAACAATTGCAGTTCATCAGCAAAGCGGTGTGGAAGGGAATGCTGAAGGTGCTGCAGGCGGTGATCCACGGTCTGGAGCACACGTTTTCGAACTTCGGGCTGGGCGGCATGGCGTCGGTGTTCCAGCTGGCGGAGATGGCGCACACGCACTACTGGAGCAAGGAGCTGGCGGGGCTGGCGGGGCTGGAGCACGGCGGCATGGCGGGCTCGGCGCTCGCGGACTATCGACACGACCTCGACACGCCCTCCACCTCGCCCTCGTCGCGGAAGAGCTCGCAGACAGGTAACTAATTAATTGATTCATTGAATATCATATAGTCATTTACTCAATTGTAATGTTCATTTTTACGGGAGGGTGAAACCTCATAGTTCAATATCTTGTCTCCCGCTTTGCTGCGGAGGGAAGTGGACAACTGTTTGTTTTCCTACTCCTCCTGTATATTATTTCTGATTAATTTCGTTGCGGGATCATGTCAAATTAGGTTCCCTTAGATTCGCTGAGCTTCAGTGCTCGCGTGCCGCTGCTGATCCTGGAGCACAGGAGTTACAGTGGTGGGTGTGTGGTGGGATACGGACCAAATAAAGACAGGCAACTCATTTTTATTCACAGCATCTTTAGATGGTGAATGAGAGACGGCGAATTCGATCGGCTATCTGATAATGTTCGTCTTGAGGCTGAATGCAAACACTAAAATGACCCTTGTTTTAAAAGTTGCTGTAAATTAAATTTTAAAGTTTATGTATGTTACGACAGCAGGTATTCGTATGCAAGCCTGAGTTAAATTAAAACTATGGGTGCGTAAAAAATTACTGAAAATAACACTGCATATAATGATACGTCATCATCAATACGAGTATACACAGGTGATGGGCATTAGTTACCTCACATTTTCGTAAAATACAAACAAGATTTTGCAAGCGACCTTTTTAGTTAGTGGAGCAAATACATATATAAAAGTTAGATAAAACAGCGTTTAGTCAAATATTTATAAAATAAATTTTATGCATGATTTCTGAATTGTTTTGGGATATCATAATATTTTTACAAAAATAATAAAAGTGATTTACTTATTATGTATTTGTAACGTAGGTAGGTAGTTAATAATAATAATAAATAATAATAATAAATACACCCAACAGTCACATACATAGTTCTGACCCCACACTAGGATACAAGTCCTGTGTCGTGGGTATCAGAAACTACGAGAGACTTTTCGGTCTCACAAACACCCAGACCCGAATCAAATATTTGTGGATCACACAAACATTTGTCTCGGTGCGGGGATCGAACCCGCAGCCTCTCGTTTCGCAAGCTGGTGTCTAGCCAACCGCGCCACGGGGCTGTCATTAATTCTTGAAAATTACGTAGTACGAAACATGTATATACTTTATCCCTAGATGTTCCAATCGTAAACTATCCTGAAATGGACTCTTCTGAGGCACAAAGCACCACTGAAATGTTCAAGGACATGTTGAACCAAAAGCGGAATCTGCTCTTCAGCAAATTGACTTCTTTCGACTCCGATGTAAGTATATGACATAATATGCCGTATAGCATTCGTATCGTGCGCCGTGTGATAATATTGCATGGTACAGGGGCAGATACAGCACGTTGATTGTGACCATTAACACTTTTTCTTTTAAATAATTTAATTGTATAATATTCTGAAATGGTCATTAAATACCGTGGTCTGCATCCTAACCCGACAGTAACAATGTTGTCCTAATAATTTGTCAAAGTGTGTAATTTGTAGTACAATATACTCTTGAGCATGTAAGCATTGATCCCATTTAATGTGGCGCCTTAATGCCTATTGTAACGTAATGTCTAATCTTTTATATGGCGTCACTTTTTTCTTCTATTTATTGTTTAAGTATGACATTGTCTGCTTATATATGTTGTATTTGTCCGTATGTGAGCAATGAAATACCCTAATCATTCAAAAAAATTATATTGATTGCCAGAAATTATTCTTACTAAGTATTTTTTCTATAAAACGTATTTACTTCATTTAACAAAACCAACTTTTCTATAAAATTTTCTAGGTGAGAAAAAACTCTTCACAACATTATTAGGTATATCACTTTTTCATAAAAAAAAGTTTTAGGTCTCAGATTAGTTTACAAGATGGAAGGGATTGGCTCATTTATTCTAACCCCTGAATGCACAGACAAAAAATTCATGCACAGGAAACAACAAGTCTTTAAAAGTTTTTTATTGTAACTGTTATTTATTGATACCGAAAAGTAAAGAACGAGATGATGGGAAGGTTGTAAATGCTTTGTGGCCCGAGCCTATAGATAAAGCATGTTGTAACATAATATGTATTTGCTATGAAGCTTCAGAGCGCATGCAAAGAAATAATACTGTTCCTCCTAAAAGAGATTAGATCTTTATTCCTTACAAGTTTGTTAAACATTATGTTATGTTTTATAACGCTGAGTACTAAAACATGTACACACATACAAAACACACATCATTAAAGGGTCCATCTTAATTCATAACCAATAATATCTCTTAAAGGAAAACAGGCAGTAGTAAAAGCAAACGTCGTAGCCAGAAAAAAGTAGTAACATTGCACAAAAGATTGGGCATATTGGCTATTAAATGTATTTAAAGTGTGTTTATTGTGTACGCAGAATTGAAGCTTATTCAAAATTAAGAGGTTACATGAGGTCGCCTTGATGGTCTTTTGTCCAAAGTTATGTGAGAGTGTGTATAGGCGGGTTGTTTGTGTGGTGGCAGGCGGCGCCGTCGTCCGACTGCTCCGCCGACGAGAGCGGCTCCATAACCACCAACCGAGCCAATCTCTTCGACCACCGCGCCTCCTTTAAGTCCAACTTATCTGATACTGACGTCATGTTCCTCAATGTAAGTCCTAGTGCGTGTTGTGTCATCTCGTCTGTAGCTTTTTATCCGCTTACGCAGCCAGATAAATGGCCACCACCCAATTGGAATACAAATATAATCAAAATTTATTCGGGCTATTTGTCTCAAGTAGATGTGCATGTTGTATTCATACAATCACTACGCTTTGGTGTAAAATGTATTCCGTAAGAAGAACAGTAGTATTGATTCTAATATTTAATAAGTGAATCTCTATTATCCAATTAAATTCATACCAATAATAGCAAGGTCATAATCAAGAAAAACACCACAATTGGCACAGCACATTAGCGACAATGAAATCTTTTTAGTCTAATGTGAGGTTCATTGGAGGGACTAAAGCTCTAGTCGTGAAACATAGGTGGGTCGCGGTGCAGGCGCTGGTGGCGGAAAGCCTCGTGCTTCCAGCGTGTTTTCATCCAAATCTTCGTTAAGTGGATATCGTCCTCCCGTCGGAGTACCAGTCACTTCGCCATTAACATCGCCTGACACCGCAAGAACGTACCTCTACCAAGGACTCATTGGTACGAAAATATATTTTTCACTCTGATATTGGTATTCGAACATTTTTATGGCAATTGCATACAAAGTAATTATAAGAGTTCTGAGATGTGATTTGGGTCTGAAATCAATCAACCATTTTAGTACATTTTTTTGTTATAGGCAAAGAAAGATCAAATCTCTGGGACCAAATGCAGTTCTGGGAGGACGCCTTTTTGGACGCGGTGAGTCAAGAGCGAGACATGATCGGAATGGACCAAGGCGCCAACGAGATGATGGAACGCTACAAATGTCTCAGCGAGACAGAAAGAAAACGACTGGAACATGAAGAAGATCGACTGCTTTCTACTGCTTTGTATAATTTAACTGCCGCATTGGTATTATTCGGTGTTGATGCTGATATTATAAGAAACAAAGTACGTCGCTTACTCGCCAAAAGTCATATTGGACTTGTGTACAGTCAAGAAGTGAACCATCTCCTCGATGTGGTCCATACATTGGTAAGTGTTCTAATTCTCAAGCATTTCTCCATGTCACAAAATATCGAGACTGATATAATAATAACGGATCTGAATAGACACAAGTTAAGCAGCTAGGTAATAAATATTATCGTAACTTCAACTTATATAAGAAGTAATTTATGCACCAGATATTGCCACATATAAGTAATTTGATTTGATGATTTTTGTTGGTATTGTACATAAGTAATGTATTGTATTTTTTACTAAACGACATATCATTTTTGATTGTTACTTAAGAAAAGCACTTAGATCAGTTTTTGTGAAAAGGGACAATTACTCTCTTAGGGGTTTTGTAGCACACAAAGGGGGAAGATGGTAAAATTGGGACATTATGTGGTCACATTGAAAGGATGAATGATTGCAGAATTACGAGAGAGGTTTACTGTGCAAAAGTAAGTGGTGAAGTCGGTCGAGGACGTCCTAGGGGTAACTATAAACATGTAATAGGTGGTTTATTTAAAAAAAGGTAATACAAAGGGTCCTCAAAACCGCCGTGCATGCATGAAGAGGATAATGTCAGGTGAGGTAGTGAAAGAACTGTGTTTGTGCCGTAGGTCTATAGTCTCTGCCTACTCCAACGAGAGACAGGCGTGTGTTTATGTATGTATGTGTGTATTATGTAGTCGATCAACCGCGTGAGGCCGGCTAAGTAATATAGAGGGGGGTCGGAGGTGGGGAATAAGCTAGGGGAATGTGTGCAGCGCGGCAACGAGACGGAGCTGAAGCCGCTGGGGTCCCGGCTGCTGCGGCGCGCGACCTTCACCGTGCACGAGCGCGACGCCGCCGGGGACCTGCGCTTCATGGAGGTGCGCGACGACGGACTCGTGCTGCGGTCCACGCAAGGTATTCCTTTACGTAAAACTTGACTGTAAACATAATGTAAAAACTATGGAGTATAGTAGACTAAGTAGTATTAAGAAGTAGTGATGGCCTAGAGGTTTAGTCACGCGGTCGAGAATCTCGGCAGACGCTGGTTCAAAGCCCCTGCACACACCAGTTTTCGAAATTGTTTGCGTATTCACAATGAATTATCGCGTACTTCAACAACGGTGACGAAGAATATCGTGAGGAAACCTGCACACCTAAAAAAGTTCTTAGGAATTTCTTAGGTGTGTAGTCCGCCAACCCGTACTAGGCCAGAGTGGTGGACTAATTCCTAACCCCTCTCAGCAGTAACGGAGGCCCGTGCCAAGCAGAGGGACGCATATAGGCTGATGATGATGATAAAACATAATAGTACAAAAATGCGGTATTATCGCTCTCGGCGATCTATCGGCGATGTCTTACAGACAATCAAAGAAGGAGATGTAGGCAGAGAAATAAAATGTAGTCTTAAGATCACAAAGTGGAATAATAAAAAAAAATAGAGATCGTAACATATAAAGTGATACAAAATAGAGTAAAAAGAGTGTAAATATATATTCAAAATTTACCAGGTGCCAGCACATACATATTCTTGTCTCCTTGTATGGTGTGCAACCGAGAAGCGAACATCTATCGGGACCATAAATTCACATTTCATTCAAAGCATAAGTACAGATTGCCTTCAGTAGCAAAAACCTCTCCTAAGAGTTTTAGGTGAAAAATGTATTTGTGTAACTATTTATACAGCAAACATAAATTAGCCAACAGGTTTTGTATCTTAACCTCGTATTAGCACATTGGATGGGTTCAAACATGAAAAATCTAGAAATCTGCGGAGAGAATTGCGTACACCAAATAATAATTAATGTTTTAGATCTCATTCTTCAAAATAATAAATGAGTACCGGAACACATTTATTTGTAGTGAATCGAACTTTGGAAAGTTGCTATCATTTTTTTTTAATAATAACTTTCAGGTACCATCGTGGAGAGATGGTGGTATGAGCGGCTGGTCAATATGACTTACAGCCCTAAAATACGAGTTTTGTGCCTTTGGAGAAAAAATGGGGGTCAGACACAGCTACACAAATATTATACGAAAAAGGTATTTATACATACAACGTTAGCATTAAATCTATGGGTTCAAGTCCATGCAATTATACTGAACTATTGGTAACCGGTTGTACACAGAATGGTCTGAGGATACACTTGTGTTTATAACTAACGGGTTTTTAAGCTTGTGTGCGGTGTACGCTATCCGGTCAGATAAGAATATCCTACTACCAGTAAACTTGACCTCTTTTAATTTCAGTCGCCAAACGATTCGCGACAGTATTGCTTCCCGATGATTTATGAAACACTGGTACCACGGCCGATAAGCCGTTCCATGCGCATTATATTGTAAGCAGAATACAGTATGGCTATTCCGCATTTATCCTACCATTAATAGATACCAATGACCATCATATAAAACTGAACATCGTTAAAGACATTGTATCAAGTAAAACAAGATGTGGTAAACTGTCAATTTCTACGAAATATTTATTTTCCTTCTGTTGACCTTACGACGTAGTCGATATTTTTGCGAACGCATCATCATCTTGAATAATACATTCCAGTGCAAAGCTCTATACTACTGCATCAAAGACGCGATGGAGAAGAGTGGTCGGCGGCAGGACGCTGCCGAGCTGGGGGGCGAGTTCCCCATACAAGACTGCGCCACCGGCGAGGGCGGTCTCATACAGGTAATGCTACCGATATACCTAAAGTATACATCGAGATATGATGCCAGTGGAGATGGACCGCCGTATCACACAACTTATCAAATCGTTATAATCATGCTGAAAACAAACGATTACTATACGATGATATGTTAATGATTTTAGCGTCATCAAGGTCTTACAATTTTTGTCTAAAGCCTGTTCCTTTATATATGGTCAGTATCCTTACCAGAATTTAGTTTAAATAGTACCTACATACGATTTATACCAAATTTAGAGTACGTTTAAGTAGTGGTTAAGTAAAATACATTGAATTTTTATAGATTTACGACGCGTGCTGCCGTTGTAGTATATTCGCCATTATGGCTTTATGAAAAATTAACATTACAAATAAACATTTTTCTCTCACTATATGTAAAGTATAATAAGATTTTTTTGTTTTCGACAGAACTTTTGTTAAACCGGTTTATGTGGGAATAACAAATAAACCGATATTCCTTTGTCTTCAACTTTACTTTTTATATGCACAATCCCTATAAAATATTTTCAGGCAATATAGAAAAAGCACCAAGGTTAATTGTCTTTATTAGATTTTGAATTATGCATAGACTAAAAATCAGTCAAATAAAAGTAAAAGTAATTAAGTGAGTACATAATTTATTTATTTTTTTATCCAAACCAGAAAGTAGTAGTTTTTGTAAAGTTATCAATTTATAACTGTAAATATAGGTAGGTACTTCTCATTGGAGTCAATATCTTAGTTGCTATTCCCAGGCCTTAGAAATGTCAGGAAATACTGAACTTGTAAAAAATTTCGCCAGTTACGAGTTTGTGACGCTCATTTAAACTGATAGATAACAGTGAACTGCTTAACTTTCAAGGTGTGCATGGAAGGCGTTGGACTCCTCTTCCACCACAGCAAGGTATGTACATCTGTGAATTTTTCCTCGTAGTCATTTATTGTCAGCTTATTTATGTTATGTAAATTAATCTTTAACGGACATGAGATACCAAAACTGTAGAGTTGATAGTCAATTGCAAGTTCCCACTCGGAATGTTTTGGTATGATCATAAGAGTACACCAGGTAAGGTTTTTGTCAGTGTAAACGCTTCATTTGGAAAGTCTCGATTCAGTTGAATGACACTCCTAGAATGTCGTACAGACGCCTTGTATGACAATCTACATGAGGAGGCAGCGTCCAAGCTGTGCCGTGCTTTATTGTTTCAGTATTGTATGAGTGCCGTTAACGCATTATTAAATTCGTACTGTCTACGGAGCTTTCTTTTCCAAAGAAGAAATTAAGTACGTATAATATACAGGCACAAAGAATAAACTCACTTGACTAGAAGCAAATTGAAATCAGTCGTGATACAAGACTGCATGTTCCTAAAATTGTTTAGTTGAATCCCAAGAAAAATTTAAAGTTACTAGTTTGTACATATTACATTATACATTACCTACATTTTGAACCTTGATAATTAATATTATTAACCGGACGCAAGGACCACTCAAACTTTCCTATTTCGATTTGTCATATGTATTTTTATTTTATTTACCTATAATAAATCCTCAATATTCGTATTTACAACCTATTTATTCTAGATTCGGGTATTTTTGCATTTTTATATATCACATTGATAAATACGGCTTATTGCGGCAGGTGAGGACCCCAGTATTTCCGCCCTGAAACATTACCTCCATTGACGAGTGGATGCGATAGTTTAGTTACTCGTACACCGTGGCTCCTGGTTGTGGATCCGCACGGTGTGACGGGTGGTGCATGTGCTATGTGAGTGTGCGTTGCGACTTGCGATCTGCATCCCGAGCCCGTACGCAAAGTGTTGGAGTGCGCGGGGCCGAGCCGAGCGGTGGCTCCGGCGGGAACTTTTGAGATGGTCCTTGACACGCGCTCGGCCGCCCTCAACTAATCTCTTGTTTTTGTCTGTTCATCTCTCCCCGGACACGCTGAACCCGCGCCGCTGCGCTGAAGGATTTCGAGGTACACAGTGGTTCATTCACTAGTATGACTGGCTCTTACGATGATCGACCTTATGATCCGAGTCACGGTCTCCGTGATGCGCGCGATCAGCGATGATCGTTCGAGGTCGTAGGGCTTTACTTGTAGTTTTGAGGCTTTCAGATTGTTTTTAGCCGTTGTTAGCGTTGTATTAGTTCTCCCGAGTGCGGCGAGCGCCGACGCGCGCGGTCGTGCATGCACATAGACGCCCTTTGTTCATTGTCTGTTTACATCACCGCACCCGACAGCTTGCATTCGTATCGTGGATCGTCCGGCGAGCGGTCTCGATATTTCGCTCTTGCACTCTGTGCAGAGATTTAGTTCGTTCGTCCCCTATCACCCGGAACCCGAGCGAGCGTCACGACAGCGCTAAAGCTTAGCGGACGCGAGACACGAGGTCAGTCGTAGAGCATTCGCCATCTCACAAGTTCTGGTGCGGCCGGGCCCGCCCGCACCCCGCACCCTCCCCTCACCCACACCTCACCCGCACGAGCGCTCTTTACCAGCCTGCTGCACTCCTGCACTCCCGCACTCCCGCCCTCCACGCCCTCCACGCCCTCGCCCGCCCCCGTGCCTCCCACACCTCCACCCGCGCTCAGCTCTCTCTTGCAACTATTCCAAGAACGACAAATGCTTATGATCCCCCGACGCCGTGGAGTTTTCTGGTTCTTGCATATGCTTGGCACTGTTAAATTTGTTTTGTCTGAAACGAGAATGATGAGATGTTCAGATGTTACAAATGAGAATTTAACGAAAAGTACCAGAGAATCCACGTACGAACGGCATGGTAACTGGGTTGGTAGCTAAATCGATACACTAACGAACCTATAACGTGGTCGCTTGCCAAGGTCCAACTAGTTAGTGTGTCGAGGCGTAGTTTAATTTCGCTCGCTGCAAGTGATGTACAATAATAGCATGCATGTTGTTGTGTTTTCCTGCAGTATAATACTATATTGTTTCTTTGTAAGCAAATTAATCCTATTAAGTCGTGTCAATCATAACGCTAGGAATTTGCCAAATATATATATTAAATGTAGATTCGATTTTAAGCATTCGATTACGCATGGTAACTTTATAATAATATGCAACCGTTCTTAGTTGAGATAGAATCTAAAAAAAATATATTAAAAAAGCTTAAGATCACAACGGTGTTACAAGGATGTTTTGACACATCACGCACATGCGGGCGTAGTTATTCTTTCATGGCTCCTTGAAAATACATGTTACTGTTTTAACGTGTCGCTCATTTATTACCTACTTGTAAATAAATTATCGGGACATTAATCTTTCTCCCCATAAAAAGTCCTATACCATCGATAGCACGTCCCTTGTACCACTTTGGATTACTTTTCGCTTACGAAACGACACTATTAAACCAAAACATCTTTGTAGCGCTGTAAATATCTATCTGTAGAATTTGTCCCAACAAATGGACAACCGGGTCTTTCAGTCAATGTTGTTAATTCTAGCGAAAGGTGTTCTACCTTATATAAGTAAACAAATAACATAGAATTAATTCCAAGTAAAATGTATCGATAAAGAAACTACAAATCTCACAGCTGAATTTAAAATATCAGCAAATAATATTAATAGCCCTCCACAACCAATCCGAATTGTCATACCATCCACTGGAATTATACAATATTGAAAGGTTTATATAGAATTTGAAAGACTTGGCCGAATACTGAAACGCTACTTATTCTGAGGGCGACTTATATTTAAGTGGCTGTTATAATTTAAGCGGTATAAGTTGGCATGAAAGAGCCAGTTATTAAAAGTATATATCAAATCACGAATAATATCCATTAAGTATTACAATTAGAAGGTAAAATGAGTGCGGACTCGTAGTGTAATGTTGATGTCAAATAAAACCATCGTATAAAAAGATGCTTAAAATAACAGCATAAAAACTTACTTTTCAATGCATCTTTTTTCGATAGCCTCCTGCTCCGTCATTACACTTTCGCGAATTGTCAAATATTTGTGGGCCACAGATAGTCGATGCTTCCACACGAAAATAAAATTTAAATGATGATAATTTCAAGAGGTCGGGATAAAATCTAAGTGGCTCTTTCAAAACATGTATCTTTCATGCCCACCTTCCCCTATACTTAAAAAATGTCATGTAAAAGAACTTTTTGTGGTAATGTTGCCATTTATGGAAATTTGAGTGGGCATTAGTTAATCACAGTCTTAAAACCTATAAATTATGTTTCATTATACCGCTTAAATTATAACAGTCACTTAAATATAAGTCGCCCTCAGATTAAGTGGCGTTTCAGTATTCGGCCATTAAAAATATTAAACGCGTTGTTAGGACTTTCACCATAAAAAGACAATGGACAAAAACAGGATATTGTTTATTACTGTGCAAGTTGAATATTTTGTTGTTTTATAGTAAAAATAAAATATTGTAATTTTAAATAGGTACGCTATTTCCTACACAATTTCTTTCATAACAATATCTCGAATGAAATATATCGTTCACTGTACTTTCCAGCTGTAACGCACGTAAAAAAATATGTAATAAAACGTATAATTTTTTTAATGTGTAAAATGTGCTCATGTCATATTTCTGTGTTTCAGTTCTTTGTGCGGCTCGACCATATACGGAAATGCTTCACACAGAACGGCGGTATCTTCGTTTTAGAAGAATTCAGTAAGTTTTATAACACCTACATACTTTAAAATCTTTTTTTTTTTTAATGGATATCAATATCAGGGGTCGAAATCAAACCTTATCAGACAAATTTAGATTCTTGTAATTTGGTTAGTAAGTCAGTTATTTCGATTTTTTTAAAAGTTGATTGTTTAGAAAGGTAAAAGCATGAAAAAAGACCTTATAAAGGTTTTGTTAAAGATAACACTATTTACATTAGCCCAGCCCCGTACACATCCCACTGCAGGCTTCCTCTACGACTGAGAGGCGTAAGTCCTTAGTGTACCGATGTATTCCTTCACTTTATCTTTCATCGCGCCTAAGCCTCACCGTGATTGTGCGATAGAAATTGTAAAAATAGATAAAGTCAGCAAAATCAGACTTTTTGGACGGTAAATTTGTTTTGACCCCTGACAACATAACTAGGTCCTTATCTAGTTTGTAGAAAGTATGGGCTTTGCCAGGTCGGGCAAAATGTGTATCATCTTGCCACCAATTTGTCATTCAGCCCAGTATAATAAGACTAAGGTTTTTATAATGGACTTTGATTTGAGCATTGAGAAATAATATAATTCGTGTATCACAGATATCTACTCACTTTTTTTTAAAGAATGAAAGCCTTATGACTCCTGGACAAATTTGATCCTCAAATTACCCTTCTATCCTATTAAAAAATTGTATTTTTATTACACATGTACTAATTAAATGAATTGCGTTTTACAGATCCAAAAACGAGACAAATAATTCAGCGAAAGTACAAATCAGTAATGGCAAGTACACGTTGTTGTTGTTGCACGGCTACGACTTAGTGCTTACGTACTTAGTTACCATGTGCTATGTTGTTTATTGAAATTTGTTTTATGTTATAGGCAGAGAAAGTAGTGTTTGATCTGCACCGTTTCTTCTCCATAAGGCTTTTTCGATACTATGTCGAAACAGAAGGATCAGAATTCGATCACGCACCTTCCGTTTTATAGCCCCTTGCCCACACGTGTATGTACTTTTTCTGTTTTATTTTGCCTATTTTACTTATTTCATACAGCTTTTCAAGATCTTTTGCTTATCATTCATTTTTGTGATTGTATGTATTTTCCATTTGTTTTATTTTGCGATGGCTGAATTGATAATTGAATCTCAGAGTATTTACAAAATACTTCTGTTTTCTAAGAAAAAAATCTTGTTGGGAACATCGCGTATTTAAGAGCCTCCAATAGTTTGGTTGCGTTTTCAGGCGGACCAAATTTGCTACGCGGTTCTGTGCGTATTTTCGTATTTCGCGGCGGGGCAGGAGCAGAAGAAAGCGATACTGGAGCAGGCGGCGCGCGTGCCCCCCGCCCCACCCGCCTCTCCCGCGCTCCCGCGCACCGCGCCCGCACCCGCACCCGCGCATCCCGCCGGGCCCAAACAGGTCTGTTTCCCAGGCCTTCAGTTTGTAAAGAGATATACATTTTCAAGCAAAGTATTCAGTATTCTGGTCTCATTTCATTGTTCTCTATTGTAATAATATACAAATATCATTCCATCAGAAAATTGAGTCGGCGACAATTAAGAGATTGATGTTGTTAGCTTAAATAATATGCTGATTGTTCCTGTACCGCATTTGTTCCGATACAGGCAGAAAAAAGTCCATCGGAGGCGGCTGTGGAGGTGAAGGCTGGCGCGTCAGACTCGAGTCCGCGGCGTGCGTCACGTGACGCGTCCGACACGTCGCCGCGCCACGCCGCGCCTGCGCACCCTTTGCAGCGCGCTGGCACCGCGCCCCCGCGCCGCCCGCCCCCGCCCGCGCCCCCCGCACACGCCGCACACCCCGCCAGCGCCCCCAACACGCCGAAGCCGCGGGTCACGCGCGCGCACTCCACCGCCGCGCCCTCCAGACCCCCCGACCCGCCGCTGGTCAGTACTCTTCGTATTTGCTGACATTTTAACCTTTTTAATATACACCTAACACTGTCTCTACTTCAAAGACGCTATCGATTGATGGCGTTTCCATTTTCATATTATTTCTCATATGAACAGGTCAAAACGCGGGAATTGTAGAAAACGCCTATCTGTTTCTATCATTTGTATGAAATCATACAAATATCACTTTAAAAACAGAATAGTCACTAAAATAGTCACATACTGTCTAACTCTAATAGATTGCCAAAACCTTTTATCAATTGATTATTAAAATATTTAATAAAGGCAGTCTTTAATCCTGCGATTGAAAATTCTATCTCGGATTGCAAATTAAGAATTAATAAAAAAGAAAGCGACCGTAAAATATCGTCGTCAGCTATAAGCACGCAAAGTAAACTATCTTTACTTCCACATGTTTTTGTTATCATAACGACAACAACATCATAACAATACTATAACATAACAATGTTATGTTACCAGAGAATTTATTACAGAGTATACAAATACCTGCATTAAATATTGCAGATTCCGCCGCGCAGTGGCACTTTAGTGCAAAGGCCAGCCGGCCCTCCCCCCGCACTGCCTCCGCGACAACTTTCAGCGGGCGCTGATTTGAATACTGCATCAAGGTATACATCTTTACATCCCTAGTTTAGTTTTTTCAACCATAGGTAACGAAATGTAAAATGTTTAATATTTAAGAATAAAATATAACATTTATATCTACTAATTTAACTATTTGTTAGTATGTTTCTAACATTCTACTGGCCTGTTAACATGTTTCTCCCTCCTTTCAGCCATCCAAACGTCTACACTTTACCATAAATATTGCGTAATTATATTAACGTCTGTCGAGACTTTTTTATCCTCCTGTGCTAAAATGATCTGTAACGTAGCATTATCGGTGCTGATTGGTTTGTGGCGTGCGTGTTGCAGGGCGGCGCCGGGTGCGGCTCCGAGTGCGGCGCGTCGCCAGGCGTCCATCAGTGCGCCGTTCTCCGCCAATCCCTTTAATTCACCACGTCATGCAGAGTTCGTCATCCCACAGCGAAATAACGTTCGCCGTTCATCTACCACAGACCGAAATTAATGCGGTCTTTTTATTTTCGCCCTTAAAACGATTTTATTACGTCTTTATACGATACTTACTCGTAGATATTTTCCTAACACAACTAAAGTTGTTGATCGCTAATAAAATGGTTTTAAATGTGACATCGACAGGGCCTGCCCCTTTCGAGAATTTATTCATTCGCAAATGTTTATGGGAGAATTTTTTTTTGTAGCAAAATACCATATTCCTTCAATATTACCTTTTTGTTACAAAAGTAATATAAAAGCCGCAGTACATTGATAGATTTTATCTGCAATTGTTGTTCATTTTTGTGTTAAAAAAAATTAATTTTTATATTTTTCAAATCACTAATAATATTTGGTGAAGTGTTTATAGCCTCGCTTCAAAATTGCGTAAGAAAATATTCGTTCTATTATGACTATTGCCAGCCGAAGTGAGTCACGCAAATATGTACATTATAATAATTTACAAAAATATAAACGTCAGGGTTACCTAAATGTAGAAATTAAAAGAAATATTTTATTGCAATATTAAATTAGTTACCTACACTTGTGTGTTTTATTTATTTTTTGGTTACTATGTTACCAAAAATATGGCAATTACCATATTTGGTCACATTCCGGGACCTGCTTAATTGTGACAATAAATATTTTTTTTGCCAGTAGTTTATTTTATTTTACAAAAGTAAAAATAAAGCATCAATACATAATGTTTCGTCTTGATTACACCAAAATATTAAGAAAAAAAAATTTGTTATGGCTGTTTATGTTGAACAAATTTTAACAGCAGTTCCTTGGGGTAACCATCACAAATCGCCTCCCTATGGAAGCAAATTTAAAGACGTATTCACATCGAAAACGAGTGTAGACCACATGACTGAAGGAAAACTTATAAATACGCCCAACAGTCACATACCTACATAGTTCTAACCCCACATTTAAGAAAGATACGAGTCTTCTTTATATTATACTAGACTAGCTTACCGGGCAAACTTCGTAGGTACCGCCTAAAAGTCAATGAATGTCGTATTACATATTAGCTGAATTTTGTTCTAAAAAAGTTCTAAAAAAAGACCGCGACAGCATAATTATGTCTATCTTTTAAGGTTGGCTCACTATTTTTATGCTAACCAAATTTGTTTTAAAATACAGCATTATTTGTGAAGGTGTTTTTATAAAGATGATATTAATCCTTATCCAAATAAATACGTTATTCATCACAAGTATTTAATTTAAAAGAAATTTGCCCGTTACATCATTTGATTTCAATGAGTATCTTAAAAGATATCGCAGTTTTAAAATAACACCGCAGCGAAAAAATGATCAAGCGCGCAATTATGATGTACCTACTCGTACAAGGCCCGGCCGGCCGGTGCGCAGAGGCACACGTTTCACGTCTATATGACCGATTTGAAAGATTTTTTGGTATGGACATAAATGGGACTTTGTGGAGTAAAATAGACTACAATTTTCTTTCTCAACCCAACCCTGTAATCTACGCGGACGTAGTCGCGAGCAAAAGCTAGTATGTTAAAGTGATTTTATGAAAACCTTCGTTCAGTCATCTTGTTATTTATCAAAATTTACACAAAAATCTTAAAATGTTCTTCACTAACTATTTAGATGTCAATATTCCCTAAAATAATTGGTAATTAACATGTTTGTACGATGAGTCTTTCATCCAAATTTAAGGGGTTCGAAAAGTACTGTTTTTGCTCAAATTACTGCATAAACGCTCTTAAATATCGCGGAGAATTCTTTGAAAAACAATCATCATCATCATCAGCCCATATACGTGCCACTGCTGGGCACGGGTCTTCTCTGCAACTGAGAGGGTTTAGGCCTTAGTCTGCCACGCTGACCTAGTGCGTGTTGGTTGACTACACACCTAAAAAAAAATTGTTGGGTGTGCAGGTTTCATCATTTGTCTATACTTATTTCAAACGACACAACTTAAAAGGCAGCCCTCGTCGTATGCGCTTGGTGTTAAAACTGTTAAGTAATGTAGTTCACTCGACGATACGCAAAGAAAAACTTTCAAGATGAGTTGGCTCTCATTCTAAGGATTGCGATAATCCCAACAGATACCTATGCCTTTTGAGTTTAAACGAATGCAGTTCCCGATTCGTCTTGCCTTCGCCATGAAGATTATCAAATGACTGTTTGTGACCTCAGTCTAGATAATTAAAACCTCCTCTACAACTGAGAGGGTTTAGGGTTTAGTTCACCACGCTGTTGCTTCAATGAAGAGAATTGAAACCTAGTGCATCCCATGCTGCTCAATATGTACCTATATATTTTATTTAATCATGTCTTGCTGACACCCGATTGATGCACTTGATTTTTGTACTTTTTATTTCTGTATTATCTCAATAAAGTGCTAAACTTCATATTTATTCATATACTATCAAAAATAAAATTCAGTTAATATGTAACATGACATTCTTTGACGGTTAGGGCGATACGAAGTTTGCTGGTTCAGCTAGAACAGGATAAAAACAAGATATATTTACTGGCCATAAAAATTAAATGCCTCCTTTTTTTATATTAAGACGTGTCACTCTTCGAACGGCATGATATTCTAATCGTAGGCACGCTCACTTTGCCTTTCTATCTTATACAACTGTTCTGTGAATAAAGCCCACGGAAAGGCCAACAAAAAGAAAATTGTTTCACAAAAGTAAGTTTTACTGTTTATATTTTATTTCGAAATAGGTATATGATCGCTACAGTTGCATCCTTATATTTACAAATATCACAGTTTCTTAAACTTACACGGAACACACAAAAATGCCTTTTACTATAGTTAAAAAAATTACAGTATGACTTAGGTAATATTATCAATTTAATAAAAGTTCGCGGACTTATCATCAGCCCAAATGTCCCACTGCTGGGCACGGGCCTCCTCTACAACTGAGAGGGTTTAGGCCTTAGTCCACCACGCTGGCCTAGCGCGGGTTGGCGGACTACACACCTAAGAAATTCCTAAGAACTTTAGGTGTGCAGGTTTTATCACGATGTTTTCCTTCACCGTTAAAGCAAGTGATAATTCATTGTGAATACACACATAACTTCGAAACGTCAGAGGTGTGTGCCTGGGGTTTGAACCTGCGACCGCCGAAATTCTCGACCGCGCGCCTAAACCTAGAGGCCATCACTGCTTATGCGGACTTATACTATGTAACATTACATACTAACCAACATTAAAGACTGACATTAATTAACTAACCATACAAAGGTCTAACAAATCGGACTCTACGATAAAAGGTATGGATTGGATATGTAGGTATATGCGAAAATACATATATCTTATATTTTGTTGTTAACAATAAGAAAAAAATATTGACGTTATGTACAGTTTTTTATACATCAAAACATAAAATATTAGTTTTAAAAATGGTTTTCTAAACACATTTAGAGTATCTAAATGTCAATAATTGATCAATACTGGTTAATAAAACGAAATGGGTCTTTTTCATGCAGCTAAAGGTGATTGAACCTTTACCAATTTTCTTAAATCAATGGGTTAAAAAATGAGATCAGAATCAGTCGCAAAGTACTTTTATAGAGAACATAAAAAATCGACACAAATATAAACTAATGTGTCGTCTAAGCGAGAACATGTAGTGTTTCACATTGCATTTTACAATTTATACTTTTTTATACTTTTTTCTTATTTTATATTACTGGGAATTGTATGAAAACTTGAATAAAAATCTACTTCATCGTTCTTTTCGAATACTTATGAAAAAAAATCTTTGGCAGTTTTTAATTAAAGGAGCATTCGAGGGACGTTTTTGATTAATGTTACGTAAACTTTAATAGAAATTTGAAGAATATATAAGTATGTGTATGTATTATTTTACATTATACCAAAATTTCTAAATAGTAGCATGGCAGTACAATATCATATCATATCAGCAGCAGCCTTTCTTACGTCAACTGCTGGACGTAGGCCTCTCCTATGGCACGCCACGGAAATATTACATATTGGAAATTTTAAAGTAAAATCTTTAGTAAAAAAATAGTAAGACATTGCGTAAAATCTACACATAAAATATAATATATACACTTAAAAGTCTATCTTAGATTAAATTTTAAAGGAATTAATTAACGCATTCAGTTGGTGCTTACACAATTTTACAATACTTGAATCAGTTGTGATGGTTACTTATCGACATTATTGTTTCTAATTGTTCTCTTAAATTTTCCTCGGTTTTATTCGACACATCAGTTATGGTTTGTAAAATGCTATCGTTATTTTTAAAGTTTTATTCCAAAAGTATTTTTTAAATTTCGAGGACAACGTCTTATTGTTCCAAATCTGACATATCTGAAAACTGCAAAAAAAAAACAGTTAATGGAGGTAGATGGACAACAAGTGTAAATAATTATTCTAAAAATGATAAAAACCTTATCCGTCCTTGCGGAACAACTCGGTGTATTGTTTTCTAACATTTTAAAATTGGATAAACTGGACTTTGAATGCCTTTTTGTTGAATATGCCTTAAAGTTTAATATGTCTTGTTTATGTCGAATCCCTTGTTTTGTCAACACCTTAAAGAATAATAAAAAAATCATTAGCCAGTAAATATGAGGATCAAAGAATGGAAACAATGTGCAAATAATACATATACCCACAAAATCAGGTCCCAGATTTTCTTCTTTCAACATATCTTTACATTTGAGTTGACTTTTTACATCAATTACTTCCCACCGTAGTGAGACTTTTTTTGGGATATAGATTTTTCGTGATAGCACCCTGAAACAAAACATTGCTTTATAACATCTTTTTATTATTACAAAAGCTGTTTTATTTTGAAAATGTATAAAATATGAAGAAAAAAATTATAGAAATTTATTTAATAAAAGTAAGGCGGTAAGTGTGTCTTCTGATATTTTTCCAAATGAATACTTTTTTCGATTTTAGTAAGATTACCTATATAAACGGTGAAAAACAAAAAAAATGTAGAGATAGATCTTAGCAACGTTTTTCAGATGGACCCTCAGAGTTAATCTTATACATTATATATCAGAGGCTGCAATTATACATATAAAATGGCGGGCTATACATAGTAGGGATATTGAAGTAGACGAGTTTCTTTGCTACTATATCGACATAATGTTTAATTTTTTTTGAAATGCTTTCAATTATAAAACATTAAACGTATCTTTTCAAAAAAAACCTTAAACAAGTATTTATATTATATACTTTATGTCTAAGTTACCGATAATGCAAAACCTTAAGACAACAAACAAAGTTAAAAAATACTTAAGACATCGAGTTTTATTTGCATGTTAAGGTTTTATTTTTATAGAAACAACTAATTTATAATTACTTAAACACAAAGCTTTACACTCATTTTTTTTGTTTATATCAAACTAAATAGCTCTTATTATAAAAAATATTATGTATTTCACTTAAAACATTTGAAGCAATTTTTTCTATAATAACAACTTGAATTGTTCATGAATATGAATTGAGAGTAATACGTCATAGTGGCGACTAAAAAATATAGATACTACTACTTACTGGTTTATTTTAGCGAAAGCTTCTTGAATCTCGTAAAATTCTGTGGGTTTGAATCCAGGAAACTCAAAGCTTAATAATTTTTTATTATCTTTTCGCCCGCTAATCCAACCAAAATTTTCAATATTTGTACATTGTATCCAAACTTTTTTAAATACATCCGTCTCTTCAGTTTCAATACAATTTTCATCGTCTGTGTCATCAGATACTACAAGCACTTCATCGTCGGGAAAGTGACACGCTACAGAGTTAGCAAGAAAATTTTCTATATCCATATCAATTGCTTTTTTATCAATAGGAGCCTCGTCTTGTGAACTAATAGAAGATTCTGGTTTATCGAGTTTCTGTTGCAGAAGTTTTTTATTGATTTCTTCAGGTTTTAAGATAAACATGCTTCTTTCTTTTCTTTTTGGTTCAATTACCGGTGAATGATCTTCATTCACTATAATTTGTTGTGGTACTTCTGTTACTGTCTTTTCAGGACTCGTCAATTCATTAAATCCTCTATCTGAATCAATATCCTCTTCTTCCATATTTTCTGAGCTCGACATCATCATAACATCGCTAGCATCGCTTGTATCCAATGTTGTCGAGGTGGCTGTTAAAGACGATAGAGGTGAATGGGATCTCTCTCGTTTCCTTAATGTTTTAAAGAATATTTTTTTTAATTCACCATTTGATGCAATATGGTAAAAATCTTGAGATTTTCGAATTTTTATAGGTTTCGCAGGTTTCGTTTGTATTTTCGTAACAGTAGAATTTTCATTGTTAGGGCTAATTTGATATGTATTTAATTGATTTGATGAACATCCCGGTAAATCTGGACGTTCGATAGACGTTGAGTCATTATTATCTAAATCCACCATTTCATTTTTATCCAAATGAGAAAATGGTATATACGATAATGGATTATCAATAACTTTCTTATTTTCAAGCTTATCTGTTGTAATCCACACGCCCCGTGTTTTCTTATCTTTTCTAACATATAAAATATTTTTCACAGTTTCAATGCCTAAAGGTTCATGCATTTCATAAGGTCCAACAAATACACAATATTCTTTAGCATCTTGTATTGCATATATGCCAAATTGTGGGCCACTGCCTTTGTCAGCGCATTTTTGGGACGATAATCTTACGGTTTTGCCTGTTCTTCGAGCTACATTTATAGCTTTAATAATACTACCGTACGTTACAAAAAAACCTCTGGTATGAAATTGTATCTCACTAAAGTCATTCTCTACGGTCATAACAAACCATTTCGAAGATTCAGTATTAGCATTTTCCTTCACACTTTTAGAGCTTCGAAAGTTCATGAAGGATTTAGCATTATAGTTGAATAATTCAATTTCTGGAACAATGCTTTTCGCGGAAAATATATGCTTCGACGTAAAAACATTAGCGTTTACTAAATTAGTTGGACATTTATCGTCTACTTTTGATACTAAACCTAATATTTCCCAACATTCGTTCCATCCACACAAGATACAAAAGTCATCTTGAGAGTCACAATCGCTTGTTAGAAGATTTTTAACTATCACTGGAAACTTATGTAAATCAGCTAATTCTATATGGTTAATATTAATACAATTTTTGAAAAAAACACTTTTACCATCAACTGCAATGTATATACGGAATGGTGTTTTTGTAGACACCATAAATAAATTTTTTCGTTGTTTATATCTTTGTAAAACAAATTCCCATGAGTATAAGGTAAGCTTCCCTAGTTGTGGAGGTTCTAAACTTGTTTTAGTGATTCCTTGACTCATACGTTGTCTATATATTTTCAAATTCGATTCAAGCCATTTTACTAATTTTGACTTACTTTCACCTGTGATAAATGGTTTATCAAATTCAAAAGGCGGTGGATCCGATCTTTCGTCAACTGTATTAACTTCTACGTCGACTACAGTTAAAGAATCATGAGGCGAATGTTTTTGTACAGCAGACTTACTAATATTTTCATTATTGTTAAGTAAGAACATTAACCTCTTTTTTAATTTGTTATCATTCTCTTCCATTTCCTTGATTTTACTATTTGTGTTTTGATAATATCCATTACTGAATTTCCTTCCTTGATATTCTATTACTCTTGCACAAATCTCTTCTTGCTGAGGATAGTCTAATGAAGAAGAATTATTAGATATATTTGCATTCAAAGTATTCGTGTTAATTTCTATTGATGCTTCTTCACTGGGTGGGATGTCCAAATTATAATTTATTTCACTGGATTTTGTATTTGTAGGTATAACTTCTTCATTTAGTTTAGTTTCAGTACTATCTTCATTATTATCGTTGACAGATGTTTTTGTAAATTTCCCTTTACAAAAACATTTATATAAGTTATGAACCATGCACCACGGCTCAATATCCTTACAGTTTAGATTTAGATTCACAATTGATAATACTAGATTAGCTTTCTTGCTAACCTTCAAATTCAAATTAGAATAAAAATCACCATATTTCTTAGAAGCTTTCCAATTCCGTTTCTGTCTTTTTAACATTATCCTATTTTCTCCAGAAACTATTACTGTTTGTCGAAATCTTTGTTCTTCTTTCGCCAAATTTAAATTCATTTCTGTGTCTAAATTTACCAAACCAGGTATAAAATCAGAACATCCACTTTTTAAAATATTCGCATCCATGAACCGTGAAAAATCGCAAGTGCACTGGAACATGCATCCCGCAAGGCCACAGTGGGTTTTTATTTTGTATGAACATTCTAACGATGAGCAGACACAACCCAACGTACAAAATGGCTTATCACAAAATTGTAACTCATTATTTTGACTATTTTCTGGCAATCGTATCACAGTTACGTCAAGTCTACCTAATTCACAATATTTTCTCTTCAATTTATCTTTGTGATTGTTAACATTAACAGGCTCATCACAGTTAGTCACTCTAGTTTCATCTTCTCCTGAATACATGCTATCTTGTTCTAAGCTTATTTCCACCGTATCCAATATTTTGTTAACTATATCTTTAATCTCTGTTGCACTATTTAAGTCATCTAATGTATTATGCGGCGCACAATATTTTTCATCTAGTACTTTGACCTCCATGTGTTCAAAATCACGTCGCATAATAATTCTGTGCTGATCATACTTATAATTTAAATCAAAAGTAATAATTTCATCTGGATTATTTTTCTTGAGCCTCGAATTTTTAATGGACCCTAACATGGCGACCGCGAATTCTGCCCATTTAGAAGATATTATCCCGCTTTCTTCTCGCAAACTATTTACAAATTTAGCAATGCCAGATTCCAAAGTCATACCATAAAAAGGTTGTATATCCAAACCTGGCTTAGGTAAATTTACTAGTTCTGCAGAACCGACGTGATACTTCTGGTAGGAATCATCTAAATATTTTTTCTTTCCTAGCGGACCAGGCTTAAATTTTGTGGCTAAAGAACTCTTTAGTAATCCCTTTTCCTTATTTGGTAATTTATATTTGTTCGTTATGCAATGTTGCAACCTAGGTCTGCCTAAATCGTAATTACAAATAAATTTATTTCTTCCACCTTTGCTTCCATTAACCTGAATACATTTTCCATCCCACAAAACAAATTGTTTTGAATGTAAATGATTTTCTGGATTTATATTCATCAACATTTGCCAAGATGATCTTAACACCGATACATCAGATTTTAAAAGATTTTTTGCCATCGATTGTGTAGAGGCACTCATAGCTGATCCGTCCATTATTTTTTTTAATAACGTAGCTTTTTGTTTTTCTAAAGCTTTAGGCAAATAATTATAAATGTCCTGTTCAATTTCTTTCCTTATACTTCTGACGGTTCTTACTTTTAATCTAGGTTTTTTCTTTGGTACGTAATATTTATCAGTATTGGGAACGAAGGTACACGGGGTGACGTCACTCTTTGGAACTTGAAAATCGACAGGACGTGCTGGTACAATTTTTATTAGGTCATAAAGGCAATTATTTTGTATAGGGTTACTCCTCTTTATATCCGATGAAAAGACTTTACGATTTTCCTCCATTTTCTCTGATTCTGAAGCAAAAAACACCGTTATAATTTCACAAGAATGATTTCATAAAATAAACTGTATATTCTATTAAACCAAATTTGTTTTTCAAAATAGTTATACAAAACGGATATTATATTAATTTTACAATAAAGAAAATATTATAGAGCGACCATAATAAATGCAGTTTATATACGTATATATACGTATTTGCTCTTCAGTAAAAAAAATATTGATTTTTGAACACAATTAATACTATTTCTGTTTGGTACCATACTACAAAATACCGAAAATTTTCTTTTTTTTATTACTGGATGTCTGTCAAGTGAACATACTGGCGACGCTTAATAGCCAATTTTATTAAATTTATCATGACTTTACACATACGAAAATCTTCTCACGTCTGTAGTTTTCTTAGTCTTTGCTACACACGGGCCTCCTCTATAACTGCGAGGGTTTAGGCCTTAGTCCACCAGACTGGCCTAATGCGGGTTGGCGGAATAACACACCTAAGAAATTTCTAAGAACTTTTAGGCGTGCAGGTTTCCTTACAATCCTTTTATTCCTTCGCCGTTAAAATATGCGTCAATTCATTGTGAATACACACAAAACTTCAAAAAGAGGTGTGCGTCTGGGGTTTGACTCACGCCCGCCGAGATTCTCGACCGCGCGCCTAAACTTCGAGACAATCACTACTTTTTTTTTTAAATTTAATGGTAAGTAAGAATAAGTCCATTTTAAGTATTGTAAAAAATTTTAAAACACGTGATTACGCTTACCAGTGTTAATTTTTGGTTCTTCGACATTAATACTGTTAGTATGAGTTAATTTTAAATCATCTGTATTTGATGTAACTTCTTTTTGTTGAATGCGTTCTTCAGTTAAGTCTAATATATTCTTTTCGGTATTGGGAACTTGCACGGTTTGTGGCGATGGAGCCACTTTATGGCTCATTTGACATTTAAACTTTGTAGGTATGCATCCAGCTACCATTTCAATTTGTGTAGTAAGCCCCATGCCATGTTGAAAGTAATTGATCATATCAGTTTTTAGCTGAAATTGAAAAAATAACGTGAACCTTTTTAGTCTCAAATTTACAGCAAGTATATATTTTATTTAAAGTTTATGACAATATTATTTTCCCTTTAAAATATATATCGAAAAACTTACATCAAAGTGATCTTCACAGAAGTAAATCTTTGAATTACCCGCTAAATCTTTAGGATTGCGTTTTGCTAGTCTCAGCCATAGATTACGTCTCTTTATTTTTGATGGGACGGGAATAAATATTTTTCCAGGTGTAGAAATTGAAGTATTCGAACATAGTGGTACAGCACAACGTTTATATTGGTTCGGATTATCCATTGCAGTAAAATAAAAAATACAAGTATTTATTTTTTAATTTCCGAAAACAGATACCACCAACTACAAGAAAAAATGTAAAGTAACATCATAATATGTTCATGTTAATAATTTTTATTACTTAAAGATGCAGACGCATCTTTGCTGTCCATTGCGTCGTTAACGTTTTCACGCGATAGTCTAAAATCTGTTATTAAATTACGATTTACGACGTTAAGACCACATCCAGTTAATCAATTCGCTAAATCATGTTTACGAATTTTTTTAATAGACGGCGCCATTTATTTTTTCTTAGATCTTACAAACGACTCCTACAATCTTAGTGCATATCTTATGTATGGTCTAAATCAGGGTTTCTCAAAGTGGGGTTCGTCATTCGACGGCAGGGGGTTCGCGATAAAATTTACGTAATAACTTTACTTGATACCTTTTTTTTTTTTTTTTTGTTCTCGAGGGGAAAGCTGTTTATGGCTCTACTTCCCGCCAGCCCCGGGGAAGGGGGGGGCGGGAAGCGTATGTCGGGGTCACCGGTCTTCCAGCCCGGCGCGCGGCGATGTCATGTCCGCGCAGGTGTTAGTGCCGGGCTGGGTCCCTAACAAAATTCCCTAAACCGGCATACCGACCAAAACCCCCCGGTGGCCATCTTCGCGCCGAGTGAGGCGACCACGGTACGTTGGCGAGAAGCGCCAACCGTAATGCCGCAGCCGCCCGGTGCGCCTCCGAGACGTAAACGTCTCGGCCGTCTCGGAGTTGAGTTACTTGATACCTAGCAGGCACGTACGGTCCACAAGGAAGCGCGCGCACGACTGTATTCGTTACAGTCAGATTTAAGGTTAAAATTGTCCATAACGACTCCTAAAATTGATTCCATTTGCGACAAGAAACAAGCAAACCCATCATGTTATTATTAAAAAGGTTTTGGCACTCTGTTTTTTTATATTATTTTCTTTTTATAAATTCAAAATAACGAACGGAACAACATCATTAAAAATATAACATTGCATACAAACACATCGCGTAGTTGAAACTTACTTATCAAAAACTTTAACGAAGGTACGTCAGTGCTAATGGAGAATACAAATTACAATATCGATATTTACGCAAGTAGAAAGTAGATATTTACTTCAACCTTCCTCCCCCCCCCCCCCTTTTTACATTTTTATTTTTTAAAGCATTAAATATTTATTTCGAAATAAAGCATTTTTTATGATTGTTTCAACCATCAATTTCAGTAAATAATATTTTCAAAATATATGATCATCAAAATAAAAATGCTGACGTTCAAAATCTACTTTATGTGCAATTCTACGTGGAACCGAAGTGCAAAAACATTTTTAACGTATTTTCTCGTTAAGGCGGGGCAAAAGTGCTATTGATATTTTAATTGCCTATTTTAGGTAACGTAATCAATTAATTTCAGCAATCAAACAAACAGGCGATTGATTATTAAACACACAACAATCACTTACCACATACTAGTGCAAAAAAGTAATCAATGACGCACACAAAATGGCCGACAGTTCTACAAAACTGTTGTACGTGGCTTTATAGCCATTTCAATCTTAACAAATATACAATTATCCTGAACGTAAATTTATAGACATGCACTATTCAATTTACACTAACCAAATTCATACCTATTTTAAGGATTTTTATGTTTTTTGATCAAAATAATTAATCCGACGATCGCAATTTAGGATTAATATTGCTAATACAGATAACAAAAAGACAAGTATGTCCGTTCAGAAACAAATATCTATATTGTAGACAATGTGCACAAAATTATAGAATTCACACATAAATTTAAGCCCGTTGTTTTAATTACAGACACATGAGGACCAAAACACATTAGGAACTTCGAATATAATCTAATTTCTGCGTCGATAAAGCATCCGTGAGGTTTGCTTCAGATTACAACTGATATATAAGGACTGACCGAATGAAATGATCTATCATATGAACTCGTGTTTGTAGATTGCGTTCTTGTCGGTCACAAAGAACAAGTTCAGTTTTACGCAAGAATTTACAAAGTATAAAATACTTATACATAATGTTTTCATATAATAACGCATGGTTATTTACGGTGACACATAAATTGAGGTTACATCAAAATTACATATATGAATTAACTTTTATTGGAATAAAACATCTATTCATCCATCATGCTATCTCTTTCTAATATATAGGCTAGAGCAAATAGGTATCGAATACGCCGCGTCAGTGTTGCTATCGTTTACCACAATATTTTTGTTACAAGCAATGATTAGATTGTATCACTACAAATTAAAAAACAAATTTAATGATAAGTGATCGTTTTGTAAAACTCCGTCATTATTATAAGTTATTGCTTATTATTTACAAAAATAATAATTTTGTAGTTCATTTTATTAATCCTTAGCAAAACTGAAAAGAGTTTCTGAACAAAGAGATACTTTTGGAGATCAATAATTTTATATGGCTAACCTAAGAACACGCATGTCAGTTCTCAGAAGATAAAAGAATAGCAAAGAGTATAGTAATGTCCTTTAAAATGTATTCAAAGTCGTGAATTTCAACATTTTCGCAAGCGTTAAATATTAAGATTGATTGCATAATATAGCAAATCGCGACGGACAAACCTTGATTTATTTGGAGAAACCTGACAGATTACAATGAACGTTGTAGGTACTTGTAATGTAGATGATAGTGCTCGATTAGTTCATGCTCGTGCGACCAATACTGTCGCACTTTGAGTACAGTTCGGACTAAGACCACACCTACTTAGTATTAAAAGTCGCTTGTTGATAAGAAATTAGCGCGGGCAAATTTGTAAAAGTTATAAGAAACTACTTAGGTACTTAATGCTGATTTAATTATATAATATTTTTAATCAATAGTTAAATTCGTTTTTATGCCTTATTTTTATTAAACCGAAGCTCACTTCATTGATTGTTGATTTATGCAAGTAGAAAGTAGATAATTTACCACTGCCGTCTAAAGTCGTTGTTGGCAATTTACACAAAAACCTTCGCATGCTTTAATTTGTTATGTAGCCTTGTAGTTCAAATTAGATAAGCGCTAAACCGTTGTTGAGGAATCTTTCATTTGTGCAAATCAAATATAAAAGCAATATTATGATATACTGAAAATAAAATCATAGCATTTAAGCAATGCTTCATGCAATTAAGAGGACAAATTGTGAAATATTTATTATCCTTTACTGGACTGCCTCGTGGTCTCGCGGCACAAGTATGTGCCGTGCGATCTAGAGGTCCCAGGTTCGATTCCCGGGTCGGTCAGTGTTATTGGGTTTTTTCATTATGAAATCCTCTGTAGCAGCACGGAGTCTGGAAATGTTCCGAAAACGACAATAGGCTCCGCCCCAATAGGGACGTGATGATAACGTGGGACTTATATGTACCCACTAGCTTTTGCCTGTGACTCCGTCCGCGTAGACTACAGGGTTGGGTTCAGAAAGAAAATAAGTTGTAGTCTATTTTATTCCACAGAGTCAAATGATTACAGTGAAAGTGTAACAGACATATAGTTATATTTTCTCATTTATAACATATTAAGGGATTTTTTAACAAACTTAATATAATTCTTAATATATATATATATATATATATACATATATCATATATATGATGTAATGATGTAATAAAAGCCATATAAAAAAGTTTCATCATTCTAGCTTCAAAAATAACGAATTTCCATACAAACTTTTATCTCCTATTTTTATTTTACTCCCTTAAAGGTAATTTTTTTACAAACTTTGAATGTCATATTTATTTATATCTAATCAACAGCCTAAAAAATAAGTTTTAAGTTTCTAGCTTTATAAATGACAATACTTCCAAACAACCTTTCATCCCCTTTTCCGCAATAAAAAGTAGACTATGTTCTTTCTCAGGCTCCAAACTATCTGTGTACCAAATTTCATTTAAATCGGTTCAGTATTTTTAGCAGGAAAGCGAGACAGACAGACAGACATACTTTCGCATTTATAATATTAGTAAGGATGTATTAATCATCATACTTTATTGTTCGGAAAACCTAACACATTAATCCCCTGCCCAAACTTAACTTCACGTTATTTAATCAATCGTCCATTTATCGTAAGTAGTTGATGTGGTCTATTGACTCCTCCTTTTGGCAAGTCCCCAAGAGAAATATATTATAAATGATTAACATAGTATTTCTTTAAATATTTGATGACACAGTTGTCCTTTAACAATAATATGACCAATGGAATATCATTCATAAGAAACTAATTTTTTTTTTCAGAATAACCATAACAAGGAGTTCAAAAGACCTTTTTCATCGTCTTGTCTTAGTATTGCCTGAGGGATTCTGGATATATCTATCGATGATGCGAGTCTTCAGCCGTGGCAAAGGCCAAACTTGTTACGGTAGGGCTGCATCGCAATTAAAATCTAAAACTAGAGGTTTTAGTTTTGAAGTTGTTCACTGAAGAGTTCGTCACTGTGTATGTACACACGTAGTGACAGCTATGTTTGTTATATATACCATAAACATCATCGGACATCAATGTGATTCAACTATTTGACATGTTGATGTTTACAGAATTTTCCACTTAAAATAGTCACGGTAGTCTTAGGTACGCAAGTGAGCGAATCCATTGGAGGTAGGTACCCCTAATTACTCTGCGCAGCCACCTGGTGTACTTTTGAAAAGAAAGACAATTAAACTGCATTTTTAGTAGTACAAGAATAATTGGAATGGATAGTACCTATCATATCCATCCATATCTTCAGGCTATTCAAGCCTGCAACTTGCATAACACACGTGCACCCCACACGTTACGACCAGGTTGGTTTCCTATTGAAAAAAAAACATTTCTTTTAACAAAAGGAATGTCCGGAAAAGGTATGTCGGGATCTCGATACTTCCATCTCAACGTGAGTTACAATTGCCCGCTTGACTGAATTGGGGTCTTAACCAAAATCCTACTTGTCGGGCAGCATATCTCTCACTGGCCGTCCCGCGCATTTTAGGCTGTAGGTGCCGCGGTATCTTAGGGCGAGAAGAAACCTGAATTAATGCCCGCTGTCGCCCGGCGTATCGTCCAATTCTTCATTTCACGTTCACACAGCGTGAACGTCTGCGACCGTCACGACGCAACCCACATCACAGAGTCGTTTTTATTAAGGACTCACCGTCCACGCAGTACGCCCATCAACTCAGATCATTCAACCACATGACCTCTGTTAGTCGCCTCTTGCAACAGATAAGGAATGCCGTGGCGACATTCTTACGCCCCTTATCCACAGGACAGGGTTTATCACGGCAAATGAAATAAGCTTAATAGACAAAAAGATTAAATGTAGTAAAAGTAAAAGTTAGTTGTAATATTATCCCAAACTTTTTAGATTCAGGCGACCGACACGCACTGGGCGGCTGAGGAATAACTGTGGGCGCTTCTCGTCCACCACTTTAATGGCTCTCCTTGGCGCAAGAATGTGCACCAGGTAGTTTTGGTCATTTGCGTAGGCATTTTTTGTTAAAAACCCAGCCCGGCATTAACATCTGCGCACATATGCCCTTCCCCCAGGACTGGCGAAAAGTAGAGCCATAATCAGCTTTCCCTCGATAAAAAGAAAAAGTCATAGAATCAACTACATTTTGGCATTATAATTTGTCAAACTAAACTAGAGATTGTATTATAACGGGATTATTAACGGGATTGTTAAAATCTCACGGGTTGTATTAATTCGTTTCTAATATGCTTTTGTAAATTTAATAAAACATACGAACATATTTGTCAAAATATTTTATTAGTTTTCTAAGTAATTAATGTCGTATCTAGATTTTTCCACCAGTTGCATCTTAACTTCACCATTCGCCACCTTATTTTATCTTCTTATTTTCGATTCGTTTGATCGTCTAGTATAGCATTGTTAAGGAAATCTAAATATTTTATGTATCCTACTTTCGTCTGGGAAAAGCAAATACGACCAACTTTCACCAGTCGACACAACGCCGTCAAATATGCCGGCCACATGTGAACTGGAATTACGCAGATTGATACGCGACACACTTGCTTGTGTCATTATGTGTAATTTTACAACTTTTTATGACCTTCGCTAACCAGGCGTATAGGAAGATATTTCTACCTGTTGTATGATACCATCAGGAACTCTTGCCTCTAGCTACCTTACCCACCGAAGCAAACATAAAATTATTGCTTGACGTTGATTGTTTGTGAGGCAGTGGTGCTACATCAGTCGAGCCGGCACATTACACGTAGTCCAAGCGGACGGCTTGGCTCTTTTCTCTAGTAAAACAGTATATATCAAAAGTATCTATCAACGCTAGATGTAGTATCATCAATTGAAACATCTTATTTCCTAATAACCGCAGTGACATAGGCAATACTTTGACCGTGCGCGAAATGAAAAGGAGAAATGAATGAAAAAAAAAATACAGTGGAATGGAGAACCTTCTCCTTTTTTTGAAGTCGGTTAAAAAGGAAAGAGTTCACGTACTAGGATTTTTTTTAAATGTTAGAAGTCAATAAATGTTATGTACAAAAAGTAGAGCATAAATTATTTTGGTTATTAATGCAAAATTGACAAGATTATTGCATTGTTTATAAGTAATTTATTTCTCGTGTGAATGTGGCGTAGATAGCCCAGTATGAACGACGTATTAAGTGTTGGTTTATGTGTTTTTGTTACAATTAGCATGTTAGTTATGCAAAAGACAGAACTGTTAAGTGTTATTTATATTCTAGAACGAAAAACTAAACAGTACCAGATGATGATATGATGCATTTTTGATCATATTTGTAAAAATATAAAACACGTAGCGTCAGATATTTCAACGAAATGGTGATTTTTTTCACCTATCTATTCTTATGGAAAAGTAAATAGGAACATTAAAAACCATATAATATAAAAATCTACTTAAAAGGATATTGTTTGTCTCTTGGTTCTTCATGAGAGCGATCACGTATAGGAGACTTTTCCTGCAAAAAAAAAGCCAATTAATAAAAAGATTCAATGATTAGTATTATTATTATTACAGCTTGACAAATGTCTGCGTTACACCCACAAAACAGCTGAATAAGTTTGGAAAGGTATTAGTCAGTACTTTGCATCTCCGCTTTTCTACCGGCACCACATTCAACAAAAAAATCACGACCAGTGACAAAAATTTCAAACAAAATTAATGAAGTGCTACTATTGGTTGTCACATATTATAAGTCTAATCATTACAGGTTATTTTACGCAATCCACAGTCACAAATGTTAAACCTTGCAATATTCGATAAAAGATGTCGATCACGCATGTGATCATGATTCATGCATGTGGTTTACGCAACGATTATAATCAAAGAAAAACTTAAAGATGAGTTGGTTTGGTTCTCATTCTAAGGTTTCAAGTTTCTTATTTTATGGTTAGGTCGATGATCCAAACGGATAGGTATGCCTGGGATATTAATTTTTATCGGCTGGACCGATTTTAATGAAATTTGCTGTGTTTCTTCAGGTAGATTCGAGAATGGTTTCGATTTGAAATTGGACCCGATAGGTGGCACTATGATCGAGTGCCGGGCTTTTAATTTTTAACGCCTGGACCGATTTTAATGAAATTTTCTGTGTTTCTTCAGGTAGATTCGAGAATGGTTTAGATTTGAAATTGGACCCGATAGGTGGCGCTGTGATCGAGAGCTGGGATTTTTCGCATATCAGAACACTCCAGAATCTTAAACAATTCATTTTCTTTGTTCAAAAGAAAGCAGATAAATTTTTTTTTTGTCTTCAGTTGGATTTGAGAATGGTTTAGATTGGAAAAAAATTAATTATTGGATTTAAAATTGTCCACAGGACGTCTGTCGGGGCCACTAGTTTTCGTATAAAAATTTCCAAAATTTACGTAGTAACAATACTTTAAAGAAATACAGGATAAAAACAAGATATATTTAATGGCCGATGGGTTCCTTTTTAATATCAAGACGTGCCACTCTTCGAATGTCAGGTTATTATAGCACAAGTCGGCATTTTGTTACACTTTAGCGCAACTCAATCGTGAAACGCAGTCTTCACGTAACTAAGAAGTGAATCGAGCAGCCGTTTCAAACATATGATAGTCTAATCGTAGGTTCGGCGCGCTCGGCACGGTCACATTGCTTTTCTAGTCTTATTGATCTGTCCTGTGGTTACACCATTCCTTTGACGGGACGGTACTATCGATGAAGTTTTGCTCATCGCCCCAATGATGGGCATTTATCACTTTTATTTGATGTAAGAGTAATTATTATTTATTTCTGTTATTGTTTGTTCATTTTGAAATATATATGAATTAGAAGAGAATGTGAATTTGTTTGGTTCGGCGTCCGATTCGACCAAATGACGCTTTCGTCGTTTGTGTAAATCCCCCCGTCTTTCGTCAACAGTCGCCGTGGAACATGGGAAGGTCACGCATGAATTTGCCAAGATATAGACATAACCGTGATATAATGCTTAATGGAAAAAATAACATATCCTTGGAATAAATTAATAGAGTTAACATCTATGATGAACTCTTAAATTACAATTGTACTAAACGTTTGAAAAGAGGTACGTAGTCATTAACTTACCCTCTTGTGATACTTTTCATAATGATGATCGTCTTGTGAACCGTTTTGATGACTACCCATCTTGATTATGGCTGCAAATGTTTGTTTCAAATTAAATACATACATAACCTGACGCCTGAGCTGATAAGACTCCGAGATCATACTGAGATTTCCTAATGGAAAAACCCAATAACACTTTACCCGACCCAGGAATCAAACACAAGACTTCTAAATCGCACCGCACATATTTGTACTGCGGAACCACGATGCATACATAAAATTATATTTAATATGTGTACAATAAAATGATATTAACAATATGTGGTATAATATGTTATTATTACTGACCCTTTTGTTCATCGCGTCGTCTTTTCTGTTCTAATATTGCAGATTCCTCTGCTCTATCCTGAAATACACAATTTGTACTAAATAGACTTTAGTTTTAGAGTATAAATAAGGAATAAGGCAGCGAAAAAGATTATCAACGAGATATTCATTTCATATTTCCGTTCAAGAACCAGTAAATACTAATAAAAACGGGACAAGTGCGAGTTGAACTCGCGTGAAGAGGGTTCCGTACGATGTTACCTATCATGTTTTTTTTTAATCTGACCTAAATTTGTTTGTGGTAACTAAAAAAAGTATGAATGGTCCTTCATTAAATATTCATCTACATACATAATACTATATATATCTACTTTCGGAGATAAGGGGGGGGTCGTGTATTTTCTTGAATAAATTAGAAACTATTTATTTTAAAATAAAAAAAAGATCTTCACAATAAGATCTTCCATTTGATACATCACACAATGCAGTTTTAAAAAAAAAACCTTCCCCCCCAAAAATGGCCTCCCATATACAGATTTCATCATTTCACGTCACACCTCTGCGTTTGGGTCACAGAAATTGATATGTGTGCCAAATTCCAACTTAATCGGTCAAGTAGATTCGGAGATAATTGACTGTGACGGACGGACAGGCGGACACACGAGTGATTCTATAAGGGTTCAGTTTTTTTTAGTATGTAGTCCCTATTTAAACGTGTTGTTATAAACGAATATAAGATAACACCGCTGTGTTGTAGGTGTAACAATAATTATATTAACGAAGATGATGTTGAATGAACGCAAACCGCTTTTTACCATCTAAACCATGAACCTGTTCACTGAATGATCCTCAAATCGAAAGGTGTTTTTATTAATATTGACATAACTACTCACCCGTTTTCGGTTCATCTTACGTTCCTTACGCTCATCGCCTCTTAATTTACTTTTCCTTTTTTCCTTCTCTGGTGAACGCTCTTCTAGTTCCTTACTACCCTGCTTATGCAGAAAAAAAATATTAAAGCGCAATTTAATAAACTTTACTCAAATCTAATTACATCTACATTTACATGTATAATTTTACTTGAAGATTTTGATCGAGCCAAAAGGGACAGTGAATTAAGAACAATTACAGACTCTATTATAAACGCCATTTCAGATGTAGTGGTCTCTTGTAATCTCCTTTTTTCGATTGATTTTTATTTCAGGCTTGATATAAGAAAAGCGTCGTCTCCTCTGCTTGGCTGCATGACTTCGAGCTTAACTGCTCTTACAAATCTTCTAAGCAATTTCAGGAGCGTTCTTCTTTGAGTGGTTTATTCATTTGATTTATTCTTGATTTATTTGGGTTTCCGTTTGTTAACAAAGGAACTTGGTTGTACGTTTGAACATAGTAGGTTGCAGTTAGTAAGATTTATTCTTGGTTGTATGAGACATTTATCTTCATAATGCGCAGACCGTAGCCATCAGTGGTTGTCTTCCTACATCCGTCATCAGATTCGACGATCTTGCATAAATGGAGTTCTGACAATCATTTCTATGCCTTCAGGACATTTTATCTCTACACGAAGAATTCAGATATTTTCTTAGTCCAAAATCTGAGTTTTTGAAAAAATTGCTCGCAGGTTTTTTGGAACCGTTCTTGCTCAAAATTATGCTTAAATCAGTGGACCTTTTGGCTCGTTTATGACCTTACCGTATCAACGCGGACTGGGCTGAATGGACTTACGATTCACGTGATTGTTCCTTTTATACCTTTACATTTATTTATTCTTTAGACGCTTTAAATACCGCCGAGAGATGATTCCGATTCCATTTGTTGTACATACTAGTATATCCATTGTCCTTGCTTCTCGGCAGTTTAGTCCTTCTAATCATGTAGAATTTTCACTCTGTGTAATAATTATATTCTCATTTGCTCCCAGTTTCCTTATGTCAGTATGTTGACGTCGTCTTGATGTTTTTCAGGATGGCGATCTCTTCAGTCACTTTATATGTAGTCAACGCGATCCGGTGTCTTCTTCTTCATTTAGAATTTTTACGTTTTTACTGTTTTCATTCTGGTTTTTGATTACAGTATTTTATCTTGTTTTAATTTTTTATTAATATTGTTAACATTTGATTTTTTAAACATTTTAGCACTTTTAAAGTCAGACAGTCTTAGCCACGTGTATTCTTCACCGATGATTCGTGTCTTGAGCACTTGTTTGAAATGAACACAAATTACTGAGGTTATTTAACATGCCGGCTCGTAGTCGCTGTCCAGCCCAATCCTCAGTCCGGCGCGAGTGCAATGCAAGGCCGATTTATCACAACAGTACTCACCTTGCCATTGCCGCTGTTTTCTACTTTACGGCGTTTCACGTCTGTAAATCGCATCGAACTTGTTAGAATACCCAGAATTATAAAGGTGGGGTGACGTTTCAAGGTTTTAAGAAGACTTGACAAAACCAGTGATTCAATATTTTAAGTTATGATTCGTAACAAATACTATTCATGTTTTACCTCGTTCTATATCATCGGCAGCACTACGATGTTCGTGTGGCGGAGATACTGTCTCTAAATAGTTTTCCTGATAAAAAGAAACAATACTATTAATACAGAGCAAAGAGCCTGGCAAAATAATAACTAGCAATTTTTATGATACTTTACCCTGTGTGAACGATCTCTGGGTGATTTATCTTTGGATCTACTCTCTTCTTTGCTACGGTCTTTCACTGTCCTGTAGGCATAAAAATAAAGATCATTTTCGATATTCAAGTTCATTCAAAATACCTTAAAAAACATAATTTATAAATTAAATCTTACGATCTTGATTCGCGTTTGGAATCCTTATCACGCTCGGATTCTTCCCGGCGTCGGTCGCTCGTGCGAGATTCCCGCTTTTCAACTTCTGTTGTGTACAAAAGAAAATTGTCATACATTTACCAATGTATTGTACTTCGAAATGAAATATAGTAACATCAAAGCCTTTAATTCTTTATTTGTACTATTGTAAAAAAAAACTCGAAAACGACTACATATTTTAGTATTCGGAAAAATCTACGTCTATTATAATGGACATTTTAAAGTTAAACTTTTGTTACTCTAACGAGAAGTATACTGCACCGTTTCGGATTAAGGGTTAAGACATAAATCTTTTTATTAATTATATTGTGATTTATAGGTTATATATGTAAGTATATCCGTATTTGTTTTGATGTTATTTTGTGGTGAATATATGGTAGTGTGTTACCGGGCGGTGGCGGCGGCGCTGCGTGCGCGGGGTTGGCGGGGTTGGCGGTGCTGGCGGGGTTGGCGGGGGGCGCGGCGGGCGTGGCGGGGGGCGAGGCGGCCACGTCACCGGCGGGGGGCGCCGCGCCCGCGCCCGGCCCGCTCACCTTGTGCTTGTCGCTCATCTGCAATACATCGGGCCGGATTAGCCACGTAGCAAGAGCACCAATTGCTACGGGCCCTGCATATTTAAACCCTCTCAATATTATGTTATAACAGGGCCTTCAGTAATCAATTGTACAATTAATAAACCACAATATTTTAACTGGTAAATGAATGTATTGAGCTATTGAGTATTAAATTGCTTTTTGTATTACTTTTACTTAATCACCCATAGCAGGTCAAGGGCCCTTAGACAGAATTTGCAACAGGCCTCGAGCTTACGTCCGACACTGAATGAAATAACACTTAATTTTATTGATGAAATAAAGCCGAATTTCTATTTAAACACATTCGCGTTAAATGTTAAACATTTTTGTCAAAAGACATCAGTTTCCTAACCAGGCCGATTCGCGAGGCTATTGATATTTAAAAAATCCTATTATTATTACCAATGTAAGTTTGAGCTTACCTGGTGGAAATCACTTTCCCTCATCATGTTAGGTCCCTTGTTACGTAATTGGCCACTATAAACGGTTGCCAAAACATACAGATCCTGCCTTTGAGTTTTTTCTTCATCTTTTACCTACAACATTGACAAGATTTTATAAATTATTATATATTCGTAGACAACAAGCTAATGGAAAACAATAATTAAAAATTTATTGGTAGTTATTACCTTATCAACTTTTCTTTCGATTATCTGCGCCAATCTAGCCAATACAGGAAAATGTGGCAAAACTCGAATCAAAACAATCAGTGCATTCCGTATTTGCACATAATCACCAGAGTCCAAGCAAACCACCATCGCCTTTGTAATTTTATAATGCCATTTATGACATACATGCCTGAAAAATAAAACCACTGAGATAAATTTTTTTTTTGGGTAATATATTTGGATCAACGTCGAACTATTCCGCAGCTAGTTGTTTTACAATCAATTATCTTATAAAAAAAACTGCCACAGGTGTCTAGTATTACTTGTTCCCTGAGTAAAAGTCCTCGGTTTACTTCATAACATTTCAAAAGTATGACTGTATCATTGCCTTATAACATCATCAACACAAATGAATAATGAACATTATCGAGGCGTAGATGTATTAACGTTGAAATAAGCTGTGATACCTGTAATTTTCATATCCGACATGGTCGTTGGCCTCCGTGAACTGGTTGGAGACGCGGTACTTGGTGACGAAGCCGGGGTAGTGCGCGCACTCCTTGTGGAAGGCCTGCTTGTCTCCGTGCCAGCGCATGGCCGTGCCCAGCACCTTGCACAGGAACGTGCCGTAGCGCGCCGCCTCGCCCTCCGTGCACGACATCACCGAGTACGTGATGTCGCAGAACAACTGCGCGCACACCAACAACATTACAAGTCTGCTGCCCAGTGCCACTGCAGCGCTCCCGGGGCCGGCGCCGGCCGCGGTCACTCACCCTGTCGTAGCAGAGCAGCGTGGAGAAGTTGGGCGTCTTGAGCGAGTGCACGGTGTGCACGAACTGTGCGCAGTAGAGCGCGTCGTTGGCGGTGAAGACGCAGCGCGGGAAGAGGCACAGCTGCATGAGGCGCGTGACGGTCTCGTTCTTGGCGGACTTGGCCTGGCGCGTGGGGAACCAGCCGGCGCACTCCCGCTGCAGGCGCGCCGTGACGCGCGCCACGTGCTCGGCCTGGCGGCGCCGCTCGTCGTGCAGCTTGTCGAGCAGCGTGCTGAAGCGCTCCTGCTCCTTCTTGCCCTTGCTGCCCTGCGACGCGTCCTTGGCCGCCAGCGCCGCCGCCGCCTTCAGCCGATCGATCTCGCGGTCGTAGCTCTCCACCGGCACGCGCAGGTCGTACATCGACAGAGACCTACACATTACATGTCACCATCTTTAGATACAACTATCTACATATCAATGCATCTAAATAAACATACAATTCAGACAATTAAACAAGTCTATATCAGCTGTCTATACTGCTGACCCAGCAGTATAGACAGCCTGGCTCCGCTACAGCTGAGAAGACTTAGGTCTGAGTGCACCACGCTAACCTAAAATCCTTTATTAAAATTAACGTCTTAAAGAACTCTAAGCCCTTATTGCTACCATTAATGCAGGATGTATTGATACGATAATACTAATATGATATGATTATCACTTACCAAAAAGTGACGTAAAATTCTGGAGATATATCTTCCCAAACTCTTGAAGACAACATTGGCGTTATCGACTGCACAATCGGCTCTAACGCTTCTTTTGAAGCAGTGTTGTATCTTTCGATACTCTTTTCTGAGGTATCCGTTTTGCTATCCGAATGTTTGCGTAATGACTCCATTTTAGCAGCAATTTTTTGGGCTATTACTGGACGATGTAAGAAAAATGCGACATCAGCGTCAACATGGTAGTCACGTAGCAATTCCTATAAATAAATAAAAGATCAAAATTAAAGCAAAGTATGCTCGATATCAGAATATTGAGCTTTATTTATTTAAGTATAATTCATAGCAATGACACAAAGCACAGTTTAGCTGTTGATGTTACCTGTAAGGGTGGTAATCTGGCCGCATACTCGTCAGGTGCCTGGGAGGACGCCAAAAAAGTGCCGAGTTGTACTAGTGCGTCCTGACATTGATCTGCTAGTCTTCCAACAACCTTCAATTGCGAGCCTGGAGGTTCTCCAGGGATAGGAGTGTCATCTTCATATTCTGATTACAAGAAATATTAATACATTTTTTGATATATCCTCATATAAAAATTAGTAAATTATGAATGAATAATAATAAATATTTTCTATTGAATGGACATTATGATTATGTATCTAACCTTTCCAAACGCAGCAATGGCGTTGTTGTGCTGATAATATGCACAATGCTATATCAAGGTTGTTTCCGACTATTGCTTCTTTTAATCTTGCTGACGATCTTCTCGTATTTCGTACTTGTGAAAAGTACCCAGCCTAAAAATAATCCTATATATAAGAAACATCAGAAATGTTATGCTGTTATGTTAATACGTAATTTTATCCAAACATACCTCTCCTTTCAGTAATTCACCTCCTGCCATAGCTTCAAGTTGTTCAGGGGTCATTTCTTCTGCTGCTTCAATGCCAGCCATTTTTTGAACAATTTCTTTAAGAATGAGTAAATCTTGGCTAGAAAAAAAAAACACTAAAATTATCATAACACAAATAAGGAATCAGGTAACAATTTGTTGGATAATCAAATAGCAACCTGGCCAGCCCAGTTTTGTTGGTCAAAGTATTTATATTCATTTTATTAAGAAATAAATAAGAATTTATAAGAATAGAAACTATCTCTTTGAAACTTTATTTTAATATTTATTTATTTAAAAAAATCTAAGATCTATCTCCATACAAAAAAAAAATCAAAATCGTTTGAGCTTCTTGTGCACGGAAGAATAATACCGTTAAAATGTCTATATATATGTAAGTATGTATACCAGTGGCGGTACTTCCATAGAAGCCCAAAAGCGTTACACGTTAATTGTGTAATGACTAGTTTATAATTGTTTATTGTGAGATCAAGATGTTCATTCATTCATTTATATGTCAATTTGATTTTGTTAAATTAAGATTTAAAGCTTAAAGATTATTATTCGAACAAGCTGGGCTTTTGGGCTTCTATGAAAGTACCGCCACTGATGTATACCTCTGATGCGCTTTAAGCCTGTTGGCGACGAACTGCAGCAGCGCGGTGAGTTCGATGTTGTGCTTCTTGAAGGCGGCGCCGGCGAAGGCCGCGAGCGCCTGCAGCCACGCGGGGTGCAGGCCGCGCGCGCCCAGCGCCTCCACCAGGCAGTAGCCCAGCACGTCCAGCGACAGGCACGTCAGGTACTTCAGCGACTCCACCACCGGCCCGATCAGGTTGTCGTACGTTTGGATCTACCACACGTCCACACATTTCTTCATAAAATGTCACACCTTACTATCCCAGCATCAGCCTGTATACGTCCCGCTGCTGGCAACGGGCCTCCTCTACAACTGAGAGGGTTTGGGCCTTAGTCTACTACGCTGGCCTAAAGCGGGTTGGCGGACTACACACTTACGAAATTTCTAAGAACTTTTAGGTGTGCAAGTTTCCTCACGATGTTTTCCTTCTCCGTTAAATTACGTGATAATTCATTGCGAATACACACATAACTTAGAAAAGTCGGAGGTGTGTGCCTAGGATTTGAACCTGTGATCGCCGAGATTCTCGACCGCGCGCCTTAACCTAGAAGCCGTCACGACTGAGTGGATATGGAACTATTTACCCGTGGTGTGTCTAATTTCAATAACTGTAATTGTGTCTAATTTCAATAACTGTAATTGTCTCTTTTATGTGAGGGTGAAACCTTATAGTTCAATATTTCCCGCATTACTGTTGAGGGAAATTGATATTTTTTTTGTTTCCAACAACTTCTTTATATCTTTTTCTGATTAACTTCGTTGCGGGACCATGACAAATTAGGTCCTTAGATTCGCTGAGCTACATTGCTCGGCGTCGATACTGTGCGTGCCGCTGTGGGTCCTGGAGCACAGGAGTTACAGTGGCGGGTGTGTGGTGGAATAGGACCAACCAATAGGACACCCACACGTCATCAGATTGTACAAATAAGTAAAAACATACTATACACAGTATTTTTTTTCATTCAAATAGAAATAAAAAGGTAATTTATTATACATAAAACTTAACTCAATAAAACAAGAATTAAATTAATCATACTACGTGTCAAGACACGATTATAGATACAAGTACAATACTTCGGCGCGGCAACGAAGCATAATCAACGCGGCTACATAGTTAATTTTTCACCTATTAAGCGGGGCACGGCACACCGCGGTGTGGGGGGAACGTAAATACAGAAATCTTAAATGGCAATTTTTGGCACTTGCGGTTTATCCTGAAATTTTGTAAATTGTTAGGGCATACCGTCACGTAAATAAATGTATTAACAATTCTGTATTCGGAAACATATTTCAACATCGAATTATACATTGAAAACAAGCTCAACATTACAAAAAATTACCTGCAGCAACATGTAGTCGAAAAGGAACGCCGGAGCAGCGTGGGATAGTTTGCCAATTAGGCGACCTTGTGGCTTGATGTTCTCTTTAGACACTCGTTTCATGATGTGTTTTATTCTCTGCAATGAGTTCCCGCGGACTCGCATTAACGCGGGCATTCGCTCCCCGGCTTCATTCTTCCAGCGAGAGTACAGGCAATATCTGTAATAATAGCAATTTATTGTAAATTTCATACATCAAACTTAAAGTACATAATCTAGTATTTAAAGTTTACCTGCATTGATAGGGATACAACTTCAATAATGTGTAAATTTCTTCAGCCATGCAACAATTTCCCTCCATTAAAGTGAGGGCAGGAAGTATGGCAGCATCTAATACAGTAAGCGCCTCATAATGCAAGGGATCTTCTTTAAGAGATCTAGCTGTTCTTAATATACGAATTATCTGAAATTCAAAGTCCCAAAACCATTATATATACTCATCATGATAGAATAAAACATTCCAGACATAAAAATGATAGTCCTAAATAAAATAATATACTCTCTTACCTTATACATTAAAATAGGGTCATAATGTAGGGAAGGCCCTAATAATATTAAAGCTGGTATAACAGTATCTTTCATATCTTCAAATGTTTTGCAGGCTCTTGGTGCTAAATTAGATTTTAGAGGTGGGATGGGTTTGCCAATTATCTTTGGAGCTACACGACAATGTCTGTAAATTAAAATGATTTAATTAATGGATACCAACCATTGTGAAGCAGTTAATAAAATGCATAATCCATAAATATTTTTTTTAACCAAATTATTAGTTTCTGATACCCATCTCGCTATACTTGTTCTGTCCTCTTGTGGAAACAGAAATGAGTGCGAAAATTGAGTATATTTTTATTTAAGTATAAGCCAGTAACAATAATTAGGGACATAATCAATATCCTATCTTCAGATTTTTTTTCTTTCAAGGCTTAAATGGTCACTTACGTCCGGTACAATGGTTCCACAAGGGCATGCAGCATTCCACACAATGCTGTGGCAGGTCTCGGTGGCATAGTTGTGGTGGGGAGGCGTGCGAACAAAACCGCAAACTCACGCCATGCAGTTACGTTGAGCAGGGCTTCACATAGCACCAGTTTCTGATTAGCCCAGTACTCCTGAGCAAACACATTACTTAATTTTAGTATTTCTATTTTGAATTGATATACTTTGTTTTTTAAAGTTCCAAGCTTCATAAACTATTATAGCTGTAAAATCTAGTAAAAGATTGTAGCAAGTATTGAAATTTAACTATAATAAGAAATAAAAAACCTGGGGATCAGTTTTCTCTTCAATATATTCTGTTATTGGGTTTGCTTGTGGACCTTTAGTTGACACTATATTTAATTTGCGAATATAATCTTGTACGGTTTTGAACTCTTTGTCAGCTTCCTTTGCCATGATCGAGTCATCTGGTTTTAGCTATAACAAAGAAGACAAATCTTAATGGTCACAATATTTACATTGAAAATTAAATTGAAGACAATTTCCTTGTTTCTAAAAGAAGAACACTTAAATACAGAATTAAATAATATGCGAACCATATTACATAGGTGAAAAAAAAATAACATACCCAAGGATAAATATCATCTAATGATATAATTTGATTCTGCAATAGGAGTGCTATTACAGTCATGAGAGCTGGAGGTTCTTTGTAATTATCCAGCACTTCAACATGTCCTAGTTTAAAACCTAGAACCTCTGAAATCACTTGGGGATCACCCATGTAATTTTTTATCAATGGTATAAAAAGGTAATCTAAATGTGGTCGAGCTTCAAATGACTCTAAAATTATATCCAAAACCCTGTTGGGATCTAAATTAAAACAACCTGAAAGCAACAAAACAGATATATGTTCAGTACTAAATTAATGAGTTTGTTAATTTAAATTAATTAACAGTAAATTCAAGCTATTTCAATGACAACATATTTGTTATTTGTTATCAGACTAATTATACATTTCAAAAATAAATGAGAGGTAACTAATAATAATTTATTTAATAAATGTACTGTAGTGCAAAAATTGTTAAAATAAAAATATTTGAAATACAGACCTTTGAAGTTGATTAAATAATTATTCCATTGTTTGTCCATATGCAGTACAATAAATAAATATTACTTTAATATTGCAAATAAAACAAAATAACTATACCTATAAGTGATTGTATGATCTCTAGTAAATTAGTCCATTCCATGTCATCACTTATGTCTTGATTTAACTCAACTATCAATTTTGCATAGCCTTCACTTTCTTCTCTAAACAAATTGAATTTACGCTGTTTGTAACTGGAAAGTAAGACAGTTCAATGTATCCATCCTTCACAATATACATTGTAATCTTGGCTAAATTTATTACACTATGTAGAAAATTGAGATACATACTATAGTTTAGTTTTAATTTTAATAAATTTTGTATAAAAATTCTTATTCTTGAGAGTGCCCACATCTTGTAATGTATCTATTTCTAATCTCTCTTTCAATAATTTGTCTGAAAGAAAAGATTCCAGTTCCCTGACTATATGGCAGAAATTAGCTCGTTCTTCACTTTGCACATCATGGCATGTTTCAGCATCAAGCACACAAACAACATCTAGTGCTATAGATGGTATGTCTGCATGCAATACCTAAAAAGACAAAACACTAGCAATAATATAATAAATCAAACAATCATAGATAATTATGTACATATATAGTAATATTAACCATGATCATAGTAGATGCATTGAATGTTGATTGTTCATTTGATATTTAAGTTGTATGATTGGTTTGCTTTTATTCTGAATTGAATGACACACATCAGAGAATGAATATGGTGCTATTTAGAGTATACTATGACCATCTTTCACCAATTACCATAATTATGTAGGCTTGCAATCAAATGCATATTCTCAATTGCTAATTATAAAACACTTATGTAACATAATATAGTTAACTTTGAAAGAAACATCAATAGTTCTTCTGAAACTAGATTCAATTAAGACTTATTATGATGGTAATCTTAAGGACATTTTTAAACTTCTGAACAGTTAAATTCATATCAAAATACAAGAAATATTTCTCAATTGAATAAGTGCAGGTTCTATATGTTGTAACATTTAAACAAATGTTTTAAATGTAAATAACTTTAGTAAAAAAAAAATATTCTTGTGACTTTGTATAATATGAAAATAATTTTAAATGAACAATATAATGGATGTAACATGTTTGTTTGCAGGTCGATTAATAATAATTATAATAAAAAAATCTGATATTGACATACACATGTAGTCCGTTTAGTACAATTTCGCATTTAACAACCAAACATTTTTAGCGACATAAGTATAGGCATAAGTTTGGTTTTAATATAATAAATAAATAAATAATGTTGTTTGTTTAGTATGGCGTAATATCACCAATCCCTTGGCCGTTGTTATAACCGAATTTTACTGTATTTTTGACACTTAATAAATATAAAAAATACTTACTTCTAGTGTAAGCAGTCAGTTTAGATTAGATAATATTGTATAAGTGCTTATTTTTTGTTTGTGTATAATCCAATTTTTCTTTTTTTACTAGTTCACTGCTTCAATTTATGTTTTAACTATTAGTGGAAACTGTTTTGGATTGTGTGCTATTATTTTACTTTATATTTTTGACTGTAATTGTTCTGTCTGTTTTCCAAAGTAAAATAAAAATTTCTTAAGATAATTAAATACTCAGTTCCATTCTTGATTCTCTGAATACTGATAGTTTCATTAACATTAGGCAGATTGTTCTGAATTACAATAGGAGATGTGTATTATAGGTATTTTATATGAATTCCCAGTCTAGGTATTTGACAAACAGGAAATGTTCATCATATTTCTGGTTTCATGTGCACCAGAGTATGGATGCCACATTAACATTTGAAAAACATACTTCATTGATTTTCAATTTAAACCTTTACCTCCATAGATTCACTCTCTTACAGTGTGATATTCCCAGGTTATATAATAAAAAACAAATAAACTACTTTAAAAAAAATAATGTAACAAATAACACTACCATTTGTATAACTCAGTACTTACACTTATATCTTTAAGCATTGAAAGAACAGCATCTTTTTTTAATTGACCTCTAAGTCCACATAATATCAAGTCATAAATACTTTGTGAAAGTCCAGAAAGTTTTCCTGATTTTGAGAACAGTGGACTTTTGTCTTCATCTTTTATAGATTGTGTCACATATTTTAAGCTGGAAATTACAAACATGAATCTGAAACATCTGTTGTCCTTTTAGCTCTTTGTTATAAATGGAATGTTACAGGCAATCAAAAGCCCTTACTAAACAGTAAACAATTACACATGAACGGTTTGTACTTTAATTAGAAGTATAAATGATCAAGGAATATTATATATTTGTAATGACACTACAACGTATCACACAAGTCGCATAACAAACAAACAATGATGGGTTGGTGTAAATGGTTATAACAGAATTAATAAGTGGGAAAATATTTTAACAATATTCTTAAAATTTCAAAAACTTTTTTTTTATCATATTGAATAATGTTTATCTCTTTTCGAATAGGGCGTTTGAAACAAAACCACACTTCCTTTCAGCAATTTACTTCTACAACCTATAATGTAACAATATGACACTCACAATTGTTCCCTCCCTGATTTTTCCCATGTTTTACAATAATCAGACACAAATTTTGCGAATGATCCCATAATAACAATGAGAAATGTTTATTTTTCCTAATTATTTTCCAAATTAAAACAGTTTAAGCACACGCCGCAGCCATAATTGAATGAATGATTGAAAAGAACAGTTGAATTGAAATTGAAACATTGATTTCATAGACTATGCTGTACGCACTGTACGCAGAGTAGGGATGGCGATCCAAGATCGATTAATCGAAGAATCGGTTTTTCAGGCCCAAAAGATGGATTTTTTAAATCGTAATACAGCACTGAATCGATTCAGTGGATCGATATTTCACCCTTGAAAATCGCCATTCAATTTTTTTTGTGTTAACACTAAATTTATTTACAATTAGTTGAAGGTACCGTTACGAAGGTACATTACGTTTATTTAAAAAACATTTTTGTATGATTTTTCATAAAATGGATTTACATAACATAACCTCACGCCTGTATTCCCCGAAGGGGTAGGTAGAGGTGCATTTCTGCACCCACATTTCGCCAGGTATGTATCAGTCCCACGTAATAGAGGGCGAGCCTATTGCCGTTTTTCGGGCACATTTCCAGAATCCGTGCTGCTACTGAGAATTTCCTAATGGAAAAACCGAATAACACTATGCCCGACCCAGGACCTCTAGAACGCAGGGCACATACTTGTGCCGCGCGACCACGAGGTAGTCATGGTCATGAAAATGGATTTATATTTACATTATAAATGAAAACGAGAAAAAAGAATCGATTTTTTGGAAATCGATCTTTTAAACCTCGAGAATCGATTTTTCAGGCTTCGATTCGAATCGATTCAAAAATCGATATTTTTTGTAAAGAATCGCCATCCCTAACGCAGAGCTAGGCTAGCACGAGAAGTTCATTGAGTTTGGCAACACTAGCGTGCCCGTGCACGGAAATCTGTACTGAAAGGCCTTGTATCTGAAGTAAAGTCAGTGTTCCCAACTTGGGGGTTTTCCCCCTAAATTTGGGGGGAAAAAATGTGGACTGGGATTTTTTTAGGGGCTTTACAATTTTAGGGGTATTTTTAGGGATTAATCCATCCCCTAAATGCTAAGTTTATTTAATGTCAACATATATGATTTCAAAATTCAGAACCAGAAGAAAATGAAATTATATTTGACGTATTAAATCATTTATAAATAAAGACTTTTAAACAATATTGCAGAATATTATTTTTTTAATTAATTATTTATTACAAAATGTTATTTAGATAATTAGAAAAATGCAAACAGTCGAAAAATTACGACACGAGTGCGATTCGAACCTATGACCTCGACCTCGCGCCCACATCCGGATTTTTCTAACCTAGCTAATAAATTAGAATTGGAATGCCTAACATGAATGTGTGGTATAAAAAACGATTAGTATTAGTTTTTTTTTATTGGGTTTTCAAATAATTGTGGCGATTTTAGGGGTTTTTGACTTTACCATTAGGTTAGGGATAAATATTTTTGGGAGTTGGTTACACTGGTGAAAGTCGTCAAATAAAATTAAAACCTAACCTAAAATAAAAGTTATTGCTAATTTTTGTTATGTATGTGTTTAGGATTACATAGAAAATAAATACTTACGTATAAGCCACAAAATGCCCAGCTACGAACTAGCATTAATGTTACGGGCCATGCCAAAAGCTGAACTCAAGACTACTTTAAAACGAATATCTCACGCAATTTTCGACCGCGGTGGTATTATAAGGAACATAGATAATTTAGGATTTAGATCAATGCCGTACAAAACTACGTCCCATGGATTAGTGCATCGCGAAGCAAATTATTTTGTGTTCAACATTAGCGCAGCAACTCAGTCTATTTCAGATTTAAAAGAAGAGTACAGCAGAGATGTTGATATTATAAGACAGAGAGTGTTTAAAGTTAAAGAGGATAATGATTTGAATTGCACTCTAGAAGAAGAACTATTACCACCAGCTTATCGTGAAGAGGTCCAGAAAATGATTGAGATAGGAAAAACGCAAGTAAACCGCTTTACATACAAGTTCAAATATAATTCTGGTCTAGATTATTATCCCTTCCAAAAGTAATGTTAAAAATGCTTTTTTGTAAGAAATTTGTCATGTTGATATAGTATAGTATGTAATAAATTATAGTCAGTATATATATTTTTTTATTTGATACTGTAATGTTAAGACAGTTCAACAATCAGTTATTCTTCTTTGTATGTTCTCATTAGTACTCATTTGCTATTGGTGCCTTGTTAGGGTTGGGGCACAAGTGCGCACAGTATAATAACACCTTCACTTGAGAGTATTATATATAATTTTCTTAGTTCAATTGTGTGAGAAAATAAATTATATACTTCACATTGTTTCATTCACTGTTGCATACAATCAAAACAATAGGAGTTGGCCAATGTTTGGTTTCTAGAAATATTTTAAGAAACTCATAATAAGGGTGTATAAAATATCTCGTAAGGTAACAAATATCTCAGTCCCCTATGATGTGAGACTCAAAAGCTACTACTTTTGTTGAATATGGATTTTAGTAATTGTTTTATTCTTGCATATATATTACACTTACCAGTTCTCTTGAAGGTGTACTTGTAGTTCTATATTTATAGATGCATCTGTGACCCCTTTATTGTATGCTGAACACAGTCACATTATGTTTCTTGTATATCAATAAGGAATTTGTTAGAAACACATCCTTAAAAAAGAATAAACTTTTTCACAAGGCACTTCCTATCCTTTGTGGCCCGCTTAGTGTATGGAGATTGAAACAAACCCAGTACAACTTATAAATAAATACACCCACATCCCACACTAAGATAGAAGTCTTGTGTTGTGGGTATTAGAAACTATGAGAGACTTTTCGGTCTCATATACACCCAGACCCGAAACAAATATTTGTGGATCACACAAACATTTGTCTTGATGCGGGGATCGAACCTGTGGCCTCTCGCTTCGCAAGCTGGTGTCTAGCCATCTGTGCCACGGGGCTGTCTTAACTTAACTTATTGGGTACTTATTAGGGAGGCTTGAAATAATGCCAAGGCAGCAAGCTCTCATCATAAATGTTTCCAAGATGGATAGCACACTAGTCTGGCAACTGAGGCATACACTCTTTCTGGTTGAGTGTCTTCTACAGGTTCAGCGAGAGGCATCTTATGCCTCCAATTTAACAAAGTCTCTGCTATATTGCTAACAGTTTTTGTATCAGTGTTGCAGTTCTGGCCTTTGCCGCAGGGCTCAAAAAATCACTTTATAGACTTCTCTGAGATTTTACAAAGGAAGCCTAAAATGCTTTCCTCTTGTAAGTAGATGTCATAGTGGCCACTTTAAACAAGCTATGAATAACTAGTGGTGGATAAATAATGTATAAACATGTTTTGAAATACTATAATTCATTCTGGATAATATTCATTAAGAGGTACTGCTTTGTTAGAAAGTATATTTAAGATTTCGTCAAGTCGACATTTCTGTAATGATGAACGAAGTTTCGACCATTCATTTATTATATTTTCTGCGTGCAACGACAGAGCTCGCCAGTCCACATACCACTGAACGATGATATCTGTAAAGAGCATTTCATATACATACATACATATTTCATATGTCAGCTAATATTACAAGAAATAAAGATATTTTTAAAATATTGGCTTACCAACAAGCTCGTTGAAATGGGTTTCGGGAATTTCGTCATCACAAGCTACCCGGACGTAATCTTCGCATAACATTGAGTTCTCGTTGTTTAATGAATTCGAATCCAATTCTAAGGCACTAAAATGTGTTATAGTTTTCATATTATTCGTTACGATTTGAGCTTGCTTAATTCACATGTGAAGTTTAATGATTTAATTCTTGAAGATAATTAAATTACTGACGTTGCTTACCCAATAGCCTTTTTTAGAGAGACGTCTTCGTATAGTTTATGCTCCAATATAAATTGATTTTGTATTGCTTTAAACGATTTTGAACAATAATCATTTGGTATATCTGAAAATGTCAATAAATTACTTCAGTATGGAGATAATGTTTATTTTGATTAACAAAAAGCAAAGTACAAACCACAGGATATTTCCACTTGCATATTCTTTTCAATTGAACAATTGGATAAAATATTTCTAATAACAGCTATTGTTGATATATTATCGGATTTAAAAACGGCTAAACCTCGCCTGTAACACAAAGTAATATATTGTGCCATAAAAAACAAAACTTGTAAAAAAAAACAAGTCTCGCAACTCAGTTCTTCAGGATAACATGAAAACACAATGTACTTACCTCACTTTTAGTGCGATAGCCAAGTCAAACTATTTTATTTAAAACTTAAAAGATTTTTAATATTGATTTATTTATTTTATTTATTTATTTAAGCAAAATTTCTGACAAAAACAATGAACTATGAGCTATCTTATGAACTAACTTAAAGACTAAATGATATGGTCACTATAAGATGTTGTCTGGTAAGCTAAGTGCATAATAACTTAAGACAGAAGGGCCCTTAAATAGGGACTGAATAAATTCGTCGACTTGGTATCTCTTGGATCTCGACAACTTTTTACGGCAGAACAACTGCGTTGCGAGACTTGTTTTTTAAACATGTTTTTTTTTTTTTTTTTTGGCATCTCATTTCTTCTTGTAGGTAGTCCTACCTTTTCAGTACCTTCTACTACTTCTTGAATACCAAGAACGGATTTTCTTTAAGCCCACTCTCTGTCTTATGAGCTTTTCTTACTTTTGTAGGTAGTCTTCCTCTTCTACATACGAGACGAGAGTGGCCGCGTCGTATTCTTTATTTTAAAATCATCATTATTTTTTGCGTTAGTTAGATAAATTTTGGGCCGTACACGTTAAACGTCAGTTAAAGTTAATCCTTAGGTATGTAAAATTGTTATCTCTCTTTCACTATAAATAGGTACTGTCAATGTATCTAACAGAAAATTACAACATCAAGCTTATCAGAGGTATAACTTGAACTAATTTACGGCACAAACTGCAGCACTCCAAAGTGTTTTTTAAATTAATAAATTACTTGACCCTATATGAAGGTTTCCTCATGATGTTTTCCTTCACCGTTTAAAGTACGTGATAATTTATTGCGAATACACACATAACTTCAAAAAGGTCAGATGAGTGTGCCTAAGGTTTGAGCCCGCGACCGCCAGGATTCTCGACCGCACGCCTAAACCTTAATAACATCAGTACTTACTTATCTATGTACACCTATTATTCCATTATATTAAACATATACAGATACACTAATTTATTCACGGTAAATGTAACTTTGTAATTCTATATATTTATATTATTTATGCAGTTTATGTTTCTAGTAAACTAGACCGAAATTGCAAAAATATTTAAGTTTTTCCTTAATTTATACACTAAACACTAATTGTGTTCTAAATTTGAAGCTTCTATGTCTGCTAGAATTGCCTTAGAGTTTTGATGATCGGTCAGTGAGTAACAAAATTACGAAGTTTGACTAGTTATAATTCTTAAACTACTAGTTCAAATTAAATGAAATTTGAAATATACTACAGAGTTTATACCATGCCTGCTTGGTTTCTGAAATTCAGGTTTCTAGAAACCTAGGATAAACCTAGGTTTATCCACAAAGAAGTTATAGGGGGTCGAAAATGGCCTGAGTTGCTTCGAGAAAAGTATAGTACGGCCGTGCCGCTTTTTTGCTCGACTTGGCAGAGGCACTGCCGTACCCCCAGATACTTAGTTTTAAAATTGCAATCAAAATACATAGTCTTAACACCTAATGAATGTTCTATAAAAAATAACAGATTCAATGTTAGTATTAACGTGGTTGCTATACTTACTGATATCGACAAATAACAAGTGTCCCCAGTAGTGCATGTGAACGAGCAAAGTATACATTTGCCGCTGGTCTCGGCAGATCACCTGGTAAAGCTTCTGATAGCCATGAAGTTATTTCAGCTACAGAAAAGTTACCCGATAATTGCAGTTGACACCAGCTGGACCTATCGAATATTTTGATAGCATTTAATTATAGGTAATAGGATTCCGATGCCATGCGAACAGTATCTCAAGAAATGAATATCATCAATAGACAAATATTAAACCCTCTTAGAATGGATATAAATATTTTATTGACTTTTACATCAATAAAATATTAGGTCTTCCGGTTAGTTTTGAGGGAACGTGTCAAGTAGGTAGTTGTCGCGTCACGTCGCGGTGCAAATTACTTAGATATTCGATGTTACATGTTTTAGCTTGCACTTTAATTATTCGAAGTAACTCATTTATAGTAAACCCATGCAAGGTTTTAGTGTGATTAAGTATGGGATGCGCTAAAAATCACTTTCGTAATTTACTACTGTTTTTTACTGCATTACAATGCTCGCCCACACGTCGCAAAAACTTTCAGATCTTCAGAGGGAAGTGTTTTCTGCATGCCGCAAATTCACCAGATTGTGCTCCTTCTGATTACCATCTATTTCGATCTATGCAACACATACTTACAGATCAGCACTTATAAAAAAATGAATCGATGAATGGATCACTTCAAAAAATGACGGTTTTTTAAATTATGCAATCCATTTGTTACCCGAAAAATGGCAAAAGGTTGTAGCTAGCAATGGAGCATATTTGATTACAATTAATTTATCTTATTATAATACAAAAGTATTTCGTTTTTAATATATCCCTCAAAACTAACCGGAAGACCTAATATATCTATACTAATCTTCTTTAGAAACATGATTTAATATATACAACAACAAATATCGCAGTTTTGAACATTTCTTACAATTTGGATGGTTGAGCTGGATCCAGCGATATCCAGCCGAATTAGAACGCTCTGGATGCCTTTTAGGGGAAGCTAAAGTCCAGTTGTGCACGTCTTATATAGGTGATGAACAGATCTAATTTACTGAACCCCGACAAAGGCAGGAAAATTGTATCAAATAGCGAGATCCTGCCTTTTGCCGGGGCCCCCCATTAAACCACACCACTCACCAGCGACACACATAACGCACAGCATTTATATAGTTAATAAAAAATAAAAAAATATAGGTGATGATAATGATTGTGTAATTTAATTTATAAGACTCACCTTGTTTGCTTCTCTTCATCAATATCAGGATGCTCGTGTTTCGAATAATAAGGCAATGCTGGCATAGTAACGGTTATTAAACGAGCAACTCTTGGCGCGCCCGCTGGTAAAACATAAATGGAAATACGCGTGGATTCCAATCTTGATACTGGAGAAGAATCTGATACATTTCTCATTCGTACCCAGGCCCTTCTAGTACCCGCTTGACATCTTACAGTTGCCAACAAGTCTAAGCCTGTTTCCTAATAAGATAAATGTTTAAATGAAATAATTACCACATATTTCATTTCCAAAAAGACAAAAATATTACTTGCGATGAACAGACGCTGAGAACCGCTGTGGTGTCAGTAATCACATCCAACTTCTTATTACAGTAAATGAACAGCATATCCAGCGGCACAGCCGAGGTAATTCTGGTTTCTTGCCAACCATCTCGTTTTGCTCCTACTATCTAAAGTTATAGGCGAGTTTTAAAGAAGTAGAAACTGGTACAAAGGTCTTTTTGATTAAAACATGAAAGGTTGTTTTAAGTGTAGTGTTTTGTTTTGTCTTTCCTACAAACGTGTATTAAATGTAATATCGTAAAACGTGGATAATATGTCTTTATAAGTTAATTTTTCAACGAGAAACATTGCAAACAACGTTTGAAATTCAATTCCTCAGTCTCAGATTCTTATTCAAGTTCTGCTTAGAAAAATACCTCATACTGCAAGTCCAAGAGTGGTGGTGTCGACAATCCTGCATTCAAGGACCGGGTGCTTCGTTGATATTTCTCACGTTCGCTGGCAGCTTGCTTTTCTAGTCGTGCTATTTCTGCCCTATAAAACATAAATAGAAATATCAGTTTACATTTATTTTAAAAAAAAACAATGTTACTGGAAACACGCCTGCATCCTAGTATTAGCTGGGTCATTGATCAAAGGATTAATAATATTTATAAGAAGTACCACTATAACTTATAGTAATAATAAAATAAGTCTTTACAATGTCGCTAGTTTCGCCAGGTAGGTAATAACATGCCTGTTTGCTTTTGCCCAGCCTGTTTTTAGATTTCCTGTTGCTACTGAAAATATGTTAATGGGAAACAAAATACTTTTCCGAACTCGAAAATAATATCCGCACGCGCCATCATATGACATGCCATTTCAACTTTCAACAACAAAAGTTTCAAATGGATCGGGATTTCTATCAGATTGAATGCTAACGATCATTAAAAGACAATATAATTAAAACGAAAATACAACATACTCTAACTTAGATCTGCGTGCTGTCAAGTTCTCCAAAGGTGTTTTGCTCAGGATTGCTCCAGACATTTGATGACCAGACCTTAGGGCAAATATTCTTCCAGAAAAAGTAGCTACTAGTAATTCACCTTCATCAGCGCCGACACAACCACCAGCAACAGAAGTAACCGGCTCACCTGAAAACTATTTTAAGCAAACCTTAAGTTTATACCTAGGTACTTAATATGTGAAGAAAAATAAATAAATATGACGATATTGTTTTAGTTGAAATATACATACGTAAGTAAATTTGAGCTTTGGTTTTTCGCTTAAGTTTTCAATATCTACGAGGTAGAGTTGCACGGAACCATCATGACGACCGACTGCCAGATGCAAATTACCATTGTTCATATACCAGCCAAGACACACGACTGATCCTAAGCCCCTATCTTCAACGAGGCATTTATTTGACAAAGTGGATCTAAGAGGCAAAAAATAACATGAATAAATGATACTAAACAAACATTATATAGATACTAAAGAAAGATAGAATAAGGCAGATGGCTTTGTCCTTTAAAACATAGTTGTTAACACAGCAACAAAAAGGTATCGTAAAAATAATTTTACATTAAAGATGACGTATGTAACTGTATAAATTCTTTATTTAAGTTTCGTATTCTAAAAATTCAAGATTTTTATTGGAACTACATTTCTTCGTGCACTTTACCTGGGTGAATATTTATAATATATTATATCTTTGATTCGACTATGCCTGCGTAGGCAGTACACGTCCTTAACAGATTTTTAATGTGATACAAGTGTATATCGGTGCGAACATCGAACCTGCGGCCTCTACGTAGTAATGCAGGAATCAAACCAATTGCACCACAGAGTCCATGAGTGTGTGAAATCCTTGAGCCTTTGACAAATTTAAAGTTGTCGTGTTAATCGTACCTGGTACCTTCGTTATAACATACTGAAGTTGATCCAATTAAAAGTTATTACTAATTTTATATTTAGGTAGGTACTTACTATACGTAAGTAGGAATATTGATGAGGTAAAAAGAACTTTAATTACCCTTCAAAAATAAGTAGACCAATCGATCCATCGCTGGCACCGTAAAACGTGAAATTTTCTGAAGTATGTGATGAAGGTGGAATAATCAAGCGAGAGGGACCTGAAGATATCGCAGTCCGTGCCAACATTTGACCGTTTTCTAAAATAGCGGCTCCTTTATTTGCTATTAACATTAAAAGTCGTATTCGATTATTCTGCAACAAATTGTTCAATAGTATGTATGTGTAAAATATCAGTTACATAGATTTTCAGTCTCTTATAGCGCCAGACCTAAATCACGCCACAAAACCTTCGATGCTAAAATACTTACTTTACCGCTATCTCTCTACAAGTGAACTCTTACTCTTAACTAAAAAACAGCTTACATTTGGAGCAGAAAATCCAGCGATATCCAGGATTCTGTCTTCGCAAATATATGAATGATGTTCCCGCAGATCCCGATAGAATGTCACTATGCGACCACTGCTTACTATTAGATCACTCCCGATTATACACCTTTAACATTTTTTTAAAATTATAAATATTCAATTTCATTTAAGCCTTAATATTTAAAGTAAGTAATACTTTTATTAATTATTTTGATAATTACATGGAAGTAATTGTTTCTGACTGCGATGTTTCAAGTGTGAGAAACACTTTTCCTTTTCGAGTATATCCTTTGACTTCATTTCCTGAAGCTGTGAATATTTTATCGTTCTGGGAGCCTGCAAATATGAATTGATACATCAATTAATAAATAATGACGCTAGATTTTATTATATTCAAAACATATTTTGATAAAACGAGCATCCCTACAGTTTACTCATTGTAGATTTAAAAAAGCATGTTACAGACTACAATTGCTTGAAAAACTAAATACTTTTACATTTTTACTGAATTTCAAAGTATTGTTTATTTTACCATACGCAAGTTGTACGGATGTAATTGGCTTTCCGGGTAGTGTTTTGAATTGAATTACTGGTTCTTCGTCCTTTAAACTTATACATTGTAAGATCCCATTTTTGTCTCCAATAGCAAACTAAAAAAATATACATCACAAATAATTATTATTCATTCTGGTTCATCATCATCTATCAACTATTAAATAAAAAATCATTAGATTAATTTACCTTTTGTTCAGATTTTTGATTAGAAATAGGTAAAATCTTCAATGTATCAGGGTAGGTGATTCCACAAATAGTGTAATCAACGCGATATAATTCATAATCCATCGTGCAAAATTTGTTATACTTATTCGGTATTAAATTATAATTAAGCAAGTGTTTTTACTTCAATGTGCAAAACACAATTGATAATCAATAATACCTTGGCAACAAAGAATACAACAAAAGATCGAAAGATATTATACCTACAACTTATTAAAAGTTATTGCGTAAAATTTTTCAAGGAAGTTTATTAATATTTGGCAATTTTGTAAAGTGAAACAATTTAGTTTATGTATATTTAAATTAAATAAATTTATTTATTCACTTAAGATGGTAACAATAGTAATACCATACAAAAAGAAATGCGGCTCAGGAAATTTGGCTCCACTTTGTTTGATGTTTGTTTTTTTTTATTATTTGTTCGTCGTTTGTTCGTTAATGTTCGAATGTAGAAGTTTTTGTTCGTCTTTTATTTATTTATAATTAATTAAACAAATGTTCACCCTTAAGTTGGCCCCCATTACTAAATATCTTTATTTGTATCGCTCAGATTAATTAATTTTGATCAATTAACGTTTGTTCGACCACTATTAATGATTGTTCGATTATAAAAACAATTAAATTCTTATTTATTAATTATTTTTTATCTAGTAAGCAAGGGCTCAGGGAATTTGAACCCACTTTTTTTATCTTTTGTTATTTGTTCGTCGTTTGTTCGTTAATGTTCGAATGTAAAATTTGTACTGCTGGACACGGGCCTCCTCTACATCTGAGAGGGTTTAGGCCTTAGTCCACCACGCTGGTCTAGTGCGGGTTGGCGGACTACACACTTAAATAAATTCGTGAGAACTTTTAGGTGTGCAGGTTCATCACGATGTTTTCCTTCACCGTTAAAGTACGTGATAATTCTTTGCAAATACACACATAACTTCGAAAAGTCAGAGGTTGTGTCAGAGGATGGTGGGGTTTGAACCCGCGACCGTCGAGATTCTCGACCGCGTGCCTAAACCTCGAGGCCATCACGACTTTGACGACGACGGTTTTAGTGGTTGGTGTTTGTAAATAGAGCTGTAAAATAACTATGTACTTAAATATGTAAATTTATTCAATTAATCATTACATAATGTCATACTCATTTGTACTTCTATATTAGTATGTGGGTGTAAGCCTGCATCTTCGAACCGAACATAAAATTGTCGTCTCAGCCACAGCCACCAATTGTGTACATGCGTTCAAGTGGGTTATTTTCTATAATTTTAGTCAATTTTTTTTTCTTTTCTTATGGCAAGGCGCGGTTTGTTGCCAGGTTCAATTTTATATTTTTTGACTATACCTTTAGGGATAAATATTTTTGGGAGTTGGTAACACTGTCAGAAGGCTCCTCCATCCTCTCGCCAATAAACACCTGAAAAGACTTACCAGATACAGCAAGACAGGGAAGAAAAAAGGGAAAAATAAATCAAACACACCACACACAACATCGACAAGCAATACTTAATCCTCTGTTCACTATTATCAAGAAAAATATAAAAATTATATGTGAGAAAAACAAAAATCGCGCCCCCCAATCGGAACGCTTCCCTTCCCGTCCTCAATAAAATGAAATGTTAATATGAATGAAATTTTCTTCATAATCGAGCCAAAGTAAGCTTTTAATTTCAATTTTCAAGTGGGTAGGATCAATTTATTTTACATAGTAGAAAAAATCGATTGACATGCTCAGGAATCGATTGTTTGATACAACACTTGGTCGGTTTTACACGATACGTCAACACTTAACATAAATGTATTGTAAGACAATTATAGAGAACTGAAAAGTATATTCAATTCAATTTTTTAAGTATATTATTCTAATAGGATAAGGAGAGCAAAAATGGAAATAGACAAAGAAAATGTAATTCAAGCTGTTGTCATAATGGACACATTTAACAATAATTTCAGTCCTATTTGTAATAACAAGCCGATGGTAAGAAATCTATAGAAATGTGATACTGAATTATTAACATTGGTCTTTATATTGAAACTGTAATGTATTGTACCATATTAATAGGGGTTTCTTCATGTCGCTGGTGTGACTTTGATAGACTATATGCTTGAATCTCTGTCATTGGGTGGAGTCGGTGAAACAATCCTTTTCTGTAGTCAATATGGCACGAAAATTAAAGAATATGTCAAGTAAGTTTTGTTTTTGAATTTCACTGAATAATACTTCTGTTTTATTGGAAAGGAGTAAAACGAGCAAGTGAGCCACCTGCTGTTAAATGTTCAACACCACCCATAAACATCCACAATACTAGAGGCATCATTGGTGCATTGCCTACCTTTGAGGAAAACATAGGCTCTTTTCTTTAAGGTCCCTAAGTCAATATCAGTAGATAAAAAAACTCAGTTATGATCTAAATATCATATGATATTGCTAATGCAATATATGTAAATGATGATGCAATGTATTCTTTATATTTTGCCAATATAGGAAGTGTAAAGAAAAAAAAGCATTATGGAGTTTGACTATGGATGTGCAAGTAATGATGTCAGACACATCCCAGACTATGGGGGATGTGATGAGGGAGCTAGATGCAGCTGCTCTGTTGAAAGGATACTTCATACTGGCTGGGATTAATAGTATCAGTAACATCAATTATGCTTCCCTATTAGAACAACATAAGTAAGTATGAGCTGGTAGTTTCATCATTTTGTACTTATTGCAAATAAATTAAGCATATAATATGATAAGGTTTAAGTAATTCTGACACAAATGTTTGTTAAAATGTTAGTATACTTGAAAATCATGGGCTAAATAAAATAAACAGTGAACTTAAATGTCTGATCAGTGACAAAAACACTCAAAAGTTATGGTTAATAATTAATTCTGTATTTAAATTCTTAATGCTATAAATAAATTTTAAATCCTAAAGTGTATGAAATTTGTGGTATTTCATTACTAAACACCTATTTTACATAGTGTTAAATATAAATGAAATTATTATTTTTCTTCCATGAATAGATCTTAGCATTATTTTTTAAGTCACGATTGCTTTGAAACTCTTTAAAACTCCTTTGTTTGGCTCCTATATAAAAAAATATACATTACAATTACAATTTCTGTTTTCCAGACAAACATGTAAGAAAGATAAAGGTGCTGCTATGACTTTAATTTACAAGAAACTGTCATGGGAACATCCTTTGATTAGCTCTGATAAGCCTTTGTTCCTTGCTGCTGATGGCAACACAAATAAAATTTTAATGCATCAGAAATATAAGCCAGGCTCCAAGGAAAAATCTGTGTCTTTGCCATTGGTAAGCCTATTTAATTTTGGTTCCACTAGGAACTTAGAAGAACAAAGAATCAGCTTTAAAATAAAAGAAAATTCCTGTTTTTTTTATTGTGTTATCACAATATTTAAATACATATACAACATGATGTAATTTCACAGATTTATTTATTTCATTTTTTCAGGAAATCATTTTAAACCATTCTGAGGTAAAGTTACATCACAATCTGGCTGACACAAACATAGCTTTGTGCTCTCCAACTGTACCACCACTATTCTCTGACAACTTTGACTTTCAAACTAGAGATGACTTCATACATGGCATATTGATCAATGAAGAAATTCTTGCCAGTTCTTTATATTACACACTTTTAAAATCCAACCAATATGCAGCAACTGTATCAAATTGGAGGACATATCAAATTATAAGGTATTAATGGTACTATTAATTTGGTATTCAAAATACTATAGCAAAAAGGGGAGTATTTTCATGTTTGTTTATTTGCAGCCGTGATGTCCTTCATAACTGGGCATATCCTCTGTCTATAGAGTCTGGATCATTAAATCAGAACAAGTATGTTTTCACAGGTATTCTTAATTTTGTGGATAAAACTGCAACATTGAGTAGGTAAGCATAATGTGATCATAATTAATGTGATATTACTAATTGGGTGTTACATATAAACTCTATGGTATTCATTATTTTTTTATTTTTTAGGTCATGCTTTTTAATGGAAGATGTACTGATTGGAGCACAAACTCGTATTAATGACAATACAGTAGTTTCTAAATCAATAATAGGGAGGAATTGTGTTATTGGAAATAATGTAATTATTAATGGGTGTCACATCATGGATAATGCAGTCATAAAAGACAACTGCAAACTCAACAATTCTTTCATTGATAATGGTTGTGTGGTAGAAGAGAATGTGAATATGGATGGTGCTATTGTTGCATTAAATGTGACTGTTGAAGCAAATAGTGAATTGAAAGGTAGCATCATAGAGACTACAGATAAAGACAAAGGTGTGTTTTTGAATTGTTATTACTTTTTTTATTTAAATCATGTTAACCAAGTATGTTAAATAACACATGATTCTTTGCTATAGTATAAAAATGATAATTGTATTCTAAAATTAGTTACTTTAGTTTTACAATAGTATGAATTAATTACACTTCATCCATGTTTATTTTAGACAGTTCTTTATATTAGATGTGTATGGATCTGATTTCACCACATAATTTTGTGTTTTTCAGATAAGACATTAACTAAATCTACATCTGAAAGTGGTACTGAATGGGAAGAGTCATCTGGAAGTGGTGATGAAGAAGTTATTGGTTTTGAAAAGACATGGAGCAGTAGTGACTCTTGTTACTCTTCTGATAGCAGTGCTGAGTCTTCTTTGCCTTCTTCTCCTATACCTGATGATACTAACAGTTAGTCATTAATTGTACTCTATTACATTGATCTCATATTTTTCAGAATGACTTATTATTTTGTTTGATTTTCAGTATTCTTACAAGAAGTAATTGACAGTCTTGCGAGAGGATATGAGGAGAAATTGAAGTGTGATTACCTAATTCTAGAAATTAATTCATCGAGATATGCATATAACATTCAGTTACATGAAGTGAACTTCTTTGTTGTAAAGGCATTGCTTAGTATGCCTGTGTTATTAGAAAACAAGAATGTACTTGGAACTGTAAAAGATATTTTAAAATTCTTTCGACCAGTGTTGGCTAATTACATTAAAACAAAATCATCTATATTTGATTGTCTGAGGGCTATTGAGGTAAAAAATAAAAATAATTTGGCAAATTTAACTTGGCTAGTGCATTTGTTTGTTTAAGATAATTTTTTGTTGTATTTCAGGATTGCTGCAATAAATGTGAATGGCTTGAAAATAGAGCAGGGCAGATAGTCCATTTGTTTTATGAAGCTGGTGTTGTTGATGAGGACTCTTTGATTGAATGGTATGGAATGCTAAAAGAAAATGAAAGCCCTATTGCAAATCAGCTTTCAATTGTAAAATTCTTTCAGTGGCTTCAAGAAGCTAGTGAAGAAAGTGATGATTCTGATTAGAAATAATAAGAAATATTTTGTATATTTTTGGTATTTATTATTGGTACACCGCAGTCATTGTATGTGCCAAACTTTAAAGAATATTACAGTATAATATAAACAGATAGTTTTATTTTAAAATATTTTTCCTTTATTATTATTTATCTAATAGTAGCATATTGTTGGAATTGTACAGTGGTGAAATTTCTAAATTTATTAAAATCAAATGATGTTGGTTCACATGGTGAATGCACTTTTATTTGTCTCATGTGTGTATCTCTTCCGTTTTGGTGGTTGCTCAAAACAGCTATTTGGATCATATAGGTCCTGATGGGTCTATCATGGATATCCTTGATAGGTATCATCTCCCAGCCTAAAACAATACACTTTTTTAATAAAATAAAACAATTGTGATAACTAATTTCCATTACTAAACATGCTTAGTTCGGCATCTCATTAATTTTAATTAAAATCAAAGGTTGTTTTAAGTATCCTTGTTGCTGTAAAATTACATTCCTTAACAAGGGCCTCAAACTCTAAGCTTGGCATTCATCTCATGAATTATGAGTATAATATGGAAACATCTCTAAATATAATTACCTGAAGGTTCAATTAGCTCTATCACTTCAATTTCTTGTAAATCATTAAAGTGAGTGCCAGCTCGTATTGAAATCCTGCTGGGCGTGTAGCTCTCATCCAGTTTATAATCTGTGTAAATGTATATATGGGACACCATTGTTTTTCTTTGAAACTGAATGTTTACTAAATGTGGTAACTGGCCATCTGACTGCCAGTATGTGTCCATGCAATCATCCCTCAATTGATCTATACCAAAACCTAAAAGTACATATTTAAATAAAATTGAGTTTCTTAAGTACTTTCAATTTGTTTTGTTTACAAAAGTCTATTACCTGGTTTACAAGAGGATAAACTCCAGATTGCATGATTTCCTACTTCCCTGACAGTTCCAGATCGCTCACTCACAAGTGGATCTTTCTCAACGGGCATATTGGCTTCTTAAAAACACTTCGATATCCCGATTGAATGTAAAAAGAAAATTGAAGCTGGTACCCTACCTATCTCGAAAAGTCAAATATGAAATCTGAAAGAATCTGAATTCAAAACAAACTTCACATTTGACAGAATGACACTTCATTTTTTTTCTTTGTTCCTTAAGGAACCGGCTAAGGTCGAAGACCATGCTGCCAAGTCTTCAGTAATTTAATTTCATGTATAATGAATGATGATGATGATGAATGATGAAAGAAAAAGGGCGGGAAATTTCCAAACCGAAAGGCGCGCCCCCCGTCCCTCCCACATACAACCCTTAATCCCTTCAGTACAATAGCGAACAGAGAATCAAGCACCACTCGTAGATATTGCACACAGCGTATCAAATTCACCCCTCACCTCCCCCTTCCCCGTCCCACTGTATCGGTGGGACCGTCCCTCCTGGATCAGGAGCAGCGACTGATCAAGAGTTCTGACCGCCCTAGGCTAATTATGAGGATGCGCCCCCGTCAGATGTGTGTATGTTACGGTCGGCCTAAAAAGTATTATATTAGTCTTGACTTTGTTTACTAGTGTGAAATTTTTAACAAGGTTTATACTAAAAGCAGTGATGGCCTCGAGGTTTAGGCGCGCGGTCGAGAATTTGGCGGTTACAGGTTCAAACCCCAGGCACACACCTCTGACTTTTCGAAGTTATGTGTGTATTCACAATGAATTATCACTTGCTTTAACGGTGAAGGAAAACATCGTGATAAAACCTGCACACCTAAAAAGTTTTTAGGAATTTCTTAGGTGTGTAGTCCTTGGCGGACTACACTCACACCTGCACTAGGCCAGCATGGTGGACTAAGGCCTAAACCCTCTCAGTTGTAGAGGAGGCCCGTGCCCAGCAGTGGGACGTATTTGGGCTGATGATGATGATGATGATACTACCTATAAAAGTTTTCAGATCGATCTGCAAGCGAAACTAACGTTGTCCTTTTAGTCTAGTCGACAAGTTGAAAATGGTCCAAAATAGAGATACTACTCTTAAAATTATGTGTGATACCTCATTGGATGCGGAATCACTCCTAGAAAAATGTGCCAAAAGCGTGTATTAGCACATGAAAAATTACAAAAGTTATAAACAATTAAAGATGAAAAAAAAGCCATTTTGTTTTTGCCAATATTTCATAAACTATTAATACTTAAGACATTTAAAAAAAGATTGTAAAAGAGGAGGATATTTCTAATAGAAAACTCCTAGCTCCCGGAACTCTATCTCCATTATTTATAATTTTAATTTAACGCTGAAAATGGGTCTCCGCGCGACAGGTTTTAGGTTGCGCGCGCGGCGTCAAAAGCAAGTACGACACATTTATTAATTTATTTAACGTATTGAATATATTTTTTAACATTTGAAAAAATTATGGTGTATTCTGAACACATTAAATAATTTATTCCCGTTGGAAATTTTACTTAAAGTTAATTTTTCCACAAGTTAGACGATTGTTAACTAACAAAATTTTCTCAAACATCCATCTTCATTGTAAATGAAAAAAAAATGTTTTAATTAACGGTTTTAACTTCATCAAATTGAAATTTTGATTTCTTTCTTCTTCTTACATCTCTTTTGTATGTGGTCACTTTGCATCTCTTGATTGCCTCTGACTCAAAATTTACGAACTCTTTTTCGTCACGCAACGTATCAAGATAAGCGTGTAATGTCTCATAAAGGGTAACAACGCTAGATAAATCAACAGAACTTGCTTACGGTGCGTTTCTATGTGGAGTGTGATATATTATAAATATACGTCATATATCCCTTTACATCAGTGGCGGTACTACCATATATTATACCCAAAAAGCGTTACTCGTTACTTTTACAATGTCTAGTTTATAATTCTTTATTGTAGGGTCAAGATATTCTCATTTTTATATCAAATTGCCTTTGTTAAATAAAGATTTAAATCTTTAAGATTATTATTCGCAATTTTATAAGGCAAGCTGGGCCTCGTTTTTATCGTAGTTGGGTTTTAGTTTTTACTTTTTTTGTATCAATTTATTTGCAAAGTATATTTTAATTAACAAACTAAACTGAGTAATAAATTGTCAGTCTCAGGAATTAAGAGAATCTGGAAAGATTTCTTATTCTATCTAATTCTGCAAGCTTATGCCACGCCACACATAGCCTATAATTAGCGGACAATTAAGACGCTTCTAACAATACCTTATTTCTCTTATTCTGGCTAGTAGTTTAGAAGGTATGAGGGAACAGATAAGCATACCATAGAAATATCATAATTATTGAACAAATACGGACAAAATCACGAGCCAATGCTAATAATATTTTTATTTTTTTAAATGTGCAAATAATGTCCTTTCCAATGATACCAAACACGGCATATTTATCTCAAATTTATTTTTTAACACATTACTTTATGATCGCTAGAGAGCGCCATATTAGATTCAATGACACGTCGTATAGCCTATAGCCTGCGGACGATCAAGACGCTTCTAGCTATACCACATTTGTCCTGTTATTAAGTAATAAGTAGTCGAGGAGCTATGAGGGAACAGATGAACATGCATACATACATACTCGTACATAGCCTGTTAAAATCATAACCCTCCTCCTTTCCGTAGTCGCGTAAAATCAGGGAGTCCCAAGCTTTTTCAGCTCACAGCGCATTTAGTTTTAGTGTTTTGTTTCGGTCTAGTTGAAATATTTAATGAAATACATACATACATAAACTCACGCCTGTATTCCCCGAAGAGGTAGGCAGAGGTGCATTTCTGCACCCACATTTCGCCAAGTATGTATCAGTCCCACGTAATAGGGGGCGAGCCTATTGCCGTTTTTCGGGCACATTTCCAGACTCCGTGCTGTTACCGAGAATTTCCTAATGGAAAACCCAATAACACTTTGCCCGACCCGGGAATCGAACCCAGGACCTCTAGATCGCACGGCACATACTTGTACCGCGAGACCACGAGGCAGGCAGAGGTTAATGAAATGTAATGAAATAATATTTATTGAATCTATAAAATGTCAAATACATCACTTAGATTCAGTTATTTCAAAATTCAGTGTACCACCCTGTTCGGAAGGCAGTCATCACTAGAGAAGAACGGGCAAGAAACTCTAGTGTTGCTCTTTAACAATCAAGAGTTAGTTAACAATATACATAGATACAATGACTAAATTTCCCATATTAGAGCAGTTCATTAATACAATCTCAGACTGTTGTATTGAATATGAGATGATGTAGGTTACATGCAATGATGCGTGATTAATAGTGCATGCGAAGACACGATTTCAGCGCGCCCCCCCGATGCTCGCGCCCTAGGCTGCAGCCTAATTAGCCTAAGGGTTAATCAGGCCCTGATCAGGAGGCTTCTCCATCCTCTCGCTAACAATCACCAGAAAAGACAAGACTCACCAAATACAGCGCGACAGGGAAGAAAAAAGGGAAAACTAAATCAAACACACCACACACAACACCGACAAGCAATACTTAATCCCCCGTTCACCATTATCAAGAAAAAAATAAAAATTATATGTGAGAAAAACAAAAAACGCACCCTCCGATCCGAACACTTCCCGCCCTTTTTCAATCGAATGACATTCCACTCTTTAGGTGCATCAATTCACCTCAATTCGAATAATCCTTCGTCTTTTATCCAATTATGGCAAAACAAAAAGGAATATTTATGATATTACCAGTTTATGTAGGTTTGTATATGGAAAGTAAAATACAGATTTATATTTGAATTGCTGAAGCGATATTGATTGTTGAATACATCTACAAAAATCATGTAGGTAACCTGTAAATTCTTATACCTGCAATGAACATAGATAGGACCTTGGGGACCTTTTTTTTTAAATTGTGCTGAGAAGGATTGGAGCAGGGCGCAATGCGATACAAAATGCATTCACGAAACAATGCTCAGAAAGTGATGACAGGAGATTTTAATTTATTACTGATCTTCTAAATAGGAAAGGTTTGTATTTTTGTATTAAGTGTTCTTGTGTGATGAGTGTGGAATTCTTAATTGTATCAGGGCGGAGTTGCTAGTAATGAATAATAAAAACCAAAATATAAAATAAAGAATTGTACACGATTACGAAAATGAAAAGTGATATTGATAGTAGGGAATCAAAAATAAGTCGCATAGTAATCGAGGTATGCACAGGTAAAGAAATGGTCAGTCTTTATATTGGTCATTACCATGCGACTTTTCGCACTGGACACCTGGGTAATGCGTTATTCATCTGGAATTGTGTATGGCGCATTGGTTTACGAATGTGCTACCTACATCGAATCCCCGTGGCGCAGTTGGCTAGACACCAGCTTGCGAAACGAGAGGCCGCGGGTTCGATCCCCGCACCGAGACAAATGTTTGTGTAATCGACAAATATTTGTTTCGGGTCTGGGTGTTTGTGAGACCGAAAAGTCTCTCGTAGTCTCTGATACCCACGACACAGGACTTGTATCCTAGTGTGGGGTCAGAACTATGTATGTGACTGTTGGGTGTATTTATATTTATATATCGAATCAGTTACTTTTGGGATCGCATAGAGGAAACGTCTATTACGTCCTGTGACCTACGTTCTTCTTTTGTAATATGGCAAAGGCAGAGCAGTGATTGAATGCCTGTGTAGGTACCATGCAATTAAGTGATCAATCCCGAGTATAAGACCGAATGTGCCAAATGAAAAAAAATATGTTAAAAATGCGTTAAATACTATGCTACATATTACCTGTCCTGAAGGACTGTCCTATTATAGGTGTTCGTTGATATTCGTGTAAGGGCACATGGCTCTACCACGACCATTTTGATACCAATGGATAGCTTGATTTAGGTTTGTGTGATTTAGTAACAACACATAAATTAAATGAATAATGAATACACTCAACAGAGTCAATAGAGATTTTTAGGTCTTACAAACACCTACTTATACCCTAAAAAAATATTTGAGGATCGCACAAACATTTGGCTCGGCGCGGGTATCGAATCCGCGCCCTTTCGTTTTCCAAATGCGCCATGGAGGCTGTCTTACGAATAACATGTAATGAACGGTACAAAACGTTTTGATAATAAAACTTATATTTTGTTACTAAAGTATTGAGTAATGTACATCTTATGTATTGAAGGGTATATCTGGATTTGGCGTTATTGCATATGTACATATTATTATTTTGTTGTTTAAGGCGTTCACTATTGTAATATTAATATATGAGTTTATATGATATCTCCAGCAAATGTTGGCTTATATCAAAGCAAGTGTATTTGTAAATAACATAACGTTAACCTAAACACTTCATCCTCGTCATCATCAGCCCATATAGGTACGTCCCACTGCTGGGCACGGGCCTCCTCTACAACTGAGAGGGTTAAGGCCTTAGTCCACCACGCTAGCCTAGTGCAGGTTGGCGGATTACACACCTAAGAACTTTTAGGTGTGCAGGTTTCCTCACGATGTTTTCCTTCGCTGTTAAAGCACGTAATAATTCTTTGTGAATACACACATAACTTCGAAAAGTCAGAGGTGTGTCCTGGGGTTTGAACCCACGGCTGTCGAAATTCTCGATCGCGTGCCTAAACCTCGAGGCCATAGCCCATAACCTAAACACTTAAGTTTTGTATAATATTAAAAAAGCGACATATGTGACTATAACAAATCGAGTTCAGTTCCTGTGGGAAAGTTAGGCGGCGGTAACAGACATTTTATATTCATTTTAGGTAGATAAGCAATTCAAGATGCGATGGGTTGACAAATTGATAACTTTATAATTAGTGGTTACGTTGCGGCCGACGTAATTTGACCATAGCGTGTTGTTTGGAAACGATTCATTAAGTACCGCGGGAACTATAACTTTATAGTACACATTTATTAATACATACATTGGCAAATCAATACTCTTTCAATTCTGCTGGCTTTTCAGTTAATGTTGTATTAGGTGTACCGTTATTAAGCCTAGGTACTATATAAAAACGATTACCTATATCGGACATACAGATTTCCCTATTAAATTGTACAGTTGTGTTTACTATACCTAGTAAATCCTAATATTATAAATGCGAAAGTAACTCTGTCTGTCTAGCTGTCTCGCTTTCCTGCTAAAACTACTGAACTGATTTAAATGAAATTTGGTACACAGATAGTTTAGACCCTGAGAAAGGACATAGGCTACTTTTTATCCCGGAAAAGGGGTTTTAAGGGTTTGAAAGGGGGGAAGAAAGGTTGTATGGAAGTATTGTCATTTTTAAAGCTAGAAGCTTGAAACTTATTTTTTAGGCTGTTGATTAGATATAAATAAATATATCATTAAAGGTTTGTAAAAAAATGTACCTTTAAGGGGGTAAAATAAAAATAGGGGTGAACGTTTGTGTGGAAATTCGTCATTTTTGAAGCTAGAATGATAAAACGACGTGAAGACGACAGTAACTATGTATATATAACTATATGTCTGTTATTCTTTCACGCCTAAATCATTTGACCGATGTAAACGATTTTTGATATGGACATAAATGGGACTCTGTGGAGTAAAATAGACTACAACTTATTTTCATTCTGAACACAACCCTGTAGTCTACGCGTACGGAGTCGCGGGCAAAAGCTAGTTCTTAATATAATAATATATAAAATAGATATTTTTTTTTGTCAGTGTGAATTTAGTATATAAAAAATTAGTAAACAATTACACAAATAAGTCAGGGGTAAAGGCTAATATTACTACATAAAATATTAAACTTAAAAAATTGGTGGTATCTGCCGTAACATAGAAGTATATTAACAGTTCAAATAAACATGTTTATATTTTATTTTTTTTGGTATGATGGTCTGTGAATTTTTTTGCACAAGTTACAAAGCCTTCTTCTGTGATACTATTTGTTTAAAAAACTTTATAAATTGTTGATGTCAAGATGTCATTGATGTCATTTATAGATCTTACAAATTTAGGTAGACGGTTTACTTTAGATATTACAATTTATTGATTATTGTTTTATCAGTGGGTACACTATGGGCCTTGGCAAGAAACAGGTGGAACAATTAAGTGGATTCACAACAACTTTTATAACTTATGGTTTGTCTGCCTTCATCGGAATGGTATATCTTACTGATTGGAAAGCTGTCGTTACTTATATACCATATTATAATAAAAAATTTGGAGCCTCTAAGAAACCCGAATGTTAAATAAGTCACAGAATAAATTATTACATTGACAGGTGGTCTCTATAAATGAAAGCTAGCGTATAATAATATACAGAGAACAGGCTCCGCGCACGCGTTTGAAATAATACTTAAATGGTACTGAAAGAATGGCATTACAATAATGACTGGTCACCAAGATCAGGTGTGCCCGGATTTATAATAAAATATCAACTTGGTTGGATACAGCCGGCGCACGCGCAGCTGCCACGAGCCCTCCTCCGGCCCTCGGTGAGGTGCGCCCTCCGGACCAACGGGGTTTTTCATTGTTATATTGTTGTGTTTGTTCAATAAATTTGTATAATAAGGTGACGAAATTAAAGAGTGAGTGACTTAACAAGGCCTCGAAAAATTTATTTGCATATAATAAAAATTTAATATATGGTTTTCAGTCATTTTATAGTTAACTACTCTACTATTTTTTTATGGAAATCATGAGTAGGTTAGCATTGTTTTTGTTACGTGGAAAAATATTGTTTACATAAAAGATCACTTATATCGGTAATTACTTCTTCACGGGAAAACGTAAACACACGTAAAGGTATAAACAAACTAATATTTGGATAAACAATTTTTGATGTTTACTTAATTTTAAATAATAATGTGACTAGGTACAACGACGCTTAAACTAATTAGTGTTTTGTTAATGTACGCACATTATTTTTCATTGTGTAAAAACAGAACACTTTCAATTAGGTAGCATCTTTAGAGGTGTTAGCCATTATAGTGTGGATGTAATCACTTCCCTATGTTTTATAAAGGATTTGCTTAAATATACATAACCGATATACCTAACTATAATTTTATAGGGGTAGGCAAAGCGGTCTTCTTACAAAGAAAAGTCCAATAACTCTTATGTTCTATACGGGAACTGAAACTGGGACCGTTCGAACAAATCTGGACTGTAGTATCGACGGGCGGGCCTACTTCAATAAATGTTTTAAAAAGTAGCTTATAACTAACTCCAGTTTCTTGTCTATCTCTATACCATAATTGTACTAAAGCTTCAGAGTATGAGACGTTGAGCTTTTTATTGATATGCCTGGTAAATACATGTTTGTCTTGTGGACGTTGAAATGGCTTCAAAAAAACGTTTTTTGGATTATAATCTACGTATTTCATGCATTTCCACATTTTGCAGACTTTGAAAAAATAATATGAATTCTTACTAATGATCGTCATCATCATCATCATCATCGTCCCACTGCTGGGCCCGTGCCTCCTCTACAACGGAGAGGGTTTAGACCTTAGTCCACCACGCTGGTCTAGTGCGGGTTGGCGGACTACACACCTAAGAAATTCCTAAGAACTTTTAGGTGTGCAGGTTTTATTACGATGTTTTCCTTCACCGTTAAAGCAAGTGATAATTCATTGTGAATACACACATAACTTCGAAAAGCCAGAGGTATGTGCCTGGGGTTTGAACCTGCGACCGCCGAAATTCTCGACCGCGCGCCTAAACCTCGAGGCCATCACTGCTTACTAATGATATTAATGTGAAAGTGAGCTTGTTTGTTACGGTTTCAGGACATAACCGCTACACCGATTTTGATGAATTTTTGTTGTGTAGGCAGATAGAACCTTGGAGAAGGAAAATTTTACTTTTGTCGCGAATAAACTTTAATCGTTTGAAGGATTACATTTTTACTAGTAAAAGGTAGCATAAGTTTATTTATTTATTTATACTTTTTAGTACACTATACAATGATTTATACTACATGATTGAAAACAATGAAGACAAAAGAATAGGCACAATAGGCGGTCTTATCGCTATCTGCGATCTCTTCCAGACAACCTACTAAAAGTTATTAGGTAGTGTAAAATAAATCTCTGATTTCTATGTTATTTAGTTTTGGGTCCGTATAGCAGAGTATATTTAAATACAAACTATTGCATAATTAGGTAATGTCTGGACACCTTATAACTTTATAGTAATTGTAGCGCTAAAAAAGTTTATTGATTATTCTGTTTAACCAGCGAATTAGATACAAGAAAAACCTAATTAAGTTAACGTTCTAGGTTTAATGTTTTCTCTACATTGTATATTTTTATATTAAGTGGTACATGAGTACGCGACACCACTGCTGAGTGCGGTGCCCTATGAACTTAGTCCCTTTCAATCCAATGCTTAACGGTAGAAATTGCTTAAAAAACTGATATAAGCAAAAGGTAACACGAAACACGTGGGCAGACAAATTGTTATAGGTTAATGGAGCGGTTTGAAATTTATTTTTGTAAATAATGAAACTCGGGGAATAAAGGAAAATAATCCACGAGTTGCCAATACTTTATACGCTAATACATATTTATTTATGAATACGGACAGAATATGAACTTATTATTGTTATTTATTTATGGAAAAATTGGATATTTACTTAGGACGCTTAAAATAATAATAAAACTTTTAAAGAATGAATAAGACAGATAAACGCAATTATTTATTAAGTAATGGTATGTCGGCACTATGAATAAGACCCTAGTGAGAAACATTAAAGAGCCGGGGGCCCCTGGCGGACCCTAAGGGAGAGGTGAGGTGCGGTGTGCGGCGTTCCGACACAGCCCTCAGCGTACGGGTATTTTGACACTTATCTGTTGGCCGCCTGCCAAGCGGCTGTGCGGTGCCGCTGCTCACGTGCTACCACTTTGTATACAAACACGAGAAATATTGCGCGAATTTTTGACATCTTTAAAAGTTGTTCGGCTCTTACTTACTCTGTAAGTACTGACTTATTCTGTGGTGAATAACCCTAAGTGTGATAGTGAAAATGGATTTGTCTTGTGGAGAAAATATGCAGAACTCAGGCAACAGTGGCAACAGGCGAGCTGTGGACATGTGCGTGGCCGGGCCCGATCGAGCCCTGGACCGCGACCCTCGCATCTTGCTCAACCTCTTGGCCTTGGAGAGATCTCACGCTCTGCATACAGACTATTTTCAAAATGTTCAAATTGATATACAACCCTTTATGCGGAAGGTGGTCACCACGTGGATGTTGGAGGTGAGTCCATGTATCGTAATCATAGAATCTGAATCTTTATCGAAATTCTTTATACAAAAATTAAATTTTGCTTTGTCATATTCGATACTTGATCAGCTGACGTAAACTACCCTCGATTATTTATTAAAAAAAAAAAAAATTATAACTAAATAAATTTTGTTGAGACAAGATAAAATCAAATATCAAACATAAGATTTATTATGATAAAGAATGTAGATTAAGCTACAGCCTCCACCTATATAACTAAATATGGAACTTAATATCCTTTCTAAACAGCTGATAGGAGTCAATGACCGGCATCTCGTAAGTCATAGAGTATATTGGTAACTCCTACAGTGTTATTATAGGGGCATTTATACGTTTATTAGATTTATCCAAATATTTTACTGGCGTTAGTTAGTACAGCGCTATTATAAACGTATTATTTATTTTGAATAAGGTTTATTCTTGATACTATTACATTTTTGAATGTTACAAACGATTTGACTGAAATATAATTTTAATGAAAGTAAAAACTATAAGGTGATTTCTGGTTCAAAATTATATAGGTAAGTACCTATATATTTTTAAATTTAACCATGTCAGCACTAAAGCTAACTAAATTTCGAAACTCATTATTCTGATTGACTTGATTTCAAAGGGAATCTTAAAAGTTTTTGTTTATTATTGTTTATCATTATTAGATTCAAAAATAAATATTTTTGTTTAAGGGATGTTTGCCTCATACACTTTAAAGAAGTGGTTGATTAATACGATCTATTTCTATGAATGTGCTTAAGTGACTCCTTTTTGACGATAATTTATATTTAACGAGCTAATCCATGAATAGCTAAATCGGCATATAACACTAAGTTTATTTGTTTGCCTAGTTGAAGATGAGTAACCTCATCTTCCTTAATTGACTTAAATTTAAGACATATTCCAAAACCGCATTGTTTTTACTTTGTAATAAATACAAATTGATTATAAATACAAATTACGCAAATTATAAGTACGACAATAAGGTCATGTCTATCAATGTTAATATTTTTTGTTAAACTATTGATTGTCTAACTTTCTGTTTCAACGATATTATATTAAAAGCTTATTATTATATAACTTGTAAACATTTCAAAAAACTACGCATCAGTGACAATGACCCCATCTTACAATGATGCAACGCCGTGGCTGTGAGAACGCACTCTAAGAATATTTTGGTATGAGGCACTATAAGCATTAGTGCCGTCTGTTTAACTATGAGAATGGGATTTTATTGAAATTTAGGGGACGGCATAGTTACATCATTTACATCAATCAAATTGAAGTACTTAGTTTCTGTTTGTGGATTTTTAATAAAATAATTAAAACGTTTGTAAGTAAAGGTCTGAATACTCATACTAATTATACTCGTTCAAGTATATTTCACCGTTAATTGAATGTAATGATTATTTTGGATTAAATAAGTAATTATTTTCCAGGTGTGCGAAGAGCAGCAATGTGAAGAGCAGGTGTTCCCTTTGGCTGCGAGCTACATGGACAGATTCTTGGCACATCGTGCTATCTCACGTCAACAGCTGCAGTTACTCGCTGTTACTGCGTTGCTTCTTGCCTCCAAGTTCAGACAATGTCATCCTCTGTCTGTGGAGTTACTTTGCGCCTACACAGACAACTCCGTCTATCCTCATGAAGTTAGGGTAAGAACCTTTATACTTTATCTATAGGTTAACCGCTAGCAAATAAATTAATATCATGAATTTATCATCGTCCTACGCAATACATTGACGAGTAAGTAGCTTAATTCGACATGGCCTTTCCTGGATATATGGTTTATCAGTCCTATATTTTTTACCTGAAACTGTTAATACACACCCACCCTTCGACTGTAAAAAGGTCAAGTGGATTCATCGCAACCGATTTACATCCTGCGCCAACCACAACTTACACTTCTTTGATTTCAATATATGAACTCGATAAGCTGAGTCAAATGTCACTCTACCACCCCACTTATATGTTTCCTTGAAATGAGTTTCCGGCAATTACTTGTTCCTCGAGACGTGCGTAAGGGCTAGCGGGACAGTAATGTCGCCTTTGTTGCGTAAGTAACTTACTACCTGTGACGAAGGAGTCACTTGCGTGTTTCCGTCGGAAATAGGACATGAGATCGTCGTCCGATTCAAAATAGGTACAATTAAGTAGTATGAAAGTGGAAGTCATTACACATATTAGGTTAAATGAGAATAATGGCCCGCGGCAATGTTCATGTGTGACGTCTGCTAAAAACTATTCCTGCGGACACGTCAATGCGGAGCAGCTTTTAGTGTAACACCTACGTGCATTGTAATGCGTCAAAATTGATTCCCACACTTCGGCTTTTATAAAAATTGTCGTAATTGTCACTATTCCCGCACAGGCAGGTGTGATTCGTAAAATTTTGTTTGTGCTGTGAGCCCACGTCAAATTCTAATTTGTCGTTTTATTTTCACATGTGGTCACATATTTTATGCAAGGTGGTTAGACACGTTGATATTTTTATGCAAAGTAAAATTGTAATAATTATAATAAGTACATTAGTTTTCCAACCTTCCCAATGTAATTGAATATATAAACTTGACTACATTATTAAAGAATCCTCGGGGGCGGAAAAATTGACTTTCAAAACAGTCTACATTTTTATTACCCGTGGAAATAATACGAAGAGCGTGAGAAAACATTTATTTATTCCTTCGAAATGCCGCATGGTGTCCTATGAAGGCATTTCCTTGTCATTAATTTGTGCGATCATGGCGATACGTCTGCCACTCGCATACCTAATGATGTCATATGGTGCAAGTCGTGTTCCACTTTCCCATGCGTTGTTTGTCTGTCTTATATTGTAATTATTGTATTAAAATTTCGATCTAGTCACTAATTACTTAATAGTTAACACTTAATTTGATGATCATTATTCTAAAATGTAATCGTAACTTTAGTTTTGATCCTGTTTATTATGCATAAAAAATTACCCTTTATCGGGTTCCTACTTCTTATTTGTTTAAAATATCCTTAAAACCCAAACACGCTTGATAAGTTTATTGAACTCGACTCCAGTGATTAATATAAACTGTTGGTGCACCAGTTATCAAGAGAAAGTTCTTGATTTTTATTAGTTTCAAAAATCCTTGTTGTTTGTGTACGTTATAATTTTTTTTTGTCTCTGATAACATACATAGGTACCTACTCGTATAAGACGTCGCATGATTTGCACCCTCTTCCTTCATTTCTTCTAGGTAATTGCAAAGTGCTTCGCTACTTTTTGCGGTTTCCGCTATATCCATTGGGTATGACGGTTACGATTCAACTATTAAGAATATACGTTTGTCCCTTCTTTGGTACGCTTTCAAATAAATGCACGGTAAATAAACCTTTTGAAAGGTTAAAAAAATTCACACGGGTACGTGCCCTTCAGAAATCATAAATTGCAATAGGTAGGTAGATGCGTCCCCTATTTATGACCTTAGTTCATTTTGTTTTGTTTGTTTCAGCAATGGGAAGTGATGCTACTGCAGCGGTTGAATTGGCAATTATCAATAGCGACGGCTTTTGACTTTGTCGAGCCGTTCCTAGCAAGAGTGTCGTGGGGGCGAGTCAATCCCTTAGTACGGACGCATGCCCTCACACTCACATCAGTTTGCTACACAGGTAATTTCATTACTCAAAATACTTATAAGAAAGAAACTTTTACTCAAATCATGAATGTAATATTAGTCATCGGCAGTAAATGCCGGCCTTCGCTGAGACTACACACATACACTTTAGTGCTAATAAATCGGCAGCGGGACTCGTGTTACATGCGGGTCGAGTAGCTTCCTTTCTGTATTAATTACTACTAATCGATAAACACTCATGTTAGTTTTCTCACTTTCTGCCGGATGTAATTCTGCGTAGAAAAACATAGTTTTAGTTCAATTAGTAAATGTGTGGGCTCCCTTTGTTTTGGAAACACGAACGCATGCGTGCGGTGGACAGGACGTGACTCTATAAGCATTTACGGTGGTGTTGTTGTAGGGGTAGTGGACGCGTGTATCGGAACGCGCACATGTCGTTTGCGCACTGATAGCGCGCACACCTTGCGCCGGCGCACCCCTCAGCCACTGACCCCTGGCACTCCTATTGTGTAAATGACTTATATAATGACGCTTTATAATAAAATTTCAGCCCTCTCTCCAAGCTGAACAATTAAACCAAGTATTTAAATTTTACCACGTCGCATTTTATTACGCGACGCCCATACAGCTATGTAAATCACAAAGGTGTAACAATTGACCAAGCACGTGTGCATTATTATTTTACTGTGATTTTATTAATTTGATATCGCGAGCCGCCACATGGCGCCCTTTGCAACACGTCACAAGGACATGTTCAGTTGTAAACAGTACAATTCAAATAATAGGTAATATTGTCAAATCTGTAATACGAATGACGCTAATATCTTGAACTCTTTTATGCGAGTAAGATATTTCATAGGAAATTTGATTCTCTGTATTTGCATTCCGTAGTAATTCAAACTTATTTACTAGGTTGATTTAAAAATACTGAATTGGAGATATGAGCATATAAAAGCTAACACGAGAACGGCGGACTTACAACGTCTTCATAGAACATACGTTTTTCAAGTCAAAGTTTTTACATTCATAATAATATAATGACTACATATAATATTTTAATTTTAACCTTTTAAGTCGCCGTAGTTTCCGAGTTGTTCTAGTGTACATGCAGTAATTCCCAGGGTGGTTGACCAGCAATAACCCATTCATATATATCCCTTCAAGGGTTGCGCTTGCACGATCACCACGACAAAAAGTAGAAATAAAAATTAGTAATTCATATGAAGCTTACCCGTCGTTACCCACCATGTGACCTTTACTTACCCTGCATATAAGTCGTGATATTTATGACATAATACTAACTGTCCTTACTAATATTATATTTCATTCTATTAATATATGGCTAACTATAAACATTTAACGTTTAGAAGTTGGAAAACATTAATAACAAGGATACCATGCTTGAAAGTTTTATTTCGTGTATTTATTTCGAATCACAATGATGAAACACAGAAGCATGGACAAAATAGCACAGTCCTTATCTATTTTAAAAATAATGGTCGAGAATAGACCCGTAGTCCATATGGTCCATTGGATTCTGATAATAGTTATTTATGGCTTCCACGGTTTAATCCTCTGTTGCCCTTATATGGTTTGTAGTTTATACGATAATAACTTTTTACGATTACATTTAACTGTTTGTATATTATCTTGTGGATGTATATTCTAATTTATAATTTGTTGAAATATATTACTACTTTATTTTTTACATATCCCATATATAATAATGTTCCATGTATAATAGTTCGAATATAAAAAGACGTATTGTTAGTTTCTGGGCGTTCAGTTGTTTGGTGTCCGTTACCGGATGTAATACACTTAATTGCCGGTAACTTACCGATTGCGCATTACCCAAGGTGTGAAAGGGTTAATAACATTATTTGACCCTTGAGCTACCTTTCCTTCGTCTACGAGAAAGGTTAATTAGGGGTTTTACACTCTTTGCTAATTATGACTAGTAATATAATATTTTAAGCTGCATCAGATTTAAATGATACAGATGTAGCAGAATTGAAAAGAAAAAGTTTATTGACGTTGGTTAATTATTATTATTATACATTTCTCATGGCATGCACACTTAATGCCGCTTAATAACTCGAGTTAGCCGTGTTGTGCTGCCGATGACTTATGTGTCGAGTTGGCGCAGTCAAGGGCCCGACCGCGACAGCTGACTAGAGCACAAAACTGGAAGACGTCCCGCGGCCTTTGTAATGCTCCCGAATCCCTGTCCCGAGGCCCGGCGACAAAAGGTCCCCGACAATGGATCCGTCTCGGCGCGCACCTGGCGTGCCTCGACCCTGTCTAACCCGAAACTTAGCCGTACACGTCTTCTCAAATCACTATAGGTATTCTTGTATCTTGAATTTGTGAAATTGAGCTTCCGCTCACAGCTTCCGATCTAAGCGAACAACGAAACTGCATTATTTTTCATATAAAAGTTATACTTTTCGAAAAGACGTGGCTTTTTTGCCTAATGAAAGAAAGCGCCTTTAAACGTGTCGCTAAAATAAGACGTAAATCTAATAGGGTGTAAAATATATTACCAACCAGTTCTGTGCCATAAGTCGTTGACTATTTGCAACCCCTGTAATTTCGCCATGTTTGTATTAGATCAGGATTCACTATCGGGGTGGCACTGACAGGTTTCCCAAACGGAACATAACGGTTCCAAATGTCTGTTGGAACACGCTAAGTTGTGTGGTAATTAGAAGTGTAAGACGCGGGGGCGGGTGCCGTCTCGTGGTCGCTTGCGCTAGGTTCGTGCTTCAGGTTAACAGATGTGGAGTCCGAGGCGGGCCAACTGACAGGCAACCTGTCGCGCAACGGATCGCGACGCTCCGCTGCCCGTGCCGTAGATATCGTGGCTGATACGCGATTTATTAGAGATCATTTCCTATTTTTAATGTGTTAGGGGATTGAACTTTACATAAATAATACGCCCATTATAAGTATATGTATTTTGGTGACATTAAAATCAAATCTATATCGTAGTTATAGCTTAACATGATTATTAATCCTGTGGTTCATTGGCCTTTATACCAAATGTGCCAGTAAGTTTACGTTACAAACAGTTCGTTAATTACGCACTGTGCGCTTTTTCTGATTGAAATTATGACCCGTTCGCGTGTTGCAATATTGTATTTCAGGGTAAATAGCGTGAAGACGCTTATAAGGGCACGACCGAGTAATAAAAGACGTTTGTAGGTGGGCAGTGACCCTATGTTTGTATGGTGCTCGCGTTCGCGGAGGTGCAAACGGAAGGGTCGCACCAGGTGTCCTCACATCTGCCGTCTTGGCCTGACGTCGTCGGCCTCCACCCAAAGCGACTTCAAACTTTATATTGTACTAACTTGTTTCGCTTCAATACCTTTACCGTTACCGACGTTTGCGTAAAAAATATGCCGAGACTCGTACATAAGATATCGCTGACCATGTATGATCGTTGTGCAATTTAACATTAGTTAGGATCAGAAATACAAACGCGTGACGTTTATAACGGAGTTTGATTTGCCTAACTTGTGATGGAACACATATAAAATGGAACAAAAGAAACCCTCCGTACAACTTGGCGAAATTGCAGCTGCGCCCTTAGCTAGACGACTTAAGATGTAAATTACCATTATTTCGAGCTCATTGTTCCGGGGTCTGTGCACACAAACACAAAGATGCAGACGGGGACAAAATGCACGAATCTGGCAGCTGTTCGACTTTCCTTCCTTATTCTCGTCTAAACAACAATGAACTTCGCGTATTGTGCAAAATGTAACTCGATGTTTTTTCTACGGACCCTTTTTGACGTCTTCGGTTTTTTTTTTCTAAGTATTATTACGATTTGCTTATGTCTCGTCGGTATACTCAGCTGAATAAGCAGCAGCCATGGTTACAAATTTGAAATGTTATTGAAACATTTTGCTTTATAGAATTGTGATTTATTAATGTATTAAGACAAATATAGAATACGAAGAGGTAGGCGCAAGGTCGGTCAGATGCCGTCGCAGTCAGGTGTCCGAGCCACCTGTCCGCACCAATTGCATCTCGCAACAGATGTATTTTACCTGTTTTGGAGCCTACCAACTTTTTATGCCATATTTATAGCATCCCAAAAACAAAAACGTGGAGATTGGATTATGGGCGATCGAGTCTTATAGTACTTCGTGTTTTTAAGTATTTATGGCATACAAGTGCACTAATTATATTATTTATAGTTACATTGAAGTAATTGTATCGAATAACGATTAAATATTAAACATTATACATATTATACATTTACGACTGTACCTCCGCAGGGATAGGTAGAAGTGTATTTCTACAAACACGTTTCGCAAGCTATGTTTTAAGTTCCACGTAATGGGTTGCAAGTTGCAAGCTTGCTGCTGATTTTCCTGCTCAATGATTCTATTGAGAATTTTCTAATGGAAAACATTAATTAACATCTATTTTAGTAATGAAAAATGTGCAGCTATTTACAGTGACCGCGTAATATTATAACTAACGCATTATTATTGTCAACAGAAACCGAATTCCTGTTGGTGCCGCCGTCGTTGATTGCCATAGCTTGCATCACAGCGGCTGCGCGAGGGCTGCGCGTGCGCATGTCTGTGAATGATCTGTGCGCACTAACAAGGACTTCGGCGGCGGCAGCGGAGTTGGTGTCTCGCCACGTGGAGCGCGTGCTGGCGCGAGAGACGCAGCCACAAGAGCCAAGAACGAGACACGCACAGCCCTACAAACACGTCACGCCAGAACAAACACAGCTCCCCGATACACCGACAGACGTACAAGATGTACATTTTTAATGTTTCTCAATAACTAACTATAACCAACAACATTCCATATGCGTTTATATTATTGATGACGTTAAAAAAAAAAAAGTACAAATTATCACAAATTTCATTAATTATATTGTGATATAGCTTGTTTGTGTGGATATATTTTTATACATAATTTTTGAAAGGCAATCGCATTGGATTCATGTTGATAGAAAAAATGTAAAGTGATGAATAGTTATGGTTTTTTAAGCATTTTTTTTGCTGCGCACCTGGGTGCAGGTACAAAAAGATATCGAAAGCTTACGTCTCTGAATATGCAGTGGCACAACATCACTACTTTTCTGATATCTTAATGTATAAAAGATTAATTTTCCATTGATCTCAGATTTATTTATGTATAGTGTATTAGGGTAAATTACTTTTATTTATTGAAAATTAAATTTGTTTAGTGTTAATGCTGTATATTTATTGAGTGAGTGAGTTGTGAATTGATTATATCGGCTGATCTCTTTAACACAAAGCACAAGTATAGAATTCCTTTGTACATAGGCATATAAGCATAGGCATTATGTGTCATGATATGCATAAATGAAATGGTTGTAAGAATTGCTAAATGTAAAGAAAAACCTAAAAAAGAAAAAATAACAAAAATGCACAAATATAGAAATGTAGTGAGACGAAACGGTTCTGCTTTTAATCACGAAGCTTTTTATAGAAAGCTGTCCAAATGTATTCTTAAAAAACTGATAATCACAGTTTGAATCAATGTTAATTAATCTTTAGAAATGAAGATTTTTGTATGTCGAATTCGATTTATTACTGTACCTTTTAGGCAAGTACAAGAAAATTGTATGATCCGTTCGGAAAGTATGTGTATGTGACCGGCGCTTTAATTCCGAATTGTTTTTAGGAATCGAGCCAAATATTATTTTGATTACTTACGTCGGCAGTGGACAGCAGACGACATGTGGTTGTCATTCAATAATATTTGTGCACCGGATCACCTTCAGTGCATATTATTAGACATTTGTTACTAGTTGCGATGTTATTGCTGGCGCGCTCGTGTAATCACGCTGCCACCTAACATTACGAGTGTTTGACATAAGTGTGAGTTGTATCGTTTGTGTGTTGTTATATGATAAGATCTCATTTTGTAGCTAATTCCAAATAGCATACCTAAACGAAAATGAGTTTTACGTTTTAGCGTGGAAATGTTAAAATAATGTAATATTTATTTAGAACGATGTTAAGTTTTTTTTTAAATTCTAGTCACATGTTTATCACATTCCTGTTTTCGACCAAATCTGATGTTTTAGATTTATAGCACACGTACCACCTGGTACTTAGGATTAGACGTAGGTACTTTAGGTATTTGTTAGGTTTTATGGTTAAATACTCACAACTAGCCAGTAGCCCGTATACTGACTTAGTGAACGTAACGTGGAATAAAGTTCACGTGTAGTTTAATAACTGTAACTATTGTGTAGAAATAGAATTAGAGAAAGAGACCCACATACGGTTGTTCTGTGTAAAGCCATCGTGAAGCCGCCGAGCGTTACGTTACGCGATGTTAATTAAACTAATTATAATAAATTAATGGTTGAGCTTTCAACTTATTCTTTTAATTCTATTTCAAAGTCGACGTAATTATTACGTAAAATTGTTGCTTTACGCTTAGGCCGCCTCGTTCGGAATACCGAAGTTGGAATGATGTGTGGTCACGGCTAGAACCTTGTAATAGAGTATTGGTCTGTTAATTGCAGCTGTAAAAGAAACGAACTGAATGCGGTAGCGCTACTTGAACATTTTAATTCTTCTTGGCTGTAATAGACTATAATCTCTACACGATTAGTTTTAATATGTGGTATGTAGTGTTTAAGTATTTTAGAGTCAAGGTGTACATGTAAAATATAATATAATAAATAAAAACCCTCCAAAAAGATGTTTGTGTTTTGATTTTTTCATATTGAAAATGCTATGAGTTCAGAGTGTCACCAATCAAATCCATCCCTATCAATTATTTCTAAAGGTTAACTAAGTTCACTTTGACTTTTGTATTTTTTTTTAAGTATATCCTCCTGAGACCCAAGACTAAAGTACGTAACTCACAATTAAGATTGTTACTTTTTATAGCTAGGTACTACATATTATTAATAAAACACAAGAGAAAAAAAATCCTCCCCCTCCCCTTTTGGCATAAGGGATGGTATCACAGGTGATACCTTGGGACTGCATTAGTTAAAAACAAGGTTATTATTCATATTATTTTTATTTTCAATTTACATCTGAAAATTGCATTTTAATCAGACTTTATGTTAAAAAAAATCTACTAGGTAGTGTAATAATAAAAAAGCAGTTCCTATTCACATTAAAACAAAAAAAATTGCATTCGGAATATTTTAGAAATGTCAAGTTTCTACAAACTTTATTTCGAGATTTTGATCAGTTGTTTTGGGCTCCCTTATCACAAGTTGGCAGATGTTTTGCTTCTTTCGTCCTTTTTACAATATGATGTAGATAGATGTGAAGTATCGGTCAATAAAAATGGAAGAACCTATAGGCAATGTACACACTAATTGTAACACGAAACGCTCGCCAAGATCAAGTTTTTCAGGTGATGGATACAGTGCTGATTTAATTATTTCCCTGATATAAATATAAATCAAGTGGAATTCCATTAGGATTCGTCATTAGAATAACTTTTAGGTATGCCTTCTGTGTTTGGTTTGCCTTTAACAACTTTTTTTGTGTATATTTTCCAGTAAAATGTATAATTTGCTTGTAAATAACCACGCAATTATCTCTGTTATTTTCACGACAACCTTTTCTAACACAGAAGCAAGAGGACTTACTTTCCAAAACTTGTCATTCTGTCTGGCGTTTTGAGTTATTGGGTCATCATTTGTAACCTTTAAATTTGATCTAAGTTGAAAATACCGATTACGAGCAATTGTGTTTCCTATGTATGTATTGTATGTAGTATACTTTTGTTCCAATGCTAATCAAGTACATTCTAATTCGTGGAGCACACCCATTGAAATTGAACATCCAAAGAACTGTCTAAGTTCATCAGGCGTCATATGCAGATATTTTTCCGCCCTTGATAAGCTGCAAACTTTTGTATTCAGCCATAAATTCAAATAAATGGTCATCAATATACTTCATGACCAAAGTATTCTAGAACTTTTTACAATTACGTTAGGATCGAATAAGACGTCCAGATCATCTTCATGTGGAATAAAATCGAAGTTTTCGCTGTGTTTCCACCGTGAAAGTATGTTTCGGGGCGGTTGGGGGTGTATGCGAAGAGATAAGAGGTTCGTCGTCCGATTCATTCCAATTTTCTTCATTAGCAAGTGGGATTTCCTCACGAATTACCTCCCTCGGCATGCTAAAAGGTCACTTTCGCCATCACTGTCTTCTTGTTCCATATCTGACTCATCATAACTGAGCTCTTTTATGATATCTCTTTCAGAGTGCTTAACTGTAAAAGAAACCAAATATAAGACCAAAATGCCCGAGGTATCACGTATGATACTCGTGGAAAATCGTAAAATTTAGAAATAATTATTAAACTTTTTTATTAAATTTTTGTATTAAAAGTAAAATTATATTGTATTTTATAAGATTATAGCATAAAAACACTAAGATAATAACAAAAAATAATATTTACCTTTACACAACTTCTCCATGTCGGTTAACCCAAATTTGTCAAACTTGCGCTGATCGCAAATGATCCAAATTCTGACAAGTAACTATTGCACGGTGAATGAAAAAACAAAAGAAAGCTTGCGCTAACAGTTGAAACACGAATTACCTTAGAATTATGATAGATGATGTGGGAAAAAAATTTCAACTAAAGTTATCACTGGTGATACCGGGGGTCTCAGGAGGATATATGATTTTTGTGTCCATCTTGTCAAATTACTTAATTGTAATCATAACCAGCACCTATGCGTTCCTCTGGTGGACATATCAACTAGAGACCAGGCTAAAAGAAACCTACAAAGTCAGATGGGGCTAAAGTCCACCCCCTGATCCACCCGTTTCAGCTAATTGGCGTCATATGTCTCATAACTGTCATGTGGACAACCCTCAGATTTTATGAAGCTTTTTCTATATCTATATATTGGTCACTGTTTAGTTAAGTTACAATGTAAACCCTAAATGATTCGATAGATTTATTGGGAGGAAACGTCAATAAAATATAATATACTATTTAGTTTTAATTAATTGACCATGGTAGTTAGGGAAACTGGCGTTTAAAATGCATCCAGGTAGCCAGGTTAAAATTCAGAACTATTTTGTTTGCCTTTTTTTTCATTACTGTGTAAACATAATATACCTACGTGAACTATAAATATCACAAATATTATCATTTCACAAATGCGATAGTTATTTCGATATTATGGGATGCGTCTGCTGCAAAAATAGGCGAGTTCAAAATAGATCTAAATGTGTGTTATGTATCACCACAAAAGGCGACAGTGGCGGCATCTTTTCTTGTCTTTACATTGAAAAATAGGTGTGGTAATCATATATTGCATTAGTATAATACAAAACTTTACGCGGGATTGTTTCTAGTTTTGGAGGCGTAACTTATAAAAATATTATTAATATTATATTAATGTTCATTTATGCATTTATAAATTACCAAGACAAGGGATTTTAGTTATGATATTTTCTTATCAACCTATATTATGTAGCTTGAAAAAAAAAGTAAAAAAAATAGTATAATATATCGACATGAATCTGTAAATCCAAGTGTTGTTCGTTCGACCACGTGGTCGCATTGAAACAAGAATTTATTCTTGCGGATTAAAGGATTAGTTTGGCGAATGAATTTAAGAAGAAAAATTAGTGACAGCGCTTAAAAATCTTTTAAAAATATGTTAGGCATGTTTGTAAGATATAAATCACATAATATTTTCATATATTTGGTCAACGTATTTGGTACAATTTTCTTAGTAGAGATTTGACTTAAAGACTGTGTTTCCTTTAAAATTAAAACAATTAAAAAAAATAGCACCCTGAAGTAAGATTTAATATTTAAAATAATCATAGTATTCTTGTATAAACTTTCCCTGTATTTTTTTTACAATGTATGTAATGTATGAAGCGCCATCTATGAAAGCTTGTTAAGACCTACTGGTTAGGCAGCCTGTCTTTTCTCGTAAAGGAATTGCTGACACTAATAGGCATTGTAATTTGCAATATAACCACCAGATGGCATTAAAAATACTTTTTAAAATTAACTTTTAGAGGGGATTTTCAAGTACACTTTAATTCTTTTTATATATTTTTCTTTCGTCTAATGTTTTTAATCAAATAGGTTTCCGCTGAGAAATACTTCAATAAATAAAAAATATTTACGCGGGACTGATACATACTTGGCGAAATGCAGAATGGGTGCAGAAATGCACCTCTGCCTCCCATATCAGGCGTGGTGAGGTTATTTATGTATATATTCAAGGTCAAGAAATCTATTTGAAGTTATATTCTGTAATAAAAACAGTTGAAATTTCGTATAGATATTATTCAAATTTAATATTAAAAAATCTAGTGTCAGTATCCTACTGCTATGATGTATAGACTTTCTATGTCTATACGAAAGGACTTTCGCACTCATTATAAAGTACCAGATCAATCAAGCATATATACCCCGATGGGACAGGTAGAATTATATTCCTACATCCACGATACGTCATTTATTATGAAAAAGTATTCTAGACTGTGTGTTACTGTTATGGAGAATGATGCTGCTGCATTCTACCCTATAATATTTTGTCCAAACTGAGTTACGAAGCTGAGACGTCTCGATGATACGTAGACACTGATATTCTACTCTTTACTTACAGTCAGTCACTACAGGCGCACACAATAACTGTTTCGCATAAAAAAAAAAAACAACCAACCAAACCAAAAACCAACTGTTTTGATCTTAGTTTAAATAGTGATATTGGGAAACGATTAACCACACTATATTAGTTTTTCAACAATCAGCGACATTAATCACGTTCTTTTTCATCAAGTTCTGTTCACTACTATCATTGAGAACTTGATTGTATGTTTAGGGTTGATAAAAACTTCAACATAATTTTCGTTAACTAGAGTTTCGAGCCACGTTGTAGACAGAAAGGAATGTACTAATGGCGAATTGACTGAGGTGGAACCATTGTCTCCTAGAAGATCGACATGAAAATATTCTGTTGTTTATAAAATCTATCAGGATTTTAGCAGCTTAAAAATGAATCTATATCGTCACCTGATTCAATCACCTGTTATGTGTACAAATAAATCATTATAATTAGTTTAAATATAAATATAAAGCTTGAAAAGGTAGCCAAAAACTGATTTTGCCACATTTAATAAGAAAATCTATCCTCATATTAAAAAAATATGTAAACATTAGCAAAGCACGTTGAAATTATAAGTATGAAAGTTGTGTTGTAGTAGCTACGTTATCTCGTTGGTTAGCCAGGTACTATCAATTTTCCAATTTACACTTCAAAGTCCGATACGACATCGAGTGGCAGCAAACAGACCGTGTAGGGCGGTGAGGGGAGACGCGGGGACATCGGCAAACCCAGGCATTTACACGAAAAACCCTAGCGACAAGCTGTCGAGCGCTCGGGGCGTTCCGGGGCAAACACAGCGTCTCCGGGGAGCCGCTCATTAGTTGTACAAACACGCCGGCGGCCACTTTGACAAGCAGCGCGGCAGGACCTCGGCCCTGTCGCTCGCTCGAGCCCATCTTCCCCTTCACTGGTCTAACGTTATCTGCAAAGAGCTATCGAAACTGCACATAGTAAATAATGTGGGCTGCTCTATTTACTCGTCTGTCGTTCGCTCGTGTGTCCGTAGCTGCCTTATTCAACTAATATTTATTTGTTCAAATTATTTGTATAGGTGTTTGTTAATTTAATATAGGAATTAGATAACTCACAGCAACTTTTAGAGGCCTGCGTCACGTACATGATATGAAATATTGATACTCAACTCTAGATCTATAATATTTATTGAAACATTTAATGTATTCTAAACTAAATATTGATTGTAATAAAATATATTTAAAATCATTTTCAATAGTATTTTTACTGACAACTTTGTTTTAGTAGCCGAACCGACTTTAGAGACAGTGTCCGCTGCTTCGTGTTTCGAGTAGAATACTAAATTCAATGACATTAGTGTTGTAGGAAAGGATTGGTTGATAAGAGTATGCAAGTCAGCTCTTTACAAGATTTTTGTAACTACGTAATGACTGGAAATTTGCAGTACTTAATCATCCATCAGCCAATGGAAGTCCACTGCTGGACATAGGCCTCTCCTAATGACTTCCACAGGGACCTGTTGGAAGCAGCTTGCATCCAGCGACGTCCCGCGAGCTTTACTATGTCATCCGACCATCTTGTCGGAGGACGTCCTACTTTCCGGTACGTGGCCTCCACTCGAGAACTTTTTGGCCCCATCGGCCATCAGTTCTCCACGCTATGTGCCCGGCCCATTGCCACTTCAACTTGCTAATCCTCTGGGCTATGTCGGTTACTTTAGTTCTCCTACTCTCTACGATCTCGTAGGGAAACTCCGAGCATAGCCCTATCCATAGCTCGTTGAGTACTTAAGTAGTCAGTAAGTAAGCAGTACTTAAGCATGCCTACAATTCTACCTCTGTATCTCCCAAAGTAAGGCCAAGCATGGTCATCTACAGCATATTTTATAAACATTTTGTATCGGACTATGGTATTTTAGAATAGGATACTAAAATTAATTAAGATGTTATTAAGGAATAACGGGGCGCTTAAAATTTAAGTGAGTATTTATTCAAAGTAAATATGCAGAGATAAAAGAACAGAGGTCTGTCTTACATCAAACTTAGTCAGGGACTGTCCGCTAAAGTCCCATACCATTAAGTTATTTTGCTACCTTACCTTAATTTAATTAATTTGGGAATTTTTCTAAATCCCTTTATTTACAACCTTTTCGAAAAAAATACTTACTGCTAAGTACAAAGGTAAAATAAAACAATAAAATAGAAAAACTGAAACCCGAAAATGACCACTCCACAAACATGTAATTGTATTATCTTTTATCTCGGTCTCGGTAGCTTATGGAAATTTAATAATAGATTAGGAAAAACAAAACTTGATCTTATTGGAGTTTTACAAATCCAATTTCATTTTATTTAATATCCATTACATTTGATCGTAGATCAAAGAACTACTTGAATATAATATAATTATCGTAATTTATAAGTGAATCTTAGTTGTTACATATCTATGACAAGTCGGTAATGGCGCGGCGTCAGCTCGCAATCATGGCGATGGGTGAGCGCTCATCAATCACGGGCGCAGGTGCACCTCGGATGTCCCCCGTCACCCTTCCCCCCCAACGACACTACGCCGTTGTTTGAACTGCCTTAGAAAATTTCAAAAACCCCGCTAAACTTTAAGATGGTGATAGATGTTGCAACTATCTGCTTATTGTTTTAAGATAAAGGTTACTTCGTTTAAAAGGCTTAAATTTAGTACTTTTATTACCTTCCGGCTCATTGATACACGTAGTAATTTTGTTTACGTTACTAATATAGGTTATGCAGAAAAGGGACAAGGATCGGGCAGTATTTTAACATAGTGTAATAATTTTAATCGCTGCTGTCGCGACACTGTTACAGAATAGATGTAATCTACTCAGGTCACCAAAAGAAACATGTTTTATGTTACTGATTTTGTCTATTTATTTGGAAAACAGCTTAACAGATAGGAAGTTTGTTCCTTTACAAAATAAAGATTATGTTAAAAGTTTAGATCCTGAAATTATCGATTTATTTAATTTTATTTATTTACTTAAAAACACAGAGCTAGTTAGTTACATGCAATCACAGTAGTGCACAAAATAAGCTAAGCTTGTGGTTGTTAAATTTATGAAATTCACTCAATAATCAGGACAAAAACCCTTGACATCAACATAAGAGGAAACATCGTGTGCGGTGGGATAGTTTCTAGATTGTTATTTCTCTTATACGGGCACGACAAAGTAACAACATTGTGCCTGATGGTAACCACGATTCTGTCCAAATAGACGTAGCATCAAGGCAAAGAGGCATCGAGTGGTAGGAACCCCTATCTCTCGTTCCTCGGTACCCTTATGCCAGCCTTCCTGGTGCTTCTTCACGCGAACCCTACAGAACCCAGAACTATAGGAAGAAGGGAACTCGTTTGCAAACTATACCAAAGCTTCGTGGTCCGATAAAGAAATGAATTAGCGAACATTTAGTGTCGAGCCGAGATGGTAGTGACAAACCTATTATTTCCATGTCTAAGCCGCTAAAATAATTGTGTTAAATTTCAGAATACACACATCTGTAACTTGTAAATCTCGTTTATGATTTTTTTTTAGTGTCTTCTAATGCGAAGACTCTTTGATCAAAATATCACTATTACATATTCGTTCGAGGTGTAGAACCTACTATATTAGGCCACTACTAGGGTATCACGTTCCGGAATCAATCAGCGGCTAGCATAATCGTGTCAATCTGTAAGTCTATAGACTTGTTTTTCTCGTGACATATTCTTGTAAAATTATTAATTATAATGTTATTCTACTACAGCAGAATTTATTACCATCAATTTTGTCTAGACCACACGTCATCTATGTATAACCTATGGTGTGTTGTTGAGATGTTGAGGGTTATGAAATTCGGATCCAAACTATTATTTACTGTGATAACATTAGTTGAATATAAAAGCTAAAAAATATTAAAATGTTCGGCATATCAGTTTATACTTGGGCAAAACATACAAAAGGTGGTAACATTTTTTTAAGTTACGCTGAACAAAAAAATAAAAATGAATATTTAAGAGTTTCGTATGGGATGTTCGTTAATTAAAAACAGTAGCACGGGCATGGGGACAGTCGCGATGCAGCTCTCGGCATGTGGCCTCGCGAAGGGCGCAAATTGAATTAGCCAGGGGTAAGCGGAGTGTAGCGCACGCACACCGCCCATAACCGACGTATTATCGGATTAGATGCCGCTCGTTGCGACTTGCGACGCTTCACACTCTTGCCGCAACTGATAAATGTATGCAACACACCCCTCTTGATTATTTTCTCTTTGATTTCGACATGTCAAGGTCAGTGTTAATAAGTTGTCGATAAACATTAAACATTATCTGTTAATCAGCTACTCTGATTAAAAGGTTGGAAGTGTTTCTCAAAGCTAAAATGTTCTTTGGGCAGAACAGTCTTTCATGGTTTCACTTCGACTATGCCGTTGCCGCAAATTTTGAGTGACTCAAACGCGACAAGACCATAAAATTATTGAGAAACCGCAGTTTGACGTTGCTTCTATGAGTAGGAAGAAGACTGTTGTCAAGATAAAATAACGGAGTGACTATTGAGTTATCCCTCTGGGATTTCTTTCTGGTTAGTTGTCTTGGAAATTTCTGCCTGGTTTGTTTCCAACAGTATAAGTCCGCCAACCCGCACTAGGCCAGCGTGGTGGACTAAGGCCTAAACCCTCTCAGTTGTAGAGGAGGTCCATGCCCAGCAGTGGGAGGTATATGGGTTGATGATGATGATGATGATATCTTTTTTATCTGGGGGAATTGTTTAATAACACAAAACTGATTAGTTTTAAATCATTTGAAACCTTTTGTTTTGGGCGTTTAGTTCGTAAGTAAAAAGTAAAGTTTGCTGTTTTGATTCACCTTATTAACTTAAACACTGTTTAATATGGATCAAGAATATAGAATAGATTTCTATATTATTATTTTTATTATAAATATTATCTTCGCTACTTGCGATGTTACTGTGATTATGCTTAAATCTGTGCTAGCTAGCATGCGTTCGGCAGGAGCTTAGATTTTTTGCCACCCATAAATTCAGTAAGCCAAGCCTTACCTCGTTTGTGCTGGTAAAGAAGTGTGTATCTAAATTGACACCGGTGCACACGTGCCTTCACTATTTTTCTTGTAAAGACTATCAGGGGAAACCGCTCATGTCCATTGTAGAAACAAAAGAAGTCTTTTTGTGCCATGCCATACGAATATCGATGTCACATCACTACTTTTATAATAAATTGTGCCCCCTTTCCCATAAAAAATAATAATAATAAAAAAATGCTGATTAAAATAGATGTACAATTTCAATTGCAGTCTTTAGATGATAAAATTCTTGTGCGTGTTATCGCTAAGGTAGAGGCTGTAGAGAATTGGCCTTGAAAATGAATTAATGAGTCATCCGAATGGCTTTTCAAGTGGGTTTATGGCTTTAAAGTAATTCATAATATAGCCAGCGCCCTGACATCACACCCATTGCACAAGGCTCGGTATTATTTTCCGAACTTTATTTTGAATGTCAGTGATATTATATTAGGTACATCGTAAATGGCTATACTGATTTCAAAATAGTCAAGTATCCAAATAAACGCAGCATCGGGCAATAATATGCGGGCATTTAAATTGCTATAAATTTAATTATTGTTAATCTGCATGCATGGAAAATTAAACAAAAACATGCGAACTATTCAAAAAGGTCATATATTTTAAGCACATCATTCTCAGTAAAGAAATAGCGCCTTTCACTATCTCACAGAAAAATTTAGAAAAAGTTTTACTATGTAACAAAAATATTGGTGCTTCAACGTATTCTTTTTTGCACCTATTATTTGTTGTTATTTATTAAGAGCATTTGCAATAATTATTTTAGTAGGAAGACAAAATCAAGGAAAATAGCATTTGGTAAACAGGGAAAAACAGTGCGGCAGTTGTTGTTTGATTGCAGGTCGCTAAGTGATCACATATTTTACCGCGGAGACGTCTTGTTTTTCATTCCGAGAGGCTGAGCCGGAATGTGTGCCGTTCACATTACACTCTATTATCTATACGTGCTACATTCTCGTGTCGAACGACCATAAAATAAGTGAATTCAAGGTACTTAAATAAAAAATAAAAAAAACTAATTGGCTATTTTATCAGTTTTTTTAATACAATTAAAGATGAAGAGAAGAACAAGATGATCAAAGAGGACGGGTTTGTCTATGATTTTTCCAAGATTTAATGCAATAAAATCAAATATTTTTTGACATTTAAATTTTGTACCATTATTGTTTCGATTATTTGTGTTTTGTTTTTAAAGTCCCGTAATTTTTTGAGGGTTCAAAATTTCTGTTAATATAGGTATTTCTGTAGTGAACATGCCATGAACAATGTGAAAATCAGTCTCGATTAAAAAAAGTGTAGGATAAAACGAAAGAAATGAAAAAGTGATTCTAATGTAATTAAAATAAATAATAAATAAAGCAGCGAACGCAGTGTCGCGCGTAGCGGGTGATTACGCGTGCAGCGGAGCGTGCTCGCTCCCGCGGGACGCGCACCATGCTTGTAATTTCAATATTGTGAATATTATACGAGCCGTTTTCTCACATAAAACTCCCCTATGTCACTAGTGTTGCTAGAGATGAATTCGGATGTTTTCTATTCTACACATATAAAAACAAAACAAAAAACTAGTAATGAAATTATTTTTAGTGCACATCTATAGCTTTAATTAATTATTTTTTCATAAAGGCTTAATAATTTAGTAATTTGTTTTATAACAACAGGAAGTAGCACAAAGGTGTATTGTGTACTCCATATGCGCTCAAAACTTTTCAAAATTGTGTTCGGTTAACAATTATTGTTTTATCCAAGTGTTAAATTAGTTAGAAGTTTTCAATCACTGATCAAAGATCGAAATGCTTTGACCAGGAGGTTAGTGATTAAATACGTATAGCCATTAATTAAGTAGGTGCTCGTAGGTACCTGGATCGTTAATTACAACTTTTTTATTTTCCTCAATGACAAAGGAACTGTCGGCGAAAAGAAAAGTAGACAAGTGTCGTGACACGCACCCCGAGTCGGGGTTGCGGAGCGGGGGTGCGCCGGGGACCAATCACGAAGCCCGGCGGCGTCGGCGGCCGCGACCATTGGCCTGCCGCCGGGGGTGCGCGCCCCGCCCCGTCCTCGAGTCTCGCCCTTATTGAATTAGGCTTATCATTCGATTTCGAGTGGGGCGAGAGCGCGGTCCTCCGCGCCGGCAAAAACTATAGCCGGGATCCGATACCATCTGTAATCGGTATAATTCGATATAGTTGAGGCTCATCCAATTATGCGGTTGTGAGCCTTCGCGCGGCGCCTTCCGACACAAGACGCACGCGCCCCGCGCGGCGCGGCGCCTCAGCCGCGAATTTGCATTAGTTTTTTAAACATTTTTATTATATTCTTTTGGAGCACATGTCAACGTGTCAGCTGGTTAGATAGCCCGAACGGACATTAGTAGTCATGGAGTACGGTTACTTGAGCGGGGCTGGCAGTGGGTTTGATAGTGGCTGCCTTGGCTCAGGCGGCGGTGAGCTGTCTTGGGGGGAGTTGGCATCATGTGGTCAAATGTCTCAGGCTGCATACAGGTACCAGGGCATGCGGTACCAGCCTCCACCACCGCAGTGCGCGCGCCCTCAAGATGCCGCCATGAGGAATCATCACATATTCCCGCCATCTATGAATCTGCAACGTACGTATTTGATTTATATATTTTTTTCTACCGGTATACTAACCAAGGTTGATAAGGAACTTATAAAAAATATTCAAGAATAAAACAGGTGTAAATATTGTTCTGTAAACCCAACTACCCAAGTTATAAATTTTAATTTCTTATTTAGTTTTTCTTATTACAAAGTGTCGTCATAGCTTTTCTTAAGAAATCTTGTACCTACTCGTATTATTAAACTGTTATTCAATAATTACTGTGTATCCGCCGCGCTTATCTGCGTGTAAACAATGTAAACATGCCGTATCGTAGGGTTTATTTAGAAGTGGCGTTTGACGTTGGTTCCTTAATAGCACTAAATTCTATCATTTTATAGTGTAAAGGTTAAAAAATTGATAAAATCCTTATTCATTATTAATAAAATATCTTTCATAAGCAAGATTTAGCTGGCAGAGACTCGTTTTTACATTTCTTCAGTTATTAACTTGAAGTAGTAAATATTTTTTTAAATGTTTATAAAGGATACGAATAATTTATTTTTAATTACATTTGAAACATTTGATAATTTAAAACTTATTTTGAATATCATAAGTTTTCGTTTTTTTACAATATACCTAATACCATTTCTTGTAATATTCACACAAATGTAACAAGTATTTTTGTATGCCGTCGGCTACGTCGTGCGGGGCCGACGTATATTCGGAATAAGATTTTTCTTACAATAATTAGCTAAAGTAATGTAAAAAATAATAATTAAGCTATTGGATTACGGTCTAAAGGACCTCTGATTTTAGAAGATATTTCTTTATTTTATTTATTATGATCAGAAATTCTAAAAGTACTACATACTAGACTCCTTCGGTTAATAAAGTACAAGCATACATACCTGTGTCGCAAAAGAGGTAGGCAGAGATATATTTCTACTCCCATATGTCATCGATTATATTAAAACCTATGTACTATAGGTAATAGGGGGCGAGCCTATTGCCCTTTTGTCCACTTAAAATATTTGACTCTATATTGCTGCTGAAAAATTCCCTAAAGGAAAAACTGATTAGTTTTCCCGACCTGGGAACCGAGCCCGGTACCGTGGTACAACGACACAACGATAATACATATGTAGATCGTTTACCAATGCGGTCTATCCGAGCTTTATAACCACTTGCCTTCGAAATTTTTACATGTTACCTGCATTTTTATATTCCTTATAACTATTATGAGGTCCTGCGCTCAGTAGTGCGGTGTGTAAGATAGTCGGCAATGATTGGTAATGTTCGGGGTTAGGTTAATTTACTGCTAATTTAATGTTATTGTAATTTTTTCTATCCATTTTTTTTTAATTACGTATTCTGGTGTTATTCTCGACTGATTTCTTGAGATTGCTATGTTTGTAGAACCACGCCGTAGTCATCTTAGACTGTGGTACAACTAGGCTCGTCCGGGGTGGTACCACTGCTTCACAGAAAATCAACCGAGAGAGTTGGAGGTTGAGCTTGGTCAGTTAGGAAGATAAAGGCATAATTTGCTAGTTGTAGTATATTTTTCTTCAACTATATAGCGATTACAGTGAATGAGGTGTAAAACCCAGCGTAGTGACACAGGCTCAAATTGCCCTGTCCTGTAAGCAAAATATGTACACATGTAGTTAGCATCAGGATGGCATAAAGTTTGGGCATGAAGGTTGACTGTAGTCTTTTCTTGAGAGTTGAAATTCTGTTTAAACCGCATCGGACTCACCGTAACCTAGTAGTAATTTCACTATGCCTTGAAAGTTTCAGGATAGGAGCTCAGTTCACTTCGATGGCATCTACTCTTTGAAATATTCTATTTTCTGCCTACACGCCATTCATATTTAATTTTAATCTACTTGAATAGCTAAACACTTATTTAGTTTTACTAAATAATACCAAAATTCTTGAATAAGATAGAAGTCTTACCTTGCCACGTAAAAAAGTGTTACGTTACTGTTACTTTACCAGTGAACTTGGTATTGAATCTTTTATGCTTTCGATAAGTCAAATTGCTTGATAAATTGGTTATATTAAAAGCTAATCCAAAAACATAGTTTAAAAGACACTTAACTAGACTTCCATGGATCAATATGATGGGCTTATAAGAAGTAGGTACCCACAGATTTGTATAATGGGTAGATACGAATATCCTAGCAGTCAGGCAGATTCAATAACCGTATGAATTTTAACAGAATTGCCTCACGTCTCATCTTGATAACCTTATCATCATCATCATCTACCTAGATGATTGGTATGATCTCTACCACTGTTATAGATGATTAGATGTATGAAATTAGTCTTAGTGTCTTCATGCTGTAAGTAATGATTACTATTCTAAAAGTCTTTGGTTATTATTATTATTGATTTGAATAAAATTAATCCAGATTGTTCTTAAGACAGTTTTAACAATACACACATTCTCCACTCTCTCTCTTCAAAATTGTTGGCAGAGGTGCATTTTTGCATCCACAATTCGCCTGCTGAGTTTTAAGTCCCGTAGTATAGGAGGCGAGATTTGCTGTTTTTGAGCCTTATTTACAGACACCGTGTTGCTATTAAGAATTTCGGCTAATAGGTACACTTGTGATGTTGAAAGGAATTGAAGTGGAAAAGAAGTGATGAAAACTACACACCTAAAAAGTTCTTAGGAATTTCTTAGGTGTGTAGTCCGCCAACCCGCACTAGGCCAGTGTGGTGGACTAAGGCCTTAACCCTCTCAGATGTAGAGGAGGCCCGTGCCCAGTAATGGGACGTATATGGGCTGATGATGATTGAAGAGAGATTCAAGTTTTAGCCATCAATCGTGGATAACTCCAAGGATAACTTTTAGTCAATCCATAATCTTTTTAAGAAGTTTTGCTTCATATTTAAATAAGACTATGTAGCGTAATTACAGACCGTTAGACTGTTTCGTTAGAATTGATAATATTTTATATTCTATTATCACGTATGAAAATCTTTATGTTTTAAAGTTCCGGCGGATAAAACGTTATCGAAAATTTTAAGTAAAGACTCGGTTTACGCGAATACTTTTCACGGTCTAAGTTAATGTATGTTTCATCTATTTAATATTAAACCCCACATGAGGAACGCATCAACTTTAATTTAATAAGTGCTTCAGTGTTATTTGTGTGTCAAGTTCTAAGTGTCGCGTGGATTTTTTTTCTGCCTAACTTGTTAAAAGATTATGTACTCAGAAAAGTCATAATTTAAATGAATTGGATATAATTTTTTAAAGATTTGCATAGTTTTTTGAAACACAATTTTTTTGTTTGCTTTTTACTAGTTCCCGCCATATTTATATCTCAATATAGGTACTAACCAATTTCTTCTCTATTAATACAATAGGATGAATCTGATTAATACTTTCTTGTCTATGGGCTTGCTATTAGAATCTCTACGAGCCATCGAAACAATTTTGAATGGAACTTTCTAGTTTCCGATTTTAAATTATAATAATCTTCTACGGTATTTTAAATCGTTTTTTATAAATTCTACAGGTGCAAAATTAAATATACATATATTGAAATACATTTTATTTTTAAGTAACATCTTCACTGAAACAATAAGTGAGAGACAACTCTGTTATAAGCAGACTATGTAGTCAGTGGAGTGATATAAGAAAACATTGTTAACAAGTCTACGAGCCACCATAAGAACATACATAGATGGTACATGCATCCTAATTATAACCAAACGTTTGCCCATCATAAGTCTGATAATATTTTACAAAGTATATGTAAGCGAAACTAAAGTCTTATGTTTTGTTTAGATCAGATACTAAAGAAACTGCCGGTCTGATTTGCGGCACCTTGAGGGCGTGAAATTATCAAACGTCTCTTAAGTATGTGCATCTTTAACTGTAGTTCCTACATATGTGAATGTTTTTACGCTTATTAAAACGTGTCTGGGTATTTTTATATCTTTTAATATACATCTATTTTTATACGTTAAATAAAACATACTAAGGCCGATTTACGTACTTGTCACATATTAAGTATGTGAAGTTAATTAGTTTAGTAAGTAATTATTTAAATTAATTAGTCTAAAGCTTTTTTTTTTATTAAATGCACTACTAGCATGATTTACATAAACTTCAGAAAATGCAGTGGTGGTCGCATGGAATGTAATGCGGAGTGCTTTTCAAAAACAATAACATAACCTATATCTATGTTTTGCCTGGTCGCGTTCGGCAAGTGTCATTTCCTCTCTCGCTACATGCAATTCTTATTGGACATTACCGGACTTACCATTAAGTAGGTACCGCGTTAACACTTTACCATGCCAATAACAGAAGAGCAGTAAAGTTTAATTAGACCCGCATCACGAATTTTTCATTAACTTGCAAGGACTATGATATACAAATTAATCTTGGATAGAATAGCTTAATTAGTACATATAAGGATTAAAAGTTGATACACGATATAAAAAAGTTTGAAAACCGAGGCGGAAGGTGAGAAGCGTTTCTTAAACTTTATCTTTATTGCTTTTACCGTAGTAATACCAAAGTGAAACCGTTTTCATTTGGCGAACAAGTGGTGGGATGGGAGCTCACGACGATGCCGACGACGGTCACGAAACAAAGACTAGCTCTGGGCGGGGCGGGGAGCCGAGGGGTTGAGACGGGGTGCATCCTCGCCGCGTGAGCGATTGCGCCCCTAATTGGCAGCGGCGTCCGCGAGAATCTTAAGGGGAGGACAACGTAGCTGGAGCGAGCCATCTCCGTATCTTGCGGCTGTGGACCGCCGCCCCGCCGCCTTTGCCGCTCGTACCGCGTTCGCGAGTTCCTCACCCCCGCCGACGCCCACGCAACACAATCACTCACTCCGGGCGGCAACTCTCACGTAATCTCGAGTAAGTCCGGATTATACCCGTTAATCACGCGGAAATTAATTACAAGTTTGCGTATTAATTGTAGTACAATTACAAGAATTATACGGTTTAGATTAAGTTTTCAGTTTACATGCGTCGAATTTAATCTGTCTTTTGCAAATTATATTTCTGTCATGCTTCAGTAATATTTAAAGTTTGACCCCTTATTATATTGAGAAACATTTTAAGTTAGTACGTTTTATATATAAACCAAACGTTAGAATTTACGATAACTTTACAAAAAGCATAACCATTTGCTTTTTCCAGTACAAGAAATCCCTGTACAGTTTTGTGAAGTAAACATTTTATTTATTCTTGCCAAGTATGTACACAAGAATCGCAGTGTACCGACGAGGGAAAACAGGTCGGTTCCTAACTCGATATCACCATTTCTATTCTCATGTCGCCTTTGTATGCAAGTGGACGGGTTAATTCGATTTGGTGCCAGGACGGAGGGCAATATTTTATCGCATCATGTGATCTATTCTGTCCCAGTATAGTATAGTATAGTAGAGTGGGCCATAAAAAAGGCAATATCTCACAGTTGAGCAGCACCGGGAGCCGCGATCGTAACTTCTACAATGTTACTGCGGTACACTCGAGAGGAGAATCGACTTTTATTTTTACAAAAGATATTATTGTTTCCTTTCCGATGTGGTTATGGTAAAACTTGGAACTTGTTTTGTTCTTTCTATGTGTTCCGTTTACATTGGATTAAAAGTTTAAAAGTTTGATATTACTAAAACCTACATTTATCAAACAACCAATTTGTTATAATTTACTTACAGTCTTTTTTATAAGATGGTTAATGTGACTTCAAAGTAAAATATAATGAAATATTTAATAGCAATTAAATGTATTATCATATAATCGTAATATTTTTCACGAGTACGAAATCTCTTTGCATCTTAATGGAACCATCGGGTGGCTAATCGATGACGTCTAATTAAACTAATAATCTGTTAAAAAGAAACACAGATATGATAAAAAAAGCGGCTAATATATATGTATCTGTATGAGTATTTAAAAACCGCAGCGCAAATAATCGTTGCTTTTCAAGAATGAAACTGAAAGAGTTATAAAAATATTTGTTTTATTTTTATTGTATTTTATAGCAGCGTACAGTTTGAATGCGTCGTACTGCGACTGATGGAAACATATAATATATATTTTATTGCCACCATTACGCAAATTTATCCACATGTTTATTTGTAATATAAAACACATATATTGCCGCTGTATGTACCTACTCAGTGTCGGCTTTCATACTTTTTACGTTCTTTATATCATCGTTACATCTGATAAAATTTATTTACAGATTTTATGAATATGTACTTTTTATCACTTCAGCTTAGTAGATATTTAAATGTTGATCGAATGCAAACTTGGTTAGATTTTTGTTTTTATACAAAATAACATCTTTTTTAAATAAGTAACTAGAAAAATCACAGAAATAAACACAAAATTACTTTCTAGCAGCATTAAGCAAGACAACACATTTTGAAATTCACCTCAAAATATATATTTTTTCCCATTTTGTTGTTGCTTAGGAAAAGTTTAGTTATAGCAGGGTGGAGGTACATTAATCTGTAGTCGTTGGTAACCCTTCCTGAGCCCGGCGGTTCTCTGTGTACGCGGCGCCGCAATATGCCGCGATGACGCGCCGACATCGCGTGCATTATGGATGCTGCTCAACTTTCCCTGTGACGGGAGAAAAATGAACCACGGCTAACCTAGACGGCTCGCTGGGTAATTCACAGAGAAGGATTCGGCGTTTATTAAACCCTTCTTCTCGTGTCGACGGCGTGCGAGTTATCGAGCGTCGCTGTATGTTTTACAGCGCGATGTGTTGTGATAAAATTTAATAGAATAAGTATTGAAAATGACATTTTACAACGTATATATGTGATTTGATTTTGTTATGTGTGCTCAGTAGAAGTAAAACGCCGTGACCATAAGTGTGTAACAACTTGGTTCGGAACATGATCATCTCAAGATTTTACACAGAGAATATATATCTACATTATGCACAAACGTTAAATTAAATCAGACTGAGTTCAGTGGCGGCACTCCTATAAAAGCCCAAAAGCCCAGTTTGCCTTTAAAAATCCGAATAAGAATCTTTAAGTTTTAAATCCATATTTAACAAAATCAATTTGACACCTATACATGAGAATATCCTGAACCCACAACAAACAATCATACACTAAACATTACACAATTAACGTGTAACGCTTTTGAGCTTCTATGGAAGTACCGCTACTGGCTGAGTTAGTACATAATAGTCTAATTTGCTTTTTTCTTCTGTTCTCTACCAAAACCTTTTACAAGTTACAATTAAAAGAGGAATAAATACCAACAAAAAAAATCTTTCAACTGTGTTATGTGAAATGAGTTAAATCAAAAAGATTTATAAGTACAGGCAGCAGTGGCGTCTTTAATTTTTCTAACACAGCATCGCAATGTTTAGGATGAATGTTTCGCGTCGTCGAAGCAGTTACGCCGTCTAGTAATTAGCGGAGGAGGCTGGGGGGATGCGTCTAGTGGGTCGGGAGGCAGCGGATCATATCATCTGTGAATTAATCGGCCTGCGTCGATTCATTAGCGCCACGTGCTCTCGGGCTCACGTGGTACTCAACCCCCGTGCGAATTTATACTTAAACTCTAGCGACTTAATCATAATAATAATAGCATCATCAATCAAACAACAAGTATATTTAAATTAAAAAAGAAAGTAAATTACAAAATGTCTGAAAGTCACTTTTATATCGAGCCAGCTCCCAGAACACGAGTAAATATATTTTTAAATGTAATGTTCGATTAATTCAGCCCCTCGGCATAAAGCTTACAATAACAATGAGCGGACCGCCAGCCTGACCCAACTGAAAACTCAAATTAAACATCTTATGAACAGAAACATCTTGCCAAGATCCTCTTCATTAGGTCCCGCAAATTGCGCGAGGGAAGAGGGGGGTAACAGGGGCAGTGACATGGCGGGATCGTGTCTCCCCCCCCTACGCCCCTCCACCGCTCGTCCCGCATCCTCGCAGCCTCTATTAATAATGCAAATGAGACCGCAGCTCGGCCAAGAAGCGAGTCTCGATTAATTCCGGTTCATTTGAGGTAATTGTCGCTGCGCGCGTGCGGTCTGCGGTCCGCTGCGGCCCAGCACCGCCGCGTCTAATGTCTAACCTATTTAATGTTGAAGCACCACGAGATTACGTTTTACACTAATAAACAAATACGGTTTAGCCTTTTAATCCTTTTATTAAATCTAGGCAAATTTTACTTTGATATTATTAAAATCAAACCATTGATGACCAAAGTAGTTTTAAAGTGTTATCAAGGGAGATTATAGCTTTTTATAATACACAAACTACGTAACTAATTTAATTTTTCCAAATCGTATTTTATGTTATATATGTATGTAAGTTCTAAATATTTTACGTGATTTATGTTTAAGTAAAACAACGAATACTTTCAATAATGAGTATTGTATTAAATAATAAATGGTAAAACGTTATTACACTGAATACAGACGGCTGGTTTACAAATATATAATGAGTGAAATAAAGAAAGTCTCAAGGCTCACGTAGCAAGGAGCTACGGCGTATTGCTACGAGCTACGATCGATACTTATTCCATGCGACAACCCAATGCTACGAAAGTTTTTCTCCAGTCTTTTATCTATTGCCCGAAAACGGAGTAAATGTGCTTGTTAATGATTCTAAATAAAAGGAAGAGAAAATAATAATGAAATTGGTAGTTACCAAAATGTTTAATGTGACAGGTATTTGAAAAACAAAACGATGGAAAATTGAATTGAATTTGAAACGATTATCATGTTTTTCTTTTGAATTAATATAATTTCTTAATTGCCATTAAGAAATCTATCTCGCTAAATAGCACGTATTTCAAAGTGCTTTATTTGTAGCTTTTTTAAATATTGTCATAACTCGCATAGAAAAATATGAAATGAAAAAGTTTTTGAACTACACTAAGTTTCTAAATTAATAAGTTGTAAAGGAAGTGTAGGTATTCAAATTAATTTATTTGAGTAGGTATTGAGGAGCCCGCCATGGCTTTGTAGGAAGGGGAGCAAAGTCCGCCCCGTATTATCTACCCTGTAGGTATACTCTGTTACGGCGTCCATCATTCTTCAGTTTACTTACCCAAAAGAAATTAAATGAAATTAATTAATTAAAAAAAAAATACTTCTGATATCTTTGAGTATATTCATGTACTACTCGTATATTGAACTTTGTATGTGATTGCCTAACCATTGAAGAAGATTTAGCAAAAGTAAACGGTTATAGTTTATTTTATGTTAACGTAAGTCAGGAGATATATGCAAGAGCGGGTGAAACAAACTATAACAAAAACTTAATTGAATTTAAACAACTTATATAAAGAGGTTTTGTAAATACAACCATGTACTAATTACTGAACCCTCAATTTACTTCTTATGAGATGTTATCAAAGTTTCTTTTCTTTGTCCACAGCCGGTCTTCCATATAAAGTGTACGGTAGTCACGAAGGGTCGTTGACAGAGAAGCGAAAGCAGAGAAGGATCAGAACCACGTTCACATCTGCACAACTTAAAGAATTGGAACGAGCCTTCCAAGAGACGCACTACCCCGACATATACACCAGGGAGGAGATCGCGATGAAAATCGACCTCACTGAAGCGAGAGTACAGGTAATTTATTTTTTATCGTTGAATATTCACAAGTTTTTAAGCATGAAAACATATTATAGATACATAGATTGTTATGTTTGGATTCTTGTGTGACGTATAATATACTTGTTTAAATTTTAATAATCGCGGCAAAGCGGTCATATTTGTACCTACTAGGAAGTTATGATCCTAACAGTTCAAACAGTGTTTACCGGTAGGAATCCATTACAATGTCTAGTGTGATATTGTAATGTAATATCTTGAATCTTGATAGATAAGGTGGTTCACTCAGTAGTATACCGCATGTACTGGTTTCGCCACATGGGAGGAAATAAATTGCATACCTCCGCAAACCTTGTTGATCCGTTGGATGTATTCTAAAAAATAAAAGAAATATAAGTGATTCCAAAATGTGAATGGACAAAGGTGAAATAAACGGGAAACAAAAAGGGATTTATGTGAAATATTTCCACGTGGCATAACGTGGTGGAAAAAACTGCTTCTCGCGCCGTCCGTCACATTTCCACAGTCCAATTAGTGTCCAGTAATTCGACTGCGGCTGACGGGCGGTGTACAAAAAAAAACGACGCAGCAACATTTCGCGGTTAGCTCTAGTTAATTTCATAATAATCGCTCTTTTTTACGTGAAATGATACGCGATGTGTGTTACTCTTACATTCTTAATGTAGCGGGAACGAATCAGGCAAAACCCACACACCTCATCTTATTCATTAATTGAAACCATATTTACTCTTCGATTTCGTAATCGAAAATTGAACATTGACATTTTATTGATCACAAATTAAATTCATCAATTTATTACTACTTTTAAACATTACTACTACTTTTAAAAATACTGTAAAAATAAATAAACGGTTTATTTAAAAAGCAATCGAAAAAAATATTAGTAAATTAGCTTGGTTGCAGTTGAGCGCCTCTGAATCGGTTGATAGCGTAGAATAATTATAATGCTGGTATATAATGTGTAATGGAAAAACAATCCAGTATGCGGTGTACGGGCGGGCGCACCCTCCGCGCCAACGAGCGCTCATTACGTTAAAAAGTGTATTGGAATGGAGGGGCGCTGCCATAAATATTGCGGGCGGTCGCGTAACTCAAACGCGCGCGACTCCTGATAATTAAAATTCGCCTGGAAAATGTGAATTCACATATTACAATTAAGACCGGGTAAATGCAGCTTGCGGCCCGCTTTTTTGGTAAATATGTAAATAATTTGTGCGTTAGGTTAATTTATTTGATTATATATTTAAAGCTAGTGCTTTCAAATGAAGCAAATCGGACTGAATGTTCCAAGTTAGACTCCTATTACTATTAATGCTGATAATTACCTAGTAAGAAAGTTTTCTTATTGTAGAATTGTAAAAGCACAATGTTGAAATAATCATAGATAGATTATTTCAAATCACAAAAAAAATTAACAAAGAATTTTGATTTTTCATGTGTCTGATAACAATTATTAAAAGCCGTAAAAAGGAATACCTTTTAAAATTAATAACAAGCATAAATAGGAGATTTACATAAAAACATAAGCGGCGACGAAGCCCCGCGTTCTAATTAAACACCCGAATCCTACCCAAATACATGAGAGGCTGTGCGCAAACAGTGTTCGTGTGCGCGCCGTAAGCGTTGTGTAAACGCACAATTTGCAATAAACCGTCCGACCGTCCTCACCAAGACTAGAGCAAAAAGTTCGCCACCTGGTCGGACCGTCCGCTAGAGCAAAAGGAATCACTTGAAAAATGACCAGCTGCTTTTTAATACGCAGTGTATTTTTCTGTGCCCACGTTGTCATAGGGATAGGGCAATTTAATCCATCACGCGATGTTGTTTGGTGCCGTTCAACTCGATAAATTATTATCGCAGACGATTTTGGTTTTATTGTTATTCCCACGCGGCGAGAAAGATTAGTTCGAGGACAGGACAGTCAAAATGAACTTGTGTTGCGCTTGTTTTCTGATTGCACAATTTTTGTATCTTTATTGATTTTACATTGTTATCTTGTCCAACATTTTATAAAGTATTAAATCTAAATTAAATTCATTGAGGATCTATAAATTACGCTATCACAACTAAAAAATGGTACGACACCAGCATTAAGATACACGCATTAATTGCCGAAACTATTTTTAGTATTAATACCTACACATCACGTCGTAGTTTCCTCCCAATATGGGTTACTTAGACGATTTTTTTCTGCTATAAGCCATATAGAATGCGAAGTCTAATGGGGATAATTAAGAACAATTGCAAATTCACAAATCCAATACGCCATCTTTGTCTTATTTATTCTTGTTTCATTGGACTTATGTAAGGAAGTCGGAACCTACCATTACTAACAACGGGTCGTATATGAATTACCAACTTGTATATCAGCAAATCCAATGCATTAAGTTTATGTATTTGTACGTGTAGTGTGTGTTTGTGTTTGTGCATATTTATTTTGTAAAAAAAAAACATTAAGACACAGAATCAGTCTTGTATTATGAGTTGATTATATCCCGAAATGGCATAGAATATCTCCTCATCTACACTTAAAATGATTTATGTAGCTTATTATGTATATTCAATTGTAATACAAATATTAAACAATTCTATTAAACACTTACGGTTGGCTCCCTTTTCGTCTGGGCGGAGTTTATAGAAGTAACTTACATTCTTTTCCAAGGCTCCATCTACATATGACCATTACAAAATTATTTCCGTCGATTTAATAGTGTAATTGTTACAAAAATACAAACCATACCTCGTTACGATATTAAAGTATTATAGATATGTAGTCCGGCATAGTGATTGTGTTAGAGTGGTGTGGTCACCTGACATGCGCTCGGGTCGAGGCTCGTGAGGCCTGCAATAAAGATTGACAAGCCGGCCGTCGGGGGATGCGCCAGCAAAATGTCAATCCAGCTTTCGATCTAAGATCTTGCAGTGGCAATCCTAAGGGAATTAGCGAGCATACCCGATGCCGCATCATACAGCTCTCTGTTCCTAAATATTTAATTCGTATTATTTATGAAATCCAATACATGAGCAATTGTGTAGAATCTTACGAATGGTGATAAGACTTATTAGTCTTGACAGTTACGTACTATGTATAGGTAAGTTTCATAATTACCTTTCGTTCGCTAATCGATCTATCTCACACTATTCAAGTCTAATTTAAAGTATTACTATAACACCAATCCAGAACAGTTAGTTCCCTCTTCAATTAATTTAAAGACTATAGGCTTTTATATACCTACTCGTATTCCTTGTCACGATAAATTATTGCGATCCTGATATGGACTTATTCATAATTTAGTTTTATTTTTATTTTCCATTGTATTATTCAATATTTATTTATGTATCAAGTGAGTTTTGAATAAAATTTTATAGTTGGTAATAATGATTCACGCATAATAGCGCCTACTTTTTGGATTATTTTGTATGTAATCTAGTGATGACTGTAGTTTCTAACTCTAAGAATCTAATACCCTAGGGCTAAATATATTTTGAATGAATTTAATTATAAATTAAATTTTATGAGCAAAGTTCGAAGTGGAAAGCATGTGCCGAACATGATGATTGTAAAATAAAATCGCTACTCGACTCTGAATATTGTAGAGTCAATAAATACGATGTAAAATTGCTGTTGTCCTCGTGCTATTTCCCCTAAGAGATGAGAGTAGGATGCGCAGGTGGCGGGCACGCGGCGCCACGTGTATGCCACGCGCATGGCCCGCTATACCGCTCGCCTGATTAGGCACACTTGCCACAAATGTTTGTCGCCGCTTGCACGACAAATGGTGGATAAAAACATCCTTTATAACTCTGAATTGTTTTGTTAAGAGTCATAAAACCATAATATTATTATTGCTGCTATTATAAACAAACAAGATTCAAGTGTGGTTTTATATTAGATGGTGCAATATAATTGTACAGATTGATTTATAGTGCGGTGCATTAATGCTTGTTAATATTGTTATTAATTGTTTCATTTTTTATTTGAAATATCTGTAAATAAAATAAAACACGCTACGCAAGACAATTACATCTTAAATAGAATTAATAAACAATTCCTAAGATCTAATCATGTTGTTGTGAAAGTATCTGAAGGGGTTTATTTTTGTTCGGTTGATTTCGGCTTTTGTTTCGCTCACAAATGAAATTGGCGACAATGTCTAAATGCAATTGGTTAAGTATTAACCCTAAGTTAATCGCTTTGATGGCCGGCGGTACGGGCCTAATAAAAGAGGATCATATAATCACTTACTGGCGCGTTAATCTTGCTTGGCCATTTAGAAAGTTGTCTTAATTTATTAAGTATTTGTTACTTACATTAATCAAAATTAACTATATTTTTAAAACATATGTATAAAATATTAAATTAATATTGATATTGGGGATCATGCTTCTGATTATTCGATTTTTTTTTGCTCCAGTGCCACAGTTAGGTAATTATGGTCTTAGAGGCGAACAAAGACTCATGAGCAAGCTAAAATTTGAGAATGTTACAATTTGTCTGCCTCGTGGTCTCGCGGTACATGTATGTGCCGTGCGATCTAGAGGGCCTGGGTTCGATTTCCGGGTCGAGCAAAGTGTTATTGGGTTTTTCCTTTAGGAAATTCGGAATAGCAGCACGGAGTCTGGAATTGTGCCCGAAAAACGGCAATAGGCTCGACCCTATTACGTGGGACTGATACATACCTGGCGAAATATGGGTGTAGAAATCCTCTGCCTACCCCATAAGGGAATACAGGCGTGAGTTTATGTATGTGTTACAATTTGTAAGGTATGTGATGTTTATGTTTCCACAAGATGATTAAAACTCAACTCCTTAAGATAAGGATGTCTGATATCAAATTACAATATATACAGGGGGTATATAGTATGTATGTGTACATGAGGACATTATAGCCATATATTGCGAAATAATTGTAGTTCAGCTAATTTTTTTGGTACTAGCCGTTTCAAAAATCATAATCATAATCATTTAATCATAGGTTTTTCGGAGATAAAAAGTATCCTTTGTTCTTTATCTACTCCAGATAATAATCACAATATATGCCAAATTTTCTGATATATTTAAAGCACAAACATCTAAACTTCCGAAGTCATGTTAGTAGGATAGTATAGAAAAATATTAGCTAGTGAACTACTGATGAAATTATCACCGCCCGATTAACATGTCAGATAAGTGCGATGTTAATCTGTAGTCCGTGTAATTCGACAAAGGCGTGACATCCGAAACGCTATAATAGCGGCGATGTCACTATACAAGAACGCCGGGCCGTGGGAAGCTGAGAGCACGCGCGATTGCGCCCGCGCACCGTGCACGCTGACTCCCACGGGGACGAAAATATATCCACTTGTGTCATTGCTATTCTGCTAGCAAGGATAGTAATTAACACTGTAGAGAATTCACACGAAGACTTGTTAATATGTTTTTTTAGTGACACTTTATAGAGCTATTAATTCTATGGGAACTATAAAATAATAATGAATAAAAAATAATAATAACATTTTAAGATACTTTGATTGCACACAATTTTGAAGGTATTTAATGGATTAAGGAAAGTGAAGCTCTACATGATGGATTACTTAATAAATTTCCTTAACAAGCCTATATAAGATTTATTTTAATTAAATATGATGACGGAATTTTTTAAGGTAAAAGTTATTTAAAAAATTAATGCGTTGTTAGTCGCGGGCAACAGTAATAACATGTTTTAAGTGTGGCGTTACGAATTAAGTATGTTGCCCAATTTTAATACATATTTTAAGACATTATATTTCAGTGTTATTCTTTATTTGGTTTATATTGCAAATTTATTTAGAGATAGGTATTCATAAAAGTGAAATTAAGACATACCTTAAAAGATTTTATTTCAAGAGTATGCATGGAATAAATCTTACTTATGTGTTTAAGTATCAACTAGACTAGTAATTAGCTATTATTATTAGATATTACAAAAAAAAATTTGGCAATGAATAACGTTATAGCACAAAAGGGCATTGTTTTTCACTTATTTATGCAATCGATTCCGACAATAGACATAATTTAAAATAGATATTAAAAAATACAAGTGATATTCGAATAGATTCATTAATATTACATGGTAATATTTTAAATATACAACGCCACGTCTTTAGCTATTCTCGATAAAGAAACGAAGAAAATCTTAGTAAGCACTTAAAGTGATTAAAATGTGACTACGGGTCGTACGTAGAGCTACTACGGAGGGCGTAGCGTGTAGCTGATACTACGAGCCTCACTTAAACTAACTGCTTTATGCTGTAAATTTATTTTCTCATAAGACGTGAAATATTTTCTAAGATTAATTAAGGAAGAGCTACATTTAAACATATAAACAGCATTTTTGTTCAAGAAATTGCAAGCGTTGAAAAGAATAGTTACGTTGTTGTTTGTCAATTTATTAATGTCAAAGTCTACAGATATTTTTATTGCCAATTTATCTTACAATTGCATAAGTTAGGAAAAAAAGCGCGAGTAACTCTAGCAACACGAAATGACTTTTTTAGAGTTATATGAGTAGAATATATTGTGTTTATTACACAGCTAATTATCTCTATACATAATCCCCCATAACACCTTAAAGGGTGATTTCATTATTAAATTTCTCACGCACGTTAATTGTTTTATATCTGCATTCCACGCTGAGATGAATCCCAGAGGTCATGACATATTTTGTTGCAATAACAATATTATGTGACAGCACGTGAGACCCTTACTTATAGACTCTTTTTATATCAGAATCGATATTTTGTTTCGGCCACACCACCCCTGATTAATATATTGCCGTCCCTGTCTGTGACAAGTCTCACAATTATTTTTCATTTAGCTGTGTAGTCGGTCCTTAGGGATGTCGCGCGATCAAGTGTATCCAGTCACCCCGCACAATATAACTATAATTTGAATGTGGGAAAAATTGTTTGGGCTATCACCAAATGTCTTGGGATTTGCAATTTGAAAATTCACACGGAGTGTTTATTGCAATGATTGAGGGAAGGTTACTGATATTGCTTAAATAATTCTACTATTAAATATGAACTCCTAACTTAGTAAAACGAATAAAAATATTTATCTATTAAAATAAATGGTATGAATGATGACCAACACGATATTGGAATAAAGGAATACTATATGAAAGTACGATATTTCGACGTTTTGCATTAGATTCAAAGATAGAATAATCATAAGATAGATGCATAATTTTTAGTTGGTATAGCCAAAATGCAAGCTGCATTCAATATATATACACATTCATACATATACATACATTCAATATATTAGTAGGTAAATCAGATGTTTCTAAAATCTGTAAAAATGGTTCACTAAACTACAATATTAACTACATTAGTTTTAGTATAAAAATATCAGAACCATCTTTGTGTTTTTTATTGCGGAGGAATAATTATAATCCTTTACAAACAACTACATTTTAAACCCAAGTAATTTATATGACTGACGTAATTTTACTGACTGACTTCCACTCAAATATGCGTAACAATGCATCATAGATGACATGACAAAATAACTTTTACCATTACTAACCAAATGGAGTTCATCTTAACTCCATTCTACCGTTTCAACTTCAGCAGGGGAGCATAGGCGAGCCGTCACAAACTATCAGACGATACGAAATATATGGCCATCATAACTGAGTGGTTCGCATATCGCTATGGACCAGGAAAATCGTATATTGTAACATAAAAGCAACGTTTCTGAAAAATGTCTATACTCTATGTGAAAGCATTACTTTTATTACGCGAATAAATGTGTTACGCACAATTAAATTAATTATTATATCTTTGGCAAGAGATACAAAGAATAGCTATTGTCGTCTTTGTGTTTTGTTACAGTTTTTATACTTAGTATAAGAATTATATGATGTTTTTTAGTTATTAAAAAATGAAGTAAAAATGATTTAATTCAGAAATACAAACCAAAATATGTCTTTCTGTTTTGCCTTTAATTAGTTATATATCACATTTTGACATCAAACAAAAAATTCGTCCCACGTGTTCTAACTTAGTATTGTAAGTTTTTATATTCGTCTCTAAGGTTTTATCTATTCTAAGCTATTTAAAAAACCAAATCGCTAACTTCTTTTTACTGCCCATCCAGCTAAATATATTATACTATATTTAAAATAAACCTGTTTTTAACCCAATAGAAAAAAAAAAAATTAAACAGATTCAGTTCCATTGTGTTTATTGTACGGACACACATGACACAACCGCCCCACATTTGGTTGCAATCATCACTTGTGCTATTCGCTTACGAGCCATTTACCAATTGCGCAGGGACAAGTGACGTTATTGTCTGCGCATTAACTGTGTTTTATATTATTTTTGTAGCGATGCGCCTGTTCAAAACATTAATCTTATAAAACTACGAATCATGTGTAACTTTTGGTTTTATTTCCGTTTGTCAACTTTTATATAAACTTATTACTGCCATACAGCGACTAGGGGATCGACATTGAACGTAGAATTTTTTGGTTGATGTACCTAAATAAATATTCTTCCGTTTCTTTATTAAGATTGTAGAGAATGCATAGTCTTATAGCAGTACATTTTCAAAGTTGTAACACACTAACAATGTTGCTGTTAATACTCTATATAAAAAAATAAATAAACATCTTTAGCATCATTTAAAGGTATCCGAACCTCTAGTAGTAATATTTTTGTAACACTTATACTATAATAGAGCAGTAAGGTTTAACAAGTCCATATAATCAGTAGAATGTAGAAACTGATCGATTCAATAATAGGAGTGGGTCAAGGAAACATCTGTCGATCGCTATCAGTTGTTTTGTTGTCGCGTGCCTCCCGATGTAACTGATTAGAGCTGTATTGTCTCGCGGAAGCGCAGTCCACGCACCAATCACGATGATTCGTCAAAATCGATTCAAATCTGTTACATTTTTAATTGAAACGACCCCACATGTACACAGGGAAGTGGTTTTACTGTTGATTACGAGTGATTAATTGTTTTGCTGCGGTTTGCAACGGTTTATGGTTTTGCTAAGTAAAGCCAATCCTATACACATCGTGACATCAGATTTTAATAAGGTTGAGTAGTACGAGTATCAATTACAACTTTTATCTGATCGTAACGTATTTTATTACAACGATGCGATATGGTATTTTGATCACGGAACTAATTCTATGTCTCAGAATGTTTACGGCGACTTTATTGCTTGAGGAATTTTATTAACAAATATGGGAAATTAAATTATTTTTCCCGCCTAGTACTTCTATTTTTTTTAATTTGATCATATATTGAAAGAATAAAAAAAACTTATTTAATAAAACTATAAAGTAATTGCGTATATACATTTGTTTGTTATTTAAAATTGTTTTACCCTACTTATATATTATATATTTTTATCCATCATACAGAATAATCCACACATTTTTCTATATTATAAAGGAGTAAGTAAACATGCTCAGTAACTGAGATTTATAGCGATGCAGTTCATGGCTATATTATTATCTCATTTATATCTTGAGTTAATAGTTATTTATTTATGAAAGCAACGCGGATAATAGGGGCTGCTAAGAGTAATGGACCGTGCATCGTATTCGCCACTGCTGACACATCTGTCGCATGCGATTTACTCTTTTTTCCCCGGCTCAATAATTTTGCTTACATCACGTTGATGTTAATAGTAATCAAAGTTTATTTAATATGAGTATGACTCCTGTATACATACGTAAAGTTTAGGTACAAGTTTTATCCACAATTGATTATAATTAGTTGGGAAAATTAATATTATAATGAATATTTGACACCATCAATAGGGAAAAGTTGGCTCATTTGTACTCAGATATTATGCTGTGTATATTTTTAGTTAGACTTATTTCAAGATTAATTTAGTTATCATCCGGTAAAGGGTAGCCACTGTTCCGTGAAATATGTATGTTAAAAGAAAGGTATGTTAAAAGGGAAAACTTTCTTGAAGAAGAATATTCTTGTAATAAACACAGTCATACTTAAATCGTTTAAAGCCAGCATTTTACCCAAATAAGTTTATTCGCTACACAATAATCAGGTAGGTCATCACAGATTATTCAGAACATTTATTATTAACGTGTTTAATCTAAATCAGTACCGCACGCGATCCAATAACACAAGATGTGTTGTGTCATCGCACCTGTCATTGTTGCTAAACGCCGTCGAATTGGCCGACATACGGCCTGAATAAACTATGCATTCATCTCTTTATTATGACGTGTTAATCCAGGATTATCATCAAATGTTAACACATGTTACCAGTTAGTAAAAAATAATACTGCTACTAAAACGACTAAACGTTAATTTCTACGCGCAAAGCGAAATAACCCTTATGTCGTTGTTGTTAGAGCGTTTTTATCATCGAACCGATAGAATTGGATGGATTATTGAGGGTAGCTAATATTATTCCGGGGCGTTTGGTGTTGCCTTTTCATCCGCTAAGTATAAACAGGGGGGTGTGTTCGCTGTTTGATCGCGTTCGACCGCTGTACTGTCAATTGATTTATTCTACATTGGTGATACCTAATATAAATTTATTTAATTTTTTATAAATAAAACTTCTTTTTTTAATTTGTCATTGCAAATACAATAAATTTAAACACTAAAATTGAGTGGATAGTTAGAACATAAAAAATATATATAATTTCCAAGAAGCTCTACATGTTTAACATGGTATTACATCGTACTAATGCATTATAATTTTTTACTATTTTTTCCAGAAAAAAAATTGACAAAGTGTTAACTTTCAATATTGTAAAATAAATTGTCACTGACATTTTTAAATCTCAAACATGTAATAAAAGATTCAATCAAAATAAATTAGTCTATTATTTACATGAACCGTGCTCCACATTAATGTTTTAAAATCATTTAGGATCGTAACAAAAAGATTTGGTATGTTTTAGTCCTAAATTTGACTTATCGAGGAAGATCAAAGTGGTGTGACAGAGGCTAGTGCGCAGTGGAAGTGGAGAGGAGTCGGCGCCCCGGCTACAGTCAATATTTGCTCGCCCTGCCCCGGCTAATGAATACAATTAGATCATTCCGCGCGGCCTCACGTTTTTCATACGCCTCGTGGGCTCGCCCTCTGACAAAGTGTCAAATAAAGACGTGGTGTTAGCTCCAATATTTCAACATAAAACTGGCAGCGTAAATAGCGGGACCTTTTCGTGGTTTAGTCTGAAGTTACTAAACGAATTAATTAACGACGTTAGTTATTAATATAGAACGATAAGACAAGAGAAAAATACCTGTAAATAAAAGTTTCATTTTAAATTATAAAATAAACACTTGTTAGGTATTAGTTAAACAATATCGTTAGCAGTTAAAAAATTGTGAAGAATTATTGATTAAAATATTACATCTATATTTAATTTTATACGGCTACTTACAAATAAAAGTATATTACTACACAGTATTCTTAAAAAAACTGTTGTGTTTATTATTCTAGTGTAAGTCTTGAATCACGACACCTACGAATGCGTAGGTTTGACAAAGTGGCACATAAAATGTTTATAAATAAAAGCGCATTACCTTTATAAATACACACATTATTTTAATACGGTGATCGAAGCACGAAGAAAAATATCATGCGGTAAAGCACGCCATTAATAATATCCAAGAAAGAAGTAGGTTTTCCACCTACGTTGTCAACTGAAATAAACATTGTATCTGTCTTCCCAATAAATCTTGTGTCTCTCAATAAATTGTCGCCTTTTGGGTACATTTACCCATGTCTATAACTCCGAAGAAGTAGGCAGTGGTGTGGTGAAAGTTTGACAGGGGGCATAGCTTTTTTTGGTGCAGTTTTTTTACTGCTCTGGAAAAACCCCATAACACTGCCTGACCGAGGAATCGAACTTTCGACCTCTTGATCGTACGCCGATTGATGCCGCGTGACCAATGTGGTGGTCAGGGTCATCTTCTAGTCATATTATATATTCTAGTCATATTGTATATTGAACAAAATTTGTTAATATTAAAACAAAGTAAAAATTAATTTTCACGTTGTTTTTGTTTAGAAAAACTATAATCTTTTTTGATGATGCTTGGCTAATTCTGTAAAATAATTCAACAGCCAACTGTTGTTTGTTCTCTTCTTTCTTTAACACTGCGACATTGTACCAAAGCTTGAAAAAGCGTATCTAATAGTCGGCATGATTGTACCGTGTGACGAGAAATGGACGTCTTGTTTTGCTCTACATATTTGTACTTCTACCTAATTACTAGTAGGTTTATTTATTTATTTAACACTTTATTGTAAACTTATTAAGCATAAAAGGAAACATAAAAACATACATGGAAAGTTACAAACGGCAGCCTTATCGCACATGGCGATCTTTTCAAGGAAACCATAGGATGGACTTTCTGAAGGGACTTATTTAGTTTCGGTGTTCTTACTGTTACTGGAGCTCAAAACTATAATCAAATATTAAATGCGTGAAATATTCGTATACCATTGTGTACCACGGCGAATAGATTCAGAAGGTTTCAGCTGACTTGGAGTCTGTTCCTAGTTGGTTCAGTCGAAGTGCCGACGTGCAACCCGCTGAATACATTAGCCTGTTTGGTGTTTGCTCGCCACAGCGCCACATGGCGACGCATACTCGTGTTTATTTTAATACTCAACCATTGTTGTTCGCCGCTGTTTGCACAGGGAACATTATTAAACTACCCCTTACGGATTTGAACGATGTCGATGGTAGCCGTATTAACTGGAGCGAAGATTTTTATTTTATTCACTGTTAAATAAATAGCTTATTGTTATACTGTCGCACCCCCAATTATGTATAGGTAAAACTCAAAATATTACTTTTTCGGTAAAACGTAAGTATTGAAACAACTGAAGGAAAATGGAGTCAGATGCGTAAAAATTAGAAGAGATATAAAGTATAAAAGCGATTAGAAAATTTCGATAGCAAAAAAATTATTCTCGTGGCCCAAATTTACAATTGGCGTTTGTTTCGTTAATCTGTTGTGAGGGTTTTGATTTTGCTAACATTTCAATCTAATTTATTGGTTATCAGATTGCACGGCTAAGATGTCATCTGCAGAGTAGAGCGTGTGCATTCGTATTTAATTACATTATGTCGATGTTCCGCCGCGAGGTGGCGCGGGCCCCCGACCCGCTCGCCCCGTCCTCGCCCCCGCCCGCGCCCGTTCGTGCCAATTCGGTTCATTTGCAAAGTGCATTTTGATGCCGTGCTCGATTGTTCCGACCCCGCGCTTAATTGCCCGCCGGTTATTTATTGTTGTTATTTGTTTATATATTTAAACGTACTATTTACGAAGCCATGTTTATTTGGAATATTGCTAAAATTGGTTGTTAATCTTCGATACGCATTATTAACACATTGGGAATACTATATACGAGTATGAGCTAGTTACTGGGTGCAATTGTGCTTAATGACTGCTCTCTTAACTAGCAACGATACGAACTTTTAAACTTTCAGTAATCTCTAATCTAGATGACTGTTTCACAAGTCTCTCTAGTCTCTACCGAAAGCGGTTTATTTTATTGAATCTCTATTGCCATAAGCAAAGGACATTTGTCGTCGTGTTTACATGAAAGGCACGAGCAGCAATTGATAACAAATTTCTACAAACACATCGGCAGACGTTTATTTGCTTGAGGCCCACGCTCGGGTTCACTCCGACTTCGCATTCCGCTCGCCGTCGTATCGGTACTCATTTGTATTGGCGGCGGAATTTGTATTATTTGTTTATTTGCGGATGCCGCATACGTTGTGGTAGCTTTGATTTTTTCCAATTCGGAAATAATGCGGAAGGCGTGGTGCTCCGGGCGATCGGGGCTCGTGACTCGCTAACTCCAATCAAGCGAGTCAGTGTGTTCGTTAGTCGCCGGGGCGCCGGAGAGTTTTGCCGCTTGGTTAACCCGGGCACGTATCTACGTGGGACCTTTCCACTCGGAGGCACTGATTTTCTTTTCGATCAAATGAAATGATGAACTTCACCAATCCTCGTCGAACTCATTTGCTGAACAAATTCGCCGCGAAAATTGTAGGAATATCCGCCACTATTGCTGTTCGTAATATTTCATTTGTAAGCTTTGTATATTACGTCAAATTTAATAATGTTAATCAATTATAAATCAAAATTACGGTTTGTTTGTTTAAAAAAAGGCGTTTCACGTCTAAATACTTAAGCTAGTTTTGCTGAATTTTGTTAAAAATATTAGGTGCCTAGGGTTTATCTAAATACCCAACGCACCGTCAGCTTGTACATACGTTAATTACTTTTTATGGTTTATACATTTTTTGATGTTGATGCAATTCGGAAGTCCGCGCAGACGACGTAGTTGGCAAAAGCCAGTAATATACAAGAACTATAACCTAATAATCTGACATTAATGTCGTACTTATAAATTCTCACGAAAACATAATATCGGCTCAATAGATTTGCAATATTCATGTTCTTGGCATATTTAGGTCATGATTTTACGACCCGCCGTCTGCAGTGTAAACTCCGGGCTATTCTTGGTTAGCAGTTTTATTTGATTTAAGAATCGATCCCATGACCTCACGGTTTACAGCTCATATTTATCGACTTGTTCACGCGTAAATAAACTGCTTGCTTCTCCTTGTGTAATAATCGATGACTTCTAATTATATATTAAGAACTAAAATTTAAAATTAATAAAGCGAAAATGTAATTATGTATAATAAAAAATAATAATTATGAAACAAAGAATCGTTTTTATTGTTATTACATATTTAGAATTTTTAACAATACTCCTATTATATTATTCATTGGATTTATCTATAAAATATAAAAATATAAGTTTTAATTTTTGAGTCTTGTTATATACAGCAAATTGTGTACATAGGTCAACAATTGGTGTTTGGTACAATGTTGTACATACAGAGTATGATGTAAAATGGTTTTGTAGTAGAGCAAAACCTACAAAACGTAAGTAAGACCTGCTTATGTGCTGCTATTGTTAGTGGAGGTATTTGGCGTTCTATGACAAATTTATTCGTTTAATAACAGGACAAAATGATTGCGTCGATTAGTAATAAATAGTAAACAGTTTGGCCAATCAACACTTTGTTAAGATGTGACTTGCAAGTCCATAAGAAGAACATTAATTAATAATGACATACTTAATGATGACTCAGAGTAACGAAATGTAGTATGAATTAGAGACTCATTCAAAGCGCAATGTTAAAGCTACAGGTGAACAGACAGCCTAATCAAGACGCATGATAAGCACTTTTACAAAACCTTTTATGTATGGTGGGGTGGACAAATTAAGATTCTTAATGTTGATGTATACTATAGTATAGTATATATAGTATACTATACTATAGTACTATAGTATAGTATAACTTAAGAAACAAATCTGTTCTGATTTCTGTAAACTTTACTTTGTCCGGTACATAAATATAGTAACGAAATAATCTTTGACGTTAAAAAGTTTGTCAGTGTGGCGTACAGAAGTTACGTGATTTGATGGGGTTTTCATAGAAAATTTACTAAAACTAACGTGCTTTTATTTCACGTGTGCTGTTTATTATTGTTGATGTACCTACCATCAATACAGTTACGATTTTTCGGGAGTGGTAGTTACAGAAGTTGATCAGTGACGGTGTATATTTTACATTACTTGCTTCTCGGTTACCGAAATGACGGAATCATTGTATCCGACGTCCTATGGTAATTGTAATACCTCGCGAGTCAACGTTCAGATTACCAACTACTTTGTAATATTATTTCTACCAGAGTTTATTGGTAAACGCCAGCTGAGACTCAAAGTAGATGGCATTGTAATAATGTAGTGTAGTCGTTATACTTATTAATAGAAAAATAGAATTATTAGATTAATAGACATATTCTTATCACAGGAGTTTGTATGAATTAATAATATAAGCATTATATTAACATTACTGACCTACGCAGCTTACCATATTTAAAATAATACATTTAGTTTATGTTTGTTCCAAATTTCTTAGAAATATTTTGACTTTGCTGGAAATTTACTGGGGTATACGTGCGTATAAATGATGTTACGCTATTATTTTGGAAAGAATGCTGAGTGCATATTACGTTGGCACGGTCATTCAATGATATCATGATTATTTATATGCTTAATGTACTGACAATGCGCCCACCGCAGATCCGCTACACTAAAGGGTCGAAGCATTTATCCTGCACTTTAGTTCCATAATGGCATTCGAAATCACAAGGGTATATGCCATAAATATGACGTTTACGGTAGACGGTTGTCCGCAATGTCGGCGATGTGATGATGCACAGGCGGACGTTCCAGCCGAGCTGCAGCTGTGCTCTCCACTGACATACGACTAACGACCAACACATCAACAGAACTAGCATCCATATATCTTATGCTTCAATGTCAAAGTACACTGATTTAGACTTTAGTCATTTGCACGTATAAATCAAACAGTTTAATTATACTCGCGGAAGGGTAATACAAAAGTATCATTACAGTTCTTCGCATTAAGGATGCGAACATACATTAAGACTTGTAAATGGTAAGGAACGGAGTTTTCGTTGTATTTCTAGAATGTTAGCAGGTCATTAACGTTTGTCATAGCCATTGCCAAGGAAAATTTACACAGACGGCCGAAGACGTCACTAATGTTTAGATGTGGTTGAACGTACATAACCGCTGGGACAAGAAGACGTTCTAGATGTTTTTTTTATACGGTGATTATTTATGTTGGTTTTGTTTTTGACATATTCCGATGTTAATTAGAAATGTCTGTTTTAACTTCAAAGAAGATAATTTAGTTTAGAAATGAGATACCAAGAGACAATGTAATGGACCATGTGTAATGGAACAACGTGGTGTCGGTCGGCTGGTGGACAGCGGACACGTATCGACGTAGCATTTTTTACTCGTAACTGTGCCCAATCAGCGCCAGTGGCAGTTGCAATTATCTCTCGCACCAAATCGAATTATGATCAATTCGGATTTGCGCGCATCGGAACGAATATAAAACGGTTTGCATTTAAATTTGGCGCGCGATGCATGGGATGCGTTGCCATTAGTCGGGTCGAGCGTTAACTTTGTTTGTACATTCGTACCCGCGTCCGCTTTCGATGTTTTCATTATTTTTTGCTGTTTCCAGTTTTGTTTACGATGTTTTCCGCTTATTGGCGTTCGGAGTTTAATTTAGAGACCAAAATATTCACAAGTATACAAACGAGCGAGTGGTATAAAATTTGCCAATTCGTACCGGCTCAGGCAGTTTTACAAATTCAAATTTTGGATGTATTTTCAGTCCACTTTTAGTAGTATACTTGAAAGGCTTAAGGTTGTTGTGACTATATTTTATTTGGTCTCGCTTTGTTAAAAGCAACTAAAAGTTTCAGAGACTAGACAAGGCAAAAGCAAACGTCGTTAACTGAAATTGATGTCAACTTTTATAATTAAATCTAAAATAAGCTAAGATCCGGAGAGTTTAATGTGGTAATTTTCACTGTAATACTCGAATTGCAGAAAGTTACATTTCAATTGATATTCGAATGGACTTTACCTTTGGTTCATTATTAAGTCCAATACTTACTTATCCTAAGTCTTAAGCAAATCATAAAACGCAATATTTATGGGGAAAACTACAACTAAGTACTTTCAATAATCACATGACCAAAACACAAATGTTTCTTAACATCGATTCGATATTACTTTTATGATAGCTTTTTTCCTACACATTTAAGCTGTAAGTTGTTATATGTGATTTTAATGTATACTTTCTGGATCTTCAGGTTTGGTTCCAAAATCGAAGAGCAAAATTTCGTAAGCAAGAGCGGCTAGCGCAGCAGAAGGCCGGCGAGGCACCAGTGAAGGCAGAGGGGAAGCGCGACAAGCCCTCCTCGCCGTCGCCCTCGCCGCATCCTGCACCAGCTCCACCATCAAACCAGCCCACACACCACGCCTTGCCACACCTATCGCCACCTGACCTCAAACCCATCACTTCTGCAGGTAAATACAATTCACATAAAGTAATTAAAATGTATATTCATAAACAGCTTACCCCTCGTTAAAAAAATACATTGTGGTTTCTAGTATTAGATAATGTTACGCAAATTATAAGACACCACTTTATTATTTATGGTGTTTGTGAGACGGAAAAATCTGATGTCCTGACAAAAACATGTAGTGTGGGATAAGAATACTTTGTGACTGTTAGGTAATATACATTGAAGGTTGAAATCCCACATAAACCTATGACTATGCATTGGTGTTTTTATTCTTGCTGTTTAAGAGTAAACGAAAACTTAATAGCGAAACCTAGACGTCTAAGAGTTTTAAACAAAGAATTTCGAAAAATTCTAACAACTAGATTAGAATGGTTGACTAAGGCTTAGTCTATTGCAGCAGTAGGGGAGCCTTGTGCTCAGCACTGGATTGTATATGGACTAATATACATATAATAGATAAATGTCAGACATACATATATCATCATTTAGTAAAATTAACTCACAATTTGTTACTACATACACTTTAATTTTATTTTAATAATACTGCACGTACTTTTTCGAAACAATACATAAACATGCCGTACGAGTGGTTATGGCTAAATTTTATGTATATTTACTTTGGCTAGTTGGAAGTATGTTTATACCAACACATCAATCTATTTATTATCTTCGTAATGAGCTGTCATAGAGCAGAGGCGACGGTCTCTTCTCGTCTAAAGTGGTAAACGAAATAGTTATATTTGTTTCAGTTCTACTGTATGTACTGTACTGTAGTTTTTAATGACGGGATTTTTTCGGATAACTATAATTTTGGTCTTTATAGAATCGTATTTTCCAGAAGTACAATGAAGTCGGTACAACAATATTTTTAAAAGACATTGAAAGTATTGTTTTTTTAGTAGTTCGTTGTTAGTGGTAGGACCAGTTTCCTAATTCAAATACCAATTGTGCTAATTGGTGAGAGATTAAAGTATTTTTCTTACCAGTCACCATTATAATTCAAATGCGCTGCACGCACTATTGCTCGTGCGGTCACTTTTGAGTGCAATTATAAGAAATACTCCAAAATATGATCATTTTATAACCAACATATTATATAATTTTAATCTAATTTGCAAAATTTTATAATAAAATGATGTCTCCAAATAATTTTATAAAATTTTATATAAATACCGAAAATAAAGTATATTTTGTATTCAAGTGGTTTCTTGCCTCAATGTTGGCTGGAACCTATACCATTTTTGATGTCAATAAACTTTATAAAATATCGCTTTTTTAACAGCATACATTCCAATTGCATTTACAGAGAAGAGCAAAATTTAAAAATACGTTTCAAAGAAAATAACGATCTTGTTTATTTCACTGCGCATTTAATAATTCATCATTTAAATGGGTTCGCGAATATAGTAATGAATTATTTCAACATAGTATATATGTATATTGTAACTGTATATTTCTGTGAAGTTGTTGTGTGTAGTGTATTTATTTCGGTTCGATTATTTTGGCAAGTGTATCACGTGGGTGATGATAAATGAGATTTTTTTACATCACTAACGTTCTTTTATGAACGGCCTATTATGTATGTTTTAGTAGAGCGCTTCTGTTTGTCATTATTGTATCGAATAAAATTGCTGGTAAAAATGAATATGATATAAAAAAAAAACTGAAAAATTATTTAATCAAACAGCCGATAAATATTGCGATATTTTTGGGTGGATTCGTGATGTAAGGAGTTATTTCTGGCCATCATCTTTCCCATGTTACATTGATCGTTGGAATTGTAGCAGTATGACTCACAAAATTCAACCAATGGGAGCTCTGATAGCACTATTTCAGCTCACATGTTTACGTGGGCGAAAACAACAAGGCTGTTTTCGTCAGAATAAATACGTCTCTTTGAATTAGACGATTTTAAAAATACCTACTGCTTCGATGCACGCACATAATTGATGGAAATAGCTGCGATAATGCTTACTTTAGTGCCAATAAAATGTCGTTGATTTTGTAATAGCGATGTACACAATAGATGTAACGACAAAGCACTCTTGACTCAGTATATCTTGATGCGTTTAGTAAAATTATTAATTTAATATTGACCTACTTACAATACGACGCATTGTAAATGTTTTCATAAAATGGACGATACGATTTAAAATATCGTTTTGTAGTGTGGAATGTGTTAGAATTGTGTGACACAGGCAGTGGTATGGCAGTGTTAGGCTGGCGTCATGGTTCACCGGCTAATGGCGGACTTGTGGCCGTATTAATCACATTAGCGCCACCCGCAGCCGCCAGATTTTCACTTCGGCTCATTTGCGCTAATTGTGCGCGCGATTGTCACTCAGGCTTGAATAAACAACGGAGCCGCGCGCAAGGATTAGGTGATTAGCGCTTAATTGCGTTACCACGATTATTTCATATTTGCCCGTCGAGCTGCAGTCTGATTTCAAATTTGAGCAGATTTGTATGTACGAATTTCGCTTATTTAACAGTTAGCAAACTAGATATTCCACGGTGCTGTTTTACGTTTAAATTAACGGAATGAATATGCCTTCCAATTTATTAATAGTTGATGGAGTTTTTAAATGTACCTAATGGTGTTTTCGTGATTACTTAAATTATTATTATAGGCTCTTAAATATGTACTAAATTTGAGTAAATTGGTATCTACTGTTACAAAAGGAACAACGTAATTTAAAGTTGTCATATCAAATGCGGATATGTAAAATTTAACGATCTTTTAAGACTCTATATTAGTAAGATCAAATTTTAAGATGATACTCGTATTATTAATACAAAAAAGCGAAGTTTTGAAGAGGATTTGTTCTCCAGTTGGAATTTTTGGGTAAATGTATGTGTTAATTGTGGTGTAACTCCAACGAATGAACAAATGCCCTAGGGTCAGTAATGATAATGTGTAAGGGTTAGCTGTCGGAGATATATCCTTTTTTAAGTAATTCATATAAATATAAGGAATAAATGTAATTATGACTTGGCGCGCTATGGTTTATGGCATGGCACCCACCCTCAATGTTCGTGATGGCTTCCGAGAGAATTCCATAAAAACAAAATATAGCTATAGGATTGGCGGCAACGAGAATAGTGGAAGGACAGTGTTGTTCTTCTTAAAAGCCCCAACTGTGTCAATCATTCAAAGAAAGTGACCCATGGGCTATTTATTATTTCGCATCGAACTTCAGTGCAATAATGTTTCCGTCTTGATACCGTAATTGTAGTGTCAGCCTGTTATATAAATAATTTGCTATTGTTTCAGCAAATAAATTATGCGAAGAGCTGAACGGAGTCGGCAGCGCGGGTGATGTGCCAGTGAGCAGTGCCGGTGGGGGCAAATGGGCCGGTGGTTGTGGACTTCTTCGGCAGCCGTCTGGCTTCCCACTGCTGGGCGTTGCGCCGCACAACTATCTCTTATCCGACCACCTCGGCACCCTCGCCAAAACGAACAACCATCTTTTCTAATGGGCGTAAATTCGCCCTGCTGGCTCACCGTGTGTGCCGCGATGAGCCGCTGGGCGCGGTGCGGTCTCGCCCCACAACCGCACCTCGTGCTCAATGTTACACCGATACTCGCTTTTATACAAACGTTGTACGACTTCAGCTACAAGTGGACATTCAAGTGATAATGACTCGCATCATGTGACGTGGACTGCGCAGCGATGGTCAAGTGCCACAAGTGTCCATTAAATATATTACTGCAATAATGAGGTTAATAACTTAGATATATTTATATAAACAGCTTAGCATACAAACAGTTTGTATGTATGAAGTATGTTAATTAGATTACGTGTAGGCAACGATTTCGTAGTTAGATATAAAATTAATATTTTGTGTGATATGTCTGTAAATAAACATTCCCAAACATTGTATACGTTTTATCGAAGTATACTTTTCCTATAAAGGCGAGACGCATTTAAAACTAATCGTAATGTATTTAAAAATTCTATGAACGTTTAAAATTTTATTTAATAATGTACTTATAGACACACGTCTAGTGTCTTTCCTCTAGTCAATGATCCTGCAATAGAAATTGTAGAATATAATGTTTGTTTTACTTATTGTTTTATGTGTGAATGACAAAATAAATGGGATAGAATGAAACTGTAAATATGTAATAAATAATGTTTGTACATATTACACGTAACAGTGGTGTACTACGAGTATATGTAATACATTGAAGAATTTGTGGAGGGTGTTTTAATAAAGCGAATTATGAATCGTAAGCAATGTGTTTTCTTTCATGCCTACAGTTTACTATTTTAACAAATAACTAAGCCTATCTGTAGCTCTGGCCTTGATGTGCTGTATTTTTGGTGGAAATATGAAATACTATCGTTTAATGTTAAACATAATATCAGAACGCTTCTTCGCGTCCATTTGACAGCGAACATTCGACGAAGTCGAAGTTTAAGTGAAGATAGAAATTTTTTTTAGAATATTCTTACTCAAGCCTTATTTATGAGAATAATTGGTTTGTAATTGGAATACCAGTAACGCATTTATGACCAAAAAATATTTGTTACACAAATGTCAAGTATAAATACTTATTTTTGCCAGAACAAGAGAGATTCCGCCCTTGAATCATGTTCAAAGATTACTCGACCTTGCTCCTAGGGACGTCGTACTCATGTCGATGACAATATTACAAAAACATATTTTAAATAAACAATTTCATGTGTCTTGCTAATGATGTTGACCTTTTGTTTTCACCATTAATCATCAAATTATTTCGAGAAAACGTTCTCGAACATTTGGGTTATACCTTTTTATTATTTTTTGTTTACTTATGATTTTGAAATTGTTATCAGTATTTTGGTAATATTATAATGGAAACATTCGTGTAGTCTCCTCTGCTGGACAGTGGTATCCCCAAGGCTTCAACAGTGACATATAGGAAGCGGCTTGCATTCTGCGACATTTACAAAGTCCATGTACCATATCATAAAAGCCTGGTTATGAGGCGAAATGTGGATGCAGAAATGCACCTCTGCCTAGTGCCTACCACTTCGGGGAACACAGACGTGTGTTTATATATGCATGATTCATATTTCTTAATCTCTTTAGTCTGACAGGAGGTGAGGGAACCTGTCGCCATTAAAAAAATATTTTAATGAGTCTTCGAATGGATTAATCTAATCTATAACCTCTTCTGCTCCTATATTGTAATGAGGCCAATTGACACTATTGAATGGTAATGAAATTTATACTAGACTAACGATATATGAGCATTACATGATCTTTCACTTTTCATCTGAAAGGTAGTTCATTAAACATCGTATTTAATTAATTATTTATTTATCATTTTTCTTCGCTGTTAAATTCATTGGTTGAATTTGTCTGTGGGCTCTGCTTCACGCACTTTATCACGAATATTTCATCCGTTTTAAGTAATCCGCGTTGAATGATGTCTATTTCACTGAATTGATCCCATTACAATGATGATAAGGTATAAAAAAGAATAATTTGCTACACTACCCGGATTTATTAACAATAGGAATTTAAAATACAATGTCCATTTGTATGTACTCGTAAATAATACCTATTTTAAAGGACAAGCAATTTAGTAGTTTTTACTTAAATCAAAAGTAATATTGCTCATCAGCGTCTGAGTTATTTGGATATGTTTTCTCTGTCACTGTGCAAATAATTTTCTAGCGATGGAATGTACTAGTATATTCTTATTTGTAGTACATATTGATACAAAAAAAATGCCTCATTTCAATTTATCTGCTGTTTATCATTTCGTACGATATTAATATTGACATTCACGGATGAAAGGTTTGTTGTGTGGGAGGTGTTCCCCAAGGCATGTCGCGTGAGAATGCATACAATCACATAAACAATACTAAAATTATTGCGATGTCAAATTGAAAACCTTGCGGTGGCGCGTCACTGCATTTTTTCTTCAGCTCTTCACGAATTTATATATTGTTAGAAACTAAAAACTTAATTATTCAAATCTTTTAAAAATGACTGTTATTGCCGTAACTATAGTAACCAAATAATAAGACGCGTAAAAACTTAAGGGACGATCAAGAAAAAATAGACGATCTGTGTCGTTTTCCCGCGCTTGCTCTATAGTCGCCAATGCAGTGTTGCCACCCACACCAACTTATTTCTGACACGGCCTCTCCTGACGGGGCTACGTCCTCGAAGCCCTTTTTAGGCCCGTGAAGCCCTTAGCCGGACATCGTCAATGGCCCAGAAAACCAGGTAGGCGTTAGGATTTACACAGGTCTTTTCCTACGCAACCAGACGCCCATGTTCGCTTGCACAGGTCTTACGCCAGTCTTTTGTAAGTCACCCCAGAAACCTAGGTAGGCGTTAGGATTTACACAGGTCTTTTCCCACGCAACCAGACGCCCATGTTTCGTTTGTACAGGTCTTACACCAGTCTTTTGTAGGTCACCCCAGATACCTAGGTGGGTTAGGCTTTACACAGGTCTTTTGTCGGCGGCGCAACCAACGCAACCCGATACCTTCCCATGTGTCAGGGTCAACCCAATACCATGCGCACACAGGTTTTACGTGGGTCTCTTCCACTGAACACATTTCCTATGACGTCAAAGCCAATACACACACTCACAAGCTAATTAAAAAAAACTAAAACTGAATCATCTGCGTACACAAATAATTAAAACATCGGTATGACATCTTAAAAATGCAGCTCAAACGGGCGTCTATTTGCCCTTCCACAACATCGTGTATGAAGCATCAGTATGCTATACTTCAGTAAGTAATAATAATAATCACCATCATCATCACCATCCTCACCATTGAGACGGTATCAGTAAGTAAAGTGGTATTAAAATATCGAGAACAGGTTTACTAGTCAAACGGGTACTAACCTCAAAAATTGTCTCGCTTGTACATTGCCAGGGTTAGAGGCCTTTATTAATGCTTTAATTTTATACGCGCTTGGCCTATTCTGACCATTGCTCATAGCCCTTCTCATCATTACACTGATTAGCAATACGCACGTGCGTATATTGTCGATCACGTGGTCGACCTCATCGCACCAAACATAAAAATCATTTAAAGACGGATCAAAAGTTGAAATATAAATGTTGTTAGATCTTACCGGGTTCGAAGTACTTATATGTCTTACGAATTGTACTAATGCAGTCGTACGGAGTTTGTGACACTGATGACTTGTGGCAGGAGTTAAAGGGATAGTCGAGCTCCTTGTAGGTGTGGGGGCCACACAGGGCACCACAACGCCACTATCCGTCAGCGGTAGTCCGCCAACGACACTCGTTGCGCTTGACCTGGAACTTATATCCTCATTAGTATGGCGTGGATCTTGTATCCCACTTCTGATGTTAGAAACTAAAAACTTAATTATTCAAATCTTTTAAAAATGACTGTTATTGCCGTAACTATAGTAACCAAATAATAAGACGCGTAAAAACTTAAGGGACGATCAAGAAAAAATAGACGATCTGTGTCGTTTTCCCGCGCTTGCTCTATAGTCGCCAATGCAGTGTTGCCACCCACACCAACTTATTTCTGACAATATATACAGTACACAAAGTAAAACAGCTTCTGTATATTATTTTTTTATCACCAGTAAATTATTTCACGTTACAGTTCTTTGACATACTTTCACACCAGCTTGCGAAATGAGAGGCCGGGGGTTCGATCCCCGCACCGAGATAAATGTTTGTGTGATCCACAAAAATTTGTTTCAGGTCTGGGTGTTTGTGAGACCGAAAAGTCATTCGTAGTTTCTGATACCCACAACACAAGACTCGTATCCTAATGTGGGGTTAGAACTATGAAGGTATGTGACTGATGGGTGTATTCTACAGATAAAACATGCTAAATAACTTTTAGTAAAAAAAACTGTATTTAGTTGCCATAACAACAAAAGTAGCCCAGTAAACTACGCTGTTTTTTTATAGACAACATGAAGACGTATACACGCAAAGGTCAATATGCCTGAATATTTTTTGCGAGTGACTTTTCAAGGTGAAGTAATTACAAATGAAGGATTTTTTTTTGAGGCGAAGGCGTCTGTCCGCGTGGGCTTCGGCGACAATGATAACTCAGCGGCCACTCATCGGGCGCGTACGCGGCGCGAGTGGGCGGCGCGCGTCGGGTGCAAAGTGGAAGCTCGCCATAAAGCTTTATATGGAAAACTTGCGGGCTTTTATTCCTATTTTAAATAACATCCTTTTTTATAATTACAGTATATATTTTTTTATATCCAATGTGGGAAATGCATTTATAAATGTCCTGATGCATACAAAAATGTAACTGTCACTCCAAGGAAATTAAATGAAAAATACTTCCATAGCATAAAAAAAGCTATTGTCTTATTGTTGCCTGTTTTATTGTACATATCCTGTTTAGTTCTATATATGGAAGCTGTACCATAATTACAGTATGTGTTTATCAAACGTGAAACGGATCATACATACAACTTCGAATGTTTATTCGCAAAAAATAAACATTCTGGTTCTATCCGGTGTATACAGCGTGTTACTCATATACTCAGTAATACTGCTAGTTACATTTTATACATACGAGTATGACGCAACTTACTAAAAAAACTTCGAATGTACGTACAGGCTAAAAATGGTTGCTAAGCCAGAGATGCTGCAAATTTATATTTCCTTTTCATTTTAATAATTAATTATTTTCTATGTTTACATTGCAGTGTTTTGACAATAAGAAATTACGAAGTGTACCTACACTAAATTTTATCGAGTTTATAGTTACAGTTTACAATTACAGTTATGATGGAAGTAGGCTTAATTTTTTTTTAATTTGTAGAAAATCACCCAACCCCACTCATGCATGTATTCCTGATATCATGATACCAGTTTAGAATGAAAAGAATACAATTAAAGGCAATCACGTCATCATCATCAGCCCTTATACGTCCCACTGCTGGGCACGGGCCTCCTCTACAACTGAGAGGTTTGAGGCCTTAACCTGAGCTATAATTGTCAAAACATACACATAGTTAAAAAGCGTGGCAAACGAATCCATTGTTAACATTTCATATAATTTTATTCTTAAAGATCAATAAACAAAAATTGCATTCAATCTTTGAATTAATTTACTTATACATTTTACCTACATTTTTATGAGAGACATAAAGATTTTTATCATAAATGAAACAATAAAAAATATTATTCATGAACTATAATCATCCTATACATATAGCGCTGTATGGTGTATATTAGTTCAATTCATGTAATTCTAATGTATCCCTAACAAAATTACATTTGTAAGAAAAGTGACTTTATTGCTATTAAAACTTACTTTAATATTATGTGCCAAAAGATATCATTTGGATGTAATAAATGGTAAATTTTAATTTATACTTAATATCTACCAAATGGATCAGTACTTGGCTTGTTCCTAGAGTTAAATGACAATTACAAATGAATTTTCATGTTTACACTTTCTAATAGAGTAAGGAACATAGTATTCGCACACGTCCCTCATAACACAATATTTCATTCTATTTGTACGGTACAGTTAAAATAATTAACATGCTTAAAATAAATATTATTTTTTTATCTATATGGAATATTGTTTTTCGTGTTTAATTACAGTCAATTGTGTTAGTAAATATTTTTTATGCTTTCCATGCAGAAAAATCGTCCAAAAAATGATCAATATTTTTTTGACAAAAGAAGTATATAAAAAGTACTTTGGTAAAGCACATGCCATAACTTGCAAATAAAGTTGAGTCAGAGCTTATTTTGCGGCGGTGGGTCATCGGGTGGCGCTGCGTGTGAGTTTTCCAGAAGGGCGCAACCTGCCCGCGGCGGCTATAAATACGTGGTTTCTGCTTTCAGGAGTTCAGTCTAGTCGTGCTCCCAACGGCGCATTACCTCCTCAACACTGAGCAGAAACACACACACACTCTCACAAGATGTCTCTGGAACGTCAAGTCCGCGCTAAGGTCAGATAATTTTATCGTACATCGCAAATATTTACAAATTTCTATATTGAATTCCATATTCAATTTTATGTATTTTTATTTATACATTTATAATAATGACCACCCAATTTCACCATAAGTTTATTAAAGACTCAAATTAATTGTTTTAATAATTTTTGATTATCTACGAAACATCAAATAGTTTTCTAATTTGACAAATTTTAATTATTTTTGGCAAATTTTTACATCATGCATCATTTAACATCGTGGTATTCACCATATTTACAGCTCGCCTCCAAGCGTAACCCTGAGCAAGAGAAGGAGGCCCAGGAATGGATTGAGGGCGTCCTCGGAGCCAAATTCCCCCCTGGTGAACTCTTCGAGGATGTGCTTAAGGACGGCACTGTCCTCTGCCAAGTCATCAACAAGCTGAAGCCTGGCTCCGTCAACAAGATTAACACATCTGGTGGACAGTTCAAGATGATGGAGAACATTACCAAGTAAGATACTCTTTACATATTTGTAACATCATATTTTTCTTGTTACATAGATATTATCGGTTATCATAGTTTATATGATATATAGTTTATATATTAATCAAAGGATTAATCATGATACTGGCGTCGCAATTGTCATGCATATCAGAAACAACGAGACTTAAACCTTGAACAAATAGCACGATCATTATTATTGGCGCGAGGGTCAAACCCGCGGCCTTTCGGTTTACATACTGACGTTTTACCAACTGCGTAGCAAAGCTTGACCTAATTGATCTATTTTTTATAAATATTGTAGCATACGAAACATATATTATCTCCATTACGCATCAATAATATAAGTATACTTAAGTATTGTTTCGTTACAGCTTCCAGGCAGCCATAAAGGCCTATGGTGTTGCTGACATTGATGTGTTCCAAACAGTAGACCTGTGGGAGAAGAAGGACATCGCACAAGTCGTCAGCACACTGTACGCCCTCGGTCGTGAGGTAATTTACTTAAATACCAAGTCCATTTTACCTGACAGGAATGATAGGTTGTAGTATCTGCACAGTTGTACCTTTTGCAAGCATCTTTGGTTCCTATATTTTGTACGTTTAACATAAACATGGTGAAAATAGGAGTTACACGTTTTAATATGAAATAGCGCGTTTACAATTTGCTCGCTTAAAGATACATTTCAAATTTGAGGAGTTGGAAGCGCGCCAAATTTAACCAAATTTTACGAGTATCGTGCAACATTACCTCACTTTTCATAAATATCCAAGGCCACACGGTTTAGCTGAGGCCGTTAGGGGATAATTCGAGTTTCACACATTCCTCTTTCAATATCAAATGTATACAGTGAGGTTTATTTAAGAAATCTTTATCGACAGACCTACAGGCATCCTGAGTGGACCGGCCCCAAACTTGGCCCCAAGCCTTCTGATGAGTGCAAGCGTGATTTCTCCGAGGAAGTATTGAAGGCTGGCCAAACCGTTATTGGTCTTCAAGCTTGTTCCAACAAGGGCGCCACCCAGGCCGGTCAGAACCTCGGCGCTGGCCGCAAGATCCTCCTGGGCAAGTGAACACACCACCTGTGAAAAGTGATATTAATATATAAGTATTTTTTGTACAAAACTGTGTGGATATGGACGCTAGTAAGAGACTGTAAGCCTTTGAGAATATCTAGTCGTGATAGTGTAAGATTTACTTGTCTCTAATAACGAGGAAGAATGTATATCTGCACGTAGATATTGTGTATCCACATTTTGTCTATGTTGTTTGTTCCATGTAGCGCCAAGATGATTTTGTACATGAGTATTTAGGATTAAGTACCTACATATATTTATTTATTTCCATTTTATTATATGTTTTATAATAAAATATCTTTAAAAAAATATTTTTGTTCCTTTTGTACATCCGTATATCCTATTCAAATATAATTAACACAAAGCACAATAAAAATATAGTTACGTTGTACAAAAGAAAAGTAAATTTTACTTAATACTTTATTTTTTATTATCCATCTCATCATCATGTAAAATATTATAAACTATTACCTGTAGAACTGTTTTATAATAGTTAAAATAAATTTTACTACAATTCGCAACACTATTAACATCTAATTAAAATACATGATAAAACTAGTCATACCTTTCATTAAATATCTGCAGACCAAAATTACTACTAAATTCACAAATAAAATGCGTAATAAAAAACAGGTCTATTTTATTAACTCATAGATTGTTTAATCACCGCATTTGAATCCTTGAATTGCCTACACTGCGTATTAATAAAAAAACACAAAGTACAAGAAAAGTGACATAAAAAGATACAAAAAAGATGAACTGCCCATTTACACACAATTGTGAGTTTATGTGGTCAGCAAAACTCGTAATCTTCGACAGAATGTCATATTTATGGGGATTCGTATCAGATGTCGAAACGTCGTCACACCAAGGTTAATTCTTATTCATACATACATACATAATCTCACGCCTGTATTCCCCGAAGGGGTAGGCAGAAGTGCATTTCTGCACCAACATTTCGCCAAGTATTTTTCGGGCACATTTCCTGACTCCGCGCTGCTACTGAGAATTTCCTAATGGAAAAACCCAATAACACTGCCCGACCGGAATTGAACCCAAGACCTCTATATCGCACGGCATATGCTTGTGCCGCGAGACTACGAGGCATTCAATTCTTATTCAATATATATTTAAAATTTATTTAAACCATGAGTGTAGAGTATAAACAAACGTAACACTATCCATTACTAGCGGGTGGTCCCCGCTTCGCCCGACCTTAATTTTGTAACAGAAAGTAGCTTAGTTATCTTTATTCAAACGCCCATATATCTCTGTACCAAACTACATGCCAATTGGTCCAGTGGTTTAAAGCTACTTTCGCATTAATAAATTTTAGTTTAGACATACATATACTCTGTTAGCTGTAGGGCCCGGCTCCGTTCGGGCGTAATTTTATAAATTAAGTACCTTAAATCCTTTTCCAATCAATTTATCTCTATATTAAAAAAAAAATCGATCCAACGGCATATGCATGAAAACGTAACAATTTCAATTTAACAAAAACCAATTTGTTAATTTGTTTTTAAATGAGATAAAAAGTTCTACTTTATCGATTGTACAGAAGACTTAGTACCTATTTTGTTTAAGTTAAGCCTTTAAAGTGCGTAAAATTCTTATTGTCATTTTTATAATACGAGTACTAATAGTAGTGAGCCGTAAAACAAAGCAGTGATGGTGTCGAGGTTTAGGCGCGCGGTCGAGAGTCTCGGCGGTCGCGGGTTCAAACCCCAGGCACACACCTCTGACTTTTCGAAGTTATGAGTTTACATTTATTCACAATGAATTATCACTTGTTTTAACGGTGAAGGAAAACATCGTGATGAAACCTGCACACCTAAAAGTTCTTCTAGGCCAGCGTGGTGGACTAAGGCCTAGCCTAAACCCATCTTAGTGGTAGAGGAGGCTCGTACCCAGACGTAGCAAATGACGTAAATGAATCTTTATTTTATTATATTAAAATTGGAAACATATAAATTAATACAATAATTTAAAAAGCTCTACTAATCTTTTTATGTCACGTCATATATTGCATTTTGCAAATTGCGTTTTATTTCATTCTTTGGTTCCATAATTTATTATAAAAACGTTCGCACCTATATTAGAGATTTATGTGGCTTACATCACTGCTCAGGTTATGACAAACTACATAGCTTCCTGGATTACGAGACATTAGTAACGGGATGAATTTAAGATTAATGTTCAGTCTAATGCCAGAATTTTGCGGTAGTAACAGTGTTTTGGAGTTGGCTTGACATTGTTGCCTTTTGACAAAACCGTAACGGACAGATTGGCATGCTCTTCGAGGTTCAGGAACTCTTTATTTGACCAATTAACATTGAAGCTATTCATAAATATGATACACATTCACGCTTCATTAACAATCACGCTTGCATTCTCCAAGGGTTACAGAGGCACATTTCTGAACCCACATTTCGCCTATTAAGTTTATGACTTACTAAAAAGGGGCGAACCTATTTCCATTTACCGGACACATTCCTAGACTCCGTTCAGCTACTAAAAATTTAAAATCCAATAATACTTTAACCGACCTGTAGGCCTACCATGACCTTTTAACAAACGATTCAATTGCAGAGCAGTTCAGTTTAGGTTCTTAAACTGAATCGTTTATTTTGGTACCATGACGGGAATGAACGAAACTTAAAACTGAATCGCTTTGATTGAAAGAGACAACGCTATACATTTATCGTTTCTTTCATCCACCATAGTAGAGTGCGTTCTGAAACTCATCATTTTAAATTGTCGGTATTTACCATTACTATTTTAATCCTATTTTTATGTTTATTTTATTATTTTTATATACTTAATTTGTAAAAAAATATATTTAGTGACGTATAAAGGCCTTTATAATTATTTTGATTGTAGTGAAATAAATGATATCGGTACATAACTCTTTAAATAATTTGACATTAAAAATTGGTTCAAGTTTCGAACATGTGTTATTCAACATTCGCATCATCAAGTCGAGGTTGATGTGGCGGTGGATTTGATTTGTTAATTCTACGTTTTTAATAAATTTGAATTAAAATAGTATTAAACAATGGGGTAATTGATATTTTGAACATTCATATTTAGCATTATCAATTTATATATTGAGTTCTTATAATTTTTACCCCGTTTCGCTTACAAAAACATTTGTATCACCATTGGTATTTAAAGTGCTTTTTTTTTCAATATAGTAAAGCTGTACGGTGTACAGTTACTTATGGCGAACTGGAACACTTATGGGAGTTTCTTTATAAGCACAAGGATATAGCCGTGGGCTATAATAAAAACATCACAAGCGAGGGAATTGCGGAAACCCAGAAGCAGGCGAAACTTCGAGTAAATAACATTTTTAAACTTTTGTTAAAATAAATAAGAGAAATTAAAGAAATGATGCGAGGAAGGTACTGAACATATTTTATTTACAACTATAAAATATGAAATACAAATAAGGTGGTATATAAAAAAACATTAAATTATATAGTAAATAAAATATTATTTATTATAGATGCTGCCACTCTTGGTTTGTAGTACAACATTGTGCACCAAAAGGCAACAATAACACGCTTTGAGATGCCCAATTGTTCTTTCTATTATGTTCCTTGTCCGAACATGAAGAGCTGTATAGTGGCTGTCTGGTGTACCTGGGACTGCAAAATTAACTGGAGTCATCATATATTTGTGTAATGGATACCCAGAATCTCCTGCAACAAAACAAGTATTATTTTTAAAGCTTCATGGTAATTAACTCAATGCAATTTAAAAATAAACTGTTTTGGGTTACACCAATGAAGTGTATAAATACATCGCTTAATGTTCTAAGCAAATTATTTTTAATGTTTATAATGTTTAAGGCAAGTAGCGCCTACATAGCTAGCATCTACACTGGTGATTTGCATGTCTGCATCACATATCTAGAAAAAACATGACACACCCATATGGATAGACAATTTTCTATTTATTACAATGATTGTTAAGTTATAGATGATCAATCTCACCAATTGGACAATTAATGAGTAAAATATTTCCTACAATAGAAATGTTCTTCATGTTCAGTAGGCTTTATTATAGCTATTTGTGTACAGTTTATACACCGCAAAACACCTGGAAAGTTTAAATTGTTATAAAACCTGCAACAAATTATTGGTTTTTATAATAGATTGTAATAAAATTTACCAAATTATTATTGTTTACATCAATAAAGGAAAAAAAATTAAAGAAACTTGTACTTCTAACAGCTTTTTGAATAAAAGGTATAGGTTTAGGTATTACAACACCAACCTGCAATAAGGCAGTGTGGTGGACAAGTCCTTACAACCCTCAATTTTAAGGTGTCTGATCAGCAGTGTAATGCACATGAAAAGGTATTAATATTTATAAAATAAAAAAAATTACCTAGCCCATGTATTATTTCTTTCAGCCAGGGTTTTAGGGTTGCATACATATTTTCTTGTCATCTGTGGAGAAACAATTTAGGCAGTCCCTTCTGCTATTATGGATGATACTGTCTGCTGTGCCATTAGGTGTCTTTTGATGTCCCCAATGGGTCTTTAATAGGACCCAGTTGCATAAAATTACAATGCAGTTTATATCTTTAACAAGAAAACACACATATTAATCTATTTTGTACATACAAAATACTTATGAGTTGTTGGAATTACATGTATGAAATAAAATCCAGCATGTAATGAAATGTCTTTCTTTTATTTAATTCTAAAATGTTTCTTACCTCTTTATCCACAGAAAGATCGGTAGATTTTACCCGGCACCTTGAACAAGGGTCTTAACTCCTCACACAAACTTAAAACCAAATGTTTAGAAAGCCGATATTGGTAAATTCAGTACCACCGATGACCGAGGTAAACAAATGGATCCGTCAGTCGAATTCCGACTGTTCCCTAAATTTGCATCTTTCTTTACGGCTTGACGTGCTGGCTTCATTGTCACATTCCATAAATTCTAAAAGAATCAAATAGTCAGTCATCTAAAAACAATTTAGGAACGTCTTTTACAGCAGCTTCAGACACCTTTGTTATTATTAATGTATAAATGAATATTGCAACAATATGATCACAGAATCACAATTTAATTCAATTGATCACTTATATTACCATAAAAAGTTAAAAAATTACACAGAAGTCCTAAAAGATACAGAAACTATTAAATTCTGTTGAAAAAATAGTAACTTAAAATGGATCGCTAAAAGTATTACTTTTTGACAGTTAAGCGATTCAGTTTAGGTCGTTTCAGAGGGTCATGGTACGAAAATGAACGAACAATAATACTTTACGAACCAAATTTCATTCAATTCTTAAACTGAATTGTTACAAAGCAGTTGAGCCTATACAGGATCGCTTTATAGATGTCATGGTACGAAATAGCGATTCAGTTCAGTTTAGGTCGTAAAATGAATCGCAATAAGAGTTGATGGTAGCCCTACTGGAATTGAATTTATAATTTGGGTCCCAGGGCTTCACTTAGAGAAAAATTTAAGGAAATAAATATTCTTACCGTCACTTGTCAGTTTATATACGAAAACTTAATGTACGTCCAAAAGAATCTTGATAAATTTAATAAAATTTGTAATGTACACAATAAAAATACTAGTTGTCCTGGGTATCCTGGTTGTCCAGGCTGTCCTTGTTGTCCTGGGTATCCTGGTTGTCCAGGTTGTCCAGGCTGTCCTGGGTATCCTGGTTGTCCAGGCTGTCCTGGGTAACCTTGTTGTCCTGGGTATCCTGGTTGTCCAGGCTGTCCTGGGTAACCTGGCTGTCCTGGCTGTCCTTGTTGTCCTGGGTATCCTGGTTGTCCAGGGTATCCTGGTTGTCCTGGTTGTCCAGGCTGTCCTGGGTAACCTGGCTGTCCTGGATGTCCTTGTTGTCCTGGGTATCCTGGTTGTCATGGTTGTCCAGGCTGTCCTGGGTATCCTGGTTGTCCAGGCTGTCCTGGGTAACCTTGTTGTCCTGGGTATCCTGGTTGTCCAGGCTGTCCTGGGTAACCTGGCTGTCCTGGCTGTCCTTGTTGTCCTGGGTATCCTGGTTGTCCAGGGTATCCTGGTTGTCCTGGTTGTCCAGGCTGTCCTGGGTAACCTGGCTGTCCTGGATGTCCTTGTTGTCCTGGGTATCCTGGTTGTCCAGGTTGTCCAGGCTGTCCTGGGTATCCTGGTTGTCCAGGCTGTCCTGGGTATCCTGGTTGTCCAGGCTGTCCTTGTTGTCCTGGGTATCCTGGTTGTCCAGGCTGTCCTGGGTATCCTGGTTGTCCTGGGTATCCTGGTTGTCCAGGCTGTCCTTGTTGTCCTGGGTATCCTGGTTGTCCAGGCTGTCCTGGGTATCCTGGCTGTCCTGGCTGTCCTTGTTATCCTGGGTATCCTGGTTGTCCAGGCTGTCCTGGTTTTCCAGGGTATCCTGGTTGTCCTGGTTGTCCAGGCTGTCCTGGGTATCCTGGTTGTCCTGGTTGTCCTGGGTATCCTGGTTGTCCAGGTTGTCCAGGCTGTCCTGGGTATCCTGGTTGTCCAGGCTGTCCTGGGTAACCTTGTTGTCCTGGGTATCCTGGTTGTCCAGGCTGTCCTGGGTAACCTGGCTGTCCTGGCTGTCCTTGTTGTCCTGGGTATCCTGGTTGTCCAGGGTATCCTGGTTGTCCTGGTTGTCCAGGCTGTCCTGGGTAACCTGGCTGTCCTGGATGTCCTTGTTGTCCTGGGTATCCTGGTTGTCATGGTTGTCCAGGCTGTCCTGGGTATCCTGGTTGTCCAGGCTGTCCTGGGTAACCTTGTTGTCCTGGGTATCCTGGTTGTCCAGGCTGTCCTGGGTAACCTGGCTGTCCTGGCTGTCCTTGTTGTCCTGGGTATCCTGGTTGTCCAGGGTATCCTGGTTGTCCTGGTTGTCCAGGCTGTCCTGGGTAACCTGGCTGTCCTGGATGTCCTTGTTGTCCTGGGTATCCTGGTTGTCCAGGTTGTCCAGGCTGTCCTGGGTATCCTGGTTGTCCAGGCTGTCCTGGGTATCCTGGTTGTCCAGGCTGTCCTTGTTGTCCTGGGTATCCTGGTTGTCCAGGCTGTCCTGGGTATCCTGGTTGTCCTGGGTATCCTGGTTGTCCAGGCTGTCCTGGCTGTCCTTGTTATCCTGGGTATCCTGGTTGTCCAGGCTGTCCTGGTTTTCCAGGGTATCCTGGTTGTCCAGGCTGCCCTGGGTATCCTGGTTGTCCTGGTTGTCCTGGGTATCCTGGTTGTCCAGGTTGTCCAGGCTGTCCTGGGTATCCTGGTTGTCCAGGTTGTCCAGGCTGTCCTGGGTATCCTGGTTGTCCAGGCTGTCCTGGGTATCCTGGTTGTCCAGGCTGTCCTGGGTATCCTGGTTGTCCAGGCTGTCCTGGGTATCCTGGTTGTCCAGGCTGTCCTTGTTGTCCTGGGTATCCTGGTTGTCCAGGCTGTCCTTGTTGTCCTGGGTATCCTGGTTGTCCAGGCTGTCCTTGTTGTCCTGGGTATCCTGGTTGTCCAGGCTGTCCTTGTTGTCCTGGGTATCCTGGTTGTCCAGGCTGTCCTTGTTGTCCTGGGTATCCTGGTTGTCCAGGCTGTCCTGGGTATCCTGGCTGTCCTGGCTGTCCTTGTTATCCTGGGTATCCTGGTTGTCCAGGCTGTCCTGGTTTTCCAGGGTATCCTGGTTGTCTTGGTTGTCCAGGCTGTCCTGGGTATCCTGGTTGTCCTGGTTGTCCTGGGTATCCTGGTTGTCCAGGTTGTCCAGGCTGTCCTGGGTATCCTGGTTGTCCAGGTTGTCCAGGCTGTCCTGGGTATCCTGGTTGTCCAGGCTGTCCTGGGTATCCTGGTTGTCCAGGCTGTCCTGGGTATCCTGGTTGTCCAGGCTGTCCTTGTTGTCCTGGGTATCCTGGTTGTCCAGGCTGTCCTTGTTGTCCTGGGTATCCTGGTTGTCCAGGCTGTCCTTGTTGTCCTGGGTATCCTGGTTGTCCAGGCTGTCCTTGTTGTCCTGGGTATCCTGGTTGTCCAGGCTGTCCTGGGTATCCTGGCTGTCCTGGCTGTCCTTGTTATCCTGGGTATCCTGGTTGTCCAGGCTGTCCTGGTTTTCCAGGGTATCCTGGTTGTCCTGGTTGTCCAGGCTGTCCTGGGTATCCTGGTTGTCCTGGTTGTCCTGGGTATCCTGGTTGTCCAGGTTGTCCAGGCTGTCCTGGGTATCCTGGTTGTCCAGGTTGTCCAGGCTGTCCTGGGTATCCTGGTTGTCCAGGCTGTCCTGGGTATCCTGGTTGTCCAGGCTGTCCTGGGTATCCTGGTTGTCCAGGCTGTCCTTGTTGTCCTGGGTATCCTGGTTGTCCAGGCTGTCCTTGTTGTCCTGGGTATCCTGGTTGTCCAGGCTGTCCTTGTTGTCCTGGGTATCCTGGTTGTCCAGGCTGTCCTGGGTATCCTGGTTGTCCAGGCTGTCCTTGTTGTCCTGGGTATCCTGGTTGTCCAGGCTGTCCTGGGTATCCTGGCTGTCCTGGCTGTCCTTGTTATCCTGGGTATCCTGGTTGTCCAGGCTGTCCTGGTTTTCCAGGGTATCCTGGTTGTCCTGGTTGTCCAGGCTGTCCTGGGTATCCTGGTTGTCCTGGTTGTCCTGGGTATCCTGGTTGTCCAGGTTGTCCAGGCTGTCCTGGGTATCCTGGTTGTCCAGGTTGTCCAGGCTGTCCTGGGTATCCTGGTTGTCCAGGCTGTCCTGGGTATCCTGGTTGTCCAGGCTGTCCTTGTTGTCCTGGGTATCCTGGTTGTCCAGGCTGTCCTTGTTGTCCTGGGTATCCTGGTTGTCCAGGCTGTCCTGGGTAACCTGGCTGTCCTGGATGTCCTTGTTGTCCTGGGTATCCTGGTTGTCCAGGCTGTCCTGGGTATCCTGGTTGTCCTGGTTGTCCTGGGTATCCTGGTTGTCCAGGTTGTCCAGGCTGTCCTGGGTATCCTGGTTGTCCAGGTTGTCCTTGTTGTCCTGGGTATCCTGGTTGCCCAGGCTGTCCTGGGTATCCTGGTTGTCCAGGCTGTCCTGGCTGTCCTGGGATTCCTGGTTGTCCAGGCTGTCCTGGGTAACCTGGCTGTCCTGGATGTCCTTGTTGTCCTGGGTATCCAGGCTGTCCTTGTTGTCCTGGGTATCCTGGTTGTCCAGGCTGTCCTTGTTGTCCTGGGTATCCTGGTTGTCCAGGCTGTCCTTGTTGTCCTGGGTATCCTGGTTGTCCAGGCTGTCCTTGTTGTCCTGGGTATCCTGGTTGTCCAGGCTGTCCTGGGTAACCTGGCTGTCCTGGATGTCCTTGTTGTCCTGGGTATCCTGGTTGTCCAGGCTGTCCTTGTTGTCCTGGGTATCCTGGTTGTCCAGGCTGTCCTTGTTGTCCTGGGTATCCTGGTTGTCCAGGCTGTCCTGGGTATCCTGGTTGTCCAGGCTGTCCTGGGTATCCTGGTTGTCCAGGCTGTCCTTGTTCTGGGTATCCTGGTTGTCCAGGCTGTCCTGGGTAACCTGGCTGTCCTGGATGTCCTTGTTGTCCTGGGTATCCTGGTTGTCCAGGTTGTCCTGGGTATCCTGGTTGTCCAGGCTGTCCTGGGTAACCTTGTTGTCCAGGCTGTCCTTGTTGTCCTGGGTATCCTGGTTGTCCAGGCTGTCCTGGATATCCTGGTTGTCCAGGCTGTCCTTGTTGTCCTGGGTATCCTGGTTGTCCAGGCTGTCCTTGTTGTCCTGGGTATCCTGGTTGTCCAGGCTGTCCTGGGTATCCTGGTTGTCCTGGATGTCCTTGTTGTCCTGGGTATCCTGGTTGTCCAGGGTATCCTGGTTGTCCTGGTTGTCCAGGCTGTCCTGGGTAACCTTGTTGTCCTGGGTATCCTGGTTGTCCAGGCTGTCCTTGTTGTCCTGGGTATCTTGGTTGTCCAGGCTGTCCTGGTTGTCCAGGCTGTCCAGGCTGTCCTGGGTATCCTGGTTGTCCAGGCTGTCCTGGGTATCCTGGTTGTCCAGGCTTTCCTTGTTGTCCTGGTTGTCCAGGCTGTCCTGGGTAACCTGGCTGTCCTGGATGTCCTTGTTGTCCTGGGTATCCTGGTTGTCCAGGTTGTCCAGGCTGTCCTGGGTATCCTGGTTGTCCAGGCTGTCCTGGGTAACCTTGTTGTCCTGGGTATCCTGGTTGTCCAGGCTGTCCTTGTTGTCCTGGGTATCCTGGTTGTCCAGGCTGTCCTTGTTGTCCTGGCTGTCCTGGCTGTCCTTGTTATCCTGGGTATCCTGGTTGTCCAGGCTGTCCTTGTTGTCCTGGGTATCTTGGTTGTCCAGGCTGTCCTTGTTGTCCTGGGTATCCTGGTTGTCCAGGCTGTCCTGGGTATCCTGGTTGTCCAGGCTGTCCTTGTTGTCCTGGTTGTCCAGGCTGTCCTGGGTAACCTTGTTGTCCTGGGTATCCTGGTTGTCCATGCTGTCCTGGGTATCCTGGTTGTCCAGGCTGTCCTGGGTATCCTGGTTGTCCAGGCTGTCCTTGTTGTCCTGGGTATCCTGGTTGTCCAGGCTGTCCTGGGTATCCTGTTTGTCCAGGCTGTCCTGGGTATCCTGGTTGTCCAGGCTGTCCTTGTTGTCCTGGGTATCCTGGTTGTCCAGGCTGTCCTGGGTATCCTGGTTGTCCAGGCTGTCCTGGGTATCCTGGTTGTCCAGGCTGTCCTGGGTATCCTGGTTGTCCAGGCTGTCCTTGTTCTGGGTATCCTGGTTGTCCAGGCTGTCCTGGGTAACCTGGCTGTCCTGGATGTCCTTGTTGTCCTGGGTATCCTGGTTGTCCAGGTTGTCCAGGCTGTCCTGGGTATCCTGGTTGTCCAGGCTGTCCTGGGTAACCTTGTTGTCCAGGCTGTCCTTGTTGTCCTGGGTATCCTGGTTGTCCAGGCTGTCCTGGATATCCTGGTTGTCCAGGCTGTCCTTGTTGTCCTGGGTATCCTGGTTGTCCAGGCTGTCCTTGTTGTCCTGGGTATCCTGGGTATCCTGGTTGTCCAGGCTGTCCTGGGTATCCTGGTTGTCCAGGCTGTCCTGGGTATCCTGGTTGTCCAGGCTGTCCTGGGTAACCTTGTTGTCCAGGCTGTCCTTGTTGTCCTGGGTATCCTGGTTGTCCAGGCTGTCCTGGATATCCTGGTTGTCCAGGCTGTCCTTGTTGTCCTGGGTATCCTGGTTGTCCTGGATGTCCTTGTTGTCCTGGGTATCCTGGTTGTCCAGGGTATCCTGGTTGTCCTGGTTGTCCAGGCTGTCCTGGGTAACCTTGTTGTCCTGGGTATCCTGGTTGTCCAGGCTGTCCTTGTTGTCCTGGGTATCCTGGTTGTCCAGGCTGTCCTGGATATCCTGGTTGTCCAGGCTGTCCTTGTTGTCCTGGGTATCCTGGTTGTCCAGGCTGTCCTTGTTGTCCTGGGTATCCTGGTTGTCCAGACTGTCCTTGTTGTCCTGGGTATCCTGGTTGTCCAGGCTGTCCTGGGTAACCTGGCTGTCCTGGATGTCCTTGTTGTCCTGGGTATCCTGGTTGTCCAGGCTGTCCTGGGTATCCTGGTTGTCCTGGTTGTCCTGGGTATCCTGGTTGTCCAGGTTGTCCAGGCTGTCCTGGGTATCCTGGTTGTCCAGGTTGTCCTTGTTGTCCTGGGTATCCTGGTTGCCCAGGCTGTCCTGGGTATCCTGGTTGTCCAGGCTGTCCTGGCTGTCCTGGGTATCCTGGTTGTCCAGGCTGTCCTTGTTGTCCTGGGTATCCTGGTTGTCCAGGCTGTCCTGGGTATCCTGGCTGTCCTGGCTGTCCTTGTTATCCTGGGTATCCTGGTTGTCCAGGCTGTCCTGGTTTTCCAGGGTATCCTGGTTGTCCTGGTTGTCCAGGCTGTCCTGGGTATCCTGGTTGTCCTGGTTGTCCTGGGTATCCTGGTTGTCCAGGTTGTCCAGGCTGTCCTGGGTATCCTGGTTGTCCAGGCTGTCCTTGTTGTCCTGGGTATCCTGGTTGTCTAGGCTGTCCTTGTTGTCCTGGGTATCCTGGTTGTCCAGGCTGTCCTGGGTAACCTGGCTGTCCTGGATGTCCTTGTTGTCCTGGGTATCCTGGTTGTCCAGGCTGTCCTGGGTATCCTGGTTGTCCAGGCTGTCCTGGGTATCCTGGTTGTCCAGGCTGTCCTGGCTGTCCTGGGTATCCTGGTTGTCCAGGCTGTCCTTGTTGTCCTGGGTATCCTGGTTGTCATGGTTGTCCAGGCTGTCCTGGCTGTCCTTGTTGTCCTGGGTATCCTGGTTGTCCAGGGTATCCTGGTTGTCCTGGTTGTCCAGGCTGTCCTGGTTGTCCAGGCTGTCCTTGTTGTCCTGGGTATCCTGGTTGTCCAGGCTGTCCTTGTTGTCCTGGGTATCCTGGTTGTCCTTGTTGTTCTGGGTATCCTGGTTGTCCAGGCTGTCCTTGTTGTCCTGGGTATCCTGGTTGTCCAGGCTGTCCTTGTTGTCCTGGGTATCCTGGTTGTCATGGTTGTCCAGGCTGTCCTGGCTGTCCTTGTTGTCCTGGGTATCCTGGTTGTCCAGGGTATCCTGGTTGTCCTGGTTGTCCAGGCTGTCCTGGTTGTCCAGGCTGTCCTTGTTGTCCTGGGTATCCTGGTTGTCCAGGCTGTCCTTGTTGTCCTGGGTATCCTGGTTGTCCTTGTTGTTCTAGGTATCCTGGTTGTCCAGGCTGTCCTTGTTGTCCTGGGTATCCTGGTTGTCCAGGCTGTCCTTGTTGTCCTGGGTATCCTGGTTGTCATGGTTGTCCAGGCTGTCCTGGCTGTCCTTGTTGTCCTGGGTATCCTGGTTGTCCAGGGTATCCTGGTTGTCCTGGTTGTCCAGGCTGTCCTGGTTGTCCAGGCTGTCCTTGTTGTCCTGGGTATCCTGGTTGTCCAGGCTGTCCTTGTTGTCCTGGGTATCCTGGTTGTCCAGGCTGTCCTGGGTAACCTGGCTGTCCTGGATGTCCTTGTTGTCCTGGGTATCCAGGCTGTCCTTGTTGTCCTGGGTATCCTGGTTGTCCAGGCTGTCCTTGTTGTCCTGGGTATCCTGGTTGTCCAGGCTGTCCTTGTTGTCCTGGGTATCCTGGTTGTCCAGGCTGTCCTTGTTGTCCTGGGTATCCTGGTTGTCCAGGCTGTCCTTGTTGTCCTGGCTGTCCTGGCTGTCCTTGTTATCCTGGGTATCCTGGCTGTCCTGGCTGTCCTTGTTATCCTGGGTATCCTGGTTGTCCAGGTTGTCCTTGTTGTCCTGGGTATCCTGGTTGTCCAGGCTGTCCTTGTTGTCCTGGGTATCCTGGTTGTCCAGGCTGTCCTTGTTGTCCTGGGTATCCTGGTTGTCCAGGCTGTCCTTGTTGTCCTGGGTATCCTGGTTGTCCAGGCTGTCCTGGGTAACCTGGCTGTCCTGGATGTCCTTGTTGTCCTGGGTATCCAGGCTGTCCTTGTTGTCCTGGGTATCCTGGTTGTCCAGGCTGTCCTTGTTGTCCTGGGTATCCTGGTTGTCCAGGCTGTCCTTGTTGTCCTGGGTATCCTGGTTGTCCAGGCTGTCCTTGTTGTCCTGGGTATCCTGGTTGTCCAGGCTGTCCTTGTTGTCCTGGCTGTCCTGGCTGTCCTTGTTATCCTGGGTATCCTGGCTGTCCTGGCTGTCCTTGTTATCCTGGGTATCCTGGTTGTCCAGGTTGTCCAGGCTGTCCTGGGTATCCTGGTTGTCCAGGGTATCCTGGTTGTCCTGGTTGTCCAGGCTGTCCTGGTTGTCCAGGCTGTCCTTGTTGTCCTGGGTATCCTGGTTGTCCAGGCTGTCCTTGTTGTCCTGGGTATCCTGGTTGTCCAGGCTGTCCTGGGTAACCTGGCTGTCCTGGATGTCCTTGTTGTCCTGGGTATCCTGGTTGTCCAGGCTGTCCTTGTTGTCCTGGGTATCCTGGTTGTCCAGGCTGTCCTTGTTGTCCTGGGTATCCTGGTTGTCCAGGCTGTCCTTGTTGTCCTGGGTATCCTGGTTGTCCAGGCTGTCCTTGTTGTCCTGGGTATCCTGGTTGTCCAGGCTGTCCTGGGTAACCTGGCTGTCCTGGATGTCCTTGTTGTCCTGGGTATCCTGGTTGTCCAGGTTGTCCAGGCTGTCCTGGGTAACCTGGCTGTCCTGGCTGTCCTTGTTGTCCTGGGTATCCTGGTTGTCCAGGGTATCCTGGTTGTCCTGGTTGTCAAGGCTGTCCTGGTTGTCCAGGCTGTCCTTGTTGTCCTGGGTATCCTGGTTGTCCAGGCTGTCCTTGTTGTCCTGGGTATCCTGGTTGTCCAGGCTGTCCTGGGTAACCTGGCTGTCCTGGATGTCCTTGTTGTCCTGGGTATCCAGGCTGTCCAGGTTGTCCAGGCTGTCCTGGGTATCCAGGTTGTCCAGGTTGTCCTTGTTGTCCTGGGTATCCTGGTTGCCCAGGCTGTCCTGGGTATCCTGGTTGTCCAGGGTATCCTGGTTGTCCTGGTTGTCCAGGCTGTCCTGGTTGTCCAGGCTGTCCTTGTTGTCCTGGGTATCCTGGTTGTCCAGGCTGTCCTTGTTGTCCTGGGTATCCTGGTTGTCCAGGCTGTCCTGGGTAACCTGGCTGTCCTGGATGTCCTTGTTGTCCTGGGTATCCAGGCTGTCCTGGGTATCCTGGTTGTCCAGGTTGTCCAGGCTGTCCTGGGTATCCTGGTTGTCCAGGCTGTCCTGGGTATCCTGGTTGTCCAGGCTGTCCTGGGTATCCTGGTTGTCCAGGCTGTCCTTGTTGTCCTGGGTATCCTGGTTGTCCAGGCTGTCCTTGTTGTCCTGGGTATCCTGGTTGTCCAGGCTGTCCTTGTTGTCCTGGGTATCCTGGTTGTCCAGGCTGTCCTTGTTGTCCTGGGTATCCTGGTTGTCCAGGCTGTCCTTGTTGTCCTGGGTATCCTGGTTGTCCAGGCTGTCCTGGGTAACCTGGCTGTCCTGGATGTCCTTGTTGTCCTGGGTATCCTGGTTGTCCAGGTTGTCCAGGCTGTCCTGGGTAACCTGGCTGTCCTGGCTGTCCTTGTTGTCCTGGGTATCCTGGTTGTCCAGGGTATCCTGGTTGTCCTGGTTGTCCAGGCTGTCCTGGTTGTCCAGGCTGTCCTTGTTGTCCTGGGTATCCTGGTTGTCCAGGCTGTCCTTGTTGTCCTGGGTATCCTGGTTGTCCAGGCTGTCCTGGGTAACCTGGCTGTCCTGGATGTCCTTGTTGTCCTGGGTATCCAGGCTGTCCTTGTTGTCCTGGGTATCCTGGTTGTCCAGGCTGTCCTTGTTGTCCTGGGTATCCTGGTTGTCCAGGCTGTCCTTGTTGTCCTGGGTATCCTGGTTGTCCAGGCTGTCCTTGTTGTCCTGGGTATCCTGGTTGTCCAGGCTGTCCTTGTTGTCCTGGCTGTCCTGGCTGTCCTTGTTATCCTGGGTATCCTGGCTGTCCTGGCTGTCCTTGTTATCCTGGGTATCCTGGTTGTCCAGGTTGTCCAGGCTGTCCTGGGTATCCTGGTTGTCCAGGTTGTCCAGGCTGTCCTGGGTATCCTGGTTGTCCAGGCTGTCCTGGGTATCCTGGTTGTCCAGGCTGTCCTTGTTGTCCTGGGTGTCCTGGTTGTCCAGGCTGTCCTTGTTGTCCTGGGTATCCTGGTTGTCCAGGCTGTCCTTGTTGTCCTGGGTATCCTGGTTGTCCAGGCTGTCCTTGTTGTCCTGGCTGTCCTGGCTGTCCTTGTTATCCTGGTATCCTGGCTGTCCTGGCTGTCCTTGTTATCCTGGTATCCTGGTTGTCCAGGTTGTCCAGGCTGTCATGGGTATCCTGGTTGTCCAGGGTATCCTGGTTGTCCTGGTTGTCCAGGCTGTCCTGGTTGTCCAGGCTGTCCTTGTTGTCCTGGGTATCCTGGTTGTCCAGGCTGTCCTTGTTGTCCTGGGTATCCTGGTTGTCCAGGCTGTCCTGGTAACCTGGCTGTCCTGGATGTCCTTGTTGTCCTGGGTATCCAGGCTGTCCTGGGTATCCTGGTTGTCCAGGTTGTCCAGGCTGTCCTGGGTATCCTGGTTGTCCAGGCTGTCCTGGGTATCCTGGTTGTCCAGGCTGTCCTGGGTATCCTGGTTGTCCAGGCTGTCCTTGTTGTCCTGGGTATCCTGGTTGTCCAGGCTGTCCTTGTTGTCCTGGGTATCCTGGTTGTCCAGGCTGTCCTTGTTGTCCTGGGTATCCTGGTTGTCCAGGCTGTCCTTGTTGTCCTGGGTATCCTGGTTGTCCAGGCTGTCCTTGTTGTCCTGGGTATCCTGGTTGTCCAGGCTGTCCTTGTTGTCCTGGGTATCCTGGTTGTCCAGGCTGTCCTTGTTGTCCTGGGTATCCTGGTTGTCCAGGCTGTCCTGGGTAACCTGGCTGTCCTGGATGTCCTTGTTGTCCTGGGTATCCTGGTTGTCCAGGCTGTCCTTGTTGTCCTGGGTATCCTGGTTGTCCAGGCTGTCCTTGTTGTCCTGGGTATCCTGGTTGTCCAGGCTGTCCTGGGTAACCTGGCTGTCCTGGATGTCCTTGTTGTCCTGGGTATCCTGGTTGTCCAGGTTGTCCAGGCTGTCCTGGGTATCCTGGTTGTCCAGGCTGTCCTGGGTATCCTGGTTGTCCAGGCTGTCCTTGTTCTGGGTATCCTGGTTGTCCAGGCTGTCCTGGGTAACCTGGCTGTCCTGGATGTCCTTGTTGTCCTGGGTATCCTGGTTGTCCAGGTTGTCCAGGCTGTCCTGGGTATCCTGGTTGTCCAGGCTGTCCTGGGTAACCTTGTTGTCCAGGCTGTCCTTGTTGTCCTGGGTATCCTGGTTGTCCAGGCTGTCCTGGATATCCTGGTTGTCCAGGCTGTCCTTGTTGTCCTGGGTATCCTGGTTGTCCAGGCTGTCCTTGTTGTCCTGGGTATCCTGGTTGTCCAGGCTGTCCTTGTTGTCCTGGGTATCCTGGTTGTCCAGGCTGTCCTGGGTATCCTGGTTGTCCAGGCTGTCCTGGGTATCCTGGTTGTCCAGGCTGTCCTTGTTCTGGGTATCCTGGTTGTCCAGGCTGTCCTGGGTACCTGGCTGTCCTGGATGTCCTTGTTGTCCTGGGTATCCTGGTTGTCCAGGTTGTCCAGGCTGTCCTGGGTATCCTGGTTGTCCAGGCTGTCCTGGGTAACCTTGTTGTCCAGGCTGTCCTTGTTGTCCTGGGTATCCTGGTTGTCCTGGATGTCCTTGTTGTCCTGGGTATCCTGGTTGTCCAGGGTATCCTGGTTGTCCTGGTTGTCCAGGCTGTCCTGGGTGACCTTGTTGTCCTGGGTATCCTGGTTGTCCAGGCTGTCCTTGTTGTCCTGGGTATCTTGGTTGTCCAGGCTGTCCTTGATGTCCTGGGTATCCTGGTTGTCCAGGCTGTCCTGGGTATCCTGGTTGTCCAGGCTGTCCTTGTTGTCCTGGGTATCCTGGTTGTCCAGGCTGTCCTGGATATCCTGGTTGTCCAGGCTGTCCTTGTTGTCCTGGGTATCCTGGTTGTCCAGGCTGTCCTTGTTGTCCTGGGTATCCTGGTTGTCCAGGCTGTCCTTGTTGTCCTGGGTATCCTGGTTGTCCAGGCTGTCCTGGGTATCCTGGTTGTCCAGGCTGTCCTGGGTATCCTGGTTGTCCAGGCTGTCCTTGTTCTGGGTATCCTGGTTGTCCAGGCTGTCCTGGGTAACCTGGCTGTCCTGGATGTCCTTGTTGTCCTGGGTATCCTGGTTGTCCAGGTTGTCCAGGCTGTCCTGGGTATCCTGGTTGTCCAGGCTGTCCTGGGTATCCTGGTTGTCCTGGATGTCCTTGTTGTCCTGGGTATCCTGGTTGTCCAGGGTATCCTGGTTGTCCTGGTTGTCCAGGCTGTCCTGGGTAACCTTGTTGTCCTGGGTATCCTGGTTGTCCAGGCTGTCCTTGTTGTCCTGGGTATCTTGGTTGTCCAGGCTGTCCTTGTTGTCCTGGGTATCCTGGTTGTCCAGGCTGTCCTGGGTATCCTGGTTGTCCAGGCTGTCCTTGTTGTCCTGGTTGTCCAGGCTGTCCTGGGTAACCTTGTTGTCCTGGGTATCCTGGTTGTCCATGCTGTCCTGGGTATCCTGGTTGTCCAGGCTGTCCTGGGTATCCTGGTTGTCCAGGCTGTCCTTGTTGTCCTGGGTATCCTGGTTGTCCAGGCTGTCCTGGGTATCCTGGTTGTCCAGGCTGTCCTTGTTGTCCTGGGTATCCTGGTTGTCCAGGCTGTCCTTGTTGTCCTGGGTATCCTGGCTGTCCAGGCTGTCCTGGGTAACCTGGCTGTCCTGGATGTCCTTGTTGTCCTGGGTATCCTGGTTGTCCAGGCTGTCCTGGGTATCCTGGATGTCCTGGTTGTCCAGGCTGTCCTGGGTATCCTGGTTGTCCAGGCTGTCCTTGTTGTCCTGGGTATCCTGGTTGTCCAGGCTGTCCTGGGTAACCTGGCTGTCCTGGATGTCCTTGTTGTCCTGGGTATCCTGGTTGTCCAGGCTGTCCTGGGTAACCTGGCTGTCCTGGATGTCCTTGTTGTCCTGGGTATCCTGGTTGTCCAGGCTGTCCTTGTTGTCCTGGGTATCCTGGTTGTCCAGGCTGTCCTTGTTGTCCTGGGTATCCTGGTTGTCCAGGGTATCCTGGTTGTCCTGGTTGTCCAGGCTGTTCTGGGTAACCTGGCTGTCCTGGATGTCCTTGTTGTCCTGGGTATCCTGGTTGTCCAGGCTGTCCTTGTTGTCCTGGGTATCCTGGTTGTCCAGGCTGTCCTGGGTATCCTGGTTGTCCAGGCTGTCCAGGCTGTCCTGGGTATCCTGGTTGTCCAGGCTGTCCTGGGTAACCTTGTTGTCCTGGGTATCCTGGTTGTCCATGCTGTCCTGGGTATCCTGGTTGTCCAGGCTGTCCTGGGTATCCTGGTTGTCCAGGCTGTCCTTGTTGTCCTTGGTATCCTGGTTGTCCAGGCTGTCCTGGGTATCCTGGTTGTCCAGGCTGTCCTGGGTATCCTGGTTGTCCAGGCTGTCCTTGATGTCCTGGGTATCCTGGTTGTCCAGGCTGTCCTGGGTATCCTGGTTGTCCAGGCTGTCCTTGTTGTCCTGGGTATCCTGGTTGTCCAGGCTGTCCTGGATATCCTGGTTGTCCAGGCTGTCCTTGTTGTCCTGGGTATCCTGGTTGTCCAGGCTGTCCTTGTTGTCCTGGGTATCCTGGTTGTCCAGGCTGTCCTTGTTGTCCTGGGTATCCTGGTTGTCCAGGCTGTCCTTGTTGTCCTGGGTATCCTGGTTGTCCAGGCTGTCCTTGTTGTCCTGGGTATCCTGGTTGTCCAGGCTGTCCTTGTTGTCCTGGGTATCCTGGTTGTCCTGGATGTCCTTGTTGTCCTGGGTATCCTGGTTGTCCAGGGTATCCTGGTTGTCCTGGTTGTCCAGGCTGTCCTGGGTAACCTTGTTGTCCTGGGTATCCTGGTTGTCCAGGCTGTCCTTGTTGTCCTGGGTATCTTGGTTGTCCAGGCTGTCCTTGATGTCCTGGGTATCCTGGTTGTCCAGGCTGTCCTGGGTATCCTGGTTGTCCAGGCTGTCCTTGTTGTCCTGGGTATCCTGGTTGTCCAGGCTGTCCTGGATATCCTGGTTGTCCAGGCTGTCCTTGTTGTCCTGGGTATCCTGGTTGTCCAGGCTGTCCTTGTTGTCCTGGGTATCCTGGTTGTCCAGGCTGTCCTTGTTGTCCTGGGTATCCTGGTTGTCCAGGCTGTCCTTGTTGTCCTGGGTATCCTGGTTGTCCAGGCTGTCCTTGTTGTCCTGGGTATCCTGGTTGTCCAGGCTGTCCTGGGTATCCTGGTTGTCCAGGCTGTCCTGGGTATCCTGGTTGTCCAGGCTGTCCTTGTTCTGGGTATCCTGGTTGTCCAGGCTGTCCTGGGTAACCTTGTTGTCCTGGGTATCCTGGTTGTCCAGGCTGTCCTGGATATCTTGGTTGTCCAGGCTGTCCTTGTTGTCCTGGGTATCCTGGTTGTCCAGGCTGTCCTGGGTATCCTGGTTGTCCAGGCTGTCCTTGTTGTCCTGGTTGTCCAGGCTGTCCTGGGTAACCTTGTTGTCCTGGGTATCCTGGTTGTCCATGCTGTCCTGGGTATCCTGGTTGTCCATGCTGTCCTGGGTATCCTGGTTGTCCAGGCTGTCCTGGGTATCCTGGTTGTCCAGGCTGTCCTTGTTGTCCTGGGTATCCTGGTTGTCCAGGCTGTCCTGGGTATCCTGGTTGTCCAGGCTGTCCTTGTTGTCCTGGGTATCCTGGTTGTCCAGGCTGTCCTTGTTGTCCTGGGTATCCTGTTTGTCCAGGCTGTCCTGGGTATCCTGGTTGTCCAGGCTGTCCTTGTTGTCCTGGGTATCCTGGTTGTCCAGGCTGTCCTGGGTATCCTGGTTGTCCTAGGTATCCTGGTTGTCCAGGCTGTCCTTGTTGTCCTGGGTATCCTGGTTGTCCAGGCTGTCCTGGGTATCCTGGCTGTCCTGGCTGTCCTTGTTATCCTGGGTATCCTGGTTGTCCAGGCTGTCCTTGTTGTCCTGGGTATCCTGGGTATCCTGGTTGTCCAGGCTGTCCTGGGTATCCTGGTTGTCCAGGCTGTCCTGGGTATCCTGGTTGTCCAGGCTGTCCTGGGTATCCTGGTTGTCCAGGCTGTCCTTGTTCTGGGTATCCTGGTTGTCCAGGCTGTCCTGGGTAACCTGGCTGTCCTGGATGTCCTTGTTGTCCTGGGTATCCTGGTTGTCCAGGTTGTCCAGGCTGTCCTGGGTATCCTGGTTGTCCAGGCTGTCCTGGGTAACCTTGTTGTCCAGGCTGTCCTTGTTGTCCTGGGTATCCTGGTTGTCCAGGCTGTCCTGGATATCCTGGTTGTCCAGGCTGTCCTTGTTGTCCTGGGTATCCTGGTTGTCCTGGATGTCCTTGTTGTCCTGGGTATCCTGGTTGTCCAGGGTATCCTGGTTGTCCTGGTTGTCCAGGCTGTCCTGGGTAACCTTGTTGTCCTGGGTATCCTGGTTGTCCAGGCTGTCCTTGTTGTCCTGGGTATCTTGGTTGTCCAGGCTGTCCTTGATGTCCTGGGTATCCTGGTTGTCCAGGCTGTCCTGGGTATCCTGGTTGTCCAGGCTGTCCTTGTTGTCCTGGGTATCCTGGTTGTCCAGGCTGTCCTGGATATCCTGGTTGTCCAGGCTGTCCTTGTTGTCCTGGGTATCCTGGTTGTCCAGGCTGTCCTTGTTGTCCTGGGTATCCTGGTTGTCCAGGCTGTCCTTGTTGTCCTGGGTATCCTGGTTGTCCAGGCTGTCCTGGGTATCCTGGTTGTCCAGGCTGTCCTGGGTATCCTGGTTGTCCAGGCTGTCCTTGTTCTGGGTATCCTGGTTGTCCAGGCTGTCCTGGGTAACCTTGTTGTCCTGGGTATCCTGGTTGTCCAGGCTGTCCTGGATATCTTGGTTGTCCAGGCTGTCCTTGTTGTCCTGGGTATCCTGGTTGTCCAGGCTGTCCTGGGTATCCTGGTTGTCCAGGCTGTCCTTGTTGTCCTGGTTGTCCAGGCTGTCCTGGGTAACCTTGTTGTCCTGGGTATCCTGGTTGTCCATGCTGTCCTGGGTATCCTGGTTGTCCATGCTGTCCTGGGTATCCTGGTTGTCCAGGCTGTCCTGGGTATCCTGGTTGTCCAGGCTGTCCTTGTTGTCCTGGGTATCCTGGTTGTCCAGGCTGTCCTGGGTATCCTGGTTGTCCAGGCTGTCCTTGTTGTCCTGGGTATCCTGGTTGTCCAGGCTGTCCTTGTTGTCCTGGGTATCCTGGCTGTCCAGGCTGTCCTGGGTAACCTGGCTGTCCTGGATGTCCTTGTTGTCCTGGGTATCCTGGTTGTCCAGGCTGTCCTGGGTATCCTGGTTGTCCTGGTTGTCCAGGCTGTCCTGGGTATCCTGGTTGTCCAGGCTGTCCTTGTTGTCCTGGGTATTCTGGTTGTCCAGGCTGTCCTGGGTATCCTGGTTGTCCAGGCTGTCCTGGGTATCCTGGTTGTCCAGGCTGTCCTTGTTCTGGGTATCCTGGTTGTCCAGGCTGTCCTGGGTAACCTGGCTGTCCTGGATGTCCTTGTTGTCCTGGGTATCCTGGTTGTCCAGGCTGTCCTTGTTGTCCTGGGTATCCTGGTTGTCCAGGCTGTCCTTGTTGTCCTGGGTATCCTGGTTGTCCAGGCTGTCCTGGGTAACCTGGCTGTCCTGGATGTCCTTGTTGTCCTGGGTATCCTGGTTGTCCAGGCTGTCCTTGTTGTCCTGGGTATCCTGGTTGTCCAGGCTGTCCTGGGTATCCTGGTTGTCCAGGCTGTCCTGGGTATCCTGGTTGTCCAGGCTGTCCTGGGTATCCTGGTTGTCCAGGCTGTCCTTGTTCTGGGTATCCTGGTTGTCCAGTCTGTCCTGGGTAACCTGGCTGTCCTGGATGTCCTTGTTGTCCTGGGTATCCTGGTTGTCCAGGTTGTCCAGGCTGTCCTGGGTATCCTGGTTGTCCAGGCTGTCCTGGGTAACCTTGTTGTCCAGGCTGTCCTTGTTGTCCTGGGTATCCTGGTTGTCCAGGCTGTCCTGGATATCCTGGTTGTCCAGGCTGTCCTTGTTGTCCTGGGTATCCTGGTTGTCAAGGCTGTCCTTGTTGTCCTGGGTATCCTGGTTGTCCAGGCTGTCCTTGTTGTCCTGGGTATCCTGGTTGTCCAGGCTGTCCTGGGTATCCTGGTTGTCCAGGCTGTCCTGGGTATCCTGGTTGTCCAGGCTGTCCTTGTTCTGGGTATCCTGGTTGTCCAGGCTGTCCTGGGTAACCTGGCTGTCCTGGATGTCCTTGTTGTCCTGGGTATCCTGGTTGTCCAGGTTGTCCAGGCTGTCCTGGGTATCCTGGTTGTCCAGGCTGTCCTGGATATCCTGGTTGTCCAGGCTGTCCTTGTTGTCCTGGGTATCCTGGTTGTCCAGGCTGTCCTTGTTGTCCTGGGTATCCTGGTTGTCCAGGCTGTCCTGGGTATCCTGGTTGTCCAGGCTGTCCTTGTTGTCCTGGTTGTCCAGGCTGTCCTGGGTAACCTTGTTGTCCTGGGTATCCTGGTTGTCCATGCTGTCCTGGGTATCCTGGTTGTCCAGGCTGTCCTGGGTATCCTGGTTGTCCAGGCTGTCCTTGTTGTCCTTGGTATCCTGGTTGTCCAGGCTGTCCTGGGTATCCTGGTTGTCCAGGCTGTCCTGGGTATCCTGGTTGTCCAGGCTGTCCTTGTTGTCCTGGGTATCCTGGTTGTCCAGGCTGTCCTGGGTATCCTGGTTGTCCTGGGTATCCTGGTTGTCCAGGCTGTCCTTGTTGTCCTGGGTATCCTGGTTGTCCAGGCTGTCCTGGGTATCCTGGCTGTCCTGGCTGTCCTTGTTATCCTGGGTATCCTGGTTGTCCAGGCTGTCCTGGTTGTCCAGGGTATCCTGGTTGTCCTGGTTGTCCAGGCTGTCCTTGTTGTCCTGGGTATCCTGGTTGTCCAGGCTGTCCTGGGTATCCTGGTTGTCCAGGCTGTCCTTGTTGTCCTGGGTATCCTGGTTGTCCTGGATGTCCTTGTTGTCCTGGGTATCCTGATTGTCCAGGGTATCCTGGTTGTCCTGGTTGTCCAGGCTGTCCTGGGTAACCTGGCTGTCCTGGCTGTCCTTGTTATCCTGGGTATCCTGGTTGTCCAGGCTGTCCTTGTTGTCCTGGGTATCCTGGGTATCCTGGTTGTCCAGGCTGTCCTGGGTATCCTGGTTGTCCAGGCTGTCCTGGGTATCCTGGTTGTCCAGGCTGTCCTGGTATCCTGGTTGTCCAGGCTGTCCTTGTTCTGGGTATCCTGGTTGTCCAGGCTGTCCTGGGTAACCTGGCTGTCCTGGATGTCCTTGTTGTCCTGGGTATCCTGGTTGTCCAGGTTGTCCAGGCTGTCCTGGGTATCCTGGTTGTCCAGGCTGTCCTGGGTAACCTTGTTGTCCAGGCTGTCCTTGTTGTCCTGGGTATCCTGGTTGTCCAGGCTGTCCTGGATATCCTGGTTGTCCAGGCTGTCCTTGTTGTCCTGGGTATCCTGGTTGTCCTGGATGTCCTTGTTGTCCTGGGTATCCTGGTTGTCCAGGGTATCCTGGTTGTCCTGGTTGTCCAGGCTGTCCTGGGTAACCTTGTTGTCCTGGGTATCCTGGTTGTCCAGGCTGTCCTTGTTGTCCTGGGTATCTTGGTTGTCCAGGCTGTCCTTGATGTCCTGGGTATCCTGGTTGTCCAGGTTGTCCTGGGTATCCTGGTTGTCCAGGCTGTCCTTGTTGTCCTGGGTATCCTGGTTGTCCAGGCTGTCCTGGATATCCTGGTTGTCCAGGCTGTCCTTGTTGTCCTGGGTATCCTGGTTGTCCAGGCTGTCCTTGTTGTCCTGGGTATCCTGGTTGTCCAGGCTGTCCTTGTTGTCCTGGGTATCCTGGTTGTCCAGGCTGTCCTGGGTATCCTGGTTGTCCAGGCTGTCCTGGGTATCCTGGTTGTCCAGGCTGTCCTTGTTCTGGGTATCCTGGTTGTCCAGGCTGTCCTGGGTAACCTTGTTGTCCTGGGTATCCTGGTTGTCCAGGCTGTCCTGGATATCTTGGTTGTCCAGGCTGTCCTTGTTGTCCTGGGTATCCTGGTTGTCCAGGCTGTCCTGGGTATCCTGGTTGTCCAGGCTGTCCTTGTTGTCCTGGTTGTCCAGGCTGTCCTGGGTAACCTTGTTGTCCTGGGTATCCTGGTTGTCCATGCTGTCCTGGGTATCCTGGTTGTCCATGCTGTCCTGGGTATCCTGGTTGTCCAGGCTGTCCTGGGTATCCTGGTTGTCCAGGCTGTCCTTGTTGTCCTGGGTATCCTGGTTGTCCAGGCTGTCCTGGGTATCCTGGTTGTCCAGGCTGTCCTTGTTGTCCTGGGTATCCTGGTTGTCCAGGCTGTCCTTGTTGTCCTGGGTATCCTGGCTGTCCAGGCTGTCCTGGGTAACCTGGCTGTCCTGGATGTCCTTGTTGTCCTGGGTATCCTGGTTGTCCAGGCTGTCCTGGGTATCCTGGTTGTCCTGGTTGTCCAGGCTGTCCTGGGTATCCTGGTTGTCCAGGCTGTCCTTGTTGTCCTGGGTATTCTGGTTGTCCAGGCTGTCCTGGGTATCCTGGTTGTCCAGGCTGTCCTGGGTATCCTGGTTGTCCAGGCTGTCCTTGTTCTGGGTATCCTGGTTGTCCAGGCTGTCCTGGGTAACCTGGCTGTCCTGGATGTCCTTGTTGTCCTGGGTATCCTGGTTGTCCAGGCTGTCCTTGTTGTCCTGGGTATCCTGGTTGTCCAGGCTGTCCTTGTTGTCCTGGGTATCCTGGTTGTCCAGGCTGTCCTGGGTAACCTGGCTGTCCTGGATGTCCTTGTTGTCCTGGGTATCCTGGTTGTCCAGGCTGTCCTTGTTGTCCTGGGTATCCTGGTTGTCCAGGCTGTCCTGGGTATCCTGGTTGTCCAGGCTGTCCTGGGTATCCTGGTTGTCCAGGCTGTCCTGGGTATCCTGGTTGTCCAGGCTGTCCTTGTTCTGGGTATCCTGGTTGTCCAGTCTGTCCTGGGTAACCTGGCTGTCCTGGATGTCCTTGTTGTCCTGGGTATCCTGGTTGTCCAGGTTGTCCAGGCTGTCCTGGGTATCCTGGTTGTCCAGGCTGTCCTGGGTAACCTTGTTGTCCAGGCTGTCCTTGTTGTCCTGGGTATCCTGGTTGTCCAGGCTGTCCTGGATATCCTGGTTGTCCAGGCTGTCCTTGTTGTCCTGGGTATCCTGGTTGTCAAGGCTGTCCTTGTTGTCCTGGGTATCCTGGTTGTCCAGGCTGTCCTTGTTGTCCTGGGTATCCTGGTTGTCCAGGCTGTCCTGGGTATCCTGGTTGTCCAGGCTGTCCTGGGTATCCTGGTTGTCCAGGCTGTCCTTGTTCTGGGTATCCTGGTTGTCCAGGCTGTCCTGGGTAACCTGGCTGTCCTGGATGTCCTTGTTGTCCTGGGTATCCTGGTTGTCCAGGTTGTCCAGGCTGTCCTGGGTATCCTGGTTGTCCAGGCTGTCCTGGATATCCTGGTTGTCCAGGCTGTCCTTGTTGTCCTGGGTATCCTGGTTGTCCAGGCTGTCCTTGTTGTCCTGGGTATCCTGGTTGTCCAGGCTGTCCTGGGTATCCTGGTTGTCCAGGCTGTCCTTGTTGTCCTGGTTGTCCAGGCTGTCCTGGGTAACCTTGTTGTCCTGGGTATCCTGGTTGTCCATGCTGTCCTGGGTATCCTGGTTGTCCAGGCTGTCCTGGGTATCCTGGTTGTCCAGGCTGTCCTTGTTGTCCTTGGTATCCTGGTTGTCCAGGCTGTCCTGGGTATCCTGGTTGTCCAGGCTGTCCTGGGTATCCTGGTTGTCCAGGCTGTCCTTGTTGTCCTGGGTATCCTGGTTGTCCAGGCTGTCCTGGGTATCCTGGTTGTCCTGGGTATCCTGGTTGTCCAGGCTGTCCTTGTTGTCCTGGGTATCCTGGTTGTCCAGGCTGTCCTGGGTATCCTGGCTGTCCTGGCTGTCCTTGTTATCCTGGGTATCCTGGTTGTCCAGGCTGTCCTGGTTGTCCAGGGTATCCTGGTTGTCCTGGTTGTCCAGGCTGTCCTTGTTGTCCTGGGTATCCTGGTTGTCCAGGCTGTCCTGGGTATCCTGGTTGTCCAGGCTGTCCTTGTTGTCCTGGGTATCCTGGTTGTCCTGGATGTCCTTGTTGTCCTGGGTATCCTGATTGTCCAGGGTATCCTGGTTGTCCTGGTTGTCCAGGCTGTCCTGGGTAACCTGGCTGTCCTGGATGTCCTTGTTGTCCTGGGTATCCTGGTTGTCCAGGCTGTCCTTGTTGTCCTGGGTATCCTGGTTGTCCAGGCTGTCCTGGGTATCCTGGTTGTCCAGGCTGTCCAGGCTGTCCTGGGTATCCTGGTTGTCCAGGCTGTCCTGGGTATCCTGGTTGTCCAGGCTTTCCTTGTTGTCCTGGTTGTCCAGGCTGTCCTGGGTAACCTGGCTGTCCTGGATGTCCTTGTTGTCCTGGGTATCCTGGTTGTCCAGGTTGTCCAGGCTGTCCTGGGTATCCTGGTTGTCCAGGCTGTCCTGGGTAACCTTGTTGTCCTGGGTATCCTGGTTGTCCAGGCTGTCCTTGTTGTCCTGGGTATCTTGGTTGTCCAGGCTGTCCTTGTTGTCCTGGGTATCCTGGTTGTCCAGGCTGTCCTGGGTATCCTGGTTGTCCAGGCTGTCCTTGTTGTCCTGGGTATCTTGGTTGTCCAGGCTGTCCTTGTTGTCCTGGGTATCCTGGTTGTCCAGGCTGTCCTGGGTATCCTGGTTGTCCAGGCTGTCCTTGTTGTCCTGGTTGTCCAGGCTGTCCTGGGTAACCTTGTTGTCCTGGGTATCCTGGTTGTCCATGCTGTCCTGGGTATCCTGGTTGTCCAGGCTGTCCTGGGTATCCTGGTTGTCCAGGCTGTCCTTGTTGTCCTGGGTATCCTGGTTGTCCAGGCTGTCCTGGGTATCCTGGTTGTCCAGGCTGTCCTGGGTATCCTGGTTGTCCAGGCTGTCCTTGTTGTCCTGGGTATCCTGGTTGTCCAGGCTGTCCTGGGTATCCTGGTTGTCCTGGGTATCCTGGTTGTCCAGGCTGTCCTGGTTGTCCTGGGCCTCCTGGTTGACCTGGCTGTCCTGGGTATCCTGGTTGTCCAGGCTGTCCTGGGTATCCTGGTTGTCCAGGCTGTCCTTGTTGTCCTGGGTAACCTGGTTGTCCAGGGTATCCTGGTTGTCCTGGTTGTCCAGGCTGTCCTGGGTAACCTGGCTGTCCTGGATGTCCTTGTTGTCCTGGGTATCCTAGTTGTCCTGGCTGTCCTTGTTATCCTGGGTATCCTGGTTGTCCAGGCTGTCCTGGTTGTCCAGGGTATCCTGGTTGTCCTGGTTGTCCAGGCTGTCCTGGGTAACATTGTTGTCCTGGGTATCCTGGTTGTCCAGGCTCTACTGGGTATCCTGGTTGTCCTGGGTATCCTGGTTGTCCAGGCTGTCCTGGTTGTCCTGGGTAACCTGGTTGTCCAGGGTATCCTGGTTGTCCTGGTTGTCCAGGCTGTCCTGGGTAACCTGGCTGTCCTGGATGTCCTTGTTGTCCTGGGTATCCTAGTTGTCCAGGCTGTCCTTGTTGTCCTGGGTATCCTGGTTGTCCAGGGTATCCTGGTTGTCCTGGTTGTCCAGGCTGTCCTGGGTAACCTGGCTGTCCTGGATGTCCTTGTTGTCCTGGGTATCCTGGTTGTCCAGGCTGTCCTTGTTGTCCTGGGTATCCTGGTTGTCCAGGCTGTCCTGGGTATCCTGGTTGTCCTGGGTATCCTGGTTGTCCAGGCTGTCCTGGTTGTCCTGGGCCTCCTGGTTGACCTGGCTGTCCTGGGTATCCTGGTTGTCCAGGCTGTCCTGGGTATCCTGGTTGTCCAGGCTGTCCTTGTTGTCCTGGGTAACCTGGTTGTCCAGGGTATCCTGGTTGTCCTGGTTGTCCAGGCTGTCCTGGGTAACCTGGCTGTCCTGGATGTCCTTGTTGTCCTGGGTATCCTAGTTGTCCTGGCTGTCCTTGTTATCCTGGGTATCCTGGTTGTCCAGGCTGTCCTGGTTGTCCAGGGTATCCTGGTTGTCCTGGTTGTCCAGGCTGTCCTGGGTAACATTGTTGTCCTGGGTATCCTGGTTGTCCAGGCTCTACTGGGTATCCTGGTTGTCCTGGGTATCCTGGTTGTCCAGGCTGTCCTGGTTGTCCTGGGCCTCCTGGTTGACCTGGCTGTCCTGGGTATCCTGGTTGTCCAGGCTGTCCTGGGTATCCTGGTTGTCCAGGCTGTCCTTGTTGTCCTGGGTAACCTGGTTGTCCAGGGTATCCTGGTTGTCCTGGTTGTCCAGGCTGTCCTGGGTAACCTGGCTGTCCTGGATGTCCTTGTTGTCCTGGGTATCCTAGTTGTCCAGGCTGTCCTTGTTGTCCTGGGTATCCTGGTTGTCCAGGGTATCCTGGTTGTCCTGGTTGTCCAGGCTGTCCTGGGTAACCTGGCTGTCCTGGATGTCCTTGTTGTCCTGGGTATCCTGGTTGTCCAGGCTGTCCTTGTTGTCCTGGGTATCCTGGTTGTCCAGGCTGTCCTGGGTATCCTGGTTGTCCAGGCTGTCCTGGGTTACCTTGTTGTCCTGGGTATCCTGGTTGTCCAGGCTGTCCTGGGTATCCTGGTTGTCCAGGCTGTCCTTGTTGTCCTGGGTAACCTGGTTGTCCAGGCTGTCCTGGTTGTGCTGGGCCTATTAATAAAACCCTAGATTGTTATACCTCGTTGGATAGCTGATGAAACGTAGATATTTTTAGGCATATCTGCAAAACAGGTGCCATAGTATATTTGTTTGATATCCTTTCGAGAAAAATATACCTTAAATTTTTTTTTTAAGTTTCTAAGTTTTAATCGTCTACAGCGATTTAATTATTCATTTTATGTACAATATTGGTTATCGAGGTCGTAAAGCATCTTATTTTACACTAGCTTTTGCCCGCGACTCCGTCCGCGTAGACTACAGGGTTGGGTTCAGAATGAAAATAAGTTGTAGTCTATTTTACTCCACAGAGTCCCATTTATGTCCATATCAAAAATCGTTTACAGCGGTCAAATGATTTAATCGTGAAAGCGTAACAGACATATAGTTACAGATAGTTTCAGTCGTCTACACGTCGTTTCAATTCTAGCTTCAAAAATGACGAATTTCCACACAAACTTTCACCCTTATTTTTATTTTACCCCCTTAAATGTACACTTTTTTACAAACTTAGAATGTCATATTTATTTATATTAAATCAACAGCCTAAAAAATAAGTTTCAAGCTTCTAGGTTTAAAAATGACAATACTTCCATACAACCTTTCATCCCCCCTTTCAACCCCTTTTCCGGGATAAAAAGTAGCCTATGTCTTTTCTCAGGGTCTAAATTATCTGTGTACCAAATTTTATTTAAATCGGTTCAGCAGTTTTAGCAGGAAAGCGAGACAGACAGACAGACAGACAGACAGTTACTTTCGCATTTATAATATTAGTAAAGATAAAAAAAAATAGCCTATGTCCTTTTTTAAGGTCTCATTTTTGTCCATACCAAAAATCATCCAAATCAGTCAAATGGTTTAAGTGTGAAAGCATAACACAGGCAGTGTTACTTTCGAAATACAATATATGCTCATCCCACGGGAACCCTAGATATTCCCGGGATAAAAAGTAGGTTATGTTACTTCATAGTGTCTCATTTATATTCATACCAAAAATCATATAAATCGGGCGAATAGAATAGACGTGAAAGCCCATTCCCACGTGAATACTACATTTTCCGGGATAAAAAGTATTATTTGTTGCATCAGTGGGTCCTATCTACCCCCATACTAAAACTCATCTAAATCGTCAAATGGTTTAGGCGAGAAAGCATAACACAGGCAGCGTTAATTTTGCATTACATTATATGCTCATCCCACGGGAACCCCACATATTCCCGGGATAGAATATAGTCTATGTTACTTCATAGGGTTCTATTTAAATCCATAGCAAAATTCATATAAATCGGGCGAATATTTTAGGCGTGAAAGCCCATTCCCACGGGAATACTACATTTTCCGGGTTAAAAAGAATCCTATGTTGCTTTGGTGGGTTCCATCTACTCCCATACTAAAAATCATCGAAATCGGTCAAATGGTTTAGGCGAGAAAGCATAACACAGGCAGTGTTACTTTTGCATTACATTATATGCTCATACCTCGGGAACCCTAAATATTCCCGGGATAAAATGTAGTTTATGTTACTTTATAGGATCATATTTATGTCTGTAAAAGAATTCATTCATATCGGTCAAATGGTTCAGGCGTAAAAGCAGAATATTGACAGAGCTACTTATACCCATTCCCACGGGAATACTACATTTTCCGGGATAAAAAGTATCCTATGTTACTTCGGTGGGTTACATCTATCTCCATACCAAAAATCATCGAAATCGGTTCAGTAGTTTTTGAGTTTATTCGTAACAAACATACAAAAATCCAAAAATCCAAAAATACAAACCTTTCCTCTTTATAATAATAGTATAGATAAATAAATATATAAATAAATATATTAACATAAAACATAGAGCTCGTTATACACAATTACAAATACAGAGGTGCCTAAACTTGTATCTTGGGCGCCATTCGTTATTATAATGTTTGACAGTTAAAAGCCCGTATATCTAGATTATAAAATGAAAAAAGTATGAGAGGTAATACTACCTAAACATCACCTAAATCTATGTAGTTAATTAAAACAAAAAAAGAAAACAAGTGGTAATTTTAATCAAAATTATACCGGCATATGTACATACATAGCACCGGCCGCTTCTGGAATATGAAACATACATAAGTAATAAGTAAGAAAATTGTGAAATTATATGTTTCACGTTATTTTTGTGCACAATTGTGTAATTTATTGTAATGTTTTAACGTTAGAATGTCTTACGAAAAGGCAAATTCATTATAATTTTAAATTCCTAAAGCTATTTAATGGAAAGGTGGTCCATTCGGGCAATGTTTTTCTTTCCCTCATATTGAAGAAAACATTTAAGCTTTATTGTACAATGTACACCCAATTGAATAAACGAAATACGTAAAAGTTATATTAAAATAAGGGAACAGTTAGATGGACTGGAGGGATCAGAAGCATAGAAATGTGGTCACAATTTGTGACAATAATGAAATTACAGAATGACTGATGTACGCAGAATGTATTAATTTTTTTTATTAAGTACTTATTATAAGAATATATTATTAACTACCTACTATTTCAACATTAGCAAAATCTCTGCAGTTGGAAAAAAATAAACATTTTTCGCATTTGGCTGAATTTTTACATTTCAATGTTTCAACAAAATCATTATGCCACTAATGCTACGTGCAAGTCCAGTCCAAAAACCAACAAAGAAATAGACGAGAGCCAAATAAACATACCTGTTATGAATGCTTAATAAATTCCATTACGAATCTAATATTCTTCATTTGGAACACATTCTAATGATTCATATAAGCTTTGTGCCAATGCTAACGAGTGCGACTTATCTCTGATCATTTAATTCATTTACACGAAATAGTATCGTGTTATTGTTATTTTTTAATTATCTTTCCACCCACGTACACGTCTTTTATTCAAGAGGATAGGCGTCCATTGTGTTGATACGCGATAAACTAAATAACATTTTGCTTTCAACTACTCTTATTTTTTCTTTTCGACAAATTTCATTATATTATAGAGAGTTTGGTGTCTTTACTATGCGTGCCACTGTTGTTGTTGGTGTTAAAAAATATAGTGGTAAAATATTGGTTTAAAATATTGATTTATTGTTATTGTATTTATATTTCGGTAATAAAATTCTAATAATTTTGGTATAAAGACACTGTTTACCATTTTTAAGTTCGACAGTATTTTCTTGAAAACACAGTATTACACAAAAACATCTACTAGCGCCATCTCTTATTTTTTTATGAAATCTACCGAGCAAAGCTCGACCTCCAGATACTGGACTGAAAACATAAGCTAAGGAAGCTAAACTGTGCAGAGTAGGTGTGTTTGCAATTTTTGTTTAATTTACTGTGCAAAGAATAAACGTAAATAATAATGTACGCCAGTGTACATACATAACTAAGCCGGCTATTTCGTTACGGATACTTAGGTTAATACCGTAACCCGACATAATTAGTGGTTTCTGTCGTCAACGATTACTATCTGTTTAGATACGTATCCTATCCTAACGCCCTAATCTGGCTACAGTGTGGCTCTATCGCCAAAAATACCATACTGAAACCATTAATGCATATTATTTATGCACATTAAATATGCTTCTGTTAACCTACACATAAATGTGTGATGACTGTGGAAAACTAAGTAAGATAAGTGGCGCTTCATGAACGCTGATTGCACGGACAAGACGTGAGAATAAACTCACCAGTATCCCCTTTCTATAAATATGTTATGTTTCTTTTGTTTTATAGACTGACTCGTCACGGGTTCGAATCCCGGGTCGGGCAAAGTGTTATTGGGTTTTTCATTAAAAAAATCTCGGTAACAGCACGGAGTCAGGAATGTGCCCAAAAAACGGCAATAGGCTCGCCCCCTATTACATGGGCCTGATATATGTATAAGTGGCGAAATATGGGTGCAGTAATGTAACTCTGCCTACCCCTTCGGGGAATACAGATATATTATGTATGTATGTGTTTTATACATCAATAAGCTGTGTAGAAAAATAGTGCGAGTAATTGTGAGCGTATCTATAGTAAGGTCTAGTCAGAAATTCACTGATCCAAGAATGGTCCAGAGTTAAAAAAAACTTTATTTCGATTACCAAATAGGCTCTCATCATGATTTTTTTTCCTTTTCAGAATAAAGAGGAAGCATAATTGATAAGATAAGGGCTTCCATTATTATATAATCTATAACAAGGTTACATATGTACTTAAACTCATAGTACCTAGAGCAAGTGGCGTAGTGGTAGAGCTACCCCGTAATTATCTTAAACTGCACTTGAAAATATTATATTAAAACCAGCTGGCATATTTTTTATTATTTAAATTGAGAAATTAAAATGTACTAAATCTATAAACATAGCATTAATTGGTCAATCACCCTTAGCAAAGCGACGCACCTGTCATTAAATGTCATTGTTGTAGTATTAACGCTGCATTACACGGCACGCTAATAGAATGTAGTCTTCAAATCTTGTTTATAGAGTAGCGGGAACATTAATTGGACAATTAAAGAGAAAAATTATGATTTTTATACCATTAAATTCACAAAATTATAAAGAGTGTCGCCGTTACGGTACTAAAGTTCAATAACCCTCAAAATAATATGTAATCAAATGAAAGCGACCCTTGAAATCACGTAATCTTAAAAGTGCGTGCTCAAAAAGCTTATAATTACAAAGTTTATTACAGGATTATAGTAATAAATTTAACGTTTTAGCGCAAACGGAATGAGACAATGTTTAAAAATAGAAAATATTCGTTACAACGAATCTATATTTACGTTATACGTCTTTGTTCCAAAATAGTTCGCCATCTGGTGGAACCAACGACGAACGCCGGCTCTGGCCAAAATTGCTCGCAATAACGACTAACGAAAATAACGACCAACCAGCGTAACGAGCGAATAGCGGCGCTCGAACGCAACCTCGAAATAGGTTTAACGTTGGCTCTCGATTTCATTGGTATGTTATTATTAGCTACGCTGAAGCCTGCGGACTCAGTCTGGTTGGAGGAGCGGAGCCTTCCGCACCACTGCTCCGTCGGCCAGATGGCGCAAATTTGTATTCAAAAATATTTGATTTTACATAGTACCGTAAGATGGTGCTGTTAGCCCAAGGGGTTCCAGCACCATGCAGTATTTACGTTTTAACGATAGATAGAGCTACGAGCAACAAATAGACTGATTATGTAGTAAGTTTTTTTTGTAACTTTTTTCATTTTAAAATATTAATCAATCTTTATACTTTTTCTTAAACTAAAATATTGACTTGCATGTACTTTGTTGACAATTATTTACGTTTTCTATGGCTTTTACAGCTAAGAGATATGTCATTATTTCATATTATGTAACATTATACTAAATAAATTAAAAATGTGCTTTATTATTATCTTAAGTGATTTTATCTTTTCTCTTAAATGCTTTTAATAATATAAATAGATTAATAAAGTAGAACAATAAATTATATGCGTCTATTTTTATAACCACCAACGTAATTTGTTATTTTTACTTTGTTTTATTAATTTCTTATTACATATTCATAATATATTTATTCGAAATATCAGTATTAAAAATATAGCTTAAGGAAAATGTGGAAAAAATAAAACGATATAGTTTCTTTGTATTTATTTTATTATTAGTAGTATATTTTATTGAAATTTTAAAGTATTGGTTAGTATAAAAAATATTATAAACATTACTTCCATTATTTATCCATCAACAACTTTTGTAAGAGGCATTGTAGAGACTATTTGTAGATACTATCTTCTAACAGTCTCTTTAATTATAATTATTCTTATCTTTCTTTATCTTCTATTTTTCTTATCTCTCTTTATTTGATAAATAATGGTTATATAGTTTTTCGTGAAACCATCAGTTTGAAAACATTTTGAAAGGAAATTATCGTTCCTAAAATTATAATGGCGGTTGTTTTTTTTTTCGTTTAATTTTCCATGCACTTATACATACCTACCTACCTATAAATCAGTTTACCAAAGCTGTCCTGTTGTATTCTGGCACATTCTCATCGTGTTTAGCGTGTCAGTAATACTCCTATACCTACTTTAATTAATTATTACAAAGACTTTCTATACTTTTTTGCTCTGAGTTTTATTAAATACCTACTAATTAATGTTTTGCTGTTTTATTGGATTTTTACGCAACGCTTGTTTCATATGGTTTCTATAATTACTTACCTCGATTTTGGTTACCCAATATTATGGTTAAAAACATGTCGTTTATCCTCACGGCGTTACATCAAAAATAGCTTATTGTTGGCACGGTTGCCAACATGAAATAGTTTAGTTATTCGTCAAATAGTAAAGTGTCGAATTTTGGTTATGACGCATGCTGCGGATATCCACTTGCGTCACTCAGGTGCTGTCAACGAACTTATCCGTAAAATTGAACGGGAGGAAACTTTCCTATGATTTATTTGACATGTAATTGTCGATGCTCATGAGCTAACACAGTAACAATGCAGAATGAAAATTGCCAGACGATGCTCTGCGCAACACTAAGTTGTTCAATATTATCTAAACAGAAGTCCTATGAACGTAGTGGGTATTGTCTTTAAAAATGATTTATTGTAGAGTACAAAATACATGCATTTAACTTGGACAATACTTGGAAAACATACATATGTACATTTGGTTACGTCGGTAGCGTGCATTATGCAGTTAGATTAAATTACTCCACCACCACTCTTACTAAATTAATACGCGGTCTGTTTTGTAATCTGGACTTTCTGAGAAACGATCGGACTCCAGCCGCGGCCCGCGTGTTCTCGTACAGAAATAGACATGTTGGTAGGTAGACCGCGCTGCGCCCGTCTCCGAAGCTTTTTTGACGTCGCCAGGAAATGTGCTCACTCCTTCTTTTTATTGGTTTTCTTTTTTAAACAACAGATCTGAAGATCCGTAATGCTGTAGGCGTTCCGGTGTTAGAAATTTTAAACAATACATATCTGTTGGAATATTCGAAATAACTGCATTCAGTTAGGTGATGAAACTATCAAAGCAGCTGCAAACTAGCACATAATTAACTACATTAACGTGACAGAGTTATTGGAAACAGGAAATGTGATGTGCTAATTTTTACTTTGGCTGCTTTGTCAAATTAATCTCGGCTAAAGTTTCTTTTTCTAGAGATTTATGTCTCTACTATACAAAATATATTTCACTAATTATATAGCTTATCTACAGTATTTCTTGAATGTAGGTCGTGGCAGAACGCATGTGCACGCGGATGAAAATAACATTCCAACAAATGTAGGTATATTTTAGTTTTCCTATATTTTTCTTTAGAAAGGGCTTTTGTTTTTTGTGAAGCTGAAGGAAAAATACGATTACACATGATATTTTTGTCGTAAATATTTACAAAATAATGAAAAAATATTTATTTGCTGTCTTTTGTTCGACACAATGATATGTGATTAATAAGTTTTGCACACATGAAGACAGGTGATACGAGTATTCTTAATACCTGTAATTTATAAAGAAATTTATTATTGAACAAAGCCACTAATATTTAGATGTTATATTTATTACATTTGTGGATTAAAATTTATTTTTGTCTAACACACACTTTGCAAATAATGTATTTCAAGTGCTCCAGTTGCATGAAAAGTGCAAAAGAGCTTTAAGTTTAAATAAACAAATCCACGATACTGGTTGTTGTTTGATCTCGACGAAAAAATCACTTTGTTCACTGCTGCATCTGCCAAGTAGGTTATTATTAATCTGAAGTGGAAATAATTTATGTGTCCGCACTCGTTAAATTTAATTTAACATTGAAAAAAGTCAAAGAAATATCTAGTAGACATACTTGTATTTGTATTTTCACCTTGCCAGCAGTAATAAAGAATAATACGTGACTCGGATTTTGAAAATAGATGTGGAATAATGAAAACTTTTACTTTTTGAATTCGGAAAAACTGAAAACGGATTATAGGTATCAATGTCTTTTACTATAAATAATAGTCGGAAATTGGCGAGTTTACCTAAAAAGTAAAATTAAAATATTGAATGTTTTGAAACATTTATGAAAACATTAAATTAGAAAACATTTTACTGCACTGAACAATAACAGTAGAAGTATTTAAATCATTATGTTTAATGGCCTCACCACCCACTTGGCTATTGACGTAAAGAGTACTTTTACGATCTTTGGCTGCAATTCATTTCATCTTTAAAAAGTATTCTCAACATCTATGTACCTATACATTACATAATATCTATGAACTACCCATTTTATGCCTTTTGGTGTGTCGAGATCTCCCCGCTGTGCTTATATCAGCCATTATAAAACCCACAGCTGGACACGCGCCCACACCTGAGAGGAGTTAGGCCATAATACACCACGCTGGTCTAGATAGATCTATATTATGCAACAGTTTCTGTTTACAATATCAGCCCATTTCAGGTTTTACTTGTCAGTTCAACGTTATTAATTTTAAATTTGACTGGAAAAATATTAATACAACCAACGGCATAACGCATTTAACTTTTAACACCAAATGCATCTGTTGCTTCTTATTTTACTTGAATTTATTTTAAATATATATACAAAGATATATTATTGAATGATTATATATACAAAGAGTAAATACTACGTTGACAGCATTAGTTGCGTATTTAATTTATTGCATAATGTCAAGACTTCTCTTATTGTTCTTAAAATCTGTATGTAGTAACTGTTCTGGCATTAAAAAGTGTGCAGCGGCTATAAAATACGTGTATATTGCCGATGCCATCTTTAAAATAAAGAAAATTATTCAGCCAACATTCGCCTTCTCTTAATACTTCGGTCTGATTTTCGATACCAAAACAAGTCTGAAATAAATATAGACGGCATGTTTATTTTAAACGGGAATCAAACTCCTTATTCTTCTTGATACAGTCACGACTCACCTGGTAGCTGATTCTTGGAAGCATATTACATTAAATAACATTGCACGTATACTAAAAATGTTAGGAAGACTTACCTATAATTGCGATGCAAAAATGTTTTATTTGTCGCCTTTACCATATTTTTCGTATGTTCAAAACTTACCATTATTCCTAATAATTTAATGCTATTGGGTATTATTAATACGAACATATAATTAGAGGTTTTAATATACGATGTGATGATAGGCGTAGGTACACTCTCAGGACAGCTAGCACACCTGTACAAACAATTAACTGTTGTTTTTCATAGTACAAGTAAATTCTAAATACCTATATTTATATGTTTATACGAAATCGTGCTCCGCTACCATTTCTAAGTACAGAGAGTTACCATGATAAATTTGTCAAAAATCTTAAGGAAAAACAGAGAAAACGAATGTTACAAGACAGGTAGTGGAAGGTGGCCAAAACCAGACCCTTATAAAATAGAGTCATGAAATGTCGGAAACATATTAACTTTCTTTGGGAAATTATTTGATCTTAAATCATTTTATCATATCAACAGCATTATCATTGCGCAGCTTACATCAACACGGATAACGTGTTAAACAGAATTTTAAGAATTATGGCACTTAAGATTCAATGAATATTGATGTTTATAAAGTAGATATATCAACGTAAAAAAACTTAAGATATATTGACGTTGAGCCATACTATCCGTAACTGATTAATATACTTACATTCAAAATGATTTATGGGACCAAAACAAAGGAAGCTGTAGTGGCGAATAACGACTTACTCGTATTGTTGAGATTGTGTTTCAGTGCTAGTAGTCTAAAAGTATACCGGTGTATGAAAATTTAATATGGCGTGGGAGTGCGACTATCCACGGCAGAAGCATGAGTAATGCTTTGGCCAACGATGAGTTCTGTAACGTGCTGTGAGTAACTCGCTTACGCTCTGGTGGGTTTCCATTTTATTTTTGCCTCGGCCCACACATACCGCATGGAGAGATCCACCACACCTGCAACCAACTATTGAGTCATAAACACCTGAATGTTATTTAATCCCCAAATCAAAACATTCTTCGTGATGTAATTTTTAGAAACGTGTAGGTACGTTACCTCTTATTCTATATCGGAACTATATCTGTTGCTACACGGTTGATTGACCGTATCGGTATCGTCGTAAACATGAAAAGTATTTTAGGATCGGCATGCCATTGTAATATTATCCTGACAAAAATAAATCTGGCGATCATATTTTATGTCTAAATTAAAAAAAAATAATGTAAAAGTGATTCTTAATCATATGCTTATTAATCCGGGTCGAAGAAATAAAATTAGTATGAAAATGTAAATAGTAGAAGAATTTTGAAATTTATATACGCCAGTTATCGGATACTTGACGTAAATAATATTTAAGAAGTAGTCGGTGAATACTTTTTTGTTAAATTTTATCACGGGTGATATAAATTTTATGGCCGTGAAATGGTCTCCGAAAAATCCTCGGTGTGAAAATTCGGCGCTGGCAAGATTTCAAACCTGTCCATATCTCGATCCGCACCCGTTTGTGAACAACGATGTTTTATCGAGTGAGGTAAACACCTGTCACAGATAATTACATACCTGCTGTTTCGAGTCACGTACCTGGATCTGTTCCCACTACAACATTGTTACTATTACATTGTTGTAATGGTACATTAGCGATATTATCACAATATGGTACTATAGTACGTACCTACTATATACGATAGGGCATATTGTACGCCAATATTAGGCGCTTGCTACGGAGATTGCGATTCCTAAGCACACCTATTATTTTTTTAAATATGCTTTTGACAAATTACTAATCAAGAACTTTTACGGTTAAGACACCGTGGGAATAATTGCAATCAAAAGTAATATTTAGAAGTTAGATTTAACTCCACCAACCTTCTTAGAGAAGGAGACTATATCCAGCAGTGAAACCTATGCCACTTAATATAGAACAGGGGTCATCAATTAGTTTCGTTCGGGGTCCGTTTTAAGAAATGAAATGACCATTGTGGTCCGCACATTTTATTTATAAGAAAAAATATTTATTAAACAAATGTTTATTGTTTAAAAAACGGCAGTTATTTATATCGGAAGTAGTCTATAGTGCATGTTGCTGTGTTCTCGCGGTCCGCACAAAATGGGTCGGCGGTCCGGATGCGGACCGCGGTCCGCCAATTGGCGACCCCCGATTTAGAAAAACTCTGAATACTCGTATTATACGTGTTATTATTGAAAGTAGTATATTCTATAATAAAGTAGTTGTACCTATCAGGGTTTTCGATAGAAATTTGCGAATAACGTTTCAATAATTTTAATGAAATATTTTTCACGAGTAGGTAATAGTAACATCTGTATAGACTGACACGTTGGTCCTGCTGCATTGATTGGGGTGTTTGATCAGGCCCGACGCTAACTTCTTCAACGCCCGCGTGCAAAGCTGATTATAACATCCAATATCGTACAACTAAAAAAAAACGAGGTTACCTACAAAATTATTGTATCTAAAATGTCATGACATTTCTTATACTTGAGGTGGGGTGGGTATAATAACAAAGACTTGAATTAAATTATGAATCGATTTGCCGCCCCCCTGGACGTGCCGCTCGCGTGCGGTGCACGCTTTGCATGCCCGCTTGCGGCGGATCTGTGTTTGATCAACAGGTTCCGGGTTCGAATGTCTTAATTCTTAGCAAAGTACAACAAATTAAAGTACAACTTAAAGCTGACGAAAATTACAGTAGACATATGTCTCTGCCTACACCTATGGAAATACAGACGCGAGAGAATATGTATAATATGCATGTAAATCTAAACTTATCCAAATGTCTCTCTTTACTTTTAAGACATTACATATTCCATGAAGTGAATAAAGTATTCTAATTATCCACTGCTTGGCGTAGTTTATGACCAACGTTAATAACCGTGATGACTGAGGCGGGATTCAGGAATTAAACATTGACTATAAATTAATTTCGAGGTCATTTTGACTAATGATGATTATACCACTATTCTCGACGATTCCGATTTATATTGCCAGATCATTATATTACAGAATAAATTAGTAAAGTTTTACCTTAATTAAGGCTCGTATTTTCTACCATTTAGAAATACAGTGCAACCTCGATATAACAAATCGGAGGGGAACAAGAAAATATTCGTAATATCAAGTAATTCGTTGAACTGAGGTTTGTTATGTTGAGGTTAGATTGGTCTAAAATTCGTTATAAAGAGGTAAAAGAATAGTATTATTCACCTCAATATTACGTACTTATCTTGTTATAGCGAACAACTTCTACTAATAAATGATAACACCATTTTAACTTAAATCTTTAACAATAGTGACGAGCAGAGGTGTTTACATTACTTTCCATCAAAACAACAATGATTACTTTACAAACAAAAGCGTGTCGAAACATGTCGAGACATGAATCACATTATAAGATTAAGAGTTATATCATTGGTGGAAACTTTATATAAAGGTTTTGGGTTGGCAAAATTCGTTAATTAGAGGTATGAATACTTTTTCTTGATAGTTGAAAATTCGTTATAAAGAGGTTGTACGCAAAGAATGTTCGCAATGTAAAGGTATATTTTATATTGACTCTTATGGACAATTCAAGGGGATTACGAAGAATTTGTTAAATCGAGGAAGTCGTTATATTGAGGTACGTTATATTAAGGTTGCACTGTATAATGAATATCACAACATTTATGATTTTAAAAAGTCTTCTCCAAATGATGTAAAAAAGTTTGAATCATAATTAAAAATTAACTCCATATGGTTGCTTTGTTTTTACGCCGCGTACTGATTAAATTTTTATATTTATTTTTTTCACATAGAGACGAATGTCATCTTTGTTCATCATATCATGTCTTTGATATTTTGTGAAAAAGACTTGGAGGGCGTGAATTAGGGAATAAAAGTTTGTTTAAAGAAATAGTTATTTCGTAAGTCAGAAGTAAGAACATGGGTTCGGGTTGAACTGATATAGGTCGCTTTTACAATAGGTGTCCAAGAAAACAAACCCCTGCTATAAATATAAAGGTTGCAACAGTAAATCTGAAATAGTATTTTACGATATATATTTTTTTATAAAAAATCTGTTCTTTTGACGTAAGAATAATATTCATCGCCATTCAATAATATTATATTATGACATGATTAGGGAAGGATAACGTAAAAGATTTTGAAGTACTCGTGTACAGTACATGTCTCAGTTATTTTGTTAGTATTTGGAACAGTAATAAAATAATCATTTTTCAATAGTAACCTTAATTATAAACTTCCCCTTAACAGTTGTTACGAATAGTTTGGCTTATAAAGAGCGTCTTTTGTTATTTTGTTGTCACCATAAGTTATATATATTTACTAAATACATAGTACCTATATATGATTTAGTAAAGGCTGTTAACCATTTTTGGAAACCATTAAGGAATATAAGCATAGATTAAATTAAGACTCACGCCTTTAATCGAAATAGTTAGCCTACTATGTATACTATTGAAAGTAGATGCTCTGTGTAGTTATGTTCCGCAGTTTAAATAGAAAACGTTATATTTAAATTTTATTCATCTCATTGTTTACTGAATGAATTCAAAGAGGAGAGATTGATCGAACAGATATAAATAAACAATTCCGAAAATTCGCAGTCCTACAAACTTCTATACGGTCATTACGTCATGCTCTTTACTAAAGTTTTATTTTACGTGAAGCTATTTTTATTGAAAAATATTAATAGACAGGCAGGTGTGAGCAACTTGGCAAGAGATGCTATGCTATTCGACAATGTGACACGGTACTGGACTAATTGTAAACGTAATAAACAGTAGGTATATTTTGATGGTTATTTCTGATTGCATGAGTGGACGCCCTTATATTATCGCTATCTCGCGCGCTTTTAGGGATGCCCAGGTCTTGTCTTTGACAGACATGCCAGATTCGAGTGCTGATTGTTCGTCTTGTAATGCGATGCGCCAAATATCTTTTCCAATCGACATTTAGTGAAATGGCATTATCGATTTATTAACTTTGAACTGTAGAACTCAGGAAAAAGTATGTTTTAGGCGTGAAAATGAGAAACTAATTTCCAATTTTAAATGCTTACGTAAGGTTAGGTAATTTACTTACTAAAAGTTATAAAAATATTTATTGAGCATCATTAAATCACAGTCGTCAATAAATTGGTGGTTACTTTATTGATAAATTAGTTGTTGCGCCTTCTTATTTTAAAGCTGTATTGCTGAGCGGTAATGCAGCCGATGTAGTTGTTTATTGATAAGCAGTAACCAATACCTGTGCGAATTGCGTGAGAAAAATACATGCCGTGAAAGAAACCGCAAAAAATGTTTTGAGCCTTTATTTTATCTATTTATAAAATTTGGAGTCTTTATTATCCATTTAACAGCTAATAAATTCCATGCAGAAATCTTAAAAAATGCTTGTTTCTCAGGCGATGTTTGGTTTCGCCGTTTTGTGATTGAGTTGTTAATACACGACAAAGTCAAGAGCTGTCGTTGGGTTGGACCTGCGACCACCATGTCGAGTAAACTATCTCAAATATTAACACATTTAATATTTAATATAACACATGTACAGTGAGTGTGAGGATATTAACAAATAACATCCTCATCAGTTTGATCACAGAAAAGTTGTTAACATGTATTACATATCTGTTGTTAAGAGAGTGTTTATATCCCATAGAATCTAAAATTAAAATTAATAGAATCTAAAAGTATGGCGCATCGACTAAGATCGCTCTGTTAGGGGCTTTAGTTTCTTTCGAGCCTCGCAAAATATTAATATTTACACAAATTTAAGTTTACACGAAATTTACTAAAATAAGAAATTCAGTTCAAAAAGTCAATATTACGTACACAGTCACCCGTGTGTGTCTGTCTGCCCGAAGGCAGAATTGCATTTTTGCATACAAATTTGGCCAAATAATACGTTACTATTATAAGTTCATTTACGTGTCTGAGTCACTCCATCAATAAATTAATAATATTTCAATTTTCATTTGAATTTAAGAAATGCACTGTTGTAAGCATACATAGCAAAGAAAGCATAGCATAAGAAAGCATTCATAGAAACAATGGCAATGTTTAAACAATGTATTATTTAAGAATGAAAAGCTGGAAGACAAAATATAGGTTACATTAGTGAGCCAAATCATCTCTTTAATTAATATTCAAACTGTTGGTGTCAATTACATTTTTAATACATAAATATAATATTTATATGACAATAATATCGATGTCATGACTATTTTAATAAAGTAATTTAAAATATTTTTTACTATACAGACAAGCTCTATGTCATCAATATGTTTGTTTACTCTTCAAGACGAGTTGTATTTTATTCGTCATTGTTGTATGGCTGTTTGTCAAAAGTCGACTCACACACTTATGGCTAGCTTTTAGTTGCCAAAAATATGAATCAGCGTACTCTTAGCGGTATTTTTGCTCATTGCAACCGAATTCGGAATATGTTTATCATACATTAAATATAGTTTCTTCATCAGGAATATTCTGTAACATTTACGATTTGTTGCAATTAATTATAGCGGATAATAAACGTAATAAACAGAGCTTCGAATTAGAATTACCTCATGCGCTATAAATGCCGAAAATGATCTATTTAACGTTTTCAACTGTAACAGCGTTATCTGTTGCGGATCATTTTATTGTAATGGTTTGGTAGTATTTTTTTACTTTATTCATTATATATTGGAAGATTATATTGAGAGTTAAACTGCAAATTAAAGGTTAGCTGAGGTAATTTCTGCGATGCATTTTTTTAATGAATTGTGATTCAAAAAAACTTAACAAATATTTACGTAGATTAAAAATGTTCGATTACTATGTAAAAAATCTAATTTTATTTATCAACACGCAGTTTATAATATTTAATAAATAAAATTTCACGTATACCTAGTATATAATAAAAACAATCGACAAATGATAATACTACATGAATCAAATACTATGTGAATTAAAGGTTGGCACAAAAGAGAAAAATATTTACATTTTATCAATATGTTCATCAAAAGTGATATGTTCTTAACTAATATGTGCATATACAACTCTTTAAAATAAAGATACTTAAATATTAATATAAATATCAGCAAAAAAGCTCATCAAAGGACAATTTTTTTATTTGGACTTGCAATTAAATAAATGTTGTATTGTATTACTATTTGATGAATTGACAGAAATAAAAATTTATCTTAACAACGCAACATCTGTGTTATATTTGATTTAATAATACGAAAAAATGTTTATTTACGTTGCGTTACTTGATGAATGATGAAGTTAGCAAAACATAAATTAGACAAGTTGTAATTTATTACCTTACGTTTGGCATTTGATGTTGGTAAAAATTCTTAGCAGATGATGTGAATGTACTGATTACACGGGTTGTCCGGGGGTAGTTGTGAGGGCGATAGCGAGGGCGGGTTCTCGCGCGCCCCTCCACTGGGGCCGTGTGCAATCCGCGCATAGACTACGGTCGCGCGCTGCCCTCCCGCATCATTCGAACCTCGCGCATCGCAGTTTCGGCATCTCTGCCCTGAACTGTATACGCGGCCGGGAGCTCGACTCTCGTAGCGACTCGACGAACAGGTCCGTGTTCTGGTGAAAGTGATGTCCAACACTCCCGCCATACTTTTCAATATTTCGCGACAATCTCCTATGGATTTGCGGCATCTTTGCCTGTGAACTATTATTAGCGTTGCAGCTGTGCGCTCCAGCGACGTAACTTTACCTGAACACCCCAAATTAGGAGCGCACGCGCACCGTCCCACGCGCCGCCCGCCCTGCGATCCTTAGGGAGAGCATTTTTACCTAATACCTGTGTTGGGAAGAAGTTGAAAAGTAAACGCAAGTGTTCGACATTGTGATTGTTGTTGAGCAATAAAGTGTCAGTTCGAGTACGATTGAAGTGGTGCAGGCGACTTGGAATACGGCCAACGCACGATGCATTTAGATTTTACAGATGATAACTATTTAAAATATTTTTATTGCATTTATGACAGCTGTGAAGCAGTTGAAGTAATGTATTATGTATTATTAAAATGTGTTGAAATTAGTCCAATCAAAAAAAAAAAATTTATTTTGGAATGCATGTCAAACAAGTCGCCTTCACGTAACTTTTCGTCGAAGTCAAATCGCAAGGTAGACCGTCAAAATTAAAAAGGATTGTTTTGTTTCAGGATAAGTTAAGCAAGCACAATGCCTTTCAAACCAGCAGACAACCCCAAGTGCCCGAAGTGCGGCAAATCTGTATACGCGGCCGAGGAGCGTGTGGCCGGCGGTCTCAAATGGCACAAAATGTGCTTCAAATGCGGTAAGTAACCGTTTTATAATTAAACATTACTTTATGAGAAATATGTCTCAAAGGACAGGACAAATTTTATAAAGTTACATACATTTATCGAAAAACTTCGGCAATGTTTAACCAGGTGTAATAAGATGATTTAATTGTCTGTTTCTCTTATTCGACAGTGAGAAAGTATACCTACATACTGCCACTGGCATTACATAATAATATTATAGAAAAAGAAAATGTATAATAGTTGAGGCCCAAAAATGTAAAGGACGTCACACGAGTGATCCTTTAAAGACTCGCTTTTTTCCTCTTGTTCTACGGAACCCTTAAAAGTGGTTAATAATTTCAACAATTCACTAAGAAAGATGCCTCTTTGATAGGGCTTTCCGGGCATTGCTCCATGTAAGATCAGGAGATTGTATTATTTTTGAGCACGCATAAAAAAATAGCGTGGTGGACTAAGGCCTAAACCCTCTCAGTTGTAGAGGATGCCCGTGCTCGGCAGTGGGACGTATTTGGGCTGATGACGACGCATAAAAAACTCAAATTTTATGGATTATATATATTTTGGAAAATATCCAAATTCAAAATTGATTTTAATAACTTATTATTTACTCAGAAAATACCGTGTTATTAAAATAAATCTTTGTGCTTATATTTCGAAGGTTCCAAACATTCGAACATTCCAAAAAATAGGTATTGATCAAATTCCTGTTTCATATTAAATTCCTTATTTCTTGTAATACGGAAATTTTGATGATGAATAATTATTATTATAAATAAACAAGAGAACATAATATTTTTCACTAAGAGGCTACACTGTTAAATGTTGCATATAAAATAACATAATTTTAAGTTCTTGAGGTTCTAATTTAGAAATTTGACATCATCCGCGGTACATTAGGCGAGCGCCAATGTTTTGTGAAACGAGAGTTTCATGTAGAGACCTTTTTTCTTTCGAGACTGAGTTTCGTTTCGAAAGTCTCTCGAAATTTCTAATACTCCCGTTTTACAACTAAACAAGTATCTAGAAGACGATTCCATTCATTAGTTTTTATTAAGTTTGAAATATTTTCTGACTTGCGAAATAACTGTTTTTATTCAGGTTTGTGCCAGAAATTGCTGGACTCCACCAACTGCTCAGAACATGATGGTGAACTGTACTGCAAAGTGTGCCACGCGCGCAAATTCGGACCCAAGGGTTACGGTTTCGGCGGTGGCGCTGGTTGCCTTTCCATGGACACCGGCGACCATCTAAAGGCTGAGAACACGTAAGTAATGTTACCCTCTTCGCACTCCCGCCGCCCGCGCCATCGAGGGTCTTTCCTTATCTAAGGTCGTACAGACGACCGGCCTCCGGGCCCGTGCGTAACAACATTAACCGCGTGTACATAAACACAGTAGAAAAGCGCGCGCTCGGCTGTACATTATGCGCCGCCTGATACGTGCATGACCAATCTCCGTTTATGTCGCAACAGGAATTGAGCGCGAGCAGCCATCCAGCAGAGGTTGCAGATCGCCGACACACTACTCGGCCAACCAGCGGTGCCTCGCGATCGCACGTCTTATTGTACTCTAAATTACTCTAGTTAGGATTATTTATTCGCTATCGCTTAATTTATATTGTTTATCAGTCTATGATTTATTAATTTAATTTATTTATATAAAAAATAAAGGAGTCGACTACCAATCCTGAGTTAGTTGTTTACGAATTGGAGCTTAGTCAATTCGGCGTGGAGCCCCGAGCGATGCAAGCCAAGGGCACACGTCGACTTGAACGCGCTCCAATCTCGATCGTTCCCATCCTCCAAAAATGAGACACCTGACACACAGGAGCAACGGTGAGATACGAGTCTGTAAAGCCTCAGCACGGCTTCGCAACGCTCCAGACGCACCAATCTAGGCATGCGCCTTTTACAGCACTTTTTGTTTTCATAATTTTCCTAGCTACTGACCATTTCTAATACTCTGCTAACGCTTCAGTCTTAGCTTTAACCGATAGTTCTTACATGTGATGGGATAAGGAAAGCGCCCTCTATGTTGATGTGTATAGTGGTATAGCAAGGCCGGAGCGGAGCGGGCGGCCGGGAGCCCTTACCTTCTCCCATTACGGCGGAGGTGCGCCGCCGGCATCAATAAATCTGCTTCGCCGCGATTCGATTGGCCGATGTTAGATAGTATGGGCTTCTGGATTTTCTTGAAGCCCAAGAAGCTTTACTACTTTTCTATTTACATTGCTAAACAGAACAGTTTGTGGAAGCCAGATCACTTTTTAATACCAACCTTACGTACAGGTCCGTAAGAACTAATGGAGCGTGCTTGGAACCACGCACCATCGCTAAAGCACCACCTGGCGAAGGATGCCCACGTTGTGGAGGTTATGTTTATGCTGCCGAACAAATGCTGGCTCGCGGACGGGTATGTTTTAAACTTCACTTAGGTGCACACATGACATTCATCTGCTTCAGCTTTTATAATCTATCTTATTCCGGTATTCTATTTTTCATCTTACATAAGTACTTACATAAAGTGTAATAGAAATACGATACAGTGGTAGGGAAATTTGTGTTGCCTACCTTGAGATTGTGGGTTCGATTCCCTGGTTGGGAATTATCATATACTTTAAATCATATAGCCTGACTATAAAAGAATGAACATGTGGTTAAATAGTGGTTAAAAATTTAGGAGATATCATTAATACACAATAAAGTTTTGTAAGTTTCTTAACGTTAGGAGAATAATATTTTATGTTTTATTATTGTGCTCTAGGGCTATCACAAACGATGCTTCAAATGTTTAAATTGCAACAAGACGCTTGACTCAATGATTCATTGTGATGGGCCAGATAGCGAAATATATTGTCGAGGTATATTAATGTCCATTATTTAAGTGACCGATATACCTAATGGATGCATTTTGACAATAACATCATACTTCATTGTGATAACGGACTGCACCTATAGCGTAATAACATCCTCGCATGCTTCGATGTACCCTCATTATTCACTGTATGTCCAGGCGTGGCACAGGGAGTGCTTCAAATGCGGCGACTGCTTGAAACGACTGGATTCCACCAACTGTTGCGAGGGCCCTGATAAAGACATTTATTGTAAAGGTTTGTTTCTTCCATGTTTGTAAAACAACGTACATAATTTCAGTTCAAGTAACATTTTAATGTTGTACCAACTATTTATCTAAATATCTGTGTGCCTATTTTTAACTTTCGTTTTTTTCGAAGCATGTCATTGTACCCCTGTTTTATCGTCGTTTTTAATTATATGTTTTATTCTATAGTATGCTATGCCAAGAAGTTTGGTCCTAAGGGATACGGTTACGGAAAAGGAGCTGGTGTCTTGCAGAGTGACCCTTACGTCAATGGGTAAGATCAACTAGACAATATGAGTTCAACTCATCTGGCGAGGGCACAGCTTTTAACGGAATACTTGGATATTTAATGTGATCAACTGTGCAAATGAAACGCTGTGTGCTCCTCAGATGCATCTATAACGCTTGTTTGCTTTTGCTGTAGGATGCTACGCACAAAGATTTGGTCCTAGAGGTGTTGGACACGGGGGAATGTCATCCCTTGGTCTTATGTGTGATATAAAGGACTTGGAATGGCAAAGGTATATTAAAAGTGTGTCACCCGAATCCTTACAGGACGCGGTCCATAGGACTGTAAACCTTAAATTATTACTACTAACCCGTATTAACATATTATTTGCTTATAGATTGCTTTAGCAAATGTGTTTTATAATTAATTGTTCTTCATGTTGATAAACATTTGACGTCACGCAAATATATGTTATCAACTTGTATTAATCAAAATAGTTATGTTCGAGCCCTCAGTAACAAATTACGTTTTAAAGTTCTCAGGTTACACGACAGGTTAAGGTTATTTCCATCTCATAGTCGCTTTCATAAAAACAGCTTATAATACAAACAAGAGATGGCAACTTGCCAAAGTTAAAATAGAACGTGCTCTCCGCTCTCGATCGTACTAATTTTAATATCGCTGAGACTGGCCACACGGTTTAGGTCCACAACATGTAATCTTCTTTTGATATGTTTGGACCACTTTTTAATGATTCGCATAAAATATTATTTTTACATTTATCATAAATCAGCAATATATTCATATTACTTATTATAATATTTAATTCTTGAGATAACTATCTCTTGCATATTTTGGTCGATATCGTTAATAACAATTTATTTTTCGGTAAAATCGACAAGTCCAACCTTATGTTTAGTATATATGTAAATAATTATAGGTACACATATTACATTACTGTATGTTCTTTTTCATTTCATGCAATCATCTGTAAAACAAGTCAGTTTTAAAGCATGGATATAATAATATCAGTTATCAAGAGCAGGTTTTCTTTATCTTACTAAAATATTTTCGGATAATGTTTTCCGATGATGATTAAAATATGAAAAAGTAATAACTGTACTTTGTCGCACAGTGACCAAGCACCCAAGACCACGGTGATCGACACTGCTGCCATCCAAGCCCCACCTGGCAAAGGTTGTCCGCGATGCGGTGGAGTTGTATTTGCTGCTGAACAAGTTCTGGCTAAGGGCCGCGAATGGCATCGCAAGTGCTTCAAGTGCCGCGACTGTACCAAAACTTTGGACTCTATCATCGCTTGCGACGGACCCGACAACGACGTATACTGCAAGACTTGCTACGGCAAAAAATGGGGACCCCATGGCTATGGTTTCGCTTGCGGTTCCGGCTTCCTTCAAACAGATGGCTTGACGTAAATATTTTTTTAGAAAATTTATTCAATACTTTAATGTCACAGATTCAATGGGATCTATACCTACTGGTCATTATTTTTGTAGTGAGGAAGAAATTTCGGCTAATCGTCCTTACTACAACCCTGATACTACGTCTATTAAGGCGCCAAAGGGACAAGGTTGCCCTCGCTGTGGAGGAATGGTCTTCGCTGCAGAACAGCAATTGGCAAAGGGAACTGTAAGTAAATTAAAGTTATTTGTTATATATGTATATTTGAGGGGTTATATTACCTACCTAATAGTCCTACATAAAAGTTAAGATTTACTGGACTCTTATTACTTTTTTTACGGAACTACCTAACTGAAAATATTTGCTTAAATATATTTTATCACTTTCGCGTACCTCAATTAATTTAGCCTGCAGAAGAAATGACAAAACATGTTTTTTGTTAACTTAGATGTGGCATAAGAAATGCTTTAACTGTGCGGAATGCCATCGGCCCCTGGACTCGATGTTGGCGTGTGATGGCCCTGACAAGGAAATCCATTGCCGTTCCTGCTATGCTAAGCTCTTCGGACCTAAGGGATTCGGTTACGGCCACGCCCCTACCCTCGTCTCCACCAACGCTGAACCCACAATCACATAGTAAGTAATTTCATTATTGACTGATAACAACTTAAACAAGTTTTTTTTTTTTTTTAATGTATGAAAAATATTGAAAACATTTCAGTAAAAATATTTTTTATGCTGTCAATGAGTAGGTTGAATTTTAACAGTTACTTAAGTGTGCAAATATTAAAACTTACAGTGCTATGAAATACATTTCATGTTACATTCCTTGTAAGGTTATCAATTTTATAAAATTTAAAATACAATTTATGAATCCTAAATACATTTAGTTCTATATTAGAAATGAATGGATAGATGATTGTTCATAAATATTTCTAAGGATTGCATGTTTAACAATCACTGTGTCTTTACAGCACAGAACAGCTTCCATTCACTGGCCAGAAAGCAGCTAAAGGACAAGGCTGCCTCCGCTGTGGTTTCCCTGTATATGCTGCTGAACAAATGAACTCCAAGAATGGCTTATGGCACAAGAGGTGCTTCTCATGTGCAGATTGCCATAGATCTCTTGTAAGTTTTTTTATATCTTTTATACATAATATAATCACATATAAGTGTGTAATCACATGTAAGTCACGCCATGAGTATTAGGTGCGCGGTTGAGAATCTCTGCAGTCACACACCTCTGACTTTTCGAAGTTATGTGTGTATTCACAATGAATTATGATAACTTTAACAGTAAAGAAAAACATCGTGATGAAACCTGCACACCTAAAAATTCTTAGGAATTTCTTAGGTGTGTAGTCCGCCAACCTGCACTAGGCCCGAGCCTAGTGTGTTATTCTGGGTTTTCTATACAACATTTCAAATAAAATACAATTATGTAAAAAGAAGCTGGGCATATTTTAGTTTAGTTCTTCCAACATGCATGAGCTACATATTTATAATATCAAATTCTAAAGGGGTTTAGGTTATATTATGCATAATGCTTATAATATGTAGACTACTAACTATGAATGAAAACAAAAGAAACAAAATTCTTAAATAGTAATTTACTTATATTTCATTAGTTTTTAAATAGTGTCGATCGTCATCTACTTCTTTTTCCAAATGAGTATTTAAAAATTCTTCAACTGAATCTGTATTCCATTTTTCTATGGCGACTGTATCTTTCACAATACCATCCTTGTCTAACAGCTTGATGATAGGGTCCAGTCCGCGCACGTATTTTATTTGTAAATTCGGAAACTTGGCCGGTCGATCACTCTTCACAAATGCTTGAATTTGTGGATATGCGGGGAACTTGCAAGTGCATACTTCTAATATAGCTCGTGCATATTTCTTCTCCTTTAACGCTGATTCGTCGTTATGACAGCATTCTTTACAATGTTCTATCAACTGATCTAAACTAAAATCTTTCAATTGATCGCAAGAAGAACACAACAGGTTAGCTTTGATAAATCCAAGAGAAGCACAGTCCTCCGTAGAAAATTCTCCGGTTACATTTTCAAAATAAATTAAAACCACTATTGATAAATGATACAGCATTTTAACTTTCGACATTTTTAAATTAATACTTCTTCATTAATTTATTGTTTACCTCTTTTATTTCATTTGACTCAGTCCGAGTCGTCCTCAGACCATTGACACACGTCATTGATTATTGTCATAGGCCAAAGGTTTTCGTTCGTACAGCCACGTCATTTGTAACTTTGAATTATGTATCTATTATATTAATTTACTGGACTGCCTCGTGGTCTCGCGGTACAAGTATGTGCCGTGCGATCTAGAGGTCCTGGGTTCGATTCCCGGGTCGGGCAAAGTGTTATTGGGTTTTTCCATTAGGAAATCCCCAGTAACAGCACGGAGTCTGGAAATGTGCCCGAAAAACGGCAATAGGCTCGCCCCGTATTACATGGGACTGATACATACCTGGCGAAATGTGGGTGCAGAAATGCACCTCTGCCTACACTTTCGGGGAATACAGGCGTGAGTTTATGTATGTGTATGTATGTATATTAATTTACCATACAGATACAAACTAATGGAGTAAAGACCATATAAGTAAAATAGCTTATTAATGTTTATTTCATGTTATTTCAGGATTCCACCAATTTGAATGATGGACCGAATGGTGAAATTTACTGCAGAGGCTGCTATGGCCGAAACTTCGGTCCCAAGGGTGTTGGCTTTGGTTTGGGCGCAGGCACATTAACAATGGCATAATTTTGCTATAAAGCTGGACTTTATAGGAACCATTGAAAGAAAAATGGTAGCTTGAAAGGAATTTAATCTACGCACATTGCTACCGTTTCAGAAATCATACCATTTATTAAACTGGATTTAATAATGGTTGATCAATACACAAAGAGACTAATGAATCAATAGTGTCATAGGTCAAATATATTTTGTTATGAAGATATAAATTAAAGGTTACATTCCTTTCATATATGTACAAAATGGATGATGAATGTGTCTGGGCCCTTAGTTTATAGATTCGTCATGAAATATTCTAGATGTAAGAAGCATAGACTTAATGTAGATAAGTTCGATAAATATAAAATATCAAAATTTAAAAAAAAATAATAAATTCGATTTAATAACAAAAAAAAAATGGCATTGTGATTTACCTCATATTATCACTTTGTGATATAGAGGTAAGTACTTGAAAACTATCCTGTAAACGCGGCAAAGATTGCAGATTAATGCAATCGTTTCGACCGACCAGGTCTTCGAATGTAAAGACCTGAAGTGTCTATACATATTTTTATACAACAAAGATTTTTGTATATAGTTTTTTTTATATATATATTTCGGTGCAATACGACGTGCTGGAATAAATTCTAACTCTGTATATGCTTTTGAAGCTTTTGCTATATTAAAACGTGTATTTAAATCAGATAAATATAAGGATTAAGCCAGCTAATTGCATATTATTGCGGATATAATGGATTAAATTGATATAAGAAGTAATTTTATTAAATAAATAATTTTAATTAGTGCATAGTTTTATTTATTTCTTCCTGTAAGGCAAATAATAAATATATTAGGCACGGACTTCTGTTTTGTGGTGAAATTCTCGTCAAAAGCAGTCCAACCTTTATGGAAATTAGTCTAAACAAACATACGGTTATATAAAGACGAAAAATTCATTTTTTTTTGTTCCCAAAGAAATAAAAATTACTGCTAGCCGCTGAATTTATTTTAAAATAAATATATAGAACAAAATTTACCTAAGTTGTCCTAACAAAGATTATGGTTCCTTGTTTGATTATATTAACATGGAACACAGTAGTTTTAAAATCCAAAACAATTAATTCGAAAAACCGTCTGACTTTTAGTGAGTGAGAAACTACTGGTACCTATATTTAAAGGCCGAAATAAATTATATAATGAATGAATGTAGGTATAACCAAAATCCGGCTTTTCTTGCCTATGTAAAATTATATTCCAAAGTTTTTAAACGAGCCTGTTCTGCTGCCAAATCTATGTACCTATCTTAAAAATAAAATTAAATCAGCTCCAAATGTAATACAAGCCACTTGGAATACTATCAATTCTGATTCGGGAAAGCACATAGCGCATTACAAAGAATTTAGTTTTTTTTTCTTTATTGAAAAGGGTTTTGTCACAAAATGACTACTTAAATAATAAAATTGTTTCAAAACACACTGAAGTGGCTGCTGTTGTTGTTTGTCTCTTGTGTTACTTCTTGAAGGTAATGTTCCTCAATGTGATGCATGTTTGAATTTACAGCTATTAATCACTATTTTATTCTTAAGACCTTTAAAGAAATTAATAAAAAAAGACTAAGGATTAGTGGGGAATGTGAGTAGATAGTTACTATACCCTCTATTATCGATATTATAGCACCTCACATGGCAGCTGTGTTCAATCGTTACATTGCATCTGTAGTGTTTCCTGACTTAAAGCGTAGTAAGGTAATACCACTTTTTAAATCTGGTGATACCGCAGACCCTTCAAATTTACTTAGTGATGACTCAGTAACGAAGAAGCGAAAGAGGCGGCAGAAAGAGAAAGAGAACGGGCAACGAGGACTTCTTCTCGCACAAATCGGCCTCGTTATCAACGGCAGGATCTTCGACCACCACAAACGATCAGTTGGGTTGGTTGTAACGATGACGCGAGTGAGGCAATTAATGATGTATGTACTTTAGTGACCGTTTTATGATTTTTCCGAGTTTTGGCTGAGGAAAACTGGCTCTTGCCATGAAGAGTCTACTGAAAAGACTAACTCTGGATTTACAAAGGGATAGTGGAACATCACGGGGTTTAAGTCGGTAGGACAACCTACTACGACAAACGAAAATAGATCGGCAAGTTCGACAAACCTCCAAGTTTGATACTTAGAGAAGTGGATTTCCCGGTGAATAAAATAAAACAAAATTGCCAACTCACCAGCTTGTGAAACGAGAGGTTTTACAGGACCACCGGACGGTTCGAACCCCGCACCAAGATAAATGTTTGTGCAATTAACGAATATTTGTTCAAGGTTTGGATGTTCGTGAGATCGAAAGATAGTTAAAAAAAATGACATAATTTTTATTGAAACATAGAATGCAATAAGAACAAACATGTTTTTAATTCAGGACACTAAAAATCAAACCAATATTATTGTAAATAATAAAGAACATGCGGATTGTTTAAACATTGCCGAATGGATTAACATAAACATATTTAATATGCAATACTAGTTTTATCACACAATTACACAAATAAAACTTAACATAATTAAAAATAGGTGGGGAAAAGATAGAAAATAACAAAAATATCACTATTACTTCAATGTTATCACAATTATAAAATATTTTGTTTAAAACAAATATATCTGATTGATTTATTTTTTCTTAGCTACAAAACGCGGTGCTTTTGCTTTGTTTTTATTAGTTTGTGAGGTAGACGGGTTTTCAAAACCATATTTATTTTTAATGCGTTCGCGTATAAGCAAACCTTTGATAAGCTTTTTCCAATTGCCATAAACTCTAGCATCTGTTTTTTCACGCTCCCTCCGTACTTGTTCTTCTTGATCCTGAAATGGATGCAGTATTTTATCTATCTACAAGTTTATTCTAGCTTCATTGTGTATACTCCGTCGGTATATCGTTCAGGAGTTCACAGCTAATTTGTTAAATAATTTTTTTTCTTGCAATGATTTATCTACAGGCGCTATTTTTATAACAACTGCGTTCAGACAATAATTTTATATCAGCACAAATAAAACTCCTTCACAGTCATTCAACGAAGATGGTCATTTTCATTATATGCAGAATATTTAGGGGCCTAATGCATTTATTAATTCTAAAGCTGAATAAAAAAATATCGAACCAGATAAAGCGATACTTAAATGCAATGTGAAATTTCCTTTATATTCTTAGTTACTTGTCAAGATCGAGATCATGATGTTATAGATGCAATAATTTTCATTTTATAATTATACACACCTTTACCCATGCTTCAGTGACGATTTCTTCGTATTCCTTACAGACTACAAACCCGTCATATACCGGATGGGACCAGCCACCATTGAAATCGAAACCAGTCATGGCGGGCGCACAATCTATGTTCAATTTACGGGCTACTTTGTTCAATCCGGGAACTAAAACATTATATAATATAAGTAAACACAATTATATTATCATCAAGATAGTTATTAATTAAATATGCTTACGTTTTATATGAACGGTGCCTTTTGGTAACATGCATTCTTTGAATAACTCGACGTTTCCATAAGCATTTCGTGGGACAACTCCATTCTCAGCCACTGGTGGTTCGTAATCTTGGACTTGCCATGGTCCAAATACTTCCAAAGGCTTGTCAGTTATTAATTTATTTGAGAGCTGTAAAAAATGCATCCTTGATTAGCTCTACAATGTCGATTTATGGATGGGTCGTAAGAATCCCATTTGGTCGTCATATTTTCGCGTACTCTTATTTGGGAGCGTCAATGTTCAAAGCATTTTTCGCAACGTCTTAATGCATCTTAGGTTTTGGTCGTATGCCATCGTCGTAAGATTTTGGTTTGGTACTTAGTTTTGCAGACAAATAAAAATTAACAATGTGCCCGAATCGGGAGTTGAAACCGGGACGTCTCGATCGAGTCCTGCATATAAATAAGCGAAATGCAAAATGCATCCTAAAGGGCGCGCAACTAACATTGCAGTTTTAATATACACTGTATAAACATGTTTCGATAAATATATTCTTAAGAAATAAACAAGGCACATCACAATTTCTAATTTGGCTTTGTTTTAATAATAAATAGAATATTTATTACGATATGTGAATGCATTACGATTTTACCATACCTTATCCCATTTAGGTCGCGCTTTAACGACTTTGTAAGGCGTCTCTCCAAGCTTTACGACTTTGGCTTCTTTCAACCAAGTGTCTCGCGACCTGCACACGTGCACGCAGTCCCGGGCATGCACCGCCTCGCCGCGAACGAAACCTAACGTGGCTGCGTCTGGAGGGTATATTGCTTCGAATTTCAATAGATGCCGTTTCAGAGCGTATAGTGGGTGATTTTTATACCTGGAAAATGACCATTCAGTATGTGATAAACAGCTTTTATTTTTTAAATATTCATTCATAATCGTTTATATACGTCTAACTAGTGGTCACGGGCCTCGACCTTGTCTACAGCTGAGAGGCTTTAGGCCTTAATCTGCCACGCTGGCATAGTGAGGGTTGGCGAACTACACACCTAAGATATTACTTAGAACTTTCAGGTGTGCAGGTTTCACGATGTTTTCCTTCACCGTTAAAATAAGTGATAATTCATTGTGAATACACACATAACTTCGAAAAGTTAGAGGTGTATGCCTGGGGTTTGAACCCGCGACCGCCGAGATTCTCGACCGCGTGCTTAAACCTCGACGCCATCACTAAAACTCTTTTAATTTTTAATTGAAAACATCTATATAAATAGTTATACTTACTCCGCAATACTTTTTGGTAATGGTGCATCTAGCTGCATTTTATCAAGGAATTCATCTTCTTCTTTCTGCCTCGCCGTTTTCGGGCCTAACCAAGGTTGTACTGCCTTCTCCCACCATAACTGTTCAGTACGATTTTTCCGTGTCACTGTGTTCCAATGAGGCGCGTATCGTCGGGTTAAATCTTTTAAATAATTGTTGTTATCCCAACCAACCATATAACAAGCAGGCTGCGTGCAGCGGTTCTGAAATGATAACAAGAAAATAAAATAAAATTTCTAAAAACTGAGACAATAGATAGCAACCTTAGCGTAAGTAAAGCGCCAAATTTTGCAGATTATCTATAAAAAATGAGAAATGACATGCAACTTCAACGTTTAGAGCATTCTGTACATAATGGTAAAAGTTCATAAAGTATTATCAAGTTTTGGAATATTTATGTTCAACATGAGTACATGTACATAGGAAGATTACTAAATTTATATTTTATTTTATTTATTTATACAGTTATATATTTACATCCATATTAGATTATCCTACGGGCGCTGCACTAAGCATGGCTTGTATCGCAAATTGTGTTAAATCATTATATATTCAGAATTATTTACTTACGAAAATAAAATTGGCGTCGTGAATCTTTCCTGTAACTAAATCAACGCAAATCCACTGTTCCAATTCCTCGACAAAAATTTCACACCAAACATCAGACTTTTTACTGGGAATATCTTCATCTGAAGACAGAACTCGGCGATCAATTACTTTACTAGTACTGGGTTTCGGGCTCAATTTTGTTGGTTTGAAATCATCATCACTATCATCTTCTTTTATCGGCTTTTTATTTCTTCCTGTAATATAATTTTTAGTGATAATGAACATACGAAAATTAAGTTGCATAATTTTAAAAGAAAACATTTGATTTTAAGCTATACACAATTTGTATCAAAAATCTCGCAGATTTTCTCATTCTCACGAAAGACTTGTAATTTACTGCTGAACTATGTATGTGACTGTTGAATAAATAATTTACCTTCGTGTTAGGCATGTGAACGCTGGATTCTAGTAGGTCAATATATGTGGTCCAGTTTAAATAAGATAATCATACTCTACAGCAGTGGTCGGCAACCTTTTGGCAGGCAAGGGCTGGAATGTGGCAAAATAAACTAAAGGCGGGCCCGCATTTGTGATATTTACCTTAGATTCTACGTTATACCGTACCTATGTAAAATTGGTCATATCCCATAGAAAAAATGAAAATGCTAACTAAAGCTAACATTCACGGGCCACAAGTGTGGCCCGCGGGCCGCGCGTTGCCGACCGCTGCTCTACAGATATAGCAGTACACTAGTAGTACATAAATTGTCTATTATAGATCAAGATTCCACTTTCTGACATTGGACAACACAATTATTATTAAACTAACCTCGTTTGGTTTCTTTCTTGGCTGGTACTGCAATTTCTTCTTCCATTCTATTCCTAATGATTTTTATTAAATCATTGGTAACATCATTCTTCGGTTTTGTTTTAGATTTTAAAAGATCCCTATGACTTATCCTTTGTTGTTCTGGCGATACTTCTTGTTTCTTACACTGGCCAGCAGTGGTTTTAGGCTTCTTAAGAGTTTCAGTTTCCTTGTTATTAAAATACTTACTTTCTTTAACATTAGTACCGGGAGCACTTTTTGTTCTTGTTTTTTCTTTCTTACTTGTTTTTTCAGTATTCTGCTTACTTTCGTTTTGCGAACAATTAGAATCAGCGGAATGTGTACGCTTTCTTGACAACCTCAATCTATTACCTTTCTTACTAGCATCTTCTTCGAAATAAATGCTAGCCACATTTTCTTGATTCTCATCAGTGAGGGTAATTTTAGGTGGATTTAATTTATTTGGTTTTTTCTTGACTGCTTCTGGTGGTTGCTTATTATTTTCATCACACTGCTCATTGTTATCTTTATTCACCTTGTTTCTCGTTCTTCGTTGATTAGCTGTTTTTGCAGGTGCATTTTCTTGTTCCTGGTTTAAATCCTTATTGGATGACATATCATTCTTTTTAGTATGAGATTCATCTGTAGATGTTTTACTCTTTTGTGTTTTTGTTGCTTTTTGTGCAATTTTAGCATCTGCTGCTTTTGTAGATTCTTTTTCTATTTCCACTTTAGGAGTTTTAAGAGGATTCCTCTTAAGTTTTTTTGGTGGAGACATATCTTCATTTTCATCATTGCAATTATTACTTTTACTTTTATTTGTTCTTGTGGACCTTGTAGATCTTGTTTTAGTGTTTGGATCATCATTACTTCCATCTAATTGAATGAGATTCGAAAAGTTTATGTAAGAATTCATATCATAACTGCCATCTAACTGAGGTACTTTATTTTGTTTGGTTTTAGCTTTTACGGAAGGGTTAGTTTTCTTCTGCTTTGTATTTAATTTATCTTTCCCTTTTGAAGATGATTTTGTTTCCTTGGTCTTATCCACAGGCTTTGTTGACAGAGAACATAGTTCAGTTATTGATGGTTTCAATGGCACGGTTACAAAATTGAACATAACTCGACATTGCAAGCCAAGAGCTCGCAGCATGGCAACAAATATAAAAACCATATATTTTTTTGCAGTCACAACTTTGGATTTTATCTGTGCTAGTAATATATTTATGAGAGGTGGAGCTTTAGGCTTAAATTTGTCCTCATTTTTATCTTGTTTTAATGTTAATTTATCTCTGAACCATGATGTCACTTGTTCAACATATTTCAAATCTACTCTTTCCCCTGGATAACATTCCTTCGACGGAACTAAAGAAAGAGCAGCTGACATTAGTTCCTGATCATTCAAAATACGACTTATATAATTTCCATGTCCTAACCAACATAAAACATGGACTTTATGCATATATACTTGATTTTCTTTTTTGACTCTATTAATTTTACGCTTCATCATCATTTCCACATCAATAGCTTTTTTCTTCTTCCGTATGGCGTCAGGGAACTCAACAAAAAGTTGTAATCCCTGCTGTGGTATGGTTTTTGTTTCTGAAATAGTAGTATATCATGTTAAGTATTTAATATGGTAAATACAGTAAATAACATAGTTGAAATAACAGCTGAGGTTAAAAATATATGATGTATTTTCTAGTGAATAAATGTAATTTCATAGTCAAGTGAGCCTTGATTTTTATTTTTTTCAGACTTAGTCATTAATTGAGAAATTTTGATTTTGAGAAACTTTTATTTACTTATAATACCTTTTACTTCCTCCCAGTCTTCGGCTTCTGACTCACTGTCAACTTTTGTTTTCTTTGTTCTCTTTTTCTTTAATATAGGAGAAACCTCTGGTACAACCTCTTCACCTTGTGCCAAAAGGTCTTTCACATCAAATTCATCTTCAAGTTTTTGAGTTGTATAATTTTTTATTGTAGCTTTTGTGTCTTCAATTTTTGTATGGTGTTGTTGTAGTTCCATAAATGTTTTCTTGGCAATATCTTCACTGTTATCTGGTACATTAGTAGACCACACCTACAATTAATTATAAAATTATTGAATATACATTAATTATTACATTGATTGATATATTTATAATCTTTACTGATGTGATAAACACAAAAGTGAGGTTTTTTTTTAATTTCTTATACATATTGAAATCATCTACAGAAAAAGCTTGGGTAGTTTTGTTCACATTCCTGTCAAAGTTACAATAATAATAAATACACCCAACAGTCACATATATAGTTCTGACTCCACATTAAAATATGAGTCTTGTGTCATGGGTATCAGTAACTACAGTGACTTTTCGGTCTCACAAACACCCAGACCCGAAACAAATATTTGTGGATCACACAAACATTTGTCTCAGTGCAGGGATCAAACCCACTGCCTCTCATTTCACAAACTGGTGTCTAGCCAACTACACCAATGGGCTATTAATAGTATTAAGTGAAAAAAAATGTATGGCATACATAATTAGTGTCAACTGTGTTACTATCTCAAATCAGTCAAAATAAATATATCATCATGTTTATTCCTACATGAATACAAGCTGATCTTGGAACATGGCATTTTGTATTGGTTACTATGGTTTACACTCTAAGTGAAAATGTATATCTAAGAAAACATAAACAAATTTATAAAATACTGTATCAGATACACACATCTTTATATTCCAAATTAGTTTCTTCCTCACTTTCAGGTTCAATTTCATTTTGTAAGCTTGTAGATGGAGTTATAGCTGCAGGAATTTTCTGTGATGTGTTTGCGGTCTCATCATCACTGCTATCTATAAATAAATAGATTTTTTCAAAATAAATTAACAGAACAATATTCAAATATGCAAATATTACACACATGTTGCATAACTATTACCAATTATTACTAAAACATATAGTACAATAATATCTACAGTAAATTACACATTTTATATTTAGTTTATGTTACCAGAACGTAATTTTGTTTTTCAATGCAGTGCATTGGCATTTTCTGTGAATTCTAATAGACTAAACACAGTAATTACCACTTTCTGATAAATTGAGAAGTGAAGGTAGGAGTTTGTCTTCTTCAGTAAGGTCTTTTAGTGAAATAGTAACTGGAGAGTCGGCTTGTTCTTCTGACGATTGTTTGTTTACCTTACTGAGAAGTGTTTTAATAGATATTGGTTTTCTTGTTGTAGGTTTTTTCTTCTTTTTATTTTTATCAACAAATTCATCTTCTGAAGTCGCCTCTTCGATTTCTTCGTCATCTTCAGAATTTGATTCTTCTGATATTTCTGCCTCCGAACCAGAATCACTAAAGTCGCCGGCATCTGCCTCACTATCATCCTCGTCTTTGTACACTGTTTTGATCACCTTTTTTCGCGTAGTAGGCATATTGTATGATCTGTAGGTTAACGTGTCTAAATAAGGTACTTCTTTGTAATTCTATTATTTCCTCAACTTTATATAAAACTTGTTTTACTGGGCAACTGAGATTCATAGTAATAATAAAAGTAGGTAGCGTTAGAAGCTTTTTGGCGCACTTCTAAGTTATGTACTCAACTACTCAATGAGTGAAAAGGAGTAACGAGTCTGTACAACTGTATGCTAAATTTACTAAAGCAGTTCCGACGTCTCTGGAATATACGTTGTCAAATATATTTTTTTAATTTTCTCCTTAGGAAAGCAAAGAATTAGAGAATACACAGATTTTTCATAACTATTATTCTAGTTTTTATGGTGGAATGAAAAAAAATGGCCTTAGAAAAACTTAAAATCTCAACAAATTTCTTTATTTTTATACTCTTTTTGATGAAAAGATACATTTTTTTAGTTAATTTCACATTTTGAATTACTTATTTTATAGATAGATACTTTTACGTGTCAAAAAATATATATCTACAAACGAAGTTGCACTATATTTTTTAGACATTACAAGATTTTAAATATTTCCAATAATAATTTACACAATTAATAATAATCTCTCCTACTTTCAAGGTATTCCACTCGCGTAGCAGGGACTTATGCTCTTGTTTAATAGTTATTTCCATCTTTTCATTAACTCCCTGCAATCTCTTCACTAGTGGCTCCAAGTAGCTGTAGTGTACACAGCGGCCACACTCCGGGCAACCATGACCAACCAATGGGCTAAACCTAGTGAAGGGGACTACGAACTCTCGTAGTTATCTGGGTAATCCCCCACAAAGTACACAAAGACTGCCTCGTTATGATAGAGGTGTTCTACTTCTCCTCTATCATTTCGTTGCAGCAGGGTAACGCGGAAAACCCCAAGGGCGTTCTCCAGGATTCATATAGTGGTTTACGGCCTTTCGCTGCATCTCAACCTTTGCCAATTGTATCGATCCCTCGATCCATTGGAGCCCAAAGGAAGAGACGAGAGAGTGGACTTACAACTGCGCACCTGTATGTCCACTATAAATATGTTCACGCGCAGGTGACCTTGGCTATAATCCTACCGGATCTGAACTTATGCAGCCCTGCGGCGATGGGGTGGTGGCGGTGGGGTCAAGGTATTGATGAACTAAGACCTTAGTTAGCACCCTGCACGTAGGCGGTCAGTAGAGAGTGGTCGCTCTCGGGGTTGACTGAGACGGAACCCTGGGTTCGGCAGCACTACTGGCGTCAAAGCAGCCCTATTTAGGAACGCTCTGCTTTCCTCTGCAAGGAGGAGGGACCTAGAAAAGGTGGTCTAAAAATAGCCCGTCTCAAAATTATCCAGTTGCCTAACCGCGGGCAACTGGCCATCAATAAATTGCGGTCGACGGAAACACAAATTAAATAAATTGAAAAAACCCAAACGACTATGCTTGGCTACATGGAATGTTAGAACCTTACTAGATAGTGACCGAAACTTATGCCCGGAAAGAAAAACTGCTCTTATAGCAAGAGAATTGGCCCGTTACAAAATTGATATTGCAGGACTCAGTGAAACGCATCTGAGCGATACTGGAGAACTTTGCGAACAACTTGGCGGCTATACCTACTTCTGGATCGGTCGTCCAGCTAGTGAAAGAGCAGCTAGTGGTGTGGGCTTTGCTATTCGAAATCAACTGGTCAAAACACTCACCGATGTACCACAGGGTATCAGTGATCGCCTAATGACTTTACGCATTCCAGTCTCTCAAAATAAATATGCCCATCTCATAAGCGCCTACGCGCCTACCTTGTTGTCACCAGATGAGGATAAAGAGGTATTCTATCAACAACTACGCCAAATCCTTGAAGGCATACCTAAGCACGATAAGATAGTTTTGTTAGGAGATTTCAATGCTCGTGTTGGCAGCTCGTATCATACGTGGACTAATGTTCTTGGTAAACATGGCATTGGAAAATGTAATGAAAATGGCTTGAGGCTTTTATCGATTTGTGCTGAATTTGACCTCAGCATCACGAATACATTTTTCAGACTTGCGGAAAAATACAAGACTTCATGGATGCATCCAAGATCTAAGCATTGGCACCTTCTTGATTATGTGATTGTACGCCGAAGAGATCTACGTGACGTACTTATTACTAGAGCGATGCGTGGAGCACAGGGTTGGACAGATCATCGTCTTATTAGGTCAAAGATGAAGCTTGACCTTAAATCACCACGCCGAGCGCCTCACAAAATACCACCAAAATTGTCCTGCTCTGCTTTAGTAACCTCATCACAACTCGGGAATGAACTGGATAACAAATTTATTGAAAATACTCCGCAGACTGAGTTTTCTTCAGTCAATGACTACTGGGAATATTTTGCGAAACACCTTCATGTTTGTGCACTTGATGTTATAGGCAAGCCAAAAAAGAAACATCAAGACTGGTTTGATGCATCAGATAAAGACATTAAAAATCTAGTCGAAGAATACAGACATGAGCTAAACTTGAAATCAGGGAATTCCCTCACCAAAAGGAAGGCCCAACAAAGGCTAAGGTACAAAGTGCGCGAACTAAAAGACCGATGGTGGAATGAAAAGGCTGCTGAGCTCCAATACTATGCAGATACTCATCAGTCTGGCAAGTTATTTGAGGGTATACGAACAATCTTCGGACCTAGGACGAGGAAAATTGCACCAATGTATACTAAAGACAGACAATACAGAGTTACCAGCAAACCTGAAGTATTAAAGAGATGGGCAGAATATTTCAATGATGTTCTTAATCCTAGTGCGCTTAATGTTGATTTGAATTACATTGATTCTCTCGAGGATCTTCCAACTTGCCACAATTTAGACGATCCACCCACATTCGAAGAAACTTTGCAAGCAGTAAAACGATTAAAGAACTCTAAAACACCTGGAATGGACCAACTTCCTGCTGAAATATACAAGTATAGTGGAAAAAACGTTCAAAATCGACTTTATCACCTTGTCAGGGAAGTTTGGGACTGTGAAGTAATTCCACAAGGCTGGAAAAATGCGGTTATTTGTAAACTGTATAAAGGCAAGGGAGATATCTCTGAATGCAGCTCCTACAGAGGTGTATCGCTTCTTTCTAGTGCCGGTAAAGTTCTTGCGCACATTATTAACAATCGCTTAAGCCAATTAGCTGAACAGTATCTGCCCGAAACCCAGTGTGGTTTCCGTCCTAGCAGAGGCACTGTCGATGCCATTTACATCGTAAGGCAAATTCAGGAGAAAAGTCTAGAACACCAAAGGCCACTATACATGTGCTTTGTCGATATTGAGAAGGCATTCGATAGGGTTCCACGGGAGGCTCTCTGGTTGGTGCTCCAAAAATATGGATGCCCGCAGAAATTCGTGAACCTTATACGCCAATTTCATGTTGGTATGACAGCGCAGGTTCAACATGAGAACGATCTTACTGACGAAATTCCAATTACAAGTGGAGTCAAGCAAGGCTGCGTCATGGCACCTACACTTTTTGCCATGTACTTTGCATGCGTAGTGCGGGATGCATTGCAGAACTGCAGCAACCAGATCCAACTAAAGGTCCGAACAGGTAAAAGCGTGTTTGATCTCTCTAGATTCAGAGCTCTGTCGAAAGTACGTACGATGCCAATACTAGAGATAGTTTATGCTGACGACGTTTGCATTATGGCGGACAGCATGGCACATCTTCAAAACTATATTGACGCATTTCACCAATCATGCCAGCGTTTCGGCCTTGTTATTAGTGCTTCTAAGACCCAGGTACTTAAGCAACCACCCAGAAACTGGGAGGCGGATAAAGCGACGCTACATCTTTATGGTTTTCAGTTGGAAGAAGTATCGCATTTTAAATACTTGGGGAGTGTTTTGCGCCACGACAACACATTGGCCTCGGAGATTCCATATCGAATTGCACAGGCTGCTGCTAACTTCGGGCAACTTAATAAACGTGTATGGAAGTCCCATGATCTAAAGCTTTCAACCAAGATTAATGTTTATAAGGCATTGATTTTACCAATACTTTTATACGGTGCCGAATCATGGTGTGTTTATAGGCCTGATATAAAAAGTCTAGACACATTCCACATACGTTGCCTTAAGTCAATATTACAAATTAAGTGGCAAGACCGCGTGCCAAACACAGAAGTTCTTCGCCGTTCCAGTATATGTGGTATGGAAGCATTACTTATGCAACGGCAACTCAGGTGGTGTGGTCACATTCTTCGCATGGATGAAAACCGTCTACCCAAAGCGGTCTTCTACTCTGAGCTAGCTGAGGGTAGACGTAGACGCGGTGGTCAGTATCTGCGTTACAAGGACGTGTTAAAGCGGCACTTGAAGGCTTGCGGTATTAACCCGGAGTGTTGGGAGGAGATGGCATCTAACAGGTCGGGCTGGCGATCGACCATCTTCAAAAGTATCAAAAAATTTGAAGATGGTCGTTTGGCAGCATTAGATGAAAAAAGAAAAACACGAAAACAGAGACCTAAGCCCTCCTACACATACACTTATAATATCCAGGGCCAACTCTACTGTCCATCTTGTGACCGGGTATTTCAAACCAAATTCGGCTTAGCAAGCCACATTAGGGCCCATGACCGTAAATTATAGTCAGGGTCGCCGTCACCGAAATCGGTGTGGAGGGGGCTATATTCCACTCGCAATGTAACGTAGCCTAAGCATCCTAGGTGTGAATTTCCGTTTCGGTCGCAATCCAATGAGCCACATCGAGGGCATGATTTCCTGTACCGCATGCCTATTCGGTATTTTGACTCCTGATATTTTTTTTGTACAAAGGCCAAGTGCGGCTGGTGGGCTGACCGACAGCTTAATCTCATCCAACCCTCTCTATGTCTCTCTATGTATTTTTCTTTTTACATTCGAAAAAAGTGTGATTAGAAACATAACTAGAAATTACAAATTAAAAAAATTGTCACGTTAGAGTAAGTCTTAGTTGGAAAGAGTTAGTTTTAATAAAGGGTACATGCACTATAGACAGCACCGCTGAATTAATGAAAATGCTATTCAGCAATATTTATAGTTTATAATTTAGTATCAAATAAGAATGAAGTAAAGAAATAAAAGGAGACAGGTATACACAAATTTATTAAGGAGGCTAAACTACAATTTAGATATACCTACTCAAATAAAATAAAACTACTATTTTAGGTTGGGTTCCTTGGCTATAGAAAATTAAAACTTGCATGTAAATATTACTGAATTGGATAAATATAAATTTAAAACCACACCACAAACATATAAAAAACAATACACCCTAGTAATATACCTACTCAGATTAATTTCAATTCATCATCTAAGGGGTTGACTTGTCGTTTGTTAAACATATCTATTATGGTGGGTCTGAAAGGTCTGAATTTTCTCTGCGCAACAAATCGGTGCATACAAAAGTCTGAGTGAAAAAAGTCCGAGTACCAAAGTCAGCACAGAAGTTGTAAGTTTGTATGTACGTACCTATGTCTGCGGATTACAAATTTATAAATTAAAAATTAGCAAATTCACCTTCATTTTCACTCAGACTTTAGATTTTCACTCAAACTTTAGATTTTTACTCAGACTTTAAGTTTGTACAGATATTTGTAAAGTTGTTAAAATCTGTATCGTGTGGACCCACCATTAGGTAGGTACCTATAAGAGCACAAATTTTGCCACACCAAAATAATATTACTCACCTAATAATATGAACGCAAACCGCTCCTTTTTCTTCGATTTCGATTTGCTAAAAGGTTTTATAATTTACCATAATGGAAAGGTTGTGTTTGTTTATGGAATGGTAAATGGTCTGAATCAATCGCGTTAAGTGCTTTTCAACAGAGCTTTATTGCCTGTATAGTGACATTGAATGGATGAGTCCGCACCGTGTCCCTAACTCCTACTGACACCTTTCACCCTTTGCTTTCAGGACTCCAATCACAGTCAGTACTTATCAGGTATCGACAACACCCAAAACTTTATAAGAGATCCTTCATATAATTACAACGGTCAGAGTTCAGACTAGCAAAATATATCCGGAGTGTACCTCTATTTCAACATAACGATTGCAGTTACCATCAAAGTATTGCAAAGTTGAGAAATAATTCGAAATTTGGCTTTGGACCGAATCTTTGCGAATGCGTTATGTTTGAAATTAAGTAACATCCAAAGAAGTATAAATTAAAGAAAATAATATTAATATTGAATAAAAGATTCAATGATTTCAATTTAAGTATAATTATTATTTTATGAATTGGAGTAGATTTGAAAATACAACAATACTTATTGTCGGAAATATTAAAGTTACGCCAATATCCTCAATAACATTATCGAAAGTAGATATTATCAAATCAGAGAACAGTGGGTTTAACAACTTTTGTACGGCTATCCGAGCCGCAAGCGGATCTGAATATCCTGCCACTAGCAACACATTTACCAATGAGTCATTCGTAAAGAGAGTAACTTTCCAATACTATGTACTTTTACTTAGAACTTTTAAAGAAAATAATATAGTGAATATAAAAATGCATGTGAATGGAAAGTAACTATAAAACCGAAAACACTTGTCAGTAAACAGATTTAGCTGTCAGATGAAACACATCCACTTATCGTCTCGTTTTTGTAAATACCAAAAATCATTCAAATCTGTCAAATAGTTTAGGCGTGAAAGCACAACACAGGCAGTTTTACCTGTGCATTTAGCATAAATGCTCATCCCACGGGAATCTTACAAATTCCCGGGGTAAAATTTAATCATGTTACTTCATAGGATTCCAATTGTCTGTACAAAAATTCATTCATATCGGTCAAACGGTTTAGGCGTAAAAGCAGAAAATTGACATAGCTACTTATACCGATTCCCACAGGAATTCTACATTTTCCGGGATAAAAAGTATCCTATGTTACTTCGGTGGGTTCCATCTATCTCCATACCAAAAATCATCGAAATCGGTTTAGTAGTTTTTGAGTTTAAACGTAACAAACATCAAAAAATCCAAAAATACAAACCTTTCCTCTTTATTATAATAGTATAGATAAGACATACCGCTCACACAGGCGATTCTTCTCCGCAGTTAAGAGCAGTCAGCCCTTGGTCCACCACGCTGCCATTCTGCGATTTTGTTGGTTGAGTTTAGACAGCAAATTCATCATCAATCAATCAAATTATCTTTATTCAAATAGACTTTTACAAGTTTACGTCCCACTGCCCAGATGCCTTCTCTACAATTGAGAGTCCACCACGCTGGCCTAGAACGTGTTGGCTAAATAACTAAGAAATTCTTCAGAAATTTTAGGTGTGCAGGTTTCATCACGATATTTTACTTCACCGCTACAGTATGTGATAATTCATTGTGAATACACACATAGCTTTGAAGTGTCAGAGGTGTGTGCATGCATCAAACCCGCGACCGCCGATATTCTCGATCGCGCGCCTATGCCTCGAGGCCATCACTACGCAAATATTTTATTCGTGGCTACTCATTCCTAGTTTATTTTATATTCACGTGTTTCAGTCAAAATTATTTAAAAAAAATTTACTATAAAATCTATATTCTAACACGGCTCAACTGTCTGTATTGAAAAAAAATAATAAGTTTTGGCTATATTCTTTTACTGTATTAAACAAGTTTTTTCGTACTTAAGTACCTTATAATATCATCAGGAGATACCTATATATATTTAGAATGCACTTCACGTTTAAATATTTCGTGTGTTGTTTATGACATTCAAAGCCATTTACTTGAATTTGCGATGGTTATATAATTTTTAAGGGTAGATACTATTGAGTTTTTACGACGCTTATTGACTGTTGACGTGTGACAACAATATCGGCTTAAACAGACCAACGGACGTACCGGCGAATTTCAAAATAATTACTAGCATTAATATCCTTCTTTATAGGACTATCGATAGCACAAATAGACTTTCAAAGTTTAATATTATTAACATCGCCTACCGCTTAATCTCCTGACATACAAAAATACCAACCGCGTTTACATTCCCTTTAAGCAAATCGTATTTCTAACGCAAGAAGAACTCGCCATAAAGCATAAACTAACATAAATAACTTCAATTGTTTGCTGCCTTATTGTTAACTTAATTACATTTTGAATTAAATTTTGTAATTAAAACGGAAGCTAGAGCGCGCCGCGTGAAGTTTAAGTGGCTGGAAACGGATCGACCCCGGGCGGGAATGGGGTGTGCGGGGTAACGGGGCTTTTAGATGCAATCTCTGAGTGGATTAATTAATTCTGAGGTGCCGGTTATCTCCTGTTATCATTTAATAAACTTGCGTAAGGATATAGAAATTTTGCTTTATAGTACAAAGATTATTTCTATGCTTTTAAATCTTTGTTCTTTCATTAAATGTTTGTTTATTCGGAATTCATTGTGATATAAAATTACAACATGAACTTGTGAATTCGAATTTATAATTTCGTAACAGATGATGATAAATTTGAAATATTAAAATAAATGAGAAAGTGTGCTCGTAGTACCTATAGCTAATATATTAAAATTGAAGGCAGAAGTTAATGGAATTTTCCCGAAGCCTGTAAATCTTGTAAAACACGAGAGGCATGAACATATGTACATCGATATGTCGTTAAATGTTTCATGAGGTGCCCGGGCATCAACCTGGTGTGACGAAAATAACAAATTCAGAACGCTTTTCAAAACACACTCAGCTTGCGCTACATTATGCATGAAGCACTCCATTTGCTGATCCGCTCAGGAGTCCCGCTCGCGGCTCGTTAAGCGCTTACATTAGCTACAAACATTTATTGATTTTGAGAGATTGATGTAAATTTGTAAGAAAAGATTTATATGTACAATTTATACAATTTAACGCCAATGTTTCTAGTTCGCATAATCGGTAGCGATGTCCGCTGAATGGATTCTATTGTACATCGAAGGGACATTGTTCTATTTTTATTATTTCAGTCTGGAATATATGTATTTTAGTAATAATTTTAATGTATGGATTTTATATCCCTTTGCGTACTTAGGCACTGATTCTTCATTTAACTATTAATTATTTTCTATTTATTTTTCATCTACCAGGAGAACCAAAATTGATAAACAATCCATTATTTATTAAGTAATAAAATACATCGTGTCCATCGAGGATTCGTACTAGCGTGAGCTGGTAGAACGGGGGAGGAGTTAGATATGCAATATTAATGCAGTGTCGAATGGTGGCCAGAGTGCATTTAGACAAAAAAATACCCATACTAAGTCGTGTGAAGAGAAACTCCAGTCGGATTATACTGAATTAGTGGAAATGTATAGAAACTCGAGATACACAAACAAAAAGTTTCGCGCTTTATCTATTCTATCGAAAACAAAAAAAAATGCGCGACACCTCCACTACAGACATAGGAAAGTGTAAGGATACATTACCGGAGTGGAAAAGTTAAAAAGCTTAAATGTATCTCCGGCACGGCTAAAAGTGTCTGACAAAAGTTCGACTTCCATTTTAAAAAGCTCCATTACAAAACATCGAGATTCGCATCCGCCACGCCCCGCGCGTTTCCAGTGCCGACTGACGTCGGTTTGAGGAGACGGAATTAAACTCGCTAACTTTTAGATTTATTTTATATCAAATCGAGCATACCTGCAAGTAGAGATTTTAATAGGGCTTCGTCACATGTTATTTAAAAGCGCCGTGTGGCTTTTATTAAATTTGTTGGTCTCGAGACATCAGTGTGGCCGGTGGCACAAAGCTTAGACAAATCAATCGACGTTCTGTCGTGGCTGTGGCTCGCTCTCACAGCCCGCTGTGACCACGGCAGCCGGGTCTTAGCCCTGCACAGCACTAAACTTGAATTCGTTACGTGTGTTGTGTCAGTAGAATGCACCCGACAAGCATTGATACTTTACAATATTATGAAAAACATCTATAGTAAACTTTAGAGATTTTTTAGAACTTTCTTACAGCGTCCCTTCTAAACAGTCTAAACATAATATAGAACGATAGACTTTTTAGAGACATAAAATAGGCAATAATTGTTTCGTACCCTAAAAAACTACAGCGTAATTATGATATAGGTACCTACCTGCTATATTTTGTTGTCGCCTTAGTTTAGGCCTAGGTCTGGCAACCAATTCTAAAATAATAACCACAGGAAGCTACCAATTTCAACAATTGGAAGTAGCCTACGACATAGTGTAGGATATTTGCATTTAAAAATCCTAACTGATATGTTTAATTATAACACGCGTTTAAGAGACGTGTACATGAATAATAATAATAATGAATTGAAAGATTATGTATATAATATATATTTTTAATTCACGTTTTTCTTAAATTTACCATTATTTATAAAATAAATTTAAATTTTTACACTTCATAATTACTCCGAAAATCAGTTTTACGATAATATACGTTCACACCAGTTTAACATTTTTAGTATTTATATTGGCTTCTTTTGGCTGTTTTTTTCTTGTCATATTAGTTATTATAAATGTGTATTTTGAATTTTAAAACTAAATTTTAAATAAAACTAAAAATAAAATTCAAGTATCAAAAACACGTTGATTGCCGTATAGGACATTTGTACGGGCACCTCCACATAGCGAAAAGTAAGTTGAATTTGAGAAGAGTTGTAAGGCTTTGGCTTCGAGATAGTGCTTTTAGGCCCTAACCCCGGGGGTGATGCAGTGGGTCCGTGGAGCTTCTTAAAATGTTTTCACTTATGTATATATGGGAATACATTACCCTTGCCTCTGGATTACTTGAGGCGCGCACACTTATTTTTAACACAAAATTGAAGTGACATAAAGCTTTCACTCTACTCTCGTGTATATCTTCACTTAAATTGCTTTTTATTGAAAACCGGAGACATGAGGTGGGGATTGTGCAATTAATAAACATAAACCGAGCTTAGCTGTTGTGACACTGACATATTGGTTTTATTGAAAGCTGAAGAAACATATAAATAATGTTAGCGTAAGTTTAAACTTTCAACATTGATTATAGAAGATGATCGTCTTTCCCTTAATTTTTTTTTCAGTACTTCATTAGAAGATAATACTAATAGCTTAACGATAGGAGACTCAATGGAATTAGTAAAAAAACAATTTACATGGGAATGAATATTTTTCATTGAATGCTACATTCAGCGTCTGTAGCTACTAATAATCACTTAGCTTAATTGCGGCCGTTAATTACCACCGATCTCGACGGTTCAAATTACGTACTCTAAAACGCATTAGCGGCTGACAGCTGGAGATTATCCGTCTAAGCGGCGACGGGCCGGCCGCCTCCGCGCCCGCTCGCGCCGGGACCATTCCACTAATGAAATTTAATGAGCCTTAATTGTTGACGACTTAATGCAGGAACTCTAAGATAAGTGCTTACGCCCATCTTTGAGTGCCTGGAACAAAATAAAATGACTTGAACAACTTTTTATTGACATATCACAGTCTAGTCCATTGGATGTCATTTTTATTAAATGCATTAAACAACAGTTACTTGTGGTGTGATTATCCAAATGAATATAAATTAACGTCTATATAGGTACATATGTATGATGTGTAATGTAGATATGAAAGCTAAAGTTGTCTATACAGGTTCCAATTGCGTAGAGCGAGGTTCTTGTTAACTGATTAGAGGCAACAGAGTGGTGTCATCTCAGAACTTCCAATTACTAGTAACTGGGCAGGGACAAGAGGAGGAGGTGTGCCGGGGTGTGAAGATCCATTTCGAAAAACTAATTTAGAGGTTGGCAACTAAACAAAGAGCACTCCTCGCAGATAATAATTAACAGTTTGCGGTAAAGTTCCACTTAGTCTATACTATCGGTTAAAGCCCACTATGCGTGACAAATTAATTAAACCTTTATTTGTGATGGTTTTATTACATTTAATCAAACACGTTATTCTATAGAATAGCTTAAAGCTAATTGTGTTTTACCTAAATAAATGTTGCGTTGCCGATTAAGAGTGTGAAATGTATGGAAATCTTGCAAATTAAATGGCTTACGATTTACAAATTGATTGATTATATCGCTTCCGTCTCTGTCTCCTGGTTATTTTTAAATTGCACAGTTACGCTGGTTGTCATATGGTATCACAAGCGAAATGTTTGGCTCGTCCGGAGTGGCAGCAGTGTCTCTCTGAATACCTTCGTGAAGCAACATTGTTGCAGTCACTCGGTGAGTAAGATTGTTTGCTGGAACAGTGACCATGCATGCATGCTATGCATAGATGGTGCATAGATGTAAAATTACCGCAGACTACCGCAAGTATGTCACTTTTCAGGACCAACCCTGTATTTCGGTCACGCAAAAAAATTGATCAGATGTACGAATCTATAATATTATGTATAGCCATTAATTGAAATATGAGTCATCAGTAGTCGCTCGGCTGTGCTAGTGATCACACGTTTGCTGTCTGCTCGTTAAACACCAGTGTATCTCAAACTTTTCTTGCGCAATGTTCGTCTGTGCGGCTGTAGTCCCGGAACACACCGATGGACCTGTTGCAGCGTCTGCAAACAGTACTACGACTTCAGTGTTCTGGCATAACTGAAGCTGGTTATCGTAAACTGGGTGAAGAAAACACAATTGGCGGTGTCCCCAAGGCAAGTCTAGCCCTTCACCATCTGCGTCCCTCGTATTCCCTTCGTCAATCAGCTTGAAAATATACAAGAGCAACTAAGGAAGATATCACTTGATTTAATCCTTTGGCACCTTACTAGAAGAAGTAAAGGAAATGAGGACTGACTTAAACAATTTAAAAAGATTCGTCGAAATGGCTCATGATCTATTGGCAACTTCAGTTCAAAATGAAGGGACTGAGAATAGGCTAGACAACTTTGAAAAACTAGCTGAGGAAGTTCCCTTGCTCGAAATGAAGTTTCTAGCCTCAACACCGAATTACAATCTCGAGACCAATGGGCTAGAGCCAATAATGTTGAAATTCAGGGAATCCCTTTAAAGAAGAATGAAAATTTATATGACATTGTGCAGAAATAGGAGATGCAACAAACATTTCTATCAATAAAGAAGTATAAATTACGTCGCACGGATACCTACTCGCGTACCAATAAGGAGAAGCCAATTATAATTTCGTTCAACAGCCGTTATACAAAAGAAGAGTTTATAGCAAAATCCGCAAGAACAAAAATCTCACTTTATCAAGTCTGGGTTTCGCATCTAATGAAGTTTTTTATGTGAACGACCACTTAACACCAGCTAACAAAATTTATAAAAAAAGCGAGGGCATTAGCTAAAGACAACAATTTTCAATATATATGGGTCAAACATTGTAAAATCATGGCGAGGAAATCGGATACATCACCACTATTTTTTTATCAAGTGCGAAAACGATTTATTAAAAATAACTTCATAATCAAAGCACTAAATCTATTTTTAATAAGTATAACATTACTTAAAAACAGTTTGAGAAACCGCATTCTATATCGGTGTTTATTGTGTATTGGTCAGTCTTGTCCCTCGATATCGTCAGCCAGTTAACGCAAGTAAGTGTACTATTATTCTACAGCTTTTAATTGAACGAGTGTGTGTCTTCTGTGGCATTAAAAGTCATTATTGCTTGTGCTCGCATCTTGCTTCTAAGGAATATATTCCTTGTAGATTGCTTTCTTTTATTTAAGTTGTGTATCGCAATATTTTAAAATGTACCTTACGCATTGATGAATTCTTTTAATATGTAACCTGTTTTTATAAAGTATTTGTATCAAATTGTAATTTGTATATTTTTAATAATGTGTTGTTCGTATTTAAATTTATTAGCTACATTCCTGTTAATTCTGTGAACTCAAATGCTTAGTTAAATGTGTACTTCTTTTTCTTCAGTTCGTGTCCTGTTCATAATTGAGAATTTGTTTAACTATTATACCCATGGCTAGTTTCAATATTATTACCAAAATACTCGAGGCTTGCGAACTAAGACACACGTTTTCAAACGTACTCTGCTTTTAAATGATTATGATGTGATAGCGTTAACAGAGACGTGGCTTATTAATAGTATTGCAGACAGTGAATTATTTGATAGCAGATACATAGTTTGGCGTAGGGATAGAAACTATATAAGGACACAAGAGAAGTATGGCGGTGGGGTGCTCATAGCTTTACGTCGTGAACTAACAAGCCGTCATCGTCCCGAATGGGACTCATCTGCCGAAGATATATGGGTTACTCTTATTTATAAAATCATAGCGGAAAGTTATATAAAATACATCTATGCACGCTTTACCTCTGTGATGAGAAACATGGAAATACCTACAAACACTCAGCTACGAACTTCACCGACAAACTCTCCTCTATAATCAATTCCTGTCCGACTGGATATCTTTTGATAATGGGGGATTTTAACATGAGTAATATTGGGTGGAATTAGTGCTGATTCTTATTTAAAACCCCAGGGTGTAACTGGGGAACCAAACTATACTCTTTGACACACTTTGGAATGTAATCTAAGGCAATTAACATGCATAAAAATGTCAATTCTAAGTTACTGGATTTAATTTTATGCAATTCCAGTGCTTCTGTTACCGCTGCGGAGGAACCTCTTGTACCTGAGGACCCACATCACAAATCTCTCTCTATCATTTGTCTGTCACGAACACTAGCTATATTAAACTTAAAACCAGAGAAAGATATGTTTTAATTCCGGTAATTACGATGAAATTAATAAATGCTTATCAAATATAATTTGGGAAGACCATTTAATTAATTGGTCCTCTAGAAGCGCTGTGCACAATTTTATCAAAACCTATATGACTTATAGATAAACATATACCATGTAAAGAATTTACCGTCTACTTATCCACCATGGTATAGTACACCTTTAAAAAATATCTCAGAGAAAAACATAAATATCATCGTAAATATATTAAGTATCATAACACGTGTGATTATAATACTTATGCTTTACTTCGCAAACGAGCTAAGGTATGCGAAGAAGAATGTTATAGAAATTATCTTAAAAATATTGAGGATTCAATACCAATAATCCTAAGTTGTTTGGACTTTCATTAAATCATGCAAAAAGGGTCATGGCAATATTCCGTCTTCATTGTCATATGAGGGTAGCAGGGAGGAATCGGGTGGAAGGAATCTGTGATCTTTTTTCTTAGGTATTTTCAGTCGACGTTCTTTCCACGCCCCCTTCTGACATTTACCCCCCAATTAATGACCATTCTTTTAATTATATAAATCAAATTAACATAATAAGTGACATTTGAAATAAATGAAGATTACCTACATAAACTGTTAAAATCTATTGACCTTACAAAGAGTGCCGGCCCTGAAATATTCCAGCTATATTTATTACACTGTGTGCCCAAAATCTTGTCAACATTAAGTATCTCTCAATCGCTCTATAAAAGAAGGTATTATTCCAACCATATGGAAGTTTTGCTTTCATAACTCCTGTTTACAAGAAGGGTAAGGTGGAGGATGTCATGAATTATAGACCCATTTCAAAATTGTCTTTATTTTCAAAAATATTCGAACGTATCGTGTATACGCAGGTCTATAATGTTCTGTCCAACACTTTTATTCCGCAACAACACGGTTTTATCAAAAAACGCTCCACGGCCAGTAAATCTACTTTTCCTTTACAGATTTTGTGTTCTCTCATATGGTTTCTGGTGGCCAAGTTGATGCTGTCTTCACAGACTTTAGTAAAGAATTCGATCGTATAGATCATAAATACTTTACAAAAACTCTTGTACGCAGGAATACATGGCAACTTATTTAGATGGTTTACGTCCTATATTACAAACAGGTCACAGGGCTGTGGCCATAAACGGATACATATCCAGGAGATATGAGATACCCTCTGGAGGTTCCGCAGGGCTCCTTACTCGGACCTTTATTATTTAATGGATTTAGTAACGATGTAAGTAAACTGTTTTCTTCATTCAAATTTTCTCCTTTATGCTGATGACATGAAGATTTTTAGGCAAATTTGCAAAACCTGAGGATTGTTCTCTATTACAAGAAGATCTTTCTAGGTTTCAATCTTATTGTTATTACAATAAATTAGACCTTAATATTTCTAAATGCAATTTTATATCATGTACGCGCAAACCCAATTTAATTAAATATAGTTATAAACTTAAAGGCCACGAACTTTCACGAGTTGAAGACGTCCGAGATCTTGGTGTTATACATGATACAAACTAACCTTATGAAAAAACACATTGATTATATATGTACTAAAGCTAACAGTGCACTGGGTTTTTTAAAAAGGTCCTGCTCGGAATTCACAATATCAAAACTATAAAAATTATTTACTGTGCCTATGTTCGTAGTATCCTCGAGTATTGTTCACAGATTTGGAGTCCACAGTATCATATTTATATTAATAGATTAGAATCGATTCAACGTAAATTTTTGAAATATTTAGAATATAAATGTAAAAAATACGACAACAACTACGAGCTTAGATGCAAAAGACATCACATACTACCATTACAAGAAAGAAGGAATATTGCAGATATTTCGTTTATAATGAAGTTAGCTCAATCTAAAATTGATGCGCCTCATCTTCTTTCCTTAATACATCTGCGAATTCCTTCGAGGATAAGGCAACCTACTCTTTTACACATTCCCTCTAGTGCCACAAAATACAGGCGACACTCTTTCTTCTTGAGAACAGCAAACTTGTTCAATGAACTGGCTGACGTTCTCGATATTGACCTTTTCAATACAACTGATATTAAAAGATAGCTTTTAAACACTGGTTCAAATCAGTTGTCTAATTCACTTATGCTCAAATACTATGTTTTTTTTTTATAGTTTTTTTTTTTTATACTCTTGTTTTTTTTTTTTTATTTGTTTTTTACTTGTGTTATATTAATTAGGTTAAGATTTCATGCAAGTCGTGTTTTAGATATATATGCGGAAACATTTTATTAGTCCTTAAGTAAATTATGTATAATTATAACTAGATTTTTAAGTGACTGTTTGTTTCCCGAATAAAATAAAATAAAATAAAAAAATAAAAATAATAGCCATAGAAAAATGAATCAAAAACGAAATACATACACATAGACACTAAGGTCTGTTTCCCTGATGAAGTAGGTAGAGTGCAAGACTGTTTCCCCAATATTGCCGTTTTTTTGCCATATCTCCAGACTCCGTTTCTAAGATTTTCCTAGGTAACAGAAAAAATAACGACACTGGTCATGGTATTAACGACACTAGTATATAACCCGAGGTCCAACGCTGAACCGCGCGCCGCGAGATCACGAGGCATTATTTTCAAATAGATAAGATATTTATTATGGTGATTTAGTAATTTTTTATCACCAGTATACAATAAATGGTTTAGAAAACCTTTTACCAACTACGTACAATACTCCGATTTAGAGTTCAAACATGTAAAGAAAAACCACGATGTTCGTGTATTTCTTTTACATTGAAAACCAAGCAGCCGGCTTGTAAAGTAAGGACAGTACGGGTAGATCATGTTATATTAAAGTGAATGTCTCTGTCCTTTGACTGTTTGTGCTGCCATCCGACCGTTGTCCAGATAAAAGCTTCTCCATAGCACGAAAAAGCACTCACTCCAAATATTGATTTGTTACTTCACGGGTCCTACACTGTCAGAGATGTGTCTTCGTTCTTAGCTGTAGCTTTATAAAACAAATTTAACCACATTGAGATTACTTACCTTGCTTCTGTTTACTTTCTTATAATAAGAACAGGGTATGAAATTACCGCAGTATTTAGGTGACGTAGACGGTGTAATGTTTGGTGAGTACTTTCGTAAAACGATTTTAATTATGATTAAACAGTAATAATGGTCTTATACAACAAAATTTAATTTATTTTTGTTACAAACGCATAGATTGTAAAATAAATTTGGACTGTTAATAGATTTCTAGTTATAAAATTCTCAGTAGCAGCACGGAGTCTGGAAATGTGCCCGGGAAACAGTATGTTTGCTCCCTGTTACGTGGGATACTTACCTGCTACCTGGCGAAATGTGGGTGCCAAAATGCACCTCTGCTTACCTCTTTACGGAATACAGGCAAGAGGTTGTATAGTATAATACAATTTATACATCATAACCATAAAAAAAAACTGCCTGAATTATAACAAATTAATATAAACTTCTTTGAAACTATATACTGAAACTATATGTGTAGAAATAAACGTTTTTAAAAATAATTAATTGGTGCCAACCATAGACTGCAGTCAAAATATTATATATCACCGATAGACGAACTCATTTGCATCTATTAACAATTAGATGAACTATTTTGCTTATAACTTTTTCGAATTTGAACAGGATATGTATAAATTTTAAAAGCTAGAATAGTTTATTAGTTCATTATTAAAAAATGGCATAAGTAACGCGACATGTGATAGTAGTACAGCTTAATATTTTATATAAATATACAAAAATAATGAACTTAGAAAAAATGGCACAGAGAAAATTTCACACTAGACGAACTATTTTGCATCGGGGCAGATATATTTAATTGAAATGGTACGCAATATCATGTTATCATGTCTTTGGCAAGTGAATTCGATGACGGGAATCGCTTACGCTATTAGGAATAGATTAGAATTGGAATAAAAACCTCGTAATCTTAATTGGTATTTTTAATCAAAGCTCTCGGAACTTTCACGGAATGCCCTATGAAATTACATTTAGATAAAAATCGTTGGAGGTGGTTTCTGTTTATTTAGTAACATAAATATTAATTGTGTAGTTAAATGCTTCTAACAAATTGAATAGTGTCTATATAAAACTTTCCATGCAATCATATTTAATTTTAAAATGTTGCATCATCATATTTAACGACCATTTGTCGTTGTTGTAACTGTACTTTTTCTTTACCTGTATATGTTTTAAAATATGTTACATAAAATGTTTATGACATATTCAAAAATAAAATACGTGGCCTCTCACTATGGGCCTCATTAGACGGCTCAGAGTCACTCAACGAACTATGGAAAGGGCTATGCTCGGGTTTTCCCTACGAGATCGAATCAGAAATGAGGAGATCCGTAGGAGAACTAAAGTAACCGACATAGCCCAGCGGATTAACAAGTTGAAGTGGCAATGGGCCGGGCACATAGCGCTGAGAACTGATGGCCGATGGGGCCAAAAAGTTCTCGAGTGGAGGCCACGTACCGGAAAGCGCAGCGTAGGATGTCCTCCGACAATGTGGTCAGACGACCTAGTGAAGGTCGCGGGACGTCGCTGGATGCAAGCTGCTTCCAACAGGTCCCTGTGGAAGTCATTGGGAGAGGCCTATGTCCAGCAGTAGACTTCCATTGGCTGATGGATTGGATTGGATTAGGAAAAATAAAATAAATATAACGGCTTGAATGACGTCGGTTTTGTGACAGTCAAGTAGGAGATTACAGTTATTATGATAGGAAAAATAATTAAACCCGATAGTAAATAATAAGTATTATTCTTTGTTTCCAACGTTTTGTATATCATCATCATCATCATCATCAGCCCATATACATATGTCCCTCTGCTGGACACGGGCCTCCTTTACGACTAAGATGGTTTAGGCCTTAGTCCACCACGGTGGGTCTAGTGCGCGTTGGTGGACTACACATCTAAGAAATTCCTAAGAACTTTTAGGTGTGCAGGTTTCCTCACGATCTTTTTCTTCACAGTTAAAATAAGTTATAATTCATTTTGAATACACATATATATGTAGTTTCAAAAAGTCGAAGGTGTGTGCCTGAAGGTGTTTGAATCCGCGACCGCAGAGAATCTCGACCGCGCCTTATCCTCGAGGCTATCACTACTCATGTTTTATATTTTATCAAAACATTTATAGTTAGTAAAACAAGCCCATGTATATATATCGTTTTAATACCACATTAAATTGAAGAATTCAATAAATTTTATCTGCTCTCGGTCTAACACGACCAATCAGCTTAGACAGGGTTTACACTTCATAATTACTCCGAAAATCAGTTTTACGATAATATACGTTCACACCAGTTTAACATTTTTAGTATTTTATATTGGCTTCTTTTTGGCTGTTTTTTCTTGTCATATTAGTTATTATAAATGTGTATTTTGAATTTTAAAACTAAATTTTAAATAAAACTAAAAATAAAATTCAAGTATCAAAACACGTTGATTGCCGTATAGGACATTTGTACGGGCACCTCCACATAGCGAAAAGTAAGTTGAATTTGAGAAGAGTTGTAAGGCTTTGGCTTCGAGATAGTGCTTTTAGGCCCTAACCCCGGGGGTGATGCAGTGGGTCCGTGGAGCTTCTTAAAATGTTTTCACTTATGTATATATGGGAATACATTACCCTTGCCTCTGGATTACTTGAGGCGCGCACACTTATTTTTAACACAAAATTGAAGTGACATAAAGCTTTCACTCTACTCTCGTGTATATCTTCACTTAAATTGCTTTTTATTGAAAACCGGAGACATGAGGTGGGGATTGTGCAATTAATAAACATAACCGAGCTTAGCTGTTGTGACACTGACATATTGGTTTTATTGAAAGCTGAAGAAACATATAAATAATGTTAGCGTAAGTTTAAACTTTCAACATTGATTATAGAAGATGATCGTCTTTCCCTTAATTTTTTTTTTCAGTACTTCATTAGAAGATAATACTAATAGCTTAACGATAGGAGACTCAATGGAATTAGTAAAAAACAATTTACATGGGAATGAATATTTTTCATTGAATGCTACATTCAGCGTCTGTAGCTACTAATAATCACTTAGCTTAATTGCGGCCGTTAATTACCACCGATCTCGACGGTTCAAATTACGTACTCTAAAACGCATTAGCGGCTGACAGCTGGAGATTATCCGTCTAAGCGGCGACGGGCCGGCCGCCTCCGCGCCCGCTCGCGCCGGGACCATTCCACTAATGAAATTTAATGAGCCTTAATTGTTGACGACTTAATGCAGGAACTCTAAGATAAGTGCTTACGCCCATCTTTGAGTGCCTGGAACAAAATAAAATGACTTGAACAACTTTTTATTGACATATCACAGTCTAGTCCATTGGATGTCATTTTTATTAAATGCATTAAACAACAGTTACTTGTGGTGTGATTATCCAAATGAATATAAATTAACGTCTATATAGGTACATATGTATGATGTGTAATGTAGATATGAAAGCTAAAGTTGTCTATACAGGTTCCAATTGCGTAGAGCGAGGTTCTTGTTAACTGATTAGAGGCAACAGAGTGGTGTCATCTCAGAACATTCCAATTACTAGTAACTGGGAGGGACCAAGAGGGAGGAGGTGTGCCGGGGTGTGAATGATCCATTTCGAAAACTAATTTAGAGTTGGCAACTAAACAAAGAGCACTCCTCGCAGATAATAATTAACGTTTGCGGTAAAGTTCCACTTAGTCTATACTTATCGGTTAAAGCCCACTATAGCGTGACAAAATTAATTAAACCTTTATTTTGTGATGGTTTTAATTACATTTAATCAAACACGTTATTCTATTAGAATAGCTTAAAGCTAATTGTGTTTTACCTAAATAAATGTTGCGTTGCCGATTAAGAGTGTGAAATGTATGGAAATCTTGCAAATTAAATGCTTCGATTTACAAATTGATTGATTATATCGCTTCCGTCTCTGTCTCCTGGTTATTTTTAAATTGGCACAGTTACGCTGGTGTCATATGGTATCACAATGCGAAATGTCTGGCTCGTCCGGAGTGGCAGCAGTGTCTCTCTGAATACCTTCGTGAAGCAACATTGTTGCAGTCACTCGGTGAGTAAGATTGTTTGCTGGAACAGTGACCATGCATGCATGCTATGCATAGATGGTGCATAGATTGTAAAATTCACCGCAGACTACCGCAAGTATGTCACTTTTCAGGACCAACCATGTATTTTCGGTCACGCAAAAAAATTGATCAGATGTACGAATCTATAATATATTATGTATAGCCATTAATTGGAAATATGAGTCATAATAGCCATAGAAAAATGAATCAAAAAACGAAATCAATAACACATAGACACTAAGGTCTGTTTCCCTGATGAAGTAGGTAGAAGTGCAAGACTGTTTCCCCAAATATTGCCGTTTTTTTGCCATATCTCCAGACTCCGTTTCTAAGATTTTCCTAGTAACAGAAAAAAATAACGACACTGGTCATGGTATTAACGACACTAGTATATAACCCGAGGTCCAACGCTGAACCGCGCGCCGCGAGATCACGAGGCATTATTTTCAAATAGATAAGATATTTATTATGGTGATTTAGTAATTTTTTATCACCAGTATACAATAAATGGTTTAGAAAACCTTTTACCAACTACGTACAATACTCCGATTTAGAGTTCAAACATGTAAAGAAAAACCACGATGTTCGTGTATTTCTTTTACATTGAAAACCAAGCAGCCGGCTTGTAAAGTAAGGACAGTACGGGTAGATCATGTTATATTAAAGTGAATGTCTCTGTCCTTTGACTGTTTGTGCTGCCATCCGACCGTTGTCCAGATAAAAGCTTCTCCATAGCACGAAAAAGCACTCACTCCAAATATTGATTTGTTACTTCACGGGTCCTACACTGTCAGAGATGTGTCTTCGTTCTTAGCTGTAGCTTTATAAAACAAATTTAACCACATTGAGATTACTTACCTTGCTTCTGTTTACTTTCTTATAATAAGAACAGGGTATGAAATTACCGCAGTATTTAGGTGACGTAGACGGTGTAATGTTTGGTGAGTACTTTCGTAAAACGATTTTAATTATGATTAAACAGTAATAATGGTCTTATACAACAAAATTTAATTTATTTTTGTTACAAACGCATAGATTGTAAAATAAATTTGGACTGTTAATAGATTTCTAGTTATAAAATTCTCAGTAGCAGCACGGAGTCTGGAAATGTGCCCGGGAAACAGTATGTTTGCTCCCTGTTACGTGGGATACTTACCTGCTACCTGGCGAAATGTGGGTGCCAAAATGCACCTCTGCTTACCTCTTTACGGAATACAGGCAAGAGGTTGTATAGTATAATACAAATTTATACATCATAACCATAAAAAAAAAACTGCCTGAATTATAACAAATTAATATAAACTTCTTTGAAACTATATACTGAAACTATATGTGTAGAAATAAACGTTTTTAAAAAATAATTAATTGGTGCCAACCATAGACTGCAGTCAAAATATTATATATCACCGATAGACGAACTCATTTGCATCTATTAACAATTAGATGAACTATTTTGCTTATAACTTTTTCGAATTTGAACAGGATATGTATAAATTTTAAAAGCTAGAATAGTTTATTAGTTCATTATTAAAAAATGGCATAAGTAACGCGACATGTGATAGTAGTACAGCTTAATATTTTATATAAATATACAAAAATAATGAACTTAGAAAAAATGGCACAGAGAAAATTTCACACTAGACGAACTATTTTGCATCGGGGCAGATATATTTAATTGAAATGGTACGCAATATCAATGTTATCATGTCTTTGGCAAGTGAATTCGATGACGGGAATCGCTTACGCTATTAGGAATAGATTAGAATTGGAATAAAAACCTCGTAATCTTAATTGGTATTTTTAATCAAAGCTCTCGGAACTTTCACGGAATGCCCTATGAAATTACATTTAGATAAAAATCGTTGGAGGTGGTTTCTGTTTATTTAGTAACATAAATATTAATTGTGTAGTTAAATGCTTCTAACAAATTGAATAGTGTCTATATAAAACTTTCCATGCAATCATATTTAATTTTAAAATGTTGCATCATCATATTTAACGACCATTTGTCGTTGTTGTAACTGTACTTTTTCTTTACCTGTATATGTTTTAAAATATGTTACATAAAATGTTTATGACATATTCAAAAATAAAATACGTGGCCTCTCACTATGGGCCTCATTAGACGGCTCAGAGTCACTCAACGAACTATGGAAAGGGCTATGCTCGGGTTTTCCCTACGAGATCGAATCAGAAATGAGGAGATCCGTAGGAGAACTAAAGTAACCGACATAGCCCAGCGGATTAACAAGTTGAAGTGGCAATGGGCCGGGCACATAGCGCTGAGAACTGATGGCCGATGGGGCCAAAAAGTTCTCGAGTGGAGGCCACGTACCGGAAAGCGCAGCGTAGGATGTCCTCCGACAATGTGGTCAGACGACCTAGTGAAGGTCGCGGGACGTCGCTGGATGCAAGCTGCTTCCAACAGGTCCCTGTGGAAGTCATTGGGAGAGGCCTATGTCCAGCAGTAGACTTCCATTGGCTGATGGATTGGATTGGATTAGGAAAAATAAAATAAATATAACGGCTTGAATGACGTCGGTTTTGTGACAGTCAAGTAGGAGATTACAGTTATTATGATAGGAAAAAATAATTAAACCCGATAGTAAATAATAAGTATTATTCTTTGTTTCCAACGTTTTGTATATCATCATCATCATCATCATCAGCCCATATACATATGTCCCTCTGCTGGACACGGGCCTCCTTTACGACTAAGATGGTTTAGGCCTTAGTCCACCACGCTGGTCTAGTGCGCGTTGGTGGACTACACATCTAAGAAATTCCTAAGAACTTTTAGGTGTGCAGGTTTCCTCACGATCTTTTTCTTCACAGTTAAAATAAGTTATAATTCATTTTGAATACACATATATATGTAGTTTCAAAAAGTCGAAGGTGTGTGCCTGAAGGTGTTTGAATCCGCGACCGCAGAGAATCTCGACCGCGCCTTATCCTCGAGGCTATCACTACTCATGTTTTATATTTTATCAAAACATTTATAGTTAGTAAAACAAGCCCATGTATATATATCGTTTTAATACCACATTAAATTGAAGAATTCAATAAATTTTATCTGCTCTCGGTCTAACACGACCAATCAGCTTAGACAGGGTTTATTAACTTTCAATCGCCCTTAATGGTTTCCGTATTACCTACAGCTCACATTGAATATTGATTCACAGAGCGGCACTTTAATTGCCCGCCTGAACAGTGTATTTTCACACTTAAAACGTATGCTGGTCAGTCGTATTATGATCACGAATTGATAAAGATAGCCATTTGACGATTAAAGTGTAAACGCATTAAATTAAAAGCAATTTCACACGTATAACTATTATTAATGGAGGTATTATTAAGGGGATATGGCTGTTAAAAAATAACGAAGTGAAGTGTACTAGTGTTGTACAACGAGTTGGAATTGCAGCGTGCTGTAAGTGGCTACAATAAAGCTCTCGGTACATTAAGCTTCCGCTAGTGCGCCGTTAGCGAGATAACGAGACCCACTGCCCGCCGCACACATAATTTATACCGTCCGAGCTCGTTAAAAACTTATAAAGACGCACATTGTTAGTGCGGCCAATATTCGCGGTTATCCGAGGATATACGAGCGCCCTAACGACTCCTTGCCCGCCTCATACGAGCTATTGCGCCAACGACCCCGTTTTAACTGCTATGCGAAACTCAACTATCGGCTTCTTCGATGACGACCGCGAGCGCTCTGCGGAATTCGTTTTATGTATTCCTTTATTGACACTAAATAAGCATAGAAGAGAAACATTTTAGCGAAAAATACTGTTTACTGCTCCAAAGCGTTAGCGTTGATAAGTAAATACAGTATTTCCAATTTAAAACATCCTCGCGCTAACTTCTCAAAGTCTGTAATAAAGAACTAGCTTGTAATGGAAAAGCCGTGTGCTGATGCAATCTGCCGCGAAGCTTTTAGGCCGGCCGGCCGTGCTTCGTTTTTCACTTAGCCAATATGCGCGCAATTACCGCACTCCCACGTAACTACATCGGTGTAATAATAAAATGAAAACGTTCTTTTACATTTAAATAATATAATATTAATGTACTCAAACACTCAATGTTACTTTCAGTGAGATACTCATATTAAATGGGTTTTGGGCATTAGCCTACCGCTAATGAAATTGTGGTGTCGAAAATTTTAAAACACAAATTTTTGACAGGAATATTTTATTAATAATATAATAATGTAATGCTAAATTAAGTTGAAGTGTTGATTGTGGGGGAATATATTAAAGACAATGTTTATTAGTAGTGGCACGTAAACAAAGTAGTTAATGTGGATGTAAGATTGGTTGGCACACGCTGCACGTAGAGCGAGCAGAGTGGACGCGACGCGGCCGCGCGGATCACCGACTCGTGCTCGGCTAAACACAAATCAACACCGATTCTCCATTTGTTAGACACGGGAATGTAATTATGGCCGGAACACTTGGCGGGAGGTGGGGCCTGCACCGGCCGAGGGGGCTCGCGTCATTCAAGCTTTTAGTTCGCTGCTCGACAACGATCCTTACTTTGGGTTTGTAATGTACCTTACTCAGAACATCACATTTTGAAGCAATTAATTTTATGTCGCTTATCAAAACAGAGTTTGATATTGATTTGCCAATGTAACGAGATTTACAACCTGTAAAGTTGTAAATCTTCTTACGGAATACCGCTCGTAGGTAAAATATTAGGCATCTAATCGTTTGATACCGTGACACGAGTTAAACTAAATTAATAAACTCGCTGCAGACTCCGACTTTATTAAAAAACACTCATTAAAGCAAAGGAAAAGTAGGTGAAGTCGCCAGCGGGGACAGCGCCGCTAATTGCGCCGCCTTTATTGCTTAAATAAAGTTTTAGTGGGGGAACACAAGTTTTAATTAAAAATGTGAGAATAGTTTTTAATAAAGGACGGGCTCGGTGCGCGTATATTGCGAAACTTTGAGCGATACGCTTAGCTTACAGGAAGTCCAGTGATATTGCGTCTTGCGCGCGGCTGCACTCGTTTCGCGCCACCAATCCTATCTTCACAACTAATCTTCAAATTGGACTAGGCACCTTTGATCATGTTATACAAATATTTTGTTTGTATAAGTATCCCCAAAAAATAAAGTAGGTAAAGGTAAGAAATACTACTAAAACTTTGATAAAATTTGCATCACATGTGTTGCTTAAAATAAAAAATTCTCATATCGGAAAAAATACAAATAGCTAGAGAAACTAATAACGCTAGTGATTTACACCCGCCCTTGTTATTACGACTCATGTGAAATGTAATTTCGGCGTACTGCGTGTGTAGTAGGGAACCCACACATGCGAACTGGGCAAGTGTGCAATACGTTTAATAAAGGAGGGACGCGGAGTAAATCCTTCAATTTCGCCGGCACACAACGGCGTATTCTCGTTAACCGTGGCAATAAGTTAAACGGGTGGGCCGCCGCCGCTGCCCGCGCTGCCGGCCGCCGTCGCACCCGCGCACGCTCCCGCTCTCGCGCCAGCGACAGCGCCCGCGCCCGCGTTATCCGTTCCAGGAAATTAAAAAGGTCTTGAGCCGCCACGATGGCCCCAAGCTTACATTTGTGTTTTTCTTGGCAATTTTTTTAAACTGTAAGCAATATCCAAAGCTTTTCACGGCGTGTTAGTAAAGAAACCGATGGTCGAGATTTTAATTTGAATCTCAGGTGTGAATATTGCGATTCAAGTGGCTGATTTTAATCAAAGTTTGTCCGTTTGAAAGTTAGTTGGTTAGTTTGTGCATGGTGGTGTGATAGAGGCGGTTGGCGAAGTGTAATATCTGTCGCACAAAGAATACACACGTTGCGAAGCCGGGGCGTCCCGACTGCACTCCTAATTAGATGTTCGATGAAAGTGTAATCAGACGTTGGCCGGATCCGGGACGTAATTAAACGGCGCAGGCGAAGAGTGATTTATTAATAGAAAAGCTCGAGCCGTAATGAAATACTGGGCGGACAATGGCGGTGAGGGCGGGCGGCCCGTGGAAATTAAATTCTCAGCGACGGTGCACAGACACAGGACACACATTTGCTGTTTCTTTGCAGGTCACCACCGCACCGCCGCTCCGCTGCCTTGCCAGTCGGTCGTTTCGGACTTTACGGACGGGCCAGCTGACGATCATCTTCGCTGACAAGTGACAGACATTGTACAATATATTATGGACAAACTTTTCTGTTTCACTCTCATACTAAATTCCAAACACAATTCTATGATCTTCTTCAGTTTGTTACAATCTATTGATTTTGAAAATAATGATAACATAGAGGCTTTAGAGATTATTAAATATAAATAATTATGTTCGTACTTACATTACGTATTTAAAAAAAAAACTCTGATTATGTATTTTTGTTCTATTATTGACTATGAAAATGAACTAACAAAGTTATACAAACTTTTTTTGCATAGGTTCGGCAAAGCTCGCTTTTTTCATCTGTTGGGAAATAATTACCGCTTCCTATGAACATCCACAGGACAAGATTGTTGGACTGTGCTTATCCTAATTCTCACAAAAGATAGACGTGAAGGAACATCTTCGCGTGATTTTCGATGAGGTTTATGAGGCTGGTGATAAGAATTTCTGCCCCTCCACATAGCATCCGATAAAGTATAAAATACAAAATACCAAACCACGTTGTATGCTACGGTAGACCGTCCTAGAGGATCATCCTTTTACGAAAACGCCGGGCATTTTTTGCAAAAGCGAGAGAATAAAGAAATTAATAAGAAGAGACATTCGTAATTGTTTTCTATGATTCTACATTTGATTTGAAAAATGTTGCACATGATCTATTTTGCCGAGCCATTATAATAATAAAAAATAAAAACACAAAAAGTAGCGCTACTACCCCGGTAGAGCCGGTCCTTTAATATTGTCAGTCCAAGCGCGGCTCAACTTACAGAACTTGTCTTGCATGGTAGTTACTAAAGAGATTTGACATTTTGCATACATTTAAATGCTGCTCGCTTCGGGTTTTCCGGTGAACTATTACGTTTTACAGAATTCACAAAAAGTCATACATGATGAAGTGATAGTGAAAAAGCTTTATTTAAAAGATGGAAAATATAATTCATTAAATAGGTTTATTATTTTACTTAACTGTCTTGTTTATTATTGGTACCGCGGCATAAAAGTAGTGGAGACGTACCGGGATAGATTCCCGGGTCGGGGAAGTGTCACTGGGATTTACCAATAGGAAATTCTCAGTAGCTGCTTTGTGTCAAAATTTTGTCCAAATAACTTAAAAATTGAGCTGAAATTTGAATGTAGAAATAACATAACCTTTCTAGTTACCGTTTCCGGGAAACACGCGTGAATGTATTTATATCTTTCTAAATATTTTTACAAACAAAAAATTGTAATCAATACCTTGAATGAATTAAATACGCATGTTGTAATAATTTTTACGATTATGTATTAAATTAAGTAATTGTAAGTGAGCTATCCAGTAAACCAACAATGGATATATAAAAATTATATGTGTTACTAGTTCTAAATTAAAATTTAAAGCACTTATTAAACCTAAAAAGTTAATGTATTACATAAATACTTAATATTGAAAGTTTTAACAGTAAATCTTACTGTGAGTCGTCCTATTCCGAAGCGTAACCTTAATTACACTTAAAAGCTGTTAGAGTATACTTTTTCAATTAGAGTATTAAAGTGTTCCGACCCTGTCATTATATTAGAGTGTTGTTCCATTCCACCCCGGTTTCGGGCGCCCGCCCTCGGCCCGAGTATCGCCGACCGCCCATAGCTCTCACTCCGCCGCTCGTCGGCTCACTTCGTCGCGAGCTCTGCCTCACAACGCACGTGTTAGGCCGCTCCGAGCATTCACAAACTTTACACGAACTGTGAGTCGCTGATCGCAGATGCGTGTTTCTTCGTAGTCTTATTACTAGTGTACCATTAGCATAAATTGCGTGAGCTCCAAACTCATAGAAGCCGTGTGACATTTGTTTATTGGAGTGGACAAGTACTGAGTGCTCCATTATCTTGACTGTGAAATTTTTTTGTTGTGGATTTTAAAACAACTTGCTTGGAAAATTTAACTCCGTTCTTCTGTGCCTGAGACGAGGAAATTTTAAGGTAATTGAGTGTTTTTTTACTGATCTTAAAATATATTTGTAGAAAATTATGTTGTTGTAAAATTGTTTTGCGATAGTATGCTTTAATTTATTTTTAATAGTTTTGTTTTTAATTTCATGTTTATTTATTTTAATTCGCTCTAATTGAATCTGGGTTTTAAGTTTATTATTTAATTTATTTATAAAAGTTCTGTATTGTAGTATAGTATTTTTTAGCGGGAATTTTATTTTCTTTATCGCGTGATAATGTTGTTTTTAAGAGTCGATATGCTTATAGTTTTAAATTGATATCTATAATAATGTAATTAAAATGCGAAAATACTTGTTTTGTGAGTATGCAATGAGCGTCAAATATTTTATTGTTGTTATTAAAAAAGTAATTACATAATAAACGTAAGACGTAAGTAACGTAAGTAATAATAATAAAATAATGATAATGCCGAAAAGGTTATTATAATAATAACTCTAATATAATAACCATGAGATGAAAACGATTTTTTCACTTACAGAGTATGCCTTTCTGTCTAGTTAAATATTAAAAGTTATTTACTTCAAGCAAACTGCCTCGTGGTCTCGCGGTACAAGTATGTGCCGTGGGATCTAGAGGTCTTGGGTTCGATTCCCGGGTCGGGCAAAGTGTTATTGGGTTTTTCCATTAGGAAATTCTCAGTAACAGCACGGAGTCTGGAAATGTGCCCGAAAAACGGCAATAGGCTCGCCCCCTATTACGTGGGACTGATACATACATGGCGAAATGTGGGTGCAAAAATGCACCTCTGCCTACCCCTTCGGGAAATACAGGCGTAAGTTTATGTATGTATGTATGTACTTTCATCATCATCATCAGCCCATATACGTCCCACTGCTGGGCACGGGCCTCCTCTACTATTGAGAGGGTTTAGGCCTTAGTCCACCACGCTGGCCTAGTGCGGGTTGGCGGACTACACACCTAAGAAATTCCTAAGAACTTTTTAGGTGCGCAGGTTTCATCACGATGTTTTCCTTCACCGTTAAAGTACGTGATAATTCATTGTGAATACACACATAACTTCGAAAAGTCAGAGGTGTGTGCCTGGGGTTTGAACCCGCGACCGTCGAAATTCTCGACCGCGTACCTAAACCTCAAGGCCATCAATATATATATATGTACTTTAAACAACTTTTATTTCTGAATGAATTGACTATATTTTAAAGTTTGAAATGTTTTTAGGGGTCTTTATTATTTAATACTCTCTGTCTATTCAACAAAAATGTATATAAGTATATAGACGTACCGGCGACAAAAACTTTTTTATGTCTAAGTTTAAACTCTAGTTTAAAGTTTCAATAGAGAAAAAGTTTCAATGGAACCCTTATCGGCCGGGACGTAATCGCTAATACTATTCACTCTATTTTAAGTTATTTATATAAAAGTACTTTTACAATATTCAAAATGACGTAGGTACGCAAAATCTTATTATGAATACGCAGAACAATTTCAAAATATGCAAATATTCGCTTAAAAAGTTAATTGGACTAATGGAATATTATGTTGTACTTGGAATCGGAGCAGAAATTAAATTTAATACAAAAATTTAAGTGCAGTTTCCACTAACTGTTTATATCAGTGCAGTCGCTTCTGCGTAAACAGCGTTGATCTCGGCTATTTAATATAATGAAGAGAAATTTAACAAAAACCATTATCTTATAAAATGAGCTTTACTACAATTTACTTTCTAAACCATACTAAGAAAATTTGTTACTTAGCTAGATTAACTTGTGTTGATTGCAAAACAACATGAGAAATCCGCTAATTAAAAGATATTTAATAAAGTTAGCTTCCCTATCTACAGTTTTGTTGTAAAAAAAAGTTGGGCCTAAGTAAAAAGTAATCACACCTGATTGAAACAAAGAAAACGACCACTAACAAGATTCAAACTACCATGCATGTCATCGCTCTGCGTGCTGCAAAACGGAGAATCCGACACTCCCATAACGAGTCAAACTGGATATTTTTAATAAACCTACGTATAAATTTGCTATATAAAAAGATTCCCACGCAATAGTATTGATATTCTCGACCGCCGTGATCCTGTCTTAACTACTGTCATTTTAATGATCAATTACTGGCTGGCGTGAAAATTGTCCTGTCGTCTACCAATTTTAAAGACCGCAAACGAGCCATTGATGGAACCCCATGGTAAATGATTATCATGTGCTTTATGTGAACATTGAGCAGTGTTACATGGCCAGTAGAGTGGTAGGGAGTGCGGTGTATGCGGGTATGCGTCCCCACGAACTCGCATACTGATGTGCCTCCGCGCCCGTCGCTCGTTATTTTAATTATTGTGTCTTAATTAAAGTTGGCCAGGGCCTCTACCCTCTCGCCATGTTATCGCTTGCTCTCATCGACAGTTGTGCAATATTAAATGTCTATTTATTTCGGTGTTAAACGTTCCATTTCGGGTCGATTCATTCAATTATTTTTATCTCGTTGATTGATGCAGTATCTATAAACACGCTCAACAAAATAAAGTTATCGTAATATTGTTTTCTCTACTTGTAGAACGATAAGGTATATAAGTAACCAGGGGATATTTTACGGGTACTACCAATTCATTGTTATCACAGTAATGTAGATCAGAATCCTTACAAGATAAATGTTCTACTTTGCTATAACATTTTTTTAAACTAAATTCGTTCTCTACCTAGAAATTATTTTGTAAACCCTAGTAAGTTGCTTTTTGCAAATATGAAAGTTTATGAACTTAAAATTAATTACCTTAAATCAGTCAACTTGGATTTATTGTAGATACTAAAAAACATTATCTAATCGGGCACGGTAGCAGACTAATGTTTTAAAACAAAATTGTTAGTGTTAAATTGCCAGATAATAATATTATCACACTAAAAGTAGATAGGGACTAATATTAGACTAAAGAAGGGTTGTAAGAACGCAAAATTAAAGCAGTTTATCGGAACACTGATCAGATTACAAAAAACACATAACATAATAATTCAATGAGTTCCTTATCAATGGGTCTTGTTGTTGTACCATATTTTTTGTACCATTATCAGAGATGAATACTTATTAACATATACTCGTAATATTTAAATTCTGTTTAATCATCTTAATTATCTTAAAGATTAAAAAATGTTATTTGGGGACATGCAAAAATACTTCTTTTTATTGTGTAGAGAAACTATAATCCAGAAATATTTGCATTATTCTGTACGTATGTACATTGTTTAAAAGTAGGTAAAGCAACATTTAATTGTATTCATTCATTATAATGAATACGATGTACGCAATAACAATAATTTAGCGGTATTAGATTCGGTATGAAATGAGAATAAACTAATTATTGTATTGTAAATGATTGTACGGATGCGAATGGTTTCACATTGCGCCCCAATTATAATTGATTTGATTAACAAAGCTGGGCCTATAATTGAAAGTAGGTAGACAGTTTCAGCAAAAGGGAGGGTAAGGTAATTACAAGATCCAATTTAGAATTGCCAAGTCTACACTTTGCTGTTAGTTTCAAACAAAAGCTTAATTAATTAAGTCGAGAACAATTAAGTTCAGTGCCGTAATATTCTCAGCAATTACGTGGAATTCGACGTATTTTGTAGTCGTCGGTAATTGCCGACGAGCCTCGAATCAGATTGTATCTCAAGCTAATATAGAACACATGCCATTAATCATGCTACTGCCGCTAATTGGAACACATATTAATTAATTTATCAATTATCTACCAACACGATACGAAATGTTGTAGTTATTTACAAAATATTACTTTAGATTAGATAATGTTTCCAACAACAGTTTTATCAACAGACTAAAGTGCCTAAAAGTCGAACTCAGAGAAAGCAAATCTCAACTCCACAAGTTTTACATAGAAATCTCTTCAGTAATTATTATAAAACAAAACAAACTAAGCATTGTTATTGCATTAAGTGCCGCATGTTGTTACCACACGGAGACCGTGAGTCGGCGTCGTATGGCAGGTGGCGACGTAATTACTTCATCGTCACTGCTACTGCTACTGTCGGTAAGACTCATATGAACCGAAGGCGGCGAGGGCGGCGAGCGGGACTTCGTTTCGGTTGTCAATTTGAATGTGTCTAATAAATCAGCGGTGTCGTTAGGTGAATATCGGCAGCAGCAGGCAGGTAGGCGCCGCGTGTAACGAGACATATTTCCGGACGTATCCTTCCAATTAGCGCACCAGTGCGGGCGCGGGCGCTTCGCCCGATGGACACCGCCCGCCGCCCGCCGCGCCACGCCGCGCCACACCACGCCACGCCGCGCCACCGGTCGTGCTCGTTACGCTCCCGCCTCGTTAGGAGAATTGTTTGTTCGAGTATGTAAAAATGTGTTTATTTGCACGTACGCTCCCGGGTAAAAAATATATGAAAAGACCCTTTTAAGACTTTTAATGATTTCCCGGCAAAGGGAAATTGGGTTAGTTATTTTCCCCGGGGTTACCCCTCGTTAAGTTTTAATGGGGTAGCTAGCTACGACGTAATCAAAAGTACTTATTTAAGTTAACAACGTTTACTAGACGTACGTATGTATGATGCTGTCATGGTAGTTCTAGATATGAGTCAAGGCTAGATTGAAAATAGCAACTGATATAGTTGCTAAATCAAATAATGAAACCTGTACCCCTGTATAAGCATTAATGGAATGACAAAGAAATGTATAATGTAATCTCAAATAAGAAAGAGTTCGTGGCACAAGCGGACCAGCGCGTTCCCAAGTTACCAGGTAGGTACAACGCCTAATTAATCTCTAATAAAATGTCGACATCGCTTGTTTTTGCTACAAACTCGACTCATTAGACCGACGAGGCATGTTGATTACATTCTGCAGCGTTTATTAGCGCAAACCCTCATTAGAGGCCACCATTGTTGTAATTAAACAAGAAGCAACATTAGTACAGACTATTGAGTTTAGCCCGAGCCAAAATCGCCTTTGTGTTCGTGCAACACCGAACCGAGCCGCCAACAATTTGCAATTGGCGATTATATTGTGCGAATTTAATTAACAACTCAATAGATGCATAGTTGATGAATAGAATGAGTGGGAGTGTTTGCGGTCGGTGGCGGACGAAGTGATGCCATTGTTACCCTCCTCACAAAAGAGGTTTGTTTTGAAGTGCCTTACGCAATTACGAGGTGTAACAGTGTTGGGACGCGCGGCGGCGTGGCGGCGTCGACGGCTACGTCGTCGGCGAGAGTGAGTTTAATTGGACAGCCGAGAGCCGAGCCGAACCTGAGGCTCGGGGCACGCTGCTGGTGCTTCACAATCTTCTACCACTTCTAATTGGCTCGCCTCCACTTACACAGGGTTTTCACTTACATGTATAGCTATAGTCATTATTTATAATAGGCAACCACCAACACCTGCTGGGTTGTTAATTCCTAATGACGTATACGAATTTCCGAACTCAATACAAATAGAATTATATGGATCTCTTGATATTTTTGTAGGTACTATATTCCGTTTAAAAATACGTAGGCAGCTGAATAGTATTTTGTGCCCGGTTTTCGCGCTGTAAAAAATATATATTTTTGATGCAAACTCCAAGAATTTAATATTTCGTCGGTATACACCATGCATGCCTTTAATAAAATCCCTTTATATTGCAACCTAAACACTGATTTTATTATTACTGCACCACAGTACCGCGAAGTTGGTGTCGAATTCTCGCGACTGTTGTAAAAACTTGTCGGTTCATACCAATGGTTAAAATTACAGCAGTTTTAATGAGTTGCTCCAACTTATAAACATTTTTACGAGTGATCAGTTTCATTTAAGAGTTCGAACATGTTGGCTATCAAGTTAAAAACAAAGTAATTAGGCGAACTTATATACAGCACTGAGTATCTATGCTATTAATTAAGTTTATCGACGTCGTAGTGTTATCGTTTTTTATGTTTAATAAAGATTGAACTGTAATTAAATAATAATATAATCAAAAATGTCGTTAATTGGATTAATTAAGAAAAAAAAAAACATTTTTATTTACGATGCTGGTTTAGTCCCACTCGTTGCATTAACGGATTGAAGTTTTTATTCACGGCAATAGGCTCGCCCCCTATCACGTGCGACTGATACAAACCTGACGAAAAGTGGGTGCATAAATGCACCTCTGCCTCCCCCTTCGGGGAATACAGGCGTGAGTTTATGTATGTATGTAAGTTTTTATTTATGTATTTACTTTGATTTTCAAAGAGCTATTATGTATAAATTCGTTATTTTTTTAAGTGTATTATATTTAAATGTCACTTCATTTAAGTTTACAGGAGACGCATAAATCACTGCGTCATTTAAAATTATTCTCATACAAAATGTTGGCCTTTAAACGAAATTTATTTATTCAACCTTACATAAATATTTATTTATATGCCACATAAAAAAATATCAATATAAGCATTCCTATTTAGAATAATCCAATATTATCATCAGAAATTGGTAATTTTCCATATGAAAACTGGTTTACGGAAAGAATTTAAATATGACACCTATCTTTTGTAGATGTTATAAAACTTAGCTGCAGAAGTAGGTATATAGTAATCTATTTAATAATGAATACAATAATTATTTTTATTTAATTCATGCTACATCATACAAATTCGTTCATGAAGTCGTGACGGCCTCGAGGTTTAGGCACGCGGTCCAGAATCTCGACGGTCGCGGGTTCAAATCAAACCCCAGGCACACACCTATGACTTTTCGAAGTTATGTGTGTATTCACATTGAATTATCACGTACTTTAATGGTGAAGGAAAACATCGTGATAAAACCTGCACACCTAAAAGTTCTTAGGAATTTCTTGGGTGTGTAGTCCGCCAACCCGCACTAGGCCAGCGTGGAGGCCCGTGCCCAGCAGTGGGACGTATATGGGCTGATGATGATGATGACGATCATACAAATTCAAACTCAAACGGGTCATTCCCGGGTCGATTAAAGTAATTTCCTATAGAAAATTAATTCTTAGTAGTAGCACGTACTATCTAATGTACTTGGTAAATACATGTATACATATATTTTTACACATGTAAAGTTTATATAGGACATTTACTTAGTGCAGCATGTCGTGAAGCGATGTTGCGATGTCGCGGTGTCGCGAGCGCGAGCGGCGGCCGGGCGAGCGCGACGGCACACTTCATCGTCCGGATATGAGCGGCTATTTAATTTCCGCGCTTTCAATGATCGTTTCATGTTCAACTATGTATCCACTTATTAGTTTCTGAGCTTCAATAATAACACATTTTACATCAATTGCTCCAATCTGCTCCAAATGAGTTTTGCGGCTTGTTCACAAATTAACGATTAGTAAGCTTTTAGGATCGCTAATGGCCGATCGAATTTAATATAGCTTGAGGTTAATTAAAAATTCGTGTTTGTGTTGCATTATCAATTTGCAACATCGCCACTCACATTATAATTTTAATAGCTACTATTTATTAAATAAGCACCTCTTCTCATATTGTTTATACATAGGTATACCTACTAAAACGTTGAAGATGAAAATCTTATACAAACATGTATATTTACATATACATTTCAGAGAAACAAAAGAATATTGTTCTATAGAAGCATAGGCTTTTTATGGCTTGCGTTGTACAATAAACATTATCTAATAAGTTCCTTTCCTTTTCATATTAAGTTAAAGTACATTCGCACACATACCTACTATAGATGCACGATAATTCGCAATAACAATCCGGCAAGTGGTACCCCAACATCCCGCATGTAATATGCAAGTCTCAAATCGTGCACTTAATAGCAAAATCACCCCAATCCATCTTCGACGATAGCAATCAGCGCGTCACACACTAATAGGAGTCACTGTTTGTTTATCATTCATTTTGTGGATTGTGCGCGCGCAGAAACTATATTTATATTCCCGAAAAAAAAAGCCATAAATATAATATTGTATTTGTATATTTCTAATGCAAATGCTGCGCTTATGATTCTATAAATAAAATACATCTAAATAACTGCACGGTACTTTTTACAGTTAACAGAATATATTAATATATTTATAGAAAAGTTGTGAAAAACATTTATTGTGATTAATAATCATCATCATCATCATCATCAGCCCATATACGTCCCACTGCTGGGCACGGGCCTCCTCTACAACTGAGAGGGTTTAGACCTTAGTCCACCACGCTGGCCTAGTGCGGGTTGGCGGACTACACGCCTAAGAAATTCCTAAGAACTTTTAGGTGTGCAGGTTTCATCACGATGTTTTCCTTCACCGTTAAAGTACGTGATAATTCATTGTGAATACACACATAACTTCGAAAAGTCAGAGGTGTGTGCCTGGGGTTTGAACCCGCGACCGTCGAGATTCTCGACCGCGTGCCTAAGCCTCGAGGCCATCACGACTATTCCTAAGCCTCGAGGCCATCACGACTATTAATAATATCGAACTTATAAATATTTTAGAGCTTTTCTTTAATTTATTTGTTGGAATCATTACGGCGTAAGTTTATGTTTCCTATTAATTCATAAGCTAGGCATACTAAATAGCTAACTGTTATACGACTATATAACAACGACGCGAAGATTAATAAACAATCGATAACTGTACAAAAATAAATAGTCTACTATTAAAATTTCTTATGTAGTTTTCTGTATTAAAATAATTAGAATGTTTACTTTTCAACATAATGTGTAGGACATTATGTTGGTAAAATATGCGTGCAAATAATTTGGGTAGAGCCGGTGTGGGGAAGCTCAAGGCACGCGGCTTCGCGGTCTCTGCTCGCGTGCGATAGCACTACGTCATTATGTTTATCGGCCGATCGGGAGACGGGATCCCTTCACATTGTAAGCAAACACCAAGCCAACCAAATGCGGAGAGATTAACCTCTTGCAGTATCATTCCCTGTTACACTTATACATTCATTGGAGATATACTATAACTCACTTAAGGTCAATTATTGCAAAAATAAATATTATTTTCTTGATAAGCGCGGATTGCTTTTAATATCGATATTATGTTCTGACATGTAAAAAAAGATTTATATTATACACAATGAACTTCCATTATAATAAAAATATTTCTTCAAATTCAAAACAGCTGAGTTGGAACACAATGTAAAACCGCGATTAAATTATACAAGCAAGATTGTTGCAAAATTGTACGATAAAGAAGTAGATTCATATCAAGTTAAGGTAGCCTTATGTTTTGAGTGACAAACCAATTTTATTCTTGAATGCCCGTCTCGGGCCGCGCTTCTCCCCTTGGCTTGCGGACCGATCAGACCTTATCCAAATTGGATCTTGAATAATAAAGAATCGGGGCGATTGGATTTTATTCCTTAAATTCAATTAGCACACGAGGGTCGTGTGTGTGACTGTGAGGGAAAGATAGAGGCGCGTCATCGTTTCAAATTGAACCCTTGTTCATATCTAGAGATAGAATATGATGATCAGCAATCTCGTAATGAACACTTTGCATGCTGTGCATATTATTATGTATAGGTATATACAACAGAAGAACAACACAAACGTGTTATTTATCGTATCATTATGTATAGGTATATAACGATATCTTACCAATTAAGTACCATACAGTTCAGCAATAACAATATACATGTTTAATTGATGTCAGACTTCGTGTTTCGCGATTACCATTAAATTATAATATGTGTATGCATAATAAACGTAAACTGACCATTAAATAATAGTTTTTAAAGTGATATATTTAATGTGGAATAAATTATTCTATAAATATTTTAAAGCTATTTCTAAACCTGTGTTATTAATGACATGTTTAGATATGCCCCATTATATAATTAATACGATTCATTTGTGTTAGAAAACCATTTATTTCATCTAATTAACATTAAGAAATTGTTTATTTATTGCATCTTCTAAAATAGAGTTTTTGTGATAAATCTTATCTATATTGGATATTTATTGTGTCTTTATTATAATTAATTAATACTAAAGCTCAAGCCTGACTCTGTTTGCTTTCTATACAATATTCATATAATATTTTTTGTATAGTGATATTGGTCAAATTTAAAAAGTCATTGAACTGTACAAAATGCTTTAGAACTGAACATTCCTTTGAATATTTAAATTTATGTATATCAAAAAGCGTTATCATTATGATAATTTATTGCATTAATGTATCTGTTGTTACTCGCAAATAGCTATTAGGTTATTATTCCGTCACGTTTTACTCAGATGGAGCAAATCTCTGTTCGAGCTGAGCCCCATTAGATTAAATGTGTTAATAAAATAAATTGCGATATTATCGCTGCCGCGTTTGACATAAACATCGAATTCTACTTAAAGTAATGGAAACGATTTAATGCAGCGGAATCAGGCCAGCCGATAAGACGAGTTTTGTTAGATATTAATTTTATTTACAAAATATCATTATTACGAAACTGTTGTATAATTAGATGCTACGTTAAAGCACAAAGCGTTCAAGTGCCGTCGACTAATTCGATAGTCACGCACTAGATAATGAATTCAAAAGCAATCTCACATTTTGTGTTTAATTAACAATTTAGACGTAATTGTTAATTAAATTACTTAATTGTAATACCGTAACAAATTAGTTTGTTCTCTAATGAAAAGCAACATATTTTCCTTATGTGATTTGAATATAAATTTACGAAAACACATTTTGGTTGTGAAGAACTGAAGCAATATTCCATATTGTTTCTGGCGTGACTAATAAAATTGTAATGATTTAATAACGTTCCTTAGCATTGGCACACTAATTGAATCCGCATGCCTCGACGGTACATAATGCGAGGTGGAAACATTTTGTTCTAATAACATGTCGCCGTAATAAAACATATGGCAATCATTAACACTGGGAAAATAATAAAAACATTCAACATGTTCCAGTCATATTATATTCATTACACATGGCATGTGTACTCAGCCTGCTCGTTAAAGCGGGTACTAAGGTTTACGCATGATATTATCAAAGCTTCATAGGTAATTCTCATTATCTGTAATAAGTGTTCGGGGTGAATTATTGCTCATAATTCCTCTGGATTTTTCACGTGATACCTATTATGAAATCATTTAAAAAAAGACTCTATAAACAGTTAAAACAACTCCGTTGCCGAATGATTAAAACATATTGCTAGGTATATTTGTAAAAATAGTTTTATAAGATATGAGACGTCTACTTATATATACAATAAGTCTGTTCTATACCATCTATTGAATAGTAATATGAATAACTATAGAGACTTGTACAACGAAACAAATATTCAATACAACATTCTGAGATTGTATTAATGAACTGCTCTAATTCGGGAAATTTAGTCTTTTTATTAATATTGTAAACTATCTCTTGATTAAAAAAGAGCAACACTAGAGTTTCTTGCTCGTTCTTCTCTAGTGATGACTGCTTTCCGAATAGGGTGGTAAATTTTGAAATAACTGAATCTAAGAGATGTATTTGACATTTTATAGATTCAATAAGGTTATTTCATTTCATTTTAAACTCATACCATACATAGGTATACACTGTTCATTGTTCATGGAATATAAAATGAAATCCACAAATTCCGATACTATGTTTTACCTTCTAATCATGAAAATATGTTTAATCAATATTATTGTGTTAATTTCGTTTCAATAAGTCGAATTTCTACATTAATTTGCATTTTACAGCCATTCCATAGGTTTATATTAAAAATATACATTAAACATCTAAATCGCATACCGTATTCTAAAATCATAAGTGACAAAATACTAACTAAGCAAGCTATTATAACAAATAATTATTATTCAACTGACTGATTTGCATTTGGATTAATTGGATTTACATTTTTACACTGGAGTTCCAGTACCTAAGTCCATTATAATGTTGAGAGGACAGCTCGCACGTCACAAAACCGGAGTAATATAAACCAAACTCATGCACCAAGCGCACAGCCGTCAATTTTAATTAGTTACGAACATATCCCATTTGGTGTATAAAACGAAAGTGTGAAACGCAGTGTTTGTACGGAGCATAATTAACATAGCGCATGTGACACCGACGTTTTATTGTTTCCGTCATTAAGTTGGCAGGAGGTCGCGTCGTCGCCACCTGCAACCTGATATGAACGCCCAGATTAATGTTTTCTCTGCAAAACTGCAATATTTATTTTCCATTTTGTGTACACACGTACTACATATTCGTAGCACATATTAGTCATTCGGATTTTTTTCAAAGCAATAAAGAAAATATTACTTTTTACAAGCGGCAGACGGTTTAGATTTTGCGTTTATCTGTCAGACAGTTTTTTTTTAATAGGCAGTTATAATTTAGTAACGTAAGAATATTTTTTAAACATTATTAATTATGGAGGTGTCAAGTGGCGCATCGAGTGTGACGTAATGCAAACTTGCAGCGGCCTGTGCTCTTCGCTCCAACTCTAGTCGTTATACATTCGTGTCAGTTAATTAAAGTTTACGCTTAAAGGAAAATTTAATTTCCGGACCCGCTTTAAGGGATTACTTGCAGCGAAGTCATTGGTGTTTGCACAACTCTTCGTGCCTCCTTATTTGTTTTATGAAATGAACAATGCCGGCAGTGTAACACCCTCAGTGTGCGACAGTCGAGCTCACATTAACACTCCTTATTAATATTATGCACTTGCAAATATTCCGAGGAATCATGAAATGTAAGTGCCAATAATAGTTGCGGCGAGTGGTGAAGCGTATGCCATGGCGTATAATGCGAGTGTGTATTGCGGAGCGGTAGCGTGTGGCGCAACCTTAAAAGCAATATCCGGCGCCGCGCGCGCCGCCCGGAAATGAACCGGAAACGGCGGTGTATTAAGCCGCAGGTACTAGCCCTTCAATTTATAAACGCTTGCAGCTATACCCCAGCTTTCACGGATCTTATAGCTAACTCACTCTAAGCCTCCAGACATCACACAGCTTCATTTGTAACGTGTTTTCTGTTTGTTCAAAGGCTTCATATATATGCAAACTTCGCCACAAGTGCGCGTTTTAATAAAATCTTCAAGTCCTCCAATACAAATATGAGATACTTATTCAAAACATAGGCAAGAGGACAATATCTAAAATTACATTCTCTCGGCCTGAACTAACAGTGAAATGAAATAAAGTCCGCAAACAAAAGTTTGCAAATCCAATATGATTTGGCGCGTCGGTAAACATCGGCAGCATCCCGGTGATATCGCGAACGAATAACATTAAACTTTGTATGGATTGAATGTAGAAAACCAATTTCGGTGCTCGGCGAGTGCGAGCCGATGGGATGAGGGTGTCAGAACGCTTTGACAGCTCTCTGATTGAAAAATACGGAAGCCTGTTTATGGAGCAAGTGAGCTCCCAATTCGTGGAAGTCCCGGGTCCAACGCGAATATGAGTTATGGGCTGCATACGTGCTCGCGCCGACATGTCGACAGTCCACGGTCGACAGTCGACTCATAAACGCAGGCGACATTAATACACACTAAATGATATTCCCACTATAAATATAAATTGCGCATTAAAATTATATGTTGTGATAGAATTGCCTCTGGCGAGACAAATAGGTCAACAATCGTGGAGCGACGACTCCCTGTTTGCTCCCCCGACTTGTACCTGTATTGCGTGGCGTGTTAAATTGGATAGATTATAACAATCGCAGGAAATAGATCATCATCTCACAATCCGACCCTTGCCTTGAATCAAAGTCACACTGTCGTTCACTCTGGGCAATCTTATATGTTTACACAAAAAATATTAATCAATTTTCATGTGACTGTCAAAAGCCAACTTTGATGGAGGTTATGCTTTTTGCCGAAATTGTTTCATTAGCGACACGACAATATTTTCTGTGGACCATTAGCACGTGGTTAGGAAACATTTTCCTATTCGTGTTAATGATTTTAAGTAACCTATGTTTAGGTGCTTAGGTAGGTACTACAGAAATATTGTGTGTTTTATGCGCTGGTGAGTTTTGTTGTTTTTTTTTACTTCAAGATGTCATGAAAGAACTACTTAATAATGCGAAAACTGGACGAAATATTTTATCCTTGTTTCGCTTTTGAGTTCGCGATGACATAACAAGCGTTTTTTGATAGTTTTATCAACATAACGTATTCGAAGCAATTTCAAGCTCGGTTACTTTTAAACTTGAACATTAATAATTCACTGTTTCTCATTTAAATAAATATTATATAATATCAGAATACAACAAAGCTCTGTATAAAAAGAAAAAAGCCAGATTCATTGATCGTTTCAAAATTATTATAATATAATGTTTTGAACGAAACAATTAGTAAATTTTATGATATTATGTATTTAATTTACAGCCCCGTGGCGCAGTTGGCTAAACACCAGCTTGCGAAACGAGAGGCCGCGGGTTCGATCCCCGCACAGAGACAAATGTTTGTGTAATCCACAAATATTTGTTTCGGGTCTGGGTGTTTGTGAGACCGAAAAGTCTCTCGTAGTTTCTGATACGCACAACACACACAAGACTAGTATCTTAATGTGGGCTCAGAACTATCTATGTGACTGTTGGGTGTATTTAATTAATTAATTAACTACCTAAAACGATAGAATACGAGAATATGTTAATCAGTTTATGAAATAAATATTGTGATGATTTCCAGATTATGAAATTATTATTCCACGTGGATTATAATTATTAGATCTTTATCAAGTTTCTCATCATCAAATACGTTCATAAGCTAATTTGAGTCTATTTATGTTTCCATCTGTACGACAGATCTATAATTATATGCAAATTGCGGGTTAATAAAAAAGATAGAAAAGTCTAAAACATACGTATTATTAAAATAATAATTATATTTATAGGTACTCCGATCTGATATTTTACTTAATAAGAAAAGTTCCAGGCATCATCAATTAAATTTTTTTATAATAAAATAATTTGTTTGGCATTAATAAACGCTTTGAAAAACACCAATATGCGGCGACTTTGCGGAGGTCATAAAGGTATTTATAATAAATTACAGTATTGTGTGTCGCGTCGTACACGAGTAATGTGCATGCATTTAAATTACGCTCAAATGCGGCATATGTGGCACGGGGAGTGGGCCTGCGACAGAGCGGGCGCGGCGGAGTCAGCCAGGCGCGGGCGGCTTGGCCACCGGATTAGCTTTTACATGTTAAACGATGTGATTTGAGCACTACTCAGACGGGACTGTTCCTTTATGCCCTTCAATAACACACACACACACATAAATAAACCACAAAAACCCGAATACTTAAGTTCAAGACAAAGTTATTGCATTAAAATGATTTTTTCACGTTCATGCGTCAGACTAATCGTATGTTAATACGTTTCGTGCATTCCGCTATTACGCAACACAATATATAAAAATTTAATAAACGACCAAGAAAAAACATGCAATAATTAAAAACGTCGGTGCTGTCTCCAATTCCTTTTGAAAGCGACTCACGAAACTCGATTGTGCTCAATTGAATCGTGTCTTAATTACAAAACGGGTGAATATTTAATTAAAAACTTTCCGCACGCGAGTAATTCCTTATTCCATGTATACGAAATTGAGTCAGCGTCGATTCCTCTTTTCTGCAAAGCCGCCGACATTCGACAAGGGTTTTTAATTGAACGTTCGACCTATTGTGCTCGTTAAAGCGATTCTGAGTTAATCACCGACTTTTTCGTTCGAAGTAATGGAAGAAAGTAATTATCAATTAACTGTTCGATAATGGATTGCGGCCGCTTATCCGCCAGCTTATCTCGACGTGTAACGACCAACTCCCCTGTTTTATCTTTTCATTATTAATTTTAATCATTCATCATTTACGCGGTTTTAATCAATATGTAGTAGTACCTACATCATGCCCTCTTGAACACACGTTTGAAAATTGAAAATTGCTATTGATTTGGTTTTATTTATACATAAACATGTAAGATTAGAATATAAAACGGTAATAAATTTTGGCATTTGGGATCGTTAATTAAATGTGTGAGCGTTAGGTAAGATGTTTGGGGCTTGGGCGTGTGTTGATGGCGGGCCACAATTGTGAAAACGAGAAGCACGGCGTCCGCTTTCGTGATATTGTGCCGTGAATTAGCATTGTAAATGCAATCACAGGTGTCAACCCGCCACTCGCTCGTCGAATTTATGCGCCTTCCGTTCCGACCATTATGAATGTAGCAATTTATTGTCTATAAATAACGATTAACATCCACCTCTTCATGTCTAATGAAGTTATTAAATTACACGTTTATTTCAGAGCTTCGGTTGCGAAACAAACCTACATTAATGTCATTGCCGCATAATTATGTACAACACTCTCATAACATTTTACTATAATTGTGTATGTAATTTATTTGATTCTCTGTATTAAACAGAATCCAGAATCAATGGTACCCAAGAGAAGTAAAAAGAAAGAGGGGTAGGCCACAAAAGAGATGGGAAGACGATATCAGACGGGTTGCAGGTGTGGCATGGGGTAGAGTGGCCATAGAGAGGCCGGAATGGAGACGACTGGAGGAGGCCTTAGCCACGTGGCAAGCGGACACACAAAAGTGGAAAAAAAAATGGAGATATATGAATGATTATGGAAACATAAACATGAATGTGTCCGAAGAAAAGGCTTAATAAAAAAAAATAAACAGAATCTGAATTTGCTTATCTGGTGTAGCAACGAATTTCTCAAGTGATCGGATTTACCGAATCCGGATCCGTTATTATGCGTGGTCTGACAAATGAGCCATTAAGCGGATTAAACATGTACGAAACCAATTAAAGTCTTAAAAGCTGACAGTGTTACTTGGAGGGGCGTTTGTTTGAACCGACTAGCGACTAGGTGCAGCGGGCGGCAGTCGTTCGCCGACTAGCTCCTATTAAATTTCATTAAAATACTTAGCCGCCGACCATCACGAGCCTTTATTTACAACAACCAATTTCAGTTATTTTAGCTAAGTACGAGCCATAATCGGGCTTGTTTCTTTAACCATTAATATTATTATGGAGCAACTTGCGCCAACAATGTACTAAATTGCATGTACAATATTGCTAAGCTGAAATTTAAACTACAATAAAATATTGGCTGAATTCTATTAGAGTAGTTAAGATAAAGCCGCATTCAGAAAATACAATTTAAATAAAAACCCGTTTGTTTTATTACGTAATGGAGGACGATTGAATTTTAATAAATGGTTTTCTCACAGAAAATAATTATTGACCTTTTGAAATATTGATTTCGGAAAGCCTTCCTGACATGCATATACGAATAACTAACTTCTGCTAGTGACTTAGTTTGACAACTTTAAACAGAATTTATTCTTAAAAGAAAAGAAGCCAAGCCATCAACTTGAATACAAAATATTTTGTGAGTTAATCCAGGTGTGCCAAATTCTCATAATTATTAGTAACATAAAAACTTTCATATTTATTATACAAATATAATTTAATTTAAATAATATATATCATTATAATTATTAAATTACGTTGTAATAAACTACATATATGCAAAACTAGTATTCAGAAAATATGATTTTTATTATGTTAAAGTATATTTTACTGCAATTTAATGATAAATTAATGCCATTATATAAAAAATGATATAAAGACTAAGACTAATGAAGCGATAGTATTTAAGTAATAAGTAAGTAAGTATAGTAAGAAAGGCTGCTGATGATGATGATGATTATTATTTATTTATAAATTACTATTTATAAATTTAAGGCATAAAAAACAAACATATACAAAAGGTCAGAAATTGAAATATGCTTTAATATAATTAAAACAAATTATATTAGCATATTTTAATTTACATATTTCATGTGACAAGGAAAATCGACTTTTTCAAATTAATATGACTAAAATTATGTTTTATGGAAATATAATGTAGATTTTACTAAAATAAAAAATATAATTTACGACAAAGCTTTAAGTCTAACCTATTGTAAAAAATAGTTTTAACTTTTGCTGATTTACGTATTTGTAATAAATGGATTAATCAGACTAATTTTTAAAAGAGGTCTCTTTATTAGTAATTTATTTAAAAACTTATAATACAAACTGCCTTAAATATAAAAGATATTGAATATCTATATTTTGGCGTAGAGCAATATAAGAAATTTTAACAAAAGTATTTGATACATAAACCTCTATGATTGATTGCAAAAAAAAAACGTAAGTAAAATGTAAGAGTTGATGCGGAACATTTAGAAACATTGAATAATACGCGAATAATCGCAGATACGATCAAATCGGGCACGCAATGTCGCGAGGCAATAAAGGTAATGTAGGCAAGGTATTTGCCAATATCCTCGTGGAGTGGCCCTCCCAAATATCTTGAGATTGTATTCCCCCTACATAAAAATTGTTCCGGAATAGAGATACTACCCGGATAAATATTCAATTTCACTACGGACGAAAAAGATTTGATACCTTTGGTAGGTACCAGGTTTATTGGATGATGGCCTTTGGAATCGTGTGGATAATCATATTCATAGTTTTCCGGGGACATATAGATGAGTTTTTAGATGAAAATAGTTTTCGGCCAACAAAATTGACCTCGTCTCGACGCGTCATAATATAAACTCGATCCGAGACTTCGTTACAATATCGTTCTTTTTTTGATGTATTAAAATTGTATTTGAGGGAATTATTTTACGGCTCGTGAACTGATTGCTAAGTAGTATTATGAGAAATTCTTTCATATATAATACTTTAACTCTGAACTGTACGTAAGCTTAATTATTACTAACTAGTAATAATATAACACGGAATACCTTTGTAAAATAAAATTATTTGTAGTATTTTACATTTGAATTAAAATCCGCTTCGCTGAGCAATGATTTTTTTATTCATTGCAAATGTGCTATAGTGATAGTGGCGTGCAGGCCGATCAGTTACACATACGATTGCTGGGCGTATCCACTATCGGCGACCCTCTCGAGGCGAGTAGAGCGACATGTAGATGAAAAGGGCAGCTGAATCTAATACAATCGGGGAAAGAGATACTACCTTCGTCGTCAGGGTTGTCATAAACGTATTAAGACTTACATTTTGGGAACTTTCTTCACCCTAATTGAACTTTTAGGCGAGTGTAATAACATTCGCGATTTCCAAAAAAATATATGACGAAATATTTGAATTTAATTAATACTTATTTACATCGGGCACATAGCGCGGAGAACCGCAAAAATGGCCGATGGGGCCAAAAAGTTCTCGAGTGGAGGCCACGTACTGGAAAGCGCAGCGTAGGACGTCCACCCACAAGGTGGTCTGACGACCTGGTGAAGGTCGCGGGTCGTCGCTGGATGCAGGCTGCCTCCAACAGGGCACTATGGAAGTCATTGGGGGAGGCCTATGTTCAGCAGTGGACTTCCTTAGGCTGATGATGATGATGATGATGATGATGACATCGGAATAGAAAATTTACATTATCGTATAGATGTTATAGGTACGTACGAAATTATGTAATAACAAAGTATTGATCTTTCAACGAAATTCAAAATGGAAGTCATTAGTATATTCCCGCATCTGTGGAATTAATGGGTACAAAAGTTGTATAAATTCAAACAACGAACAGTTTTATATTTATGCCCCATTTCGTATCACACGCTGATAACTACGAGAAAGTAGTTAAAGAGGAATGTAAAGTTTTATTGCGTTCCGTGATACGGCGCTCACAAAGTATCGCATTGTTAGCAGCCCTAGGTGTACCGTCGCGGCGGCGGGGGCGGGTGCGGGGCGACTGGGTATTGAATGAGATTGCTTCTTACTTCGCCGAATGGATCACGTAGTGGATGAGATGTCACAGTGTTTTAAGATCCCAATTCGATCCACTCGTTACACGGATACTTAAGGCCTTTATCTATGGAAATATTTTTAATAGCCTATGAAACGGCTAAATTAATTATTTTCGTTGTCTATTAAAATGTCAATGATGTCTCTTTCTTTGATAATTTAAATTGACTCTAAGTTAATGTTTTGTATCACTTCCGTAATAGAGCTCTATAGCTGCTCACTATTAATGTATCCATTACATAATGAAGTAGATAGGTACATTCACAGTGTGTAATTGGAAAATTCCCGAGCCGGGCCACCGCCATAGCCGCGTCGTCAGCGAGCGGGTGCTGAAAACAATTTCACGCCAAATCTTAGCTTGTGTTTTCCTATTTCCTTTTTATTTATCTTTTAGTCTTTCGTTTTCTCGAGAATCAATTTCACGGATGAGTGTCGCGATGATCTCAGTTCAAAAAGCGCGAAGGTACAAGCTTGGATCGGTGAATGGCGCAGGCCATCCGGCCGGTCCGGTTCGGACCGCGTCCGGAGGAAGGATCGCTCCGATCTCCCTCATTCTCCTTACTGGCCGGTGACGCAACGCCGCGTCCCGATAATAAACTTTCTGCTTGCTGCTCCTTGTGATTGGATGGGTTATGCGTGTGCTATCTACCGCTGCTACTTGTGATATATCTAACCCAATTTTCTTTTACATCATCTCTTAAACGATGTAGCTTTTTATTACATCGACGGAGCGGACTCATATCTACGCTCAGCATAAAAATTAAAAATCAATGACTAGAAATTATTCTATTCGTATTCTCAAACAACACTTTGTGATAATAAATGGCGAATGTAAATAGTGAGCAGCAGTGATTGTTTTGGCGCTCACCCAGAAGGCAAAGTACATTTTCCTAATATGTGGAGTGTGGGTTAACTTACCAATATATTTACGCTCACTTCAAGTATAATACACATATATACGTATAAGTAGGTCTGTTTCGATTATGTAACATTAATAAGTTACAACATCGATGTCCATTATCGGTTTTTCATGTTAATGCTTGAGTCCGAGCAAAGATCAGCGGGTCGGTCATCGCCGCGCGCTTCAAATTTGTTCGAGCCAGTCGCCGGCGCTCCCTCGGAATTGACAATTTTACGGGCGGTTTATTTCCGGACACCGAACTTCCTTGGTCGGACCCGCGCTCCGCTCCCTCGGCCGACCTCCTCCCATGACACCCACAACCCCTTCGCTTAGCGCTATTTGTTCGCGCAAATATTCTCCCACAAACGAGTCATTTACTTTATAAACAAAAAGAAACAATTCTCCAATTGCTTTCCTAACAAATACTAGTTAATAGTTTTGTAGTTTTATTATTTTAAATCCTAATCCTTGTTTTTAGATTGCACACTAAGATACACTCAAAAGATAGTATTGATCTACATAAAATTTACATTGTATGTAAGTATCTTAAGCGAAAGCTTCCCACTTAAAAGCTCTACAAATGCACTGAAAGCTCTTTCGCGCACTAATCCCAAACCTTTTAGCTGCAATCAAAAGCCCCGAGCGCTCGACGCGGGCCGGGTCGACGTGATGCTTGTGGAAGCGCCTAGGAATTTAATTTACATTTTTAATTAAGTTAAATTTTGTTCGAAAAGCTTTCACGGAATAAGAGTTTTCTTGATTAGAGTTCAGTTCAGCCTGAAGTTTGAGATTGATTAGTGGAGCTTTAATTGCTCTCTGCCGGTGAATAATGAATTCGATGCCAAGTCGAGAAGAGACTGGTTAATAAATTCTTGATGTAACCACACTATTTTTAATATAAAATGTCATTGGCGTACAGTTATTTTCATTATAATACAAGAGATCTTCATTATTTTACAGATTCATGCTTACAGCATGAATCAACGAAATGATTACAATCAACGAAACAAAAAAACTTCATACTCGTATGCCTTTGTGTCCTATATACAATGACTAAAATAAAAATAACACAAGATTTCACTATCCCTGTATTCTCTTAAACTACTTTACAAATACGACGTTTTCTCTTGCTTCAATGAAATATTTACATAATTTATATTAATTTACTTTAGTTTCTTATTTCAGAGATACATCTCTATCTTTCAGAGATATCTCTGAAATATTATATTAATAATGTTATATAAATAATAAATGTTATATTAATCTGAAATATAATATCTCTATTGAGACAGTGGGATATTTACTTTACTTCATGAAATAAATAGCTTTTATATCTAATCAGAAAAAAGTAAGGTCATTAATAATTTATGTTTAAATTTATTTTATTTAATATTGATCTTTATACGCCAATATAAGTTTAAAATAACGTAAAAATAATAATAATAATATTTGCGCTAAGTAAACGCTGAGGGTATGTCCACGCTAAGTCAATCGTTTGTTTAATCGGACGGCTGGCTGCCACATACCTACTTAATGGATGGGGTGAATTTTAACGTAAATGAAACTTAATTGATCGCGTTGATAATTATCATTCATAATGGAATTGCCTAAAAAAAATATTACATACGATACATTTAATAGTTACATTTTGTTAAAATCATAAGGTTCATTTGTATTTTTACGTTGTTCATTTTATTATATTGGTACCTACTACCTACATCTATGCATAGGAAAAAAATCCTTTAAATAAGAAGAGAAATAGAAAAACACGAGTTAAATTTTTATTATTCCACACGAATATGCCAAAATCGATACTACCGTGTTACATAAAAATCTGTTTCGATAATATTTATAAGTTTCGGTGCCACAGATTTACAAGTACTCGCAACAAAACCTGCCAATAAGTTAAAATTTGTGTAAGGCACGCCGTACCTCGCTTCACTAGTGCTATAAAGCACTATAACAGCGCTTGTAAATCGGAAAGGGCACAAAGAAGCGGTGCTATAGCTGACGTAATAGCGAATAAATAAGAGACTTCCGCAAGTACTCTCGGCGACTCAAAGCGAGAACAAGTCGGGAGCCAGTGACGTACGATGTGACGGAGAATATTTTATTCGGGATCGCCCTTGGATCGCCACGCACACCATCTTTTTCACTTAGCCCTCTATTCTGTTGAATTTTTGACACGTCTACGAAACCTCTTCCTTTCTGGCGTGACAGGTTTAGTGTAGCTATGCCCCTTAAATCGTATTACAGGGGATCGCTCGTCAGCTTAACAGTGCCCGCAGTAGCAGAACCGTTTCCCTAGATGCCGCGCTCCGAAACTGTTGTATTCGTAAGTAGAAAATAGTATATTCCAAATTCAATTATGTAGTGATGCGATATTTTAAAGTGATTTTTCAAGAGTGGCGCGGAGTCCCGGGGTGAGAATGCACACCGGCAGCCTGTCCGCCCCCACCGATCGGACCGAAACTGGCGCTCAGCAATCCATATTAGATTTGCCCGCTCTCTCATATCCATTCTGAGATGTTCATATTTTATTGAGGCCAATAAAACGGATTCATGAATATGAGAAATGCATAACGAATACCGTATTTATGGATGAAGGCGCGCTCGCTCCGCCGCGGATATGTCGCGGGTAATTTGATAGCCGCCTTTGTAACAGGTGCTGATGGGAATTTCGGTGGGGTTATAAATTTGTTCTCTCGATTTTGATACTATAATTGCGTTTTATTTGGATATACATTTTGGTATAACGCGATTATTAGCTAACTTCATTGCATACTTAAACCATGTCATTTATCACTTTACACTTCAAACTTTTTCATTATATTTTTATAAACTAAATACGAAATACTAGTACGTAGTTTAGTACCTATCTAATAAAACAATAATAAAGATTATTAGCCAATACTGTAATATATTATGAGACTGGTTTTTATGTTAATTAATTGTTAAAGTTACTGAATAAACTCTGCACAAATCAGAATGAGCATTCATATTTAAAAAAAGAGTCTATCGATCTTTATTTGTAAACTTCTGAAGAAAGTAATGATAGTCGCTATATAATGAATGATTCGTTTACAACCGATTAAAGACTATTTCTTAAGAATAATAATACTGTAGCCAGTTTGTTACTCACATTTCACGTGAAATTCGATTCTGTGGCTTAGTTGTAAAACATAAAATTATATTCCAATAATCCACACCTGCTTCTCATGTGAAAACGCACCTTAAATCTTTTCGTATAGAGTCGAGTTTTATATGACACTGTCACGCATAGTTGGTGCCGTTTGACAGCATTTTGTCGGAGTAATAAGGTCTCATGCAGAGTGGACGTAAGGCGAGAATATCGTTTATTCTAATGAGGTTTCTGTTAGCGTATTACTTTTCCACTTTCTGACAATTTTTACTGTCGAGTTGTTTATTTGTTTTAAAGCATTGTTTGTCCTATTATGGTAGGTACTAGTCACATTATATGACTTTGTGAGCGTAGTTATGTCTCTTTACAATAGTTAATTAAATCAAATTTAGTAAGTATTTAATTTAGATTCATAATAAAAATTTAGTTTTAGACAACTTTAGATAAGAAGATAGTCAAAAAAGAAATCATTTATTAATGAATTAAGTTATCAAACTGCTTAAATAAATCTTACGATTTTTCTTTTTAAATATGTTAATATATTCTTACTGTTTCAACTTCAAGCCAATTATAAAAGCAAATTCATACAATAAGAAATCGTCTTAGTGATTAGCATTTAATATATTATGTACCCATATGTATATGAACAACTATTGACTGTAAGCAATATTTCCACTGGTCGTAATGATTTTGTTTTCCAAAGTCCATTACCTAGTAACACTGAAGAAATTTTATTATTTTATTAATTTATATTTTACTTTATTTTATAATATTATTGTTGCAGGTTGTAAGAGCGCTGTGATGCGTGACTGACAAATTCGTCATGATTCGAGACCCACCGGCCATGCATAAGCCCGACAACGCCAACAGTAAGTAATTTCATTAGATACTATTTACTTTCAATTAAAAATTGTATAAAGAGATAGGAGTCATTTTGCATTTTAGTGGTCGGATATTCGTATGCAGACGTTACATAGGGCGTAAATACCACTATAATGAAATACACAAGTGTGTTTAGAATCAGCCTTTGTATAACCAGTTAGCATTAGGCTGGCAATATTGTTTCGTCTAGCAAAAGACGATATGACGAACATTCGTTTGACTCCACTGCACTTTGCCTTTTGATTTGATTCTTCGGTTGTTTGCTACTCGCCCGATTTGAATAATTTTTCATAAGGTCGGGGCCCAGGGGAAGTAACATAGGCTACTTTTAATCTGGGAAAATGTTTTCCCTAGTTATGGGCACGGAATTTAAGATAGCGACTGGGCGAAGTAAACAAATACATTTAATACCAAAAGGCTTTTAAGAAGTCTGTTCTACATTTATTTATAATACACATTTCGCTTAAAGAGCAGTTCCAAATCTCAAGATATTTGCCAACTTGCAACGTGTTATCGTGTTAAATGCTATGTGACAATGCAAGATTGCATACTCCATTGTCACAAGAATTTTGCTTTATTGAACTACTCGTATAAGGATTGTTAAGTACAACCATAAAAGGTGACCTTGTTTATACAATTAAATAAAATTGAAGTGCCTGTTTACTCGCTTATAAATTACATACTCTTGTAAAAGAGAGCGTACAATACGTTGTTTAATAATAAATGATATATTTTATGAACAAATATTTATACTAATGCCTGAATTTGCTCGCACTCATGTGCTATAAATTCTCACATAATATAGGGCGATTATATATTTAAAAAGGCTGAGCCTAAACTTTTGTCTTTATTAGGCGACGAAACGGCTGAACAAAGGCTCTCAGAAGTATTAAGATTTAATATAAATCAAATAGCTTATACAAAACAGAATCGCACAATATATAAGCAGCAGTCCTTTTCTTATTGCTGACGTCAATTTTTTCATAATATTAGGACAAACAGGTCGCGAATAAAACGCGGGAAGGGTTGTGCCATAAACCGCCCAGCAGCGTCCGACGTGATATTAAAAAGGGGACGAACGATATTGTAATATCACATTTATGCGAAATGTCCGACACCCAGATCGTATTGATAAAAATAAGCGATTTTTTATTGTGCTCTACAATGTTTGTCTTGTGTGCGCATTTCTTTGATATTGCTGAAAATGTTATTTATTTAAGTAGTTCAATCAATATTCTGTTCACGAAAACGAAATAATCAATGCATTGGTTTTATACCGTCTCAAAAGAGTAACACGCCGTGATCCCGCAACCCATCTTCTTCACACCTCGCAAGTCTTATCATAATCAAAATCATATTTTACGTTGCCACGGCTATTGAGCTATTCGACGTTACGGAAAATCCAATATATTTTGCCAATGTTATAGTCATGGACAAGTTTGAGAAATTTGCTGCTCCTACATATTATATCTACATTATATCGATTTCTACAATTTGAATACATGAACGCTTTTGCTGAGATTCAGATTTATCCAGCAGTAATATTCAATTTCTATAAAAATAACACAACAAATTCGCACAACATAAAATGCAGCGCGAGTGGAAGCGGAAAATTGAGGAGACAGTGCAGGCTGCATGCGCGGCCGCCTGGCGCGGGAAGGCGCGGGAAGGCACGAGATGGCACGGGAAGGCGCACCGAGATGTGCGGCGCCCGCGTACTCGCTGGGCGGCCCTGATAAAATTTATGGCCACTTCCCCTTTAAAACAATATTGAGGGCTCAGTTGGGATTTATGTCTCGCCGCTGCTGCAGCGACTCAATTTATTCTTCAATTTTTCATACAATAACTCACACACGTATTACGAGTGATGGATGAAAAGGACTAACTTTCGGGCTTTAATAAGAGCCTCCAGATGCGAATCTCCAAATTGGTTGAAGTTTATTGCCCACTTATGTCAGGCTTAAGTTACGCCCGGAGCCTTTCTCTGAGAAAATAAATTATGACGCAGATTGTCTCGACTCTAGATACGTTTGATTGTCGTTTGGACGATATATTGTATCGCAGCGACACAGTATAAATATTGCTTATGGCAAATGAAACAAGTCTTTTCGCTTAACCTACAAATGAGTTTTGTGGATTGTTTCTAACCATGGCATAGTTCTCATGATTTTTTTCTTTAAATTCTTTGTTGACATAATTGATGAAATTAAATAAAATGTTTTAACCCACAATTATTAGTCATCGGAAAATTTTGATCATTTCAATTTTTAAACGGAAAAATAATAACAGTGCGTTAATATGATTTTTAGATGATATTACAAACATTATTATTATAATATATAGAATTCATACTTTCAAATTAAAAAGTAAATAATGAAATGAAATAACCATTTATTAAAATCTCACAAAATGAAATAACGAAAACCTAGTAATAAAAGAGACAGCAAACTTAATTGATAATGAAAATGATGTCTGTCATTAAATAATTGAAAATGTAATTGGTGGAAACTCTTTCCTTAGAAATCATTTACCGCTGCCATTAGGCTTAATTCAAAAATTAATTTAAACTTCCACAAGGTTGAGTTGGGAAACGAGCCACCAACGTAAAAGCAATATCAATTTCATAATTTTAATTAAAAAAAAACTAACTTCTCTGATGACAAAGTCTCGTACTTTTTTAATAACGGAAATGTTAACGATGGTGGTAATAGGTAGGGAGGATGGGGTGTGTAGTAGGGTGCGTCTACACCCATAGGTCAGTCGGAATTTTAATAAGGCACCGGTTGCTAGCAACTTTGCACCTTGTAATTTAGCTCTACACGCTGTCTACTAATCAGAGTTACTGCCGCGATATTGCACCTAAGTATTTTGCGCTTTATAGCCTTATTATGATAATATATGCACCGAGTTATACCGTATGAGTTCGTAATTAAAATGCATCAATGGTGCATTAAGATAATTTCTGGCGTGTAATTGGTACGTTGCGGCTATTTGCAATAGGTGTATGAAATACTGTAATAGTATGTTACTTAATTAGTGCTATTTCATCCAGTAAAAATGTAAAGTGGGCTACATATTGTATACATAATTGAATAATGCTATTCAGGGCGAATGTCCCGCTTGTTATGTATTTTTTAAATTTAATCGGTATTAATGCAAACCCGCATTTGGTTAAATGTAATTACGGCCCGCATAATGGATATCGCAACTACGCAATCAGCTCCATTGTTTAATGAGTGACCGACATCTAAAACTAAATGTTGTTGTATTGCAGCCAAGACCAATGATTAATAATTTATTCATTAGTCTACAACATACATTGAAAGCTACACTGTAGTAGTTTTGTTGCCAGATCATCCTTTATTTTATGCATATGAGTTAAGAAATAACAGATAAAGCAGCTTAATAACAAAAATATTAAGATCTTTAAACGTGATAATTTGTGCGATATAAATAATTATTTTGGCATTTAAGAAGTTTAATTTTATATTAAGTACGATCAACTAGCCGTGTTTGTTTATTGCCCACTCGATACTCACTTTACCAGTTTTTATTTTTATTTTACCTTAACTGTTCTACAATTAATTGTAATTATATTAAGGAGAAGCAAAATAAAGCCATAATTATTGAAAAATTGCACAGTGCACTTAAAATGTAGTTACGATTAAAACGCCAATAATATTTTTCCATGTTTCTCAAAATACTTTCTCAGTAATAGGTTACAAGTGATACATCTGTATTGAAAGTATCTATAGTTATGTTGTTCGATTTGAGAACAATTATTACATTTATACTTAAAGGAGTTTCTTACTTATATAGAAGTAATAGATTAAGATTTAAAGTTCTAACAAGGTAAATATACGAGTAGTATTTTACATAAATTTAATTAAACTTGATACGTTTGTAACAAATGTAGAATATTATTCATAATACCTTTCAAAAAGCAGTGATACAGAAATCGATAAATTTGTATGTGGAAGGAAGAACAATGAAACTTCGTGACCCTATCCAAATAAAAAATGGAACAATGCTTGATTGATATCGTATACTCAGAACAATGAATAGGCAATGCAGTGGACTATGTTAACCTGAGTACGGCAAGTATATTGCAAAAACCAATGAACAATTATAAATTACACGGAATGAGCGCGGAGTGCTCGTGATTTTTGCTCATTACAATAACAACCGAGCATTTAATTAACTCCGGCAAAATAGAATTAGATGTTGTACTGTTTTTGCCCCGATTTATGAATTCGTCGATCAGAGTACTTCGTTATAATGCCAATTAAATAAATTTAATCATGCTCGCAATTGTTTGTTTGGTCACGAAAAATAATTACGAACGGTAAATTAGTACACAAAAACAATTGCAAAAGTAATAAATGTAGGTAGGACGCCGTTGTATTTGGTGAGGTGCGTAAACACGAGGTAACTCACGGCACGCATTTTCTTCCCTACACAAGCTCCCTAAACGGAAATGAGTTTCGACGCTGAGAAAGGATTTCTGAACAAAAGGCCATTACGGATTTCAATTAGAATCCGTGTTTAGAAGTAATTTGGGAGCTAAATTGGAAAGCTAATAGATACGTTTGAAACGTGCGAGTACTTTGTCCAATAATCGAGATGAGAAAAACATCGATAAAGCTTTCAAACAGCACTATTGTCACCCCTCTTAGGTCACAATAAATTACTTTTTATCCATTTCCGAGTTTCTTTTCATTTCGGCGCCTTAATACATCGGCAGCCGACCGGCTGTGTCGGCGAAATTATACTGGCGGGGCAGTACAGTAGCCAAGTCTCTATCAAATTCCCGACCCGGCGGTAATAAAACGAAAATAATACGAAACGCCTTCACCCGCCACTGGATATTTATGTACAGTCCGCGTTATTAACTCGCCTTTTATTGTTTTTAGATTAGATTAGTGCAAAGGTATGTGTAATGCCGGCCGAATAACCATTAACTTTAAGGATTTTGTTTTGACGATTACACTTTTAGTACTTACGAGTAGGTAGTTACAATAAATACAGGCAGCAGTTTTTAATTTCATTATATATGCAAAAGAAGTAAAGTTAAGTTTGTTCATAACTTATCATGGAACTATATATTTGCGTGCTATACCCATAACATTTTAATAACCGTACGTTCGCTGGCTATGCACACAGCTCATAACCACATGTAGTCGTTCCGCAATTACAGCATTAAGTACATGCACAACCTGAAATGGACATGACACGACACCAAATGCACGCCTCACTGTCGCCTCCGAGCGACATTCCAAGGAAAAATACATTCTCTTATGGAGATGGATGTATGGGACGCCATTAAGTTTATTTGTTTTAAATTTGCTCAAGATATTACTTAAAAAAAAAACATAAAAAGCAGTAATTTTACTGCTTTATGTACCCGTTTGCGTCTCTCATATTCACAAACAAATCAATTACACACAACTTGTTATTAGACATAATGATGAAGAGACATAAAGTTGATAATTTAATGGCTTTGAAAATATATCAAGGAGTGATTACTGAAGATACAATGTACTCCATTATTTACTGTGGACGAACATTAAACTGTCGTAGTGGGTGTGCTCTCATCTGTGTGTGGTGTTCGGTCGATCCCTACCGAGCGTAATACTAATCGTTAATTGCGCTGCCTAGAGGCCGTACGTCATCTTTGTTTTATTATTAAAGTGCCATCATTAATATAGTCCAATTAACTTTATTGTCGCCACGTCGGCTTCAATAAACGAGACGTATCGACGACGACAGGCGACGATGCGCAAGTGATCGATTCCGATGAGTTATGCCCACCTAGTTACCCCTTCAATTGGATCCTTGATTGGTTTGACGTACGCACAATTATTATGTGAGCCATGCGTCGATAAATTGAAACTGATTGTTTACTAAATGGCCGACAGCGTATTCATCGTATTCTATATCTACTCAACCATTCCCTAATTACGAAACGAGTTCATCGAGTCACATTTTATTTTGAATATCAATTGCTCTTTAGTCTTTCAAATAGGACTACATAAAATTTTATTGGCTGCTGTTAATGCACATAATGGCTCCACATGTGTTACAATGGCTGCAGTTTTTTTTTCATGTGTGAAAAATACATACGCGCATCTTAATGACGTCAGCGAGCAACGGCAACTTGTCACGCGGCTCGCTTTTGCTCGAATTAATTGATGCAATTACACTGTAGAAAACAATCGAGCCTAGCTTAATGCCATAATGAGACGTGTATTATGAACAATTACCCACTTGTACGTAGCGCTACAGAATTCCTTGTCTTGTGTCTGTTTATTTACAAGCACACTTTTTTCTGTGCGCTGTAGATGTTGCAGTCAGCTGCTAACGGCAACGTACCTTTATTTTGTAGCCCGACTCAGTGGAACGAAGATTTAATGTGTATATTTGTTAGCAGGTCAACAGGATGACAATAAATACAGTCTGAGCAGCAGCGTGACCGCCAGTACCGGTGGCGCCAGGTTGTGCGCGCAATGTGGAAAGGTGATCACGGAAAGATTCTTGCTCAAAGCTATGGAACGTTTCTGGCATGAAGATTGTCTCAAATGCGGTTGCTGCGACTGTCGCCTCGGTGAAGTCGGTTCTAAACTGTACTACAAAGCTGATCTCATGCTTTGCAAACGAGATTATCTTAGGTAAGTGTAAATCTGATACGTTTTATAAAACCAGGCTTATAAGTGTTAAATAGCCGTAATCTGTTTAAATTTATTGCTTTTCTTAACAAATTTAAGCGCAAAATAGAATATTCAAAAACGTTATTTTTAAATACTTATGCCCTTCAATATATCCCAAACAAAATAAACGTAAGTGCCTACTTGTTACGAAAGAAAACAGTGTAGCTGGCTTTATTATTTTATGTTGTATTTCCTCCTTAAAAGTTATTATGGCGTGCGTTTAAAACGTGCTTAATGTTTACTAGTCATAATTATTTTACGTTTATAACTCTGTTATTTTTTAACAGGTTATTTGGTGCCACAGGCAACTGTGTGGCGTGCAACAAAGTAATTCCCGCTTTCGAAATGGTTATGCGAGCCAAGAGTTTCGTTTACCACTTAGAATGCTTTGCCTGTCAACAATGCAATCACAGGTGAGAATGTTTAAGAGTTCCGTGAGCCAAAATTTCTAAACGGAAAACGGTTATTATGTAAAAAATTGTCCATGTTGTTAACATTGAAACTCTAGAGCTTTAACCGAAACACGCAATAGAATATACCTGCGATTTGACAACAAATTATCCTCGCTATTTAGTTGCAGTTTGCCCACACCGTCATAAACTACTTATGACTAAAATACCGTAAATAGGATTCACTATGATACGCTTAAACATAATTTAAACAGCGGTTTTGTTACAGGTTTTGCGTGGGCGATAGATTTTACCTGTGCGACAACAAAATCTTGTGCGAATATGATTATGAGGAGAGGCTGGTGTTTGCGAGCATGGCAGCCAATCCTAGCGGGCTGGCACACATCCGCCGACAAGTCAGCGGACTACAGGTGAATATTTTAAAAGCGACTATTTCCGAACGTCGACTGACTCGATTTTATTAGTAGAAAGCTCTGTAGGCTGATTTTGTTTAGGTATTTATTTTTACATAATACCTCTGAAGCTCCTTTTTTGTGCCATTTTTATATGAATTATATAATGTCCTTAACGTTGTGATATTAATATGAATGACACATCACACACTTGCGCTGACGTGGACCAATGTAGTCTTCGCCGTGAAACGTTCTCGAAATATGTCATATAATTAACTTAATGATCTACCGAGTCTTTTTTATTAAATGAAAGTTATATATTATTCATGTTCACGTGAGTCGGACGCTTTTTTCACATGACTCGCGAGCTTGATACATTGGAAAAAGTAGCGCTTTTTCTATCAACCATCACTAATTCTATTAATATTGCGCTTTTCAATTTATCTTCATGGGAGTCAATATAATATTTTACGTTTTTATCAACGTTTTGATTATTGGATCCATTCGAAATGTACTTATTGTTCACTTTTAAAACTTTTTTGTATTTTATATATGTTTAAAAACCATATTATCTGAATCCGAGTGAATACAAACGGGCGCCATTCTTCCCTCCGACCGCGACGTATGGAGTACAGACCTACGATTCACATTATTATACGTTTATCGATTTAATACGGGCTCTGTTATTATGTACGCTTGTTTGCAGTTTATAAAACGATTCATTCGATACTGTTGTGCGGTCTCTCACGTATATTGTGGAAATAATTATAAATTTGATGTCTGCATGGAGCGAAAGTTTTTCGAACGTTTCCAATTTGGCACGTGGAAAAGACGACTGGGCTGAGTAAATAACTCCCACAAGGACACTGTTAGTGGGAGATTGTATCTCCACTTTATTATGTTTCTTTTGTGATCATTAATCTTTCTCGTACGAACGCTTGTCGGAATGCGAATGTGGGGGAATCTATTTCATTTTATGAGTCGCGCGACTAGAGGAAACTCACTCAACCGCGCTATATTTCTAATCGACTTTTTGATTGCGATTACAGTCTTACGTCCAAAAATATTTTGATAGTTTAGTATTTTTATGAAACTAATCAAAGTATATAAGAAAAAACATGTACACTTTATTATATAGCTTATAAAGTTACTAAAGTAATATAAATACTTGCTAAAGATATAAAAAAAAACTACAGATTTATCTTGATAAGGTGCAATATAATATTAGATAAGATAATAAGTTATTTTATTCTGTGCAGTCACCAAGCGGAGGCTATGTTGGGGGTGGAGTGAGTGGATGCGGAGGAGTGCCCACTGTTGGCGGTCCTCTCGTGGATAAGGACGGTGGAGGTTGCGCCGGCGCAGATGATGCCTCCAGCGGCTACGGCAGCCCGCCCGACCCTGACGTCTGTGATTCCGCACGATGACCGATAATGCCCCGCCGACTTCTCGCTTCGGTGAGTCATTCATCAAAAATTTTAAGCATCTCTAACATGTTTGTTGTAGCTTCTAGTTCCCAAGATCTAATCCCAGCTGTGACGTAATACATTATTATTAAATGCCAACAATATGCCTCCTCAAAATCGCAATACAAGCAATTTGCGAGAAGATAATATATCATACTGTGATTTTGAGAATATTACTGTGAAATTTGAGATTTGTGTTCTAAATGCATATCCTATTTCTACAGGTGAAACCTCACTAAGCGTTGGCGAGTCTCAAAGGCATGTTGCGGTCCCGATCCATCGGCATACATAGCTTCAGCGTTCGGCAGACGTCTCAAATTCAACAAAAATAAATAAAAATTAGCGTGATGTATTGTTCCCTCACCTTTATTCAAACTAGCCTAACTAAATCTACGAAAAAACTCATACTGCTTTAGTTTTCATTTTTTCAATACATATAATAGCAAACATGTTATGAGAACATGTAATTAAAACAATATATCCACGGCTTAGTGTGCGACAGGAGATCGGTAAAGTGCAAAATTATACTATAATGTCTCTTTGAATATATTATAAGCGGCAAGCGAGAGTCCATTAGACTAAAAGACAGGCCGTGGATATGTGGCCACTATACAAAATGTCCGGGATGAGACGCGATAACGTTGTTAGAACACGATATTTCCATTATGTATACGATTTGAACACTTGTTTACACGTTATGATAGCAACGTAGCGTGGGTAGGGCGCGCGCTCACGCTTATTCTGTATTATACCCACTGTACCACGTCTTGCGCTTAGCTAATTTTAACGATATATTTTTACAATAAAAATAAATATTCTTACATTCTATTAGGTCACTTCCAGTTTAATTTTAGTGAAACACAATCGTTTAAGAGCTTTGTTTATTAGGTATACTCAATATGGTCAGAGAATCTAGCCGGAGAGTGTAACTTCTAGGAAGAAGTCGATAATGTTTACTCAAATGTTGCACTTTAGCGGGCGAAGTTTATTGACTATGAAAAGTAATTATACTGTATTTGTCTTCATACAACGACGCAGATTCAAAATATATTAATAAAAACGATCTCATTGTTATGAAATTGTATGTACATATGTACATGTAGTAAACCTAAATATTGTTATCATACAAGGTATGAAATTTTTCTGCGGAATATTTTTTCTTTTTAATTTAGTTTTTGGTTAGTTTTTTTGTTTACCAAAGATAAGTTCGCGTTAAATTAAATGTAATAGTAAGTAAGAGTCTTCAAGATGAGCTACGTCTGTAGTTGATAGTGATAAATTGGTACTTTCAAGTGGTGCAACGGATAGTTAAGTACCTTTGTATAAATAATAAATATACCTTCAAATGTTTAATACATTCTAAAACTTATGTTTAAACTTTTGCCATAGCTTCGGTGATTGTTCTTCGCGTATGTAAATTGTAAAACGGATTTATTTCATAGTAATGATACGCTATTTTAACTTGATTTTCTATGTAAAGAATTGAATTTAGATGCTAAACTTTTCTATGATAGAACTTTGTGTAAAATAAAGATTTTTACGATAAAAGATGGATTTATGTAAAAAAAATAAACTGTCGTTATTTAGATACTTACATATATTGGCTAAAATTAAAATATTTCATAACCATTATTACTACAATAGATCCGATAAAACGTTTAACTTTCGTAAACATCGACAGAATAAATAACATTTTGCCGTTAATGATAATGTAAATAAATATATTTATTTAATGATTATTGTCTTTGTTTTATTTTATTCACCTGTTGAAGATAACTTTCCTATTGAAACTGCCACAGCTATTTTTAAAGATTATTTTACCTTGATTTGTCAAAGATATGACTATAGAAATATTATTTTTAAAAGTAACAACGATGCATTTGTATGCGCCTGTTTAGTATATTTTAAGTACATATTTTTTTTTAAACATATTAAATGTAATCATTGAATATACCCAAAATTATAAAATTGTTTTGCTTTTGACGCCTCAATATTCTTCTAAAGATAAGAAGCGTCACTGTGAGTCATACTAACTGACGAGCCCAACCATACGCAGCAACAAACATTTTAAAATTGTTAAAAATACATTACGTCGTTAAACAAAAAAGTGGGTACAATGATACGAAAGGATGATGTGGATACGCCTGAAATGAAATTTAAGTTAAATGATGCTGACGATGTCCTTTAAATTTTTACTCATAATTTTTTACTTAGCCTGGCTTGGTCATGGATTATGGACTTGTCTGTGTCAAAGCTGTGATAGACAACAAACCCAAAAAAAAATAGAAGTACTGCCTAGAATTTATGGATGTTATTGTCGGTCTCATAGAATCAATATGCGTTTAGTTGTTGCGTTTTTAGTGAGTTTAAGAGATCTCACGCTCTGTTCCCAAGAACGGAAAAGTTATAGGAAATTTCGGTTAACAAATTCAGAATAGCAGAAGAAATATGCTTCTATTACACCTTCGAGGAAAATGATATTACACATCAGGTCCAGTATGTAAAACAAAAAATACACACACTAAGATTTAGTCTAATCCTTTACTTACTTAAACAAAGTAATAGGCCCTGTTCATAAATTAGTCATCTGTCATAATTACACTGTCATGTTATCAATATTTTTAATTAGAAATTAAATTTATTGTCTCGAGAAAACTCGTGTTTTTAATGTAGATCGTTATATCATTTCATGTCCTTGATTATGTCTGGCAGGGGCTACTAGTATCGACTCCCGGGAGGCGCATGCAGATGGTCGTAAAACCTATACGTCGAAACATTATTACAGCATGGAGACATCGTGTAACGACCCTGTACAGGGGCACAGGGATGCTACGTTAATAGATAAATGTATTGATACGTTAACAAAGTGAAAACATAAAAATAAGCAATCAATAACATACATTTCAACTTTTTCTAATGTTTGTATTTTCTAGTCACAGTCTTTAAGTTGTATATTCATCATCAGCCCATATACGGCCCACTGCTGGGCACGGGCCTCCCCTACAATTGAGAGGGTTTTAGGTCTTAGTCCACCACGCTGGCCTAATGTGGGTTGGCGGACTACACACCTAAGAAATTCCTAAGAACTTTTAGGTGTGCAGGTTTCATCAAGAACGGTGAAGGAAAACACCGTTAAAGCAAGTGATAATTCATTGTGAATACACACATAACTCCGGAAAGTCAGAGGTGTGGGCCTGGGGTTTAAACCCGCGACCGCCGAGATTCTCGACCGCGCGCCTAATCCTCGAAGCCATCACTGCTTAACTTAAGTTGTACAAGAGAAACCTATTTCAATACTTATCAGGTGTTAAGGGTTAATTATAAGGTTTTTTTTAAGGTTATAAAAACATATGAATTTAATAAAAACGAAAGATAAGTAACATTATTAAATATACTTCGACATTAGTCGTAGGGCTTTTCAAAAGTTTCAGTACTAGACTCCCCGTAAAACATACAACAAAGTAATCGCACTGCCACCTACAGTACTACTCTGGTCGTTTCGGCCATTCATACTGCAGACTAATCTGACTACGGCGTGGTTCTACCAGAAATATCACTAAACCACATAAAATAATAAATTTATAGGTTTAAAAACACTCTGCCAATCATGCCCTTTTTTGTTGTGTACAATTTAATTACATTTTACCTTATATGCACCGAATACCAATAACGAATAAATTAAATTGTTATCTTCGCACACAAATTAACTTTATTAATGATATAATTTTTATGACTATTCAAACATAATGACTTCCCCATTAAAAGATAATTAACAGTGGTAAATATTTTATGAGTTCAAAAGTGTTTTAGTGTTTTTGTGGAGGCAGGGATTGTCCATAAAATTCTCAACGACGAGACGCATTAACGAACGTCGTTTAGTTGTTTGCTGTTTAAATAAGAGCTGTAATGTAATTTTAATGAGCTCACAAAAATGTGTGCGGGTTCTGAGTATCAACTGGCGACGACGCGCTCGCGCAGTAATCACTGACGCTGTTACGTCCTCACGTGTTCTCACCACTCTCTTATCTCTACCAAAGGGATTAAATTGCACACTAAGCACATGGAATACATTTGTCGCTCTTAAAGAATAAATAGCCTGCCACGAAATTTGTTTACCAACAGTCTGCAGTGTTTGATAGCAGAAAGAGAAAATTAGCGTGAGTTATTGAGGGTACAAGGCGCACGTTCACCCGTGAAAACTCACTTAAACTTTTAATTAAATTTCTGATTTTTTTCTTCGACGCCACCAGGAATCTTATCCCGCAGGTTTATTCAAAACGTTGTATTAATTAGTTCGCGTGCTGAAGACTAATGACCGCCGTAATCGACTTTCACGGTGTGGTGCACTCGGCCACGGGGCCACGCAAACTTTTTGAAAGGTAAATGGATGTGCTACAACGGAAAGCTGTTTTTAAGTTATTGAACGCACAACTAACTATAACAATTACTATTTAAAATAAATATAGCTAATGACATGCTCAGTAATTTTCTAAATTTAAAACATATGTATATTTTACGCATACACATGCGTGTATGCGTCTTTCCTACATCGGCCTATCTTTCTGGGATGCAACCATGATTATATATGTATATTATTGTTGTATCCCTGAAAGATAGGCCGAGGTACACGTATTAGAAAGGTGATTTTAGTGCCGTTTTTAAGACACATTTCCGGACTCTATGCTGCTATTGTGAATTTCTTAATGAGAATCCTAAAAATACTACGCTCCACTCGGGCATTCAACATGGAATCTCAAAATATCACAACATGTACTTTTGTAGCAGCACCAACGAGGTATTATCGCTTCGCACCTCAATATATTTTTACCTTATATATATCTAGGTATATCCACTCATAATAAGTATTTCAATTAACGTTGTAACAATAAAGAGCCTAATCTGTTAGGTTAACCTCTAATATAGTTTATTGGTTTTCGTCAACCGTAGATTGAAGATCTTATAATATGGAAAAAGCTTGTTTGTGTAAGCGATTACTTATTATGGATATGAAGAGACGATTACGATAAACGGGTAGCTCAATCAACACAAGAAGTAAATATCATTAAAAACAGGCGTCAAGAAAATAGCTGTGAGTACTGGCAAATCCCCGCTAACGTGTTTGATTATAACTAAGTGAAGGCAGCCGTCTTTGTTTGCCTTTAATTAACGAAAACACCGCGCCATGGCTGGTCATTAAGCCAACCGATGGATTATTCTAAAGTTCGTGTGCTCAACTTTAATTGCCAACTTTGATTATAATTAACACTTAATGAGAAATAAATCATCTGAGCTCCGGTTTTTTATTATATGTGGACGTAATTCTGGTCGTAAATGAATACACTTCACATATGTTCGGAGAAAGTAATGAGATTAAAGTAACAAATGTAAAAGTTTTCTCTCTGTACAGATGTTTGCATGTCTTTAATTTACCCATATCATTCTCTGCGCTTACGCATTGAAGCTCGATGGCGAACCAAATTACGATCGGTGACTTTAAGCCCAACGGTAAAAATGTTAAATACAAAAAGTTAATATTTGAATTTACATGCTGTTATCTTTATCACAAACTTAAGAAGAATTTGACTAAATTGAACTTAACAATAAAATGGCTTAAACAATCCGAGTTGCATTATATTTGAGTGGAATTTCCTATGGTCCGAAAAGTTGAACGTATTGAAGATATTTCGTGGGGTAAGATGCATATGTTTGATTCTGGAATCGTGAAACTCTTTCTGAAGACATCATATCGAAAGACGCAACAATTATGGCATTTTTGTGAGTAGTAGAAGAATTTTTATTTTTTAAAGAATAAAAAACAACAACAAACAAAACATGCAAGTATTATCCATAATAAAACTGCATGTTTTGTTTGTTGTTGTTTTTTCTTTTCTTTAATCTATGATTAAATATGCATTGCTCAACACAACATTAAATCAATTAATTCTTATGAACAATAATATAAATACTATATGCTCATTAGTAGCAATTTCCTTAAACTTCCTAAAACACTAAGGCGCTACTTATAAGGATTGGAATCATAAATAGGTAGGTAGTAGTATTATAATTTATTAGATACTAAAATTTGGGATTAAATTGACAGCCCCGTGGCGGAGCTCGAAAAGAGAGGCCGCGGGTTCGATCCCCGCAAATGTTTGTGTGATCCACAAATATTTGTTTCGGGTCTTGATGTTTGTGAGACCGAAAAGTCTGTTGTAGTTTCTGATACCCACGGCACAGGACTTGTATCCTAGTGGGGGTCAGAACTATGTATGTGACTGTTAGGTGTGTTAATTAGAATTTATAAATTAATTTTCGTCATTATATGAGGCAAAACAAATATACCATTGTTGTTCGTTGAATTCACTAAATGTTAAGTTCAACGGCTTTAAAATAGAGATATTTTTACTAAATGATAGAGTTAAGTCGTAGTCAATTTTGAAACCGACATGAAGTAATACCTACCGTAATTTTATTCGGTGAGTGGGACTGGTGAAAGCCTAATTTGGTGGTAATTGGATATAATGTACCCAACAGGATAACGATATTTACTATAACACCACAACAACAATTAGGGACCTTCAAGAAAAGAGCCTATATTTTCCTCAAAAGCCGACAACGCACCGATGATTGGTATTGTAGGTGTTCACGGGCGGTTTTAAAAAAAAACACTCTGACAACTGATGGTAGATACAGTGGTAAACATAACCATCAGCATATTATGCCTCAGGTGTCCTCAGTTGCCTTACAATGACAACAGCTTTGCATGACGCAAAGATTTTGAGACAGGGGTACCTATTTCGGCTAAGCCGGCATCTTTTTATCAGTACAAACTAAGTATGGCGTTGCTATACAACTTACTTTTGTATGTAAGTACAGTTATACAACAAAGTTCAAAATGTACATTTACAAAGGCCTCCTTAATAAAATGGTCTAAAGCGTAGCATTTTCAAATTAACGACGATATCAATTGACTATTACGAAAGGCCTTTCAACCATACGAGAACGTTTTTAAATAGACCATTAGCCTTTGAACATACATGAGAACAGAGTTAGGTATTCGATATTGTAAGGCGTAAGAAGTTTCCGTCGAATCATTTAAATAAACGAACTCGCATCATTATGTCAGATCTAAGGATTGAACAAATTGCCAATTAGTGGCGCTCCGGCGTTGGGCTCGGTGTTCAGGGCGCCGAGTCGACGGCGGGGCCTCACAGAGTATCAGATAGTCCGGGAAAACACTCTGCTCGTTTCATGTGATTTCATGTGACGTCGATATTTCTTTGCCGCGACGCCGTCGTCTGTATCCTGACATACTACGACCTAAGATCGCTCTTAAACACAACCACCATTAATGCTTTTAATTTTCTTGAAAGCAGTTTTAAAAGACTTTTCCGTTCTAAAACTTTCACATGAAAGACGGTGACAAAGGAACAGTAATTCCGTGGAGACGATTGATATTTATCGGGACTTTGTGAAATTGTCAACGTGAATTATTAATTTAATTACCTACATGTTAGAATTATGTATGTTGTGCATGTATAAATCATTATTTTTAAACAATCAATTTTATTTTTCTACACAATTTCTAACAAAAAATAATATCCTTTAAAAATAATAAAAAATTACAATGACTGATTATTATGACATACACAATATGAAAAAATATTTTATTGCACAGGCAAATTAGAGTGACAATAAAGCGTAAAAGCTTTAACCGACTCCAAATAACTATACAAATTTAATAATTACCAGTACAAAGTCAAGTTCCATTAACATAAATCCACTGCATTGCTTGTCAGTCCTCGTGCCACCCCAGCGAGGAGGCGCCGAGTGGGGGGCATCCATGAGCGCTCAGTATTCAGAGTATCGCAAATGTAACTTTTGGTTCTTTTCATGGCTAAAGTATGTTGGCGGCAATCCATAATGGGATCGCCATTATTCTTGCCATTAATTCGCATGGCCCCGGCTTCCGTGCATTAGCGGGCAGCGACGAGGCTGCCAATCGGCGAGAAGGGTCGACACGTGAACAATATTACGTCTAATGTAAACTCACTCGGCATCGACATGTCACTGAGAGATGGCATACTCTGGTGTGTTTGTGTTTATCTTCTCTACGTATAAAATGCATATTTCAGATTTAAAAATAACATGAATTTAGGCAGTAACACAAAGGTTTTGTTTTAGTAATTAAATGTGCGATACTTTTATGAAACGAACTCAATGATTAATTTAAGCACGAACAAAACTCGTTTTTCATATATACATATGTACATACATAACCTCACGACTGTACTCCTCAAAGGGGTAGGTAGAAAAATATTTTTCGTTGTAATCTTTTGAATATATTTTAACCAAGCGTACCTCATCATCATCATCAGCCCATATACGTCCCACTGCTGGGCACGGGCCTCCTCTACAACTGAGAGGGTTTAGGCCTTAGTCCACCACGCTGGCCTAGTGCGGGTTGGCGGACTACACACCTAAGAAATTCATACGAACTTTTAGGTGTGCAGGTTTCATCACGATGTTTTCCTTCACCGTTAAAGCAAGTGATAATTCTTTGTGAATACACACATAACTTCGAAAAGTCAGAGGTGTGTGCCTGGGGTTTGAACCTGCGACCATCGAAATTCTCGACCTAGACCTCGAGGCCATCACTGCTTAAACACCGTACCTATTAAACACCAATTTATGACTGCGACGAATGCTGTAATTTTATTACATGTTAAAAATACTTCCCGTTCGATTGTTTATGTACAAATAAAAAGTCAAAAACACAAACTTGTTTAATGTTCAAGATGCAAAACAACGCAGACTTCATGAAATTAATTAACATGGAGCGCGTGTGCAAGAAATTTTCCTGTGCAGATTGCATAAAAATAATCAAATAAATGGCATGGACATTACTCAAAGCACGTTGCATTGCTTTCATGCGTGCGAGTGGGATGCAAACAGAGGGCCTCTTCCTCGCACGCCGGCCGCCCCACACTCCCCCTTTCTGAAAGAAAAACTCTCGAAAAACTAATTACAACTTGTAATTGAAATTTTGCGTGTTATATAATCGGATACTTTAGTCGAGAGTAATGTATAAATGCGCCGGGGAGATGAATGGACGACGGCGTGGGTGGGCCGGACGAGATAGGCGGGCATCCTCAATTTTTGGATTAAGTAACTTTGATACAATAATTCTAAACAAGGCATTACAATTTGTAACTTTTTAAATAACATTTTATTTAAAATGTAAGATAAAGCCTCCATCTGAACGTAATCTGCGTAATTTGTTCGAAAGCCAGTTCGTACCTGCCGGATGTTGGCGCTTGTTTTAGTGAATCTTTACAAGTCATAGCAATATTTATTGTGGCTGCTCTGCAGCACAATGCATGAAAGAAACAATTCCGTCTCTCTAAACAAACGCTTTTAATTAAAAACCCCTTCAAAACCGCGCCAACAAAAAATGCTATCACAATAGCCCCAATCTAGAAAGCGATCTAACTGTATAAACATGCGAATAATGTGCAATCAAAAGGGCAGCGGGTAACCACTCGAGGGCAATGCAACAAGGGAGAAACACCCTTCGCCTCTCAACATTTTCGTTGCCAGCTTTTCTTCTTTTTACAAAGTACAATTATTGTTGTTGGTTTGCTAGTGACTTTGTAACATTTAACTATATTTTTAATACGTATACAAATGCTAATTCGCTGGTTGGCTAATTTCATTTTTATATAATGGTAGAGATTATTATACTTTCTTTAAGTAGGTAATTTGTAATGAGTTACATTACAAATTACCTACTTAAAAAAAGTTTATGAATTCAATATTGAATGAGAGACACGAAAAATTTGTGTGAAATAAATAAAGCTTTCACGTATGACACAAAAATGTGCGAAATGAAATTCTAAACAACTTCAACATGACGTAACACGATAAAATCACACGTAGTTTTTCGGTCAAGCCATCAGTCGAATAAAGAGAGGGTGGGAGGCGGCGTATAGTAGTGGGGAAATGGAAAAAGCATTAACGGATATGTCAGTGCCGCATCAACAGAGAGTGCCTGCTTTCTAATGCTGAATAAATACCATCTACCTCTCCACTTAGAGCCGTCAACACCACCAAAGATTAAGTATCGACTACAGCTTACTCGGCGGATGCGATGCTCTTTTGTTAATATAACATAGTGAAAAAGTTTTTGTACCAATTGAGTGTATACAATTGATGAGTGTAGTTTAGTCAAGTTTTAGATGGTTACATAGTTGGCACTAAATAGATTTATGTACCGTATAAAATATAGTTATACATATTATACAAGTATGGTTGTATTCCCTAAGGTGTGTTTTTACAAAAAAGAGCATTCATACGTAAATAAATTTAAAAAAATACCTTCGGCTCGGTAAATAGCAGGAAGCTTTTTAAGTAAAGTACTTTAAAAATACCTTCATATTAATTGTTCTGTGATTGAACTAAAGTGACACGGTGATATAAATGGTTGACACGTTCCACTTCCATTTTGCCAGCCAGCCAGACAGCGATCGCAAATGTATCGGTTCTGAGATTAGATAGATATTTTTAAAGCATCACCTCGCCTGGTCCATTAGCAGATTTCATGAGCCACACTACAAGTTTTTCGCGTTAATACCGAGGTCATAAACTTGATGAACGTGCATTGAAAATAAAAAAGGCGTAGTGTGCGCTGTAAAGTTCCGTATAAAATTGCGTTAATACATAGAGTTTTACTCTAAATTAATATGGCTTTCATAATGATAAACAAAACGTCTGCAACGGCAATGGATTGTTGTTACTGACTTGGCTTAATTAAACAAGCCGGGAGTCGACACTCAATCGCATAATACTGCTAATTAAACGCGGGTTTACAGAGATCCGAAAAAGAGCCACTCAAACACGCTTAGCCGGTATTATTACAGTGTATTCAGGAGGCTCAGCAAACAGGCCCTCGTCGCCGAGGGTGCTACTCTCAAGTTTCGCGTTTAATTAGACAGATAGAGGCGCGGACGGGCCTTATTAGTATTGTCTACGGGGGCCCAATTAACACCCGGGAGGCGCCGTGGGTGGTTCCAAGTTCGTTTTAATAATCAAGGGATACCCTTGGCTTCGTTAGCTGAATAATAGGATCGGGTGGCGTCGATCATTTGCTATACTAAAGTTTATTTAAATCCCGTCATCGATGCTACTGTAATCGGATCCCACAGGTGCTAATACTCATACTTTATTCGTTAGTACAATTGTTAAAGATCATCATTACCATCATAATCAGCCCATAACGTCCGGCTGCTGAGCACGGGCCTCCTCTACAATTGAGAGGGTTTAGGCCACGGCGTACGGGTTGCTGGACTATACACCTAAAAATGCGAATGACGATGTTTTCCTTCGCCGTTAAAGTATATACGTGATAATTCATTATGAATACACATATAACTTCGAATAGTCAGAGGTGTGTGCCTGGGGTTTGAACCAGCGACCGCAAAGATACTCGACTTTGCGCCTAAACCTCGAGGCCACCACTAATTGTTATAGATAATATTTATTATTATACAAAATGTAGCCCCTTGTGATGACGTGTAGAATCAATTAGCGTAATTAGTAGGCGAGTATATTGTTTGAAAGATTAATGGTAAAGTAAGGACGGTCAGGAAACGGTGTATGGGTAGAAGGCGTGTGCTGCATCCCCAGTCATAAAACTCTCATTAAAGCATGAGCAATTTCCCGCGATAATGAACGTTGCGCAATTATAGTGCCGATTAATGAAACGGCCAAGTCCGGCGCAATGATTTGAATTTTAATTCTCAGAACAAACTTAGTTCCAACTGACTGCCCACTTTTACAATTTTATTGACATGAGATTTTATTTATTTATTATTTACTATTAAGTTAACGTAAAATAATCATCGTGGTTATAATTATCAGCAACGTAAGCCTTCTGCTTGATATAGGGATAATTAAAACATATCTAATTTAACAAATATATTATATTCTGACGTTGTTTCGTTGTTCCCACGGCGCATGCAATCGAAATGTCTCGGTTTTAATCCCGGAACAACTCTAAAGGGATTGCAAAATTTTAATAGATGTCGTATATATCATGATTGATATTAATGTTTATTTATTTAGTAACGTATTTTATAAAAATATTTCTCAAATTGGTTAAAAATCTTTAGCTTCAGAAACGCTCATTACAAGCTACTTATTTCTTTATTTTGGCAACGTCGTATAATATTGCAATCAAGTGATTCTCATGAAGCAGCATTTCGACCCAGAAAATTACGAAATAAGATGCGGGCGCATGCGCACGTCGTTCGCTTGCATGACTTGTCGGTGCTAATAACTTTTTCTCATAACATTAATGAATCTTACTCCTTATTACTGGACACGTTCTGCCTCTTGAGCCACACCAAGATTGTAACGCGAGAGAGGGCTGTGTTCCGCCGTTGGCGCCAATCAAGCCACCATTAAGTAATTTTCATCAAAATTCGTGTTGTTTTTAATAAAACTTTAACGCCATGCGGAAGTAACCTTACTTCGATTATAATTAAATAAATGGAGTAATTATTAACATTCGAAAATGTACAGGAAAACAAATTACAGTGAGTGTGTTTTGTAATTTCTTAACAATTACTTTCACTTATAAATTTGTAATAAGTTTTTCAAGTTCGTTCCTTGTAAATCCGTTGAGCGTATACAATGTATGTAAGTAGCATGCCGGTAGTACACAAGTATTTAGATTGATACTATATACTACATGGCCATTAAAGATTTTTTCTTACGTATAGTAAAAACTATGGTGTGTTGCTTCTTGTAACTGTAGCCCACATTCTACAAGATTGTCTATACGGAAAATGTTATGCACATGACATTTAATTAGAGAAGGCTGTCAGTTACGTTTTATACCTTGAGACTTATAAGGAATTAATGTAATTGACGCCAGTTTAATGGAGCATTTATACAGGACCGGTGATTACCAGGGCCATAAGAAGTGCAATTCCCCGAGTTGGCGTAGCGCGGAGCCAATTTAATTTACAAAGTTGTCGGTCAAGTCCGGATTAAGCTCCGTTGATCGACTCCGGCCTTTCTTAATAATAACGTGTGCGGACATCTGTCACTGATTTATTCAAACAAACCTTTTGAATAATTTTAATTTCTTAATGTTGAAATTAATTTAAGATCTTTCCTTGACAAATTCTGAAGATTTTCCTCATCATTAACATCAATAAAATTAATTGTGAAACAAAATACAAAATGTCGAAACTTTAATTTCAAACGTATTTCTATGTTTGAACGTCATGTATAAGTGATCGCAAAAACAATTTACATGATAAAATCGTATACCAGTTAACAAAAGCAAAAAGTACCAACGTTTTTACCGCAAATATCGCGGTTGAACAGACTGGCCAGTTGTCATAACTGTAATTATTTTCTCATATTTGTAAAACGTTTTAGTAATCCAAAATGAATTTTTCGTTCATCCGTATGACTAATTAGTAATCTCAGGCGTCCTCATTCACCATCGGACAGGATATTCTCAGTGTCTCGGCCAACTTCCGGCACTCGATCCTAATTACAGATAACGTTAGACTCTTCCCGTCCCGTCTCATCTCGTTTGCTCCTCCAGAAATGTTAGCTTGGTTACTCCGCAACTTCGGCGCCATAATTACATCGGTATCTTTGTAAACATCACTAGCAAATTAAAATCATTTTCTAAATTAGCTTTTATATTGAACATTTCCTCAATCAAGATAGTTGTTGGAATCAAAGTGTAATTTCCACTCTATAATAATGTTGAAGTAGCAGTAGTAAAACATTAATAATACCATTAGCAACATAATTGTTCAAGAAGGCAAACAGGCGACTCACGTATAAAAAAACATTTATGGATTGGTTTCACGTGATTTAAGCAAACATATTAGGCATTGTTAGTTTCAAGTCTATTACATTAACACCTCACAAAAAAAGTGCTAAAATTTATAGTAAACTTGTAAATAAGAAATAAATATTGCCGAGTCGTAAAAGCAACGTCGAAACACGCCGTGAACGGAACCTGGTCGTAACAGCTATTGCACACACATAACCACTTGTATAATTCCAATCAGTATTCAAATTGATGCAAATCAAAAGATCCATTGACGTTTGCACCAGTATGCCGTGGTTAAATCGCTGTACAAAATTTATTACCATAATGAATCATAGCAATAGTATTGTTTTACACTTTAATCCAGCTGACATTATTAACCTTACATAAACGAATTAATTAGATTAAAAGTAATCACTTTGTATTATTCCAATGGATATCATTCCAAAGGAACAGTAAGAATGACGTAAACAACTAAATAAATAGAGAACAAATTGCAAAACAAACAGATCAATCACTGGCGAATATATAGTGATACGAACAAAATAAATTAATCTCGCCGAGCTAGAGACTATTGCGTTTTGTTCTTAATAAGCCAATTGCTGTCACGACGCTGCCGACGCAGTAGTCCCGTCCGCCCACGCGTGCGCAAACTGATTTCAGAATAGAATCAGACGCAAACCCACGATTGATTCTAATTAACGATAGCATTATTTATTAGAGTTAGCAAACGAACTTAATTGATTCGGCTGTCGACTGTCGACGTCCTCAACTAAAACACGTAATCGGTTGTGCCTCACTGTTTATTAACTATTAACATTCGTCATGACACCACACCCGTTTTATATGTATAGACTGTCGCAGTTGTGTTATTGAATTTGTAATTTTATAGTTATAAATATTTATACATCTAATTTGCATGTTAAAAGCCCATTCAATGGATTTGGACACAAAACGAAGTTTGACGGATAAGTTTAGTCAAAAATCGACAATTGTTGTTTTAATCTACAAATCAATAGGATTAAGTAAATACACACATAATGAATGAAGTAATCCCTGCGAGATATCAATTTTAATATTTATACAATAAAACGGTGTAATGTAACGAAATGATAAATTGTCCCCATTATCTCAAGCTAGTTTTGTATTCAGTCATAAGTTTAAGTTCCCAGCGAATTCCTCTTACAAATTATGCTTTCATAAATATTCTTATTATGATCACGCCAAGATTATTAGTTATACGTACACTGTGCATATACTCGTAGAAGCAGCAACCGGACGTGGCTGCTCATGTCCGCAGTGAGCGAGACAGGTAACTCTCTAATTAGGACACGTTCCGTCTACCCTGTAATCCACCTGACTGTTAATTAATACAGTTGAATAAACAACCACTAGCACGCGGCTTGTACATTAACTATTCGGTATAATAGACCTACTCACTCGGAACTTCTCTCCGAAGCGACGCCTAAGGAAACTGCACTTAAAAGCTTTAAACAACATACCTCATGTTTTCATACGTAATTACTATTGAATACGTGATTAATAATTAATTCCCAAGACGGTAATACTCAAGAAAAAATATCTTTTTCTATACCACAAAGCGAGGCTTGAGTAATTAAAATGTCTAATTAGCGGTACATAAATCGCTTCATGTGGATTCTTTGTCACAGAACTGACTATACTGAGAATCAAATGCCATATTAAGTTTGTTCGTGCGGGTAATTAAAACCAAGCGTCGTAATGAGAGGCCGCCGCGCACACTAATTAGGCACCAGTGCTCCAGAAACTGAATACCTAACTTTCCCAATTAGCAGCTACGTCATCACGCTAACTCCAATTACAACACAAAAAATATAGAGTTGATTAACTGTGCTTCGTGACATTTTGAACGCAACGTGAGATTTGTTCGGCATTACCTTCACCGCTCCCAACTACATTAATAATAAACACGAACACTAACTCATTAAACAAAGCACACTACATGAAATGATACTCGGTAAAATTAGTTTTCTAGCCATTCTTCTCCCATAAATATAATTGCGTTCCACTTATTGCCCATAAAAGCCAGGGAACGTGCGAACGGCCCTGTTGCAAAATTGTACAAAAGGAAAGTAATATTAGGTGGAAGTAGACGCAGTGCTACCCCGGGCGTGTTTCGGTGACTGGGGCGGGCTTTCAGATAAATTATTTATCAACTGTATAGCAATTTTCTTTATGACTCCTCCGACGGAGCACAGCAATTTACTCTTGAAAGAGATGCGTAAACTTGCAAGGACGCCTAAATTGAGAATGGAACGATGAAACCAGTAAAGATTTCAATAAACATGCGCGCTCCACAATCGTAATAACAATGCGCCAGTTAATAATAAATAATTAGTTCGGAAATGAGAATTCCGTTTGTTTCTCATTAACAAAGCGTGTGAAGCGCAAGCATTGTGTAAAGAATTAAACGGTTTTCTAGTTAATCGAGTATTGTTGTGGAACCATATAAATATTGTAAGAGGCGATCATATCATTAGTTTTTCCTTTGGAGCCATGGTTGTATGTATATTTTAATTAAGTGAAGTAGTTTGGAAAAATCAGATCGCGTACGAAATGTGACATGACAGTTTGATAGTAAGAGCCGGCGGCCCGCTTGCTACGAGCGGACCACGCATCGGAGCGGGCGGCGTCAGTGGCGGCACTTCCAATTTCCGTAATTGTGAGTTCATCAAGGAAATTGACTAGCAGACAACGCAACGCAATCCACTCTTTATTTTATTTATTTACACCGCGTTCACTTTTACAGGGATTGCTGCGTACAAAAACCCTGCGATGTAGTGGTTTTACCATAATGAAATGGGTTTTAATTAATAACACTGAATAAAGTTAACGTTTTTTTTATGAATGTTATAACTGTTTAAGTAATACAAGATTTACATTCAGAATAATAACAGCCGGATATGGTCTCCCAATTAGTAATATGTTGTAACTGCAACTTAAAGTTATGCTTGAAGTAAAAAGTTTTGAGCGTGGGATATTTCCCGCAAAAAAATGCAATTTGTTTACGAATACCAACTGTCTTTTTTATTCTTACATCTTAATTTTTATTTGGATTGAACCTTGAAATTGAATAATCTCAAATTCGGCACAAAAATAGGTATATAATTCGTATGGATTACAGGCCATAAACAGTTCAATATGTTGTTTTCTACACCCGAGCCAGATCTAAATATGTCATCAGAATTTTCACGAAGTCAGCCAAAATTCTTAAATTACCATAACCCGTTGCATAAAATTGCCATAACAGTTTATATACAGGAGGTAGATTATAAATCTAGCAAGTTGTTAAATTAAATCGAAAAACGTATCGCAACGTCTGATAAACATCGAAAACTGGCAAGGAGTCGATGCGAAAGCGGGCCAGTAAATAAAAAGCCGCGGTGGTCGTGAGGTAATTGACGGTGCGCGGCAATCAAATTAGGCTCCGCGTCGCGGGTAATCGGCTGAAAGCTGTCCGACAGAGCGCTTTTGTGAGTTGACGGGAGCGGGCCGCGCTGCCGCCGCACCGCCACGCCACCTCCAATAAGGACACGCTGCATCTACACTCTTGTTTAATTGAAAAACAAATACGCTCTCGTTTAAAAGCAGTAGGTATATGCGTCAGAAAATAAATTACTCTTTTGCTATCAAATATAAATTTGTTTTTCTTCGATGTATTTGATACATGTCAGTGATGTCATGTGAGTCATGAGCAGTGATGGCCTCGAGGTTTACGCGCGCGGTCGAGAATTTCGGCGATCGCAGGTTCAAACCCCAGGCACACACCTCTGACTTTTCGAAGTTATGTGTGTATTTACAATGAATTATCACTTGCTTTAACGGTGAAGGAAAACATCGTGATAAAACCTGCACACCTACAAGTTCTTAGTAATTTCTTAGGTGTGTAGTCCGCCAACCCGCACTAAGCCAGCATGGTAAACTAAAGCCTAAACCCTCTCAGTTGTAGAGGAGGCCCGTGCCCAGCAGTGGGACGTATTTGGGCTGATGACGACGACGTTGACGACGATTTGATACATGTCACAAATTGTAGATCTGTATAGTTATACAAAATTTTATTAGAAAACGCTGTCAAAGCCCGTCAATGAAATGTGGATGGAAACGCAACAACGGCTACAAGTTCTTTGGCTTTTATCATAATTTAAGTTTTCCATTAGCCATAATTGACGCGAACATCGTTCGTCGCTTACGGACGCGAATCACTGCCGTGATTGTTATTTTTGGATAAACAAACATTTCCTATTTTCAGATCTTCTGGACGTTTATTCGTCTTAATTGACAATCCTATTAATAATTATAAAGAATTATGGTGTACTGCTTTTATCTTAATGTGCCTTTTAACGATACCTACATTTGTTTACGAACGACCATTTCGGAGTAATTTCCACGAACACAAGCTGTCCCGTTAATGGATAAATATCTACTAGTGGTTTAATATTAATTTATAAATAATTCAATCTGCATTTGCAATCTTAATGCAGGGGTTTAGTGCTAGGGTTTAATGCTTCTTAGTGGATTTGAATATATGTGTATATCCAGTATAGAAAAGGGATATCCATTAATGTGATTAGCTGGCGCGTCATGTTGATAGTGGACGTATTCAAGTGTCATGTGATTTGGTGGGAAGCGCTCCGGTCCAGGGTCCGGGCGTTGGGAGAGTATCGCTAAACCATCTATAACTACACAATACAAATTATTAAGAGTGCTCGGCATCACGGGAACGCTTTCAGAAGTAATGAATTAGAAAAGTTGCGCAGCACTCACGCGGATTGAGCCGCGCGACTCGGCGTCGGCATCGGCGCGCCGCTCGCTACAATATTACTTTAATTAAATCTATTTGAACAACAAACTTTAATTAAATTTCATCCAGCAGTTAGGCGTCGCGGAGGAATAATCGCGCAATTAGAGCGGCCGTGAGCGTCGCCTTACACGCTCCCAGTTAATTAACTCACTTGGGCCGACCTATCCGACTGACGCCGCGCCGCTCACTATATAAACAATACGCACGCCGCAAACAAATGCCATATTTGTATGCTTTTTCAATGGATTGTTGTGTGTTGTTAAGGAACAACACTTTTATTGCACCATACCCTTGTGTATGTTTTACTTAGCATGTTCGACAAATATGTGCAATGTGTTCAACTGTTGAATTTTATTTAATAGGATTGAATTTTAGGAATTATAGCTGTTTTGTCTATATCTATCAATCACATCGGTTTCATACTGATTTCTTTAATGATATTATAATGTCTTTTATAATGATACATTTCATCCATTGATCCATGATATATTTAAGTTGAGAAGATTATAATACTAGTAAAATAGTGTCGTGTCGTGAGGAACAACGGAGCCGCGCACGTCCGACTTATTCGATTAATACTCAACAACACAATGGGTTGGCGCTTAGCACTATGTAGAGTTTTCATTGTGCAAGTTTAATTGTTTTTACACGCAACATGTGTGCGTGTCTTAGTTTTAACGTTACGTAACGATTTATTAGTTTGAATTTTAAATGTAATTAAAAAATTTAACCCAAGAACACTGTAGGAAACCAAGGCTATTGTAGTTTTTAATAATCATTTATGGTCATTACTAAAACATTGTTATTTTAAACTAAAGACATTTGAAACATTGAATCAACTAAAAATATTTGTAAAAACATGCAAATAAATCAGCTACATAATACTAGCTCCTCGTACCTACGCAAAGTTTTCCAAATAGGAAACATAAAATACGTATCTTAGTAAACTATAAATCTCTATGACGTTATTCAACATACGACCAACATTCAGGTCAACATTTCAAAGAAAATGGTTGTTAATATATTAATGTTGGTCATCTACATGGATCTGAAGTAAATGGGTGCATCGAAATTTACGACGCATCAACTAATAGTATAAGGTACTAACGTGTATCTAGAAAAGTGTTTTTCTGCTGATCCATTATGCGCACATCGTAACGTATAAATAAAGGCAAAAACTCACAAGATCCATTAAAAGTATTGCCGTGAAGGGCTAGCGGCTTGTGGATAAGACTGATTCATTTTATTTCTCAATAGGAAATAGGTGCGACTTTATTTGAAAGTTTATTTTAACATAAATTTATATTGGTTACTATATGTTATGTCTCTTTTCTGTAAGGGTAGGTGAATAGCAAAACCAAAAAGCCCTTAGGTACTTATAGTAATTATATATATAGTAATGTTACATAATGATATTGCTAGTGAGTTACGGGCATCCACATCTACATCTAGATATTTGTCATTAAAGAAAAAACAATCTGAGTATTCTCAGTCATACGGAGTTTATAAATGAGCCCAGTAAACGAAAATAGACACTTTATTACGTGGGACTTAAAATATAGGTGGCAAAACGCGGGTGAAGGTGTACACTTTCGTATAATTAGAGGATACGGGCGTGAGTACATAAATAAACAATTAACTCGAGTCCTGACCGTTTGATTATTCACTAATTTATGGTATAAAAAACAAATATAGAGAAATTATAAATTTACCTAGGGAGGATATATTAGGGCTAGCCTAGCAGCTACTATACGAGTGCGAATAAGTACACTAAGCGTTTAAATCGTTAAAAAACAAGTCGTTCCATTATATCAATAGTAACAAACAATATACCGGTTAATTATAATCATTGGAACGCACGATCTAATAATGTAATACATCATGGTGCGGTTGTCTGATGCGGGTTGGTAAAGCAATTAATAAATAGGCTCCAGACATGACTAAACAATTACTACTGTTGGCTTAAAATAATAAGAGTCTCAATTTACTTACCGCTGTAATCTGGTCGTTTTCAATTGCATATTAGCGTCTTCGTCACTTTTCAGTAGTGTCAAAAAATACATTCAAGTGGCTGATAAGGGAGAATAAAATTATTAAATAGGTAATGTCCTTCAGTGCTGTCTTCGTCAAGCACTTCCGTAAGAGAGTGAACGCCATAAAGGAAAGCTAGTGAGCGCGTTGACCTGGAGTTTGCGCCAGCCTTGATTTGGCCCACACTTCAGCTCAATTCTCAAACCACCCACACGACCACAACAAATATTTTGGAACTGAGAATTAATTTATTATGGCTCGCTAACCAATACACTGTGATGGAATCATACAAAAACAAAACGTTACATTTTTTTCATCGTAAACGATAAAAGAAACCATTATTGAGTTTTATTGTTAATTAAATTGCTCACATTATGGACGCAGAAGTGCATATGAAATCGTGAAACTCGTAACTTAAGAACGAGTTCAGAAAATGTCCTCATATATTTTTACTTTATTTCGCAATTTATTAGTAATAAAATGTCCTGTGTTGTTTATTTAGTCCAAAATAATATGCATTTACAATAATACCAAGAGTATACATATGAAAACACTACTTTAATAGATTTAAGTGAAACTATGCCTATATTACACGTCTAGAAATTTTCTATAATTACTTTGGTGTTATTTTCTTGTCGCTCATGATTATGAAACTGTTTTTGTAGTTAACACAAGAAAGTTTGACGCTGTTATGGTAGGGTAAAGTCATGCTCACACAACTTGACTCCGCCATTTATCAACTTTACTACAAAATATACTTGTCGAAGCGTCGACGCATCCCCACTGTGGCGTCCAACGTAGGGTATAAATACAGCCGCTCGATCGATAATGATTCATTGATCATTCTCGCTCGGAACGCCGGACTGAACGGAGCTCTGTACTAAGTTTTTGAAATTACCCCCAGAAGTTTTACTGTCACTATTTAAAAAAAAACAATAACGCTCAAGACCCTCCGACATACTTATATTATGAAGATTCCATTTAGACATATTTTTAAAGAACTATCTACATTGAGATTTTTTTATTTCAATCCATAGATCAAATGTTAAAACAAACAGCCAATTTTTTTAAAGCTGTTTTAATGTTGTTTGCTTAAATAAATTTTAAATAATGATTGATAATATTCTGAAATAATAAAATTATATTCTCTTATGATAAATAAAGATGTATTTTTATGGCCACAAATTTGCAACGAATTTTCCTGTCGAAATTATGCTGGTCGTACCAGCTCAAATACAGAAAAAGAGTGCCTATGTCATAAATATTCGTTAATAAATAAAAATAAGATAACGAATCATTTTAAAAAGCATAAATGGAAACATATATCGGGGTAGTAAATCACTCAAATTAAGTGCTATAACATTTGATGATAAAAAAATATGTAGGTATCGCATAATTTTATGTTTTTTGCTAATAAGGTTTTTAAAGTTATACTGATCGAATTCTTGCCTTTAGGTCAATAAGTAAGCCTTATAATAGCCAACACTCATCAAACACTAATGTGTTAGTTCATTGCCGTTTGTAAATTTATCGGCTGATGGGCGCTATTTGAAAGATTTGACTCGGAAATCACTAATGGGCCAACCCGGCTTCGCTTTCCAAAAATATTTTATTTGAATTAAGAGGAAGCTTCTCATTTCTGATAAAACTTTTAAATAAGTGCAGTAGTTTCCGAAATTACCTTGTAATAAATCATGATTAATCGATTCAAATGGACCATGAAAAAGTTACAATTAGGCATAATAAAATTTTATTCTCTTAAGATAAATAAAGATGTATTTTTATTTCAACAAAGTAACGAATTTTCTCGTCAAAATTATGCTGGTACGACGTCAATTTAAATACAGGAAAGAGTGCCTACTTTGTCGTAAATATTCTTTCATAAATAAAAATTATATAACGAATCTTTTTAAAAAGCTTAAAAGGAAACATATATCGGGCTAGTAAATAATTCAAATTAACTGCCATAACATGTTATGATAAAATAAGTACAAAATGTTTGTACCATTATAACAAATGAAAAGCTTTTAAAATAAGTTTTATAAATGGATACACTATGCTTAATAAAAAAAGAAATTATAAAACATACGACATTTTTTGCGAAAACGTCTAAATAACTTTTTCATCATTACGTATTATTGCCTACCTTACTACAGCTGTGAATATACATATACATATGTATACAGTAGGTACATGTACATACATATGTATGCAGGGCGCCGATGGGAAATCGCGTAGGCGATTCCCAGGGTAGGCAATCTTTTGGGAAAATTTCCAGGTAGTAATATCGTTCACCCGACATCCTGTCATAAAATCATAGGCCCATTTTTTTAATAAGCAGAACAAAATAATTTTTAATTGATTTGGTAACTCAGAGGGGAAAAGAAAAGATTTATTATGTTATCAGATCAAATGAAATGATGTGAAATAAAAACCAAAATTAACTTTTACCTGTTTATGTTTATCAGCCATCATTACCTATTATACTTTAAAATTCACATGCATAATGTCAATGTAAAAAGCGATAATCAGAAGAGCTTTATCACTCAAGCGATGACGTTAAAATTACATCTTTCCGTAGCATATAATCAAACAAATATGTGTATCTGGTTTTAAAAGCGATGATATCACTCCACTGGTTTCCTTGTAATGTGAGACGAATGCTGACCAGTGCAAAATATTGCATTGCACTTATAGTCGACAGGATGCCGACGTGAAGGCAGCCTAATGAGACACACACAATAGAATCCACTCTTGGAACACAATGTTACTGGAGTCTGGAATAACATTGACGTTGTTTGATTTTTATTACAACTACCGCAGTTTGCGTTGCAATGCGCAGTCATTTAATTAATGCTATAAATTAAGTCCCGTCAGGATTCAGTCAGTTCAAAGAAAACTTTTTTCGTTATTTTTGATTTCTTGTAATTAAAACTGTTCTGTTTTTAATCTATATCTATACTAGTAAATTACGTTATAGTGTGTCTGTTAATGGAGAATTAATGCAAATATTTCCTTGATAACTGGTCTATATATACGGTAGCTATCATTATCTATTTTTGTTTGATATAATTGTTTTAAACAGGATTTATAAGGAATAATATTGCCTAATACGAATATATAATTTGAAACCAAGCGAAGCGTAGACGGACCGTCAGTTCTAGACACTTTTATAATATAATGTACAAGAAAAAGTAATTTATATTGCGTTAGCGCAGCTAACTAGTGTGTAGAGTTGATAAGTATTTTGAGGGAAAAGGGCTTTTAACTTTTAGCTTTAAACTCTCGTTCTATGTTCTCTTTATATTTTTAGCCAATTTCATATGAAAGAAATATTTTACTGCCATTAATTGTTATGTTTTTAAAAATAAGTTAATTTACAGCCGTGTCATTATTTTTACAAAATAAATTTCTTTTAATGGTACCATAAATCTTTTTCTTTTATCCTTATCACTGTTTGAAACAGCAGCTGCCTTTCAGTAATAACTGTTTCAGAGGTCAATCAAAATAATTGTAGGAAAAATTAAAAAAAACTATTCAACTGATACATAAATGTGTTACGTCTAATTTAATTGCAAGAGACCCCATAGCAGATATTCAGTTCAATAATGCGATAAAAAAGAAATCCGCTTCATGCAGTCAATGTGCAATTAATGCAACGCTAAGATCCCTCAGTTTTTGCCTTGGCATACCCACTTTAGGAATTGCGAGACAAAAACCACCGACCTAGGCAATCCGTGGGTGTTTCAATAAAATAAACGTTTCATAATCATCTGTTAGAGCCTCAAAAACACGAGCACCGTGCTCAAAAGCTGTCGAGACTTAAAGTACTTCTGTTAATATATTGAAATTTTGTACTAAATTTTAATTTAGTGTAGTCCAAATAGAGTCTATTATGGCATAATATTATTATAATTATCCTTCATCAATTGACACAACTATACCAGCCTTTGCTACTGGATATAAACAGGTTAATCCCGGAACTTGACTCGCGTCTATGGGACACTACGATGGGTTGCACACCTTATGTGTGGTGGTAACTAACCCGGTTGATAATATTATACCGTTTTTAGTCAGAAGAATAATAATGTTTACATGTTAGGCTCACTTCAGTTTCGCCGGAAAAACGTGTTCTAAAAATTTTGTATTCAATTATGAATTATGTACTAACAACAAAATATAATTAATTTCTCTACTTTACTTCTAGTGGTACTAGAATAGGAAGAACAAACAATGACGTATAACATAAGATTTTTCTTTTATGACCTCATAACATTGTTACTAGCAAATCCTGAACCAAAGCGGCTATCGTACGCAGCACTTTCTCGCTTTGTTCAGTTCTCTGAAGTTATCAAATACAGTGAACAAAGTAGGTACGTCAAAGGCGAGCAGTTATTTCAATCTCGTTAGACAGTGTGGCGCGCAAAAACCTCGGAATCTCCAACGCGTGCGACATTCGTGCTTGCGACGGGCGCGCTCAGTGCTGCACGCGGCTTCCAATGAATTTAGATCGCTGGCGAAAAAATAAAACATCCATCCTGCTTAGCCTCACGGGGAATGTTAACTTCCCATATAAGAAATAATTCTTAATCGTTCTCATACTCGCTTTAATAGTATATGAATAAATACTTTACCAACATCGCGCACAAAACAGAGGTAAACACACTTGTGGTGCTGGAATGGCGATTAAAATGTTATAAGAAATATTATTGCGTTCAGTAAATATGTAATTACAGGTTTTTTTAACTTGCAACATTTTTCTGTATGTATGTTTGTTTACGGAAAATCTTGCACTTTAAATACTTTCGCTGTCATCGTGTGGATCAGAATGTATTTTTCTTATTTTAGTTATGTGACTGATATAATTAATAATTGAACATCATAAATATGAGAAAAAGAGTTCCTACAAATATGACATACATGAGTTGTCGCCTAAAATTACACATGGAAATATTGACTGGTTACATTTATAAATCCTGATCTCCGGACTTAATTATACCAATTCATAATGAAGTAAATTTTACTATTCTTTGGTAAGTAAACAATAATGTTCTTTCGAGTTCAGAAGCATTATTGAAAGTGGTAGTGAAAAAAATACACTACTTTAAAATGCGCTTATTGCACATTACTGCTCTGATAAGGCTCCTATCTAAAACCGCGGAATTTACTTAGGAGTCTATTAAAGCTATATTTCCAGTGTAAATATTAACTTTGAATTGTCAGCCAACGCATTTAAGATAGCGTACCAATTAAACGCACTCCAAGAATGGTAAGTGGTCCTTTTTGCAAGTCTCGAGAACGCTTTGTGGACGCCGAACATTTCTGGCGATGGCAAAAATGCGACTGCTTTTAGTATTAGGCATTCAGATTATACATTTTTATCTTTAAAAATATCTCGACTCTTGGTGACGTCTGTGGACGGAAGCCTCACTGGAATAAATAATGAGAAAATACCTGAAATAACCAATCTAAATAGCAGCAAAAAGTTTTGTATTTGTTGTCACACTAATTTAATGGACAAGGACTGCCTAGTTATCTTTTTATAACTTCTGTTAATAATAACTTTAATTTTGGCACATTTTGCTGATTTTTTTAGTCTCTGTCTTAGTTACTCTGAAGATATTGTTATCTGTTATAATCGCAATTAAAAATACACCAATAACTCGTAGTACAAACGCAGAAATACATCAAAATATGAGAAAATTTTAATATTAAATCACGGAAAGTTTTTTCTGAATGCTTATTTTAATATTAGTTTAGCTCTTCGACACAAACTTTTAATTTCGAATCGACTCCTTATCGAACTATACTTAACCTTCGAACAGTATCATCGCAAAATCGGTCGCATAAAAAGTAAAATCAATTTGCTCTGGCACATAGCAACTTAGAAACACAAATACAAAAGGCTCAGTGGTAAGTAGCGTGCATGATTAGCGGCGGACCGGCGGACGGGCGGGCGAGGGCGGCTGATTGCCGGCCCAATTGGGCCTTATCCGCCCGCACATGGGAAATATTTTTAATCAACACCTCCATTGAACTTACGAGCGCTCGTACGTGAGCTCTGGGCACGGGCCGCATTCGGAAATATGAGTTCTTTGTTTATTTTACTTTTCCCTTTGTGGTTTATATAAAAGTTATGAAATAGTTAAGGCTCGTATTATATTGATTGACAATTTGACTTGAAATATTTTAGATTATTTTACTTAATAGAATTTGTACGCATTTTTAACGTGTTGTCATTCATTCATTCATTTAAAAGTAGGTTCACTTAATTTCAGCTTCCGCCACCACTTCTTTCTTCTACTGGAGTGAAAGAGAATAAGTTCTAATAAACTCTCTTGTCATAAACCCTGGCATCCTCTGGTGCGAAGGTTTCTTTAGTAATTATCCCGAAGCACATGACAATTAAGTTTTAAGCAAGTAAATCGACGAGTCTTACCAACACATTTTTTTTATACTTGTGATATTTTTTTCAATCGTGCTTACCAGACACGTCTTATTCAAAAGTTTATTTTTACATTGCATCATTACATGCTACTAAATAAGGTTTATATGACCAAATAAGAAGTCATAATGAATACAATAATTAATTTTATTTAATTCATGCTACGTCATACAAATTCGTTCATGAAGTCGTGATGGCCTCGAGGTTTAGGCACGCGGTCGAGAATTTCGGCGATCGCAGGTTCAAACCCCAGGCACACACCTCTGACTTTTCGAAGTTATGTGTGTATTCACAATGAACCATCACTTGCTTTAACGGTGAAGGAAAACATCGTGATAAAACCTGCACACCTAAAAGTTCTTAGGAATTTCTTAGGTGTGTAGTCCGCCAACCCGCACTAGGCCAGCGTGGTGGACTAAGGCCTAAACCCTCTCAGTTGTAGAGGAGGCCCGTGCCCAGCAGTGGGACGTATATCGGCTGATGATGATGTACTATACAGTTTGCTATTTATGGTAAAAAAATGAAAATTATTAAAGTATAAAGATGATTATAAAAAAACTTTCGATTGGTTCATTTTTCCAACATACTATACAGTTTGCTATTTTTGCTAAAAAAAAAGATGAAAATTATTAAAGTATAAAGATGATTCCTTACTTTTTGTTAAAATAGTTATGTGTTTAATGCGTCTCTGGTTAAAGTGGAGATAAGGGACGCGGATGGTAGCGCGTCGGTGCTTGATTGGCCCTATGAATGTGAGTAGATTGCATCGGCGCTCTCCACCCAGGATAGCTCTCGCTTCCGTGGTCAGTCGCCACTAATTACTACATTTGTTATCTTCTATTTATAAAATAAAAATATTGCTTCTTTACCTCGCTTACTGCATAATCATATAATTCTTCTGCATACTTCCCCAATACGTTGTGAATTTATAAAATCCTTGTGAATTGTAATATCATTTTATATGCAGCACATTTCGTATATCTCCCTACAAAATACCGTAGATGTTACACATGTAAATGTAAGTCACGTTTTCAATAACCTACAGTTTTAGCTTCATAATTTTAGCTTGGTTTGATATTAGACTTCATTTTGTTATGAAATTACTTCGCAACAGAATTTGGCGAAACAAGGTATATATTATGCATATTTAGCTAACACATACAATATTTACGTGCACATAAAATATGTATATACGTATATTTGCCATATCAGGGCAAAATGTGTTAAGTTTTTAAGTATATTAGTTGATGAATATTTAGGTTATCACAAAAATATTCGAAAAAATATCGTAGTAAATTAATAAGTGACGCCATAAGCGTAGAAATGGTCATGCAGATGCGCTGGCGGGCTCGGAGTCTGGGATCCCAGCGCGTTCAGCTCAGCGTATCTTCCGGTGTCCGGTCACATCGGAGGGGGCAGTCGGCTAAACTTCTCGCGCCCGCGCCGCACTGCTCGTATTATTAACGACGTGTATTGTAATCACGTGGCGGGCGATCGCCTCCGCCGAAGGTAGGGCGGTATTAAATTCCGACAGCTACGTGATAAATCGAAATTGGAAAAGTTTAATAATGTTCGGTTGCTCCGAAAGCAATAAAACCGTTTATAAACGGGCACGAGCGAACGAGACGAGCGGCAGGGACGCCCGCCTTCGGGACTTTTAGGGACTCTTAGGTGATTCCGCACGGCCTTACGGCTTCTAAATTGATTTCTTCGGTATCTTGATAAAGTGATAAAACCGTTCTATTTGAGAGTGTTGACCCTAGTGTGGCCAATTCTCGTAGGGGCATAATAATGTAATTACACACGTTTATCGGAGCATGTGACAACCCTGGCCCCAGTGTTTGAAGTCTTCAGAATATTTAATTGAAAATCCCGTCATTGTGATGATGCTTGAAAATTGTTATATCATAATGTCACAGGACGCGGTGCTGACCCTGTATTCCGCAATGTTACCAACAGACTAGTTATCTACTAATCAAATCAATGCATTTGTTATAGCAAAACGGATTATGGGTAACTATAGAATACTATATTCTGCAATTCCCTTCAATTAACTTATGATGACATCAAATAGAATGGCGAAATACTAAGATTTATTGATAAATAAATGCAATCAAATATCAAAGTAGAAGGACCTAGTTAATGTTCAGCGACAGGTTAGACAGTTTATTGCACTAATCGACAAAGAGGTTGATTGAACTAACAGTTAACTAGTGGGTTTATCATTATTTGCTCAGCTAATGGAATAATTACGCCGGTGAAAGGAGAATAATTGCCGAGGCGGTATAGAACATGCGCCGCCTCACTGAAGTTCTCTGGAACTGATAATAGAATTCAAACTGTTTTAACACACACCTTCTTCATGTTGTATTCATGAATTATCTCAATATAAAATTATTGTATTTCGTTCACACCAGAAGTCTTAATTATTTATTGTGATATACACATTGTTTTAATATTGTCTATTGAATCTTGAGTGATTTAATTTACAAAACTTTGAGAAAGAACTCGAAATAATACAATTTACATATTTTAATTTCGTCTATACAAAACTCCTGTTTTTAATTATAAACTTAATTTGCTTATGATAAATCTATGGAAATTTTTACCTCAAGCTCAACCCTCTGCAGCGCCAAGGGTGGAGTAATTACTTCTTTTCGTCGTAATAAAAACGGATTAAACTTTGCTTAGGGCGGCCCATTCATTTTGTTTACTATTCAGAACGGCTTATGTTAAGAAAAAACTAATTTAACGCTCGCTGTTTGGACGTTCGCCATTATCAGATTCAACATTTTAATTATATTAGCTATCACACTAAGTATGCTTGCATAAAAAAATAATTAATATGATCGTAAAACAATATACATATTTATAATGAATAATAATATCCAACAAGTGCTACGATTTTAGGAAATTCTGTTCAGCAATAAAATTTAATGAAAGAAGAATTTGATTTCTGTCCTGGCCTAGATGCGAAAAATTCTAAAAAGCAACCTATATTCATCACCGAGTCCCATCTAAAACACATAAAAAACCATTAAAAAAAACAAAAAAAAACCTTTAGTACTTGCCTAGTCTAGAATTTCTTTATTACAGTAATTGTCATTTCCTATTTAGTCGTACACTATCATTATATCCAAAAAGAATTGTTTACTTTTAATTTATTATTGTTAATAAAAACAAACACAAACAAATGCAGGTTTAATTTGTTTTGTTGTTTGATACTGATCATTGATATCAATTATCAGGAAGCTAGAGCCAGTATTGTACACGCAAAATGTTCCATAAAGCCGCTAATCCCAACTCCAGCGAGACACAATTTGTCCAAACGGTTATGTTATTGCGGTCGGTAAGCGTGGCCCCGACTGCTGGACTTTCTACATGATTTTTCTAATAAAACTACCAACGTTAGATATTATACGAAAACCTTGTAATTTCTTATATTTAACTTTTGTTCGTTTTATTTTATAGGCATTTGTTGTAGGTATATTAAAAATAAGGAAGTTAATATAATTGATATGAGTGGAATAGTACAAAGGTAACACAAATATTATTCAAATTCAACTGTCACATTTGTCCCACGGCGCTAGAAGATGCTCTCGTTGAATGATCCAATGATTCCAGAGAAGGGTATAATTTTATCAAGTTTTTCCGTAATTAAATTTTAAGCATTTTGGAACAAGAAGAGCGCCAGAAGAGCCATGATATACATTAGTTTATGGGCGTAGATTTACATCTCTACCTAATTTAAAGGACTAAAGGATACAACCTTAACTAAGAGAGTAAACATGGATGTATCCATCACATCATCAGCAGCCCATATAAGTCCCCCTGCTGGGCACGGTCCTCGTCTACCTCCTCTACAACTGAGAGGAAAGGCCTTAGTCCACCACGCTGGCCTAGTGCGGGTTGGCGAACTACACACCTAAGAAATTCCTAAGAACTTTTAGGTGTGCAGGTTTCATCACAATCTTTTCCTTCAGCGTTAAAGTGACTGATAATTCATTGTGAAAACACACATAACTTCGAAAAGTCAGAGGTGTGTGTCTGGTGTTTGAACCCGTGACTGTCGAGATTCGTGTCCGCGTTCCTAAAACTCTAAGCTATCAATACTTTCGTGTCCATATTTGTACAATATCCACATATGTATATACGGGAAACTAAGGTCGCAACATATACGATAAAATGAGCGGATAGAAAGGATATCGTAGTGGCATCGTTAGTCCGCGTCGCCGATATTAATGTAATTAATTTCAGCATCGTGGATATGAATAGCCCGGTTACCCTATCGTATCGGGCTTCAATGTCAGCGGAGTCAATTTGTCGAAACTGTTATTGCACGGGACGAGGCAGTCCCGACATCGCGCCGGTCCAGTTTTATACAGAATCGCCCATAACGGACAGCTTCGGTGCCTCTAACTCCCGGGAATGGACACTTGATTAAGATACTTGTGTCTCTTATTTTGCGATTACATCTGACATGAGGTCGCAATCTTCTTTATTGTTAATTTGAAATAAATCTGTCTGTTTAAGCTTTTAGGCTGGGGCTTTATCCAAGGATTGAAGTAAATTGTGAGAACTTACCTTAAAATAAAAGATAGTAGCGAAACATGTTCGATAAATTATAAATGTTTTTTTTTTTTTCATTGGTGAATGTTTTTGTGTTATTAAAAATACTGTTATAAAAAAAATAACATTTTTTTAACACTGTTATTATACACAGGAAGTCATTTCTAATAAATGCCATAAGCTTTACGTGTACATTATGTATACTACGTACAAATATTTTTTACGACAGTAGTGGTGCGCATGGGTAGATAGGGGTTGTATTTCTAAGCCTGCATGGTACTTATTTAGGCGCATCACTAGACTTTGAGCTGCTATCGATGTTTTTAAAAACAATAACACTAGCCGACCGTCCCGAAATCGTAACGTCCCGGGTTAGATCTAACCAAAAACATGACATTATGATACTAAATACCTACTTATTTATCTGATTTGGTCAGGAATATTTTTTTTGATGTGTATAATAAAGTCAAGTTAAATAGCCTAGTAAAGACAAAAAAATCACCAATTGAAGATGTAAAATCTACATCATAATACCAAACACATCACTTTAAACACAGAGTTTTCAAAGTATCTAAGTACATTGTAAATCCGTTTTATAAGTAATATTGGAAGCGCCACTCGTGGCTAGCTTGAGAGTAACCCGCATCCCGTCCAATGTTGTCATCTAATTTAACGTGGAATCTCACACTAGACGGATGTATGGGTATTCGAAATTGGATCGAAGATTGTAAGAGGGATTGAAGGACAAAGACGGTGGTGGGGGCTGCGGAGAGGGTGTTCTGCCCACGCACCACGTCCGAGCCGTAATGAGTTGAAAGCGGATACTTGTAGCGCACTCAGCGCGCGCGTGTCCGGTTACCCGCCTAATGTTGCCCGGATAAACAATGACGTCCAGCCTTTTAGCGACATTTGTGGAGGCACTCAACTCAACATAAGCCTAAAAAGATTTTACTATTTGAGATTCCTTCGGATGTGCCATTAGAGAAACGAACAAAGACATATTTCACCAATCTAATTTCTCTACAAATGTAATGATGATGTGCTTCTACGTTTTATATAATAGCAAACTACTTTTATTTTATTTGCTATTATTATTTTTGTAAAAATTACCTAACTGGAGAATTTATATTTTTGTTTGTTGCTAAATATTGCTTAAACTGCTGTAGTAAATTACTAACCATAGCCTTATCAATTATGTGTGTATATACATAATAATAAAATCATAAAACACGTGCGTATTTTTTGGCGCCTTGTGTAACACTAGCCGTTATTGTGAGTCTGTACAACCGCTGTTATGTGTCAATCTAACGTGTAACCTCATAGCTCACAGACATTAGGTAAATGCCAAGTACCGATGTGAAAGCCGCCTAGTCAAATGTAGAGTGACGGACCATCACTGCTCCATTAACAGAGAGCGGGCGAGGGGGTGGGCGGCTGGTATGGGAGGTTTGATACGCCATTAGTTCATTAGCAGCCTTATATTATGTGCCTGTCATAAGCGGATTATTTCATTTTGCCTACACAAAACGTGTTATACGGCGAGCACGATGTTTAAAAGCAAAAACGATTGAGAGCAGCGATTATAAAACCGCTTAGTACCTTATAATATTATATGCTTTCTAGGCTTATAAATATAAAATAGGAACAAATATCAAATAAGTTTTTTATTTAATTCAATATCAAACTCAACGAAAATAGTTGTTGTATGAAAAAGACTTCAAATTTAATTAATCGTATTATACTGTCATTAATAAATCCGATTTGAATAACAATAAGGTGACATTTTATGTTTTAGTGCCAATATCCTTTTATTCAAATTAATTAGAAAATTAAAATACACTTGCATTTGATCATTTATTTACTGGAAATCTTATCAAATTTCTAAACACAATTTTATAAATATTACTTAGCTATAATGAGTTTGATTGTCAATGGGTTGTTGAGTACGTATCCGTAGAGATATCGTACGGACATGGACAGATTGCAACGCACAGTGCATATGATTGGATGGCGTGAGCGTCGCGACAGTGGGGACGTTAGCCCAGACCGTGCATCGGCGACTTTATGACGTTATCTCTAACAGGTTCCGTCGCCGGGATGGACTGCCCCGAAGTGGTGAAAGCACGGGATCCTCTGTTGTGCCTGATAATTGCCTCTAATGGAAAAGTCTAGTTACTCCGTGCGAAGTGCATTCCAAGTTTTCGCTTTTGTGAGATAGAGAAGTTATTACTTAAGACTTATGCACACAATAACTTATCGGTTCAGATAGTAAGCACTTATATGGACAAACAACTCTATGCGTAAATGTATTATGTTTAGAAATTGAATAAAACAATATTGTTAAGTGCACATTCAGTTTTGGAATTATAATTTATAATAAGCCGCTCGAGGTGCCATTAAATTGTTGGGAAACGGATGATGAAACCGATAACTAGTTCATACATTTAGATGGTTCCGCTTACCGAAAGAAGATAAATCTTTACGTGTGCGGAATGCGTAAGCAAATTGGCCGCCGCTCTTTATGTCCACATAGCTTGATACGTATCTAGGCTAGCTACTTGACGGAATGAAAAAGCAAGCAAAATCTAATACACTTACGAGCATCTTACAGCGCATACATATTTAACACGCATATTTGCCGATTGGCGTGGATCAGAGGGGGTGCGAGATCGTAGGTGGGGGAGGAATATGGGGATGAAGACGGTCATTCAATGTGATTGCTTCTTGCCGCCACTCCCGAGGTAATGGATCTCGCCGAAATAGACTGGATCAAGTAAAGCGTACATCGCGTCGGCACTTACAGCTTTTAAACCACGTAATAACTTTGACCATTCACATATTTTAAACATTCATAAAAAGTTTAATTGGTACAATCTTAGTGGTAAATTTTTAATCGGCTTAATTTAATCAGTTAATCCTATCTTTTAGATCATACTACTTATTAGATATTACGTCGAAGTAAGTTTAGCCGAATAAAAAACATATTGCAAAAACGTAAAAACGATAGTGTTGAAAAACAAACACTTATTTCAACTATTATGGCCGCCCTTTGTACTCTTAAAAAAAATGTGATAAATAAAAAAAATATAAAATAAAATATGTATAAAAAATAAATAACATTTAGTTTGTTTTGTTTGCTTCCAGCGTAATTTTTTCTTTACAAACTAGTCATAAAAAGTTTGCTTATATTATGTGTAATTATATACAATACGTTACACATTAACACACCAGTGCTAATAATGCCTAAGTACGTCCATTATAATAGAGCGCTATCATAAAATACAATCCAAAGCATGTATATGGACGTGTGTTATTGAGTAGTGTATCGAAGCACAATGGATTCGGTATGGATTGAATTATGGAAGACGCGAAACTGGGCCGGCGTAGGGACAAGGGGGGAAATGGAAAATGTGTGTCGCCAACTTGCGGGCCTAACAGCTCCTGGACAGAGTACGGGCTCCGATAATGGATTGATCAGATACTACTTTGAGCACACACATACAAAATCTGCCGATATACGCGACTTGTACAGATAAACTAAAATGGAAATCGGCTTTCATTCGGTTCTCAATATTATTAGACTGTATTATGGCCCATTTGTTATCGTATATTTGCTTACAATCGTAACCAGGAACTTGGAACGCGGTGTAATGAACGCGGTACAAACAAATACATAAAAACATAAAAGGAGAAATGAAAAGCAAACTTTAGCGAGAATATAAATTACATGGAAACGAATTAAGTTACAGGTCCCCGAGGTAGTATGTTTACGATTTCTTAATTACCTTTGTATTGAAACCAAATACAAATTTAAAATGTTCGGTTTCATTACATTTAATGTGAAGTTGAAGATAAATTGACAGAATTAGTTATATCAACGGTTGCACAATAAAAAGAACTCTGTGATGCTACAGAGTCGCTAGTTCATTATCCAAATGGACTACAGCTATTTGATCCACTTATGTGATTGCCTGCAAGCATTATGTCTTCTCCGCTGAATGGAAGCCATAAGTCTACCTCGTAACTCTCTCGCTTTTTCTTATAATATTTCTAGATACTAACGGCAGTTATAAATATGTATGTACATGAATTGGTCTTTAAGGCAATGAGAAGCCTAATTGAATAAAATATTACTTAAATCACCGATGTGACAAGCTTCATTCGTAAACAAACTAAATGAATTATATATTACATTTGTCATTTTTGTAGAATATTCTTCGTATATTTGTTATAAAAACTAGTAAATTAATTCTACTTCAAGCAAATATCTCAGGTATAGTTATTTATTAATTTGCAGTACGGGCTCAAAAACAATGCATAAATATTGAATATTTCAGGACAGGTACCCACGTGAAATTCTTATATTACTTATATCTCATTATTCTGAAGCGACGGAGTCTGAAATCTATAACCATGTATATATACTTTAAATCTATTTTAGTCATTGTTCGAATAGGACGGCACAAATATGTTACACTCGTAAAGGTATAAAAAGTTATCAAAGCGAATTTTACTAATTCATATTCTATATATTTACATTCGCAGATAAGTAGGTAAAAACGACGGTTTTTTATTTCGATCAGATCTTTTACACAATAAAAAAAATGAAATTTAAAGTTTTATTTTAATTTAAAAAGTGGTACGCTGGGCTCTGACCTGCGACAAATGATGCAACAAACTAATTCCCTACCAACTTCATTCACATCTTGTGTTTTATATTCCTTAACTCCAACTGTATTCCAAATGCCCTCTTTTTCATTTCTATCTTTAAATAGATAAATACGACACGTTTGTATTCATTGCCCAGAGCGAAACTAAGGAGTTGGGTGTGTTCGTTGAAATCAGCAGATACTAGATAATGGACCCATCCAATCACTTAGAGCGTCCACATTTCTAACGATATGTATGTACATGAATACACGAACAGCATGTTACAAAGATTTAACCTTGTACATGTCTTGTCAAGTACTGGGCATTATCATTCATGCTTTCGATTTATACAAATTACGGTCGTGTTTATTTTTATATCGGTGAATCCCCTTTTTCATAAATAAAATGTTATGTAAGTTACAAACTTTTATAATTTTATTATACCTAATTATCCCCATTTTACTAAGATTTCATTAAAAAAAAATATGATTAATTGTAACAATGTAATTATCACAGATCTATACTTTGGGAATGTAAAAACTTTAGATAGGTAATAATATAATAATCAAAACATACATATTTTACATAATATCTTAAGAAAAGCCGCAATGAATTTTCAGTGCGATGGTTGAGAAGCTCGCTCTATTTCCTACAATTATTCGTCGGAAATGAGATTTCGGATTAGACCCTCGGCTGATGAAGACGCCATCTAAACGGATGGGGACGAAAAAACAATAACAGATGGAATTAATACAATGGCTCCGTGTTTCTCAATTCTCGCCGAATTCTTTTCCATGTCCACATATATAAATTGATGTCTTGCCTAAATATATAAATAGATAACGCCTAAACATATAAGCTGTTAATAAAGAACATAGAAAATTCGAAGACGGCATTGTTAATGTAAGTAAAGAACACCATTGTAGATATATGTTCTTCATAGCCATTTAGATCTACAATGTTCTATACACAAGTTCGTTAATTAAAAGTTAACAAAGCCAGCATCTAATTGGATGGTTTATCTATACGTAAGTTGTTTGCGAGTACAAAGGCTCGCATTCACTGGGGTTATTTTTAATTAGATTTCAATGTACATTGTAACAACACACAACATAACAACTTTGTACACAAATCGATTGGTCAGTTTTCTACTTTGCCCGTATCATAAATCGTGGACCGCGAAGTTACAAACGATTGGCCAAAATGCTACAATCAAATGACCCGTTGAGTTTTCTAAATTGCATACAAAATGTCTCGGGCAGACTTGCGGGGTCCTGACGGCTATTACTTACAACGCAATATTAAATTGCTTTCAATTTATTTCGCAATTGCCGTCTTTGAGTTTCGCTTTGTAGGGGCCTCTGACGTCGGTCCAAGGCAACAATAAAATGTATTCGTCTCCGGAATGTTTAATATGGGGAAAAGTTTAATAACGCGTCCGGGCGGGCGGGAGACCGAACGGCCGAGCGCTGGGCAGCGGGCGGCCGCGGGGTGGTCAGCGCGCCTTACCAGCCGACAACGATAAATCAAATCTCTTACCTCCTATGTCGCTGAGAAAAATCCTTATTACTTTCGCAAACATTTCATCAGCTGCTGCTAACAATGACTTACAATTATATTACGTCGTTTAGAGGAGAGAGAAAAAATCTCTATTTGCATTTAATAAAGGCTAAAGTACCTCATTATTTTGTTAATGCAAAGATTTCATGTTTTAAGAACCCTATAAAGTCTTCATAAGCAAACTAATAATGTAACGCAAGTGCAAGTGTAAGCAATTGTACTAAACTAAAAGTGTGCTTAAGGAAGTTGCAATGAGGGCTCGTCAAGTCGACACTAGAGGCAACTCGACAAGACGTTGTTAGGGAGCGACACCTGCCATCTTTTATGTGCAATTTTTTATTAACAACTTCGCCGCAAAATAGTATTACATTGCTACTTATGAGAGAATCGGGTATAAAACGCTTTAATAAAACCAGCAGTGTAAATCAAATAAAGCAAATGTTATTAGGGTTTATTTCAAAGCAGAAAGATTAAAGAGGTGTGACCGTGGCTCATCAAGGCAGCAGGTACGTTCAGCATAGCAGCCCCTGAGGCTGACAGTACAGACACAATGGTTCCCTGACGTTAATTAAATGTTAACAAACGCCCTCGTCGCCTAATTGGAACTGTAGCCTATTATCCTTACCTTTCGACGCAGAGAATAACTTCCAAGCTTGAGAAACGTAGATACTTCAGACTTGTACTCGGTATTCTTCAAATTGAGTGGGACTTCACGCTTTGTTTTAGTATTGTATGCTGTATATTTGGAAACTCTAGACTTCTTTATATTTAAATTTTGTATCTACTTCAATAATATGTCATGTTAAATTCATAACATGCATAATAAATTCGTTAAGCTTTCATTATATTTTTTTATAAATATTCATTTTCCTTTCAAACTATCATTTACATGAATTCGTAGACGATAATACAGAGTTTTTTAGGCCTCGAGGTTTAGGCACGCAGTCGAGAATCTCGGCGGTCGCGGCTTAAAACCCCGGGCACAGACCTCTGACTTTTCGAAGTTATGTGTGTATTCTCAATGAATTATCACTTACTTTAACAAAACATCGTGATGAAACCTGCACCACTAAATGTTCTTAGATGTGTAGTCCGCCAACCCGCACTAGACCAGCGTGGTGGACTAAAGTCTAAACCCTCTCGATGGAAGAGGAGACCCGTGCCCAGCAGTGGGACGTACATAATTATGTATATGGGCTGATGATGATGATGATAATATAGATCCCACTGCTGTGGGCAAAGGCCTCCCTCTTCTTCTTCCATTATTGTATTTCACATGTTTAGTTTATTTTTTGTTGTTTTTTTAACTCATATACTTAGTTATTATTAAATAATTGCTTTTGTATACGAAGGTATAAAAGACCCATTTATTTAATAGAGTTCAAAGTCAAAGTCAAATTATCTTTATTCAAATAGACTTTTACAAGTTCTTTTGAATCGTCAATTTTACACTTTTTAATATTTTTTTAAACTATTAAACTATTTAGATTCGAATTCAGATTTAATCATAATCAACATTAGCTAGCGAGTCCTTGCTGGACATAGGTCACTGCAAATACGTGAAACTGACGACTCTTCGGCCTTTTTAATCATTCCAATCCAACCCACACTGCGAAGACCTCGCTCCAACATAGTTCCAGAGCCACCTTCAATACATTTGTTCTAACGGGGTTTATGCTAAGGTTAAGGAACATTTCTACTCCAGTTATTTATTACAATCTTTTAATAAATAAGTATCTCTGTAGGATTACTTTATTATAAATCTCGAATACGATCCTTCTGAGATAACTTAACGATAACACATTCATTCGGGTACTTATCGATTTTATATAGTATATTTTAATACAGGTTTTTTTTAACTTTCGCTTTAAAATATAATTTAAATGAGTATATTTAAACCAAATTTAAACGCTACTGATGATGGCTGTATAATTTTTGTATCTTCGACGTTAAGTAACGAATTTATAAACGTCAATGTCAATTGTCAACAGAAAAATACCCTTGAAATTCATAAAGTAGGTACCCAGCTATTTAAACAAAAGTACAAAATCGATTTCTACTTATATTTTGGGAAACCTCCCATCCCAATGTAACATAATCTTTATTCTTCAAATATGGCTCAATTTAGACCAGCTGGATTGTCGGATGAGGATACCGACAGTGATGATTATGGATTTTATGAAAAACCCGTAAGTAAAAAAATTTAAGCAGCTAATATTATTCGTTAATATTAAACGTTTAAGACTATGTATTAATTTTATTCGTGTAAAGTTAAACTTCAAAATAGTGTATTTTCACCATTACAACTACATATTATTATTATTATTTTTTGTTATGTATTGTTATTACAGGTTAGAAACTATAATGCTTATGCAAATGTAAGGAAGACAACTGAAATGAAATTGCAGGAAGCCATCATCAATGGCAATGTAAATGATGTACAGAATATTATTGCACATGGTATGTTTTGATGTAATGCTTTACTTAAAAATGTAGATTGGGTTTATTAATCAGAGTGATTTATTAGTTTTCCTCTTCCTTAAGCAATATATATTCATATATTTGGGAAAGCCTATCTTCAACAGTAGATTCTTATAGGCTAAGCTAATATTAATAATCTCAGATATGTACAAATAAGTCACAAGGCTGTGTATGATTTGTGAACACTAATTTCAAGATTCCTCAGATTACAGGCTTACCTATACATTGAATTATGTTTTATTACTTTGAAAATTATTATCTTTTACAGACTTAAACAATACTGTGGACATAGGGCTAGACAGTGGATGGACCCCACTCATGCATGCCTGTTTCCACGCACAAGATAAAATTGTGAAATTCTTATTAGACATGGGGGCAGATCCTAATTTGCATGCAGGTAAGATTAATTATATTAGATCATACCTGAACTAAACAGTAACTACAAATATTTGGCACAACAATTTTCCCTATTAGTAGAACTAATAATTAGTTAGAAATACATAAATGTTTGGAAGAGTCAATAAGTATAAAATTATTGATATATTTCATTAACTAAATAAAGTGTTTTCTTCTTGCTAAAGCCATACTAGCCCTTCTATGTATTTGTAATATACTGTGAAACAGAAAAGTTACAAAACCTGTTGCATTTTACCTGTCCCAAACTAGTTTAAGTTACTAGGTAGGTAAGAATGTTTTGATGAATCTTGTCATCTCACAAAAATGCCAGTATCCATCAACTGCAAATTTTACTTCTACTACATTCAGCTAATCAATTAATTAAGAATATACTATTTAATAAAAAACTGTTAAAATTGTTCTCAATCTATATAATCAATCCTTTATCAATATTTTTCAGATTCTGTAACACCAATAATGGCAGCTTGTTCAAACAGTAGTGCAAATAATGACACTATATACAATATTGTAGCCAATCTAATTAGTAAGGATTGTATTTTAAATGTTGGTGACAAGTATGGACAAACACCTCTCATGAGAGCCATAAGTAGCAGCCGGGTTGCTGTTGTTCAAAAGCTTCTTGATGAGAATGTCAATATTGAAATGAGAGATCAACAAGGATGGACTGTAAGTATTTTTTCCCAAAGATCATCTGTAAACAAAGTTTTTTTTTCTTTTAATTTTGCTCTCAGTATATTAACTACAAACTGTCTTTAGGTTGAGTTATTTTTGTTATGGAAAATAAAGGGTACCTATATATAAGATATATAACTTAATTTTTACTACACAATCAATAAGTTAAAAAACCCATCCTATAAAATATATGAAACTTAACATATATTTTTTATATGTGCCTAATAATGCCTTTTTTTTTACTTTCAAATTACAGGCCCTGTTTTGGGCAGTACACCACAATCAACCAGAGATATTGGAAATGCTCATAGCAAAAGGAGCTCGCCTTACAGAAGTGGACAAGTCTTGCAGAACAGTGTTAAATATTGCCAACTCTCATGACTATCAGAATATAGTTGATTTACTTAAGAAACATCTCAATACAAGTGATGAAAAAGATGACACAGACAAAATGTTCTTTGATGATGATATAAAATCATGGCAAGATTATTACCCAGGCATTGAGAAAGGAGAAAAGTATGACACCATTATTATTAAGTAGTTCCACCACATTACAACTTCAAGCCCTCTTTTAAAAAAGCCAACAGGACTATTAAATGTTATTGCCACAGAGTCACATTCCAATTATAGAAAACAACTTATTTTGATGCCTGTTTTCTTGGCTATATTTACTTGTTATTTTTTAATAATATAAGACATATAATTTAAACTCAAATCTTAACTCTATGTCCAGTCATCTTTATTTACTTATCTTATGTTTCTCTCATGTTGCAATAATTTGGTTTATATTCTAATCTGTTGATATCCACCTGTCTGTAAAATGTAGTTTAATTCAATATGAAGCAGCTTTAATTTGACATGCTAGCTTATGATATAACACTTGTAGGCTGGTATATTACAGGTTTCCTTTTCTCCATACTTAATGTTTCGCATTAAATAAAAAAAATACTGATTTAACTGATAATAAAGTAGAGTGTTGCCATTTGAGGGATTTGCCTTAGTCACCACGCTTGGCAAGTGGGTGGAATGTTTTAAAAATCAATTTCAATCAGATTTAGGTTGTCAAGTCAACAGTGTAAAAAATTATACAAGTTTATAGAGAAACCTTTTTTAGGCTTTTTTTTATCACATTTGATTTTAATATAAATGTTAAATTTTTATAATACTAATTTATTATATCACCTTAACAATAATTATTCCAGGTTGCAATACATCTCATTGAATAGAATATTCATTCAATATGAATTGTGGTAATGCTATGACTAGCATATCCTTTATATCTTTAGGCTAAGAGAATGTGATGTTTTAGGCCAAATTATTCTCAAGAAATTGGTCACTTCCTCTATGGTATGAATTGCGAGAGATTAACACCTCTGATTAAACGCAGCGGAATGGATTTAAGAACATTTCTGCTGTTGGAAGAGAATGATATGATTAAATTGGGTATTGAAATGCCATATGAACGCCAAAGACTGAAGCGCGGTTTACGTAGTTTTCATTTACGGGGATGGAGACTAAATGCTGTGTCTGGTTTATACCAGAAAAAAGTAGAAAATTATAGGTAAGACTTTTTAATTATAGTAATATAGCAAAATATTTTTTTTAAATGACATTGCTTGGTGCTTTTGCTCTACTTCACAACCAAAACTGACTATAAAAAAGTAACATGTAAAAAAGTACATATTCCATAAATATATTTACAATTGCCAGAGCGTTTTTTTGATTTTTAGATTTCAAACTAAGTCAAAGTCAAGTCAAATTATCTTTATTCAAATAGACTTTTACAAGTTCTTTTTAATCGTCAATTTTACACTTTTTAATATTTTTTTAAACTATTAAACTATTGCCGCTTCGAAATTCGAAACGTGTTATAGCTGTGGAGAAGAAACGGCAAGAAACTCCCTCAGCAACACGAAATGTCAATTTAAAAAAAATATAGAAAATCGCATATATTTTTTTAATAAACAGTTTCAATTTTACATGATAAATGTCATAACGTTTAATGTCATAACGATACATGTCATAATGATACATTTCATAACGATACAAACTGTAGCAACACAATAAAACTCCGATCAATTTACTTACTCCCAGGGCTTACTATCTTCAATAAAATCTGAGATTTTATAGTATGCTTTTTGGTAAAGTTTATCTTTTATTAATTCTTTAAACTAACTTAGGTAGTGGGTATGAAACGAGACTTTTTAGTCTTTCAGCATTCATACTGTAAATCAGGGTTTCTCAAACTTTTGGTTTCACGAAACCCTGTTAAATTTTCCAGATGACAGCGAACCCCTTAAGTCTTAAATAACTAATTACACTCCCCCCCCCCCCTTTCCCCGAAGAAAATAGTAAAATTGTGTGTTGAAGAAAATAAGGTTTTTATTTTAAAAGAAATAATCTTTTTAATATTAATGTCATGGGTTACCTAGTTTCCTGTCGCAAATGGAGTCAATTTTAGATGTAATTTTGAAATTTTTTAACCTTATTTAGTTTTTATCATGACCAGGTGTGAAAACCCACTCTCACATGTATGTTGTACTACTAGCCACTATGTGTGCCGCACGTGCCTGCTAGGCATCAAGTGACCATTACGTAAATCTTGTCGCGAACCCCTTGCCGTCGAATGGCGACCCCAACTTTGAGAAACCCTGCTCTAGATATTACAAATGCTGGGAATTAAATCGCGTCCTCTTGTGCCTTAGTCGGCTTGTAACTGGAATTGTTACAGAAACCAGGAATCGATTTTATTGTTTGATTACATTTTTTTTACACGGAAAATGTGTAGTAACTTCACTTTCAAAATCTGTTTAAAAGCAACAAAGAAGTAACCGTATAACTTTTTAATAAGATATTTATTATATGGTATGTTTCCATTGAGATGCTATAACTAGAGTAAGCTAAAGCTACTGATCGGTAAAGTGTTTGGATAATCGAATAATAAGAGATCACTACTGCCCATAAGTAAAGACAGCATTTGTATATCATATGACATTTCTTGTTTTCTAACCATTTGTCTGTTAAATCATAAAATAAAGTATGATTAGATATACAGGACTGTTTAAATCTGACTAAAGTACAACGATTTTTGTCAATAAAACTCGATTTCATGACAGTTTATAAATATCAAACCATAGCCGGAAATCCATGTCTGAATGGAGCGCGGTGTCGTAGAAACATTTTTGATTTTATCATTTTTTTAAATGATCTGACAAATGAGCATGCAGCCAATTGTGACATCATTACACATTTTTGAATGGATTTCACAATATCAATATGTTGTTACTAAATGAAGTAAATTTTGTGAGATTTTGAAACACTGGTCCATTGAAGAGTTTTTATTAACTTTGTTTGACTTTTGACATATAGACTAAAATACAAGTAGGTACATTAGACTTTTACTATTTTGGTTAAGTGAACATTGCATGTTATAGTAAAATGCCGCCCAGATATAGAAATAAGTGTTTGGTATTCGCTACAATACAACTAAGATACTTAGTTCCACAAAAATGATAGATTAATTGATGGTGCTGAAAAGATTAGAACTATAGTGGATTTTAGTCGCGACTCCAGAATTGGTAACAACAAAGTTGAAAGAAAGAATGGTATAAACTTAAACACTTTCTCCAAGAATCCTTGGAGACAGAGGATAGAAAAAACTTAACAGGATAATGTCCCTTCATGACGTTAACGATCCTAGTTCCAATAGTTTCTGCATCAGTCACAATTTAAAGTGCATAACTGATCGCTTCAATACATCCAAAGTGTGGGTCTTATTTGTTGTCGGGCCGACTTTTGTTTCGTAAAGTAAAACGAAATACTAATAGACCTGTGAGACTTTAGTTTTGTTTAATAACCGTTCACTAAATCGAACATAAGACGGAAAAGTTATCATTAAACTTAATACGATCGCAAAATTTCGCCTGCAACCTTCGATCAAATATATACTAGATTTCCGATGAGCGCTTCAAAAACGGCCCGAAAAATAAGAGCACAACAAAAAATGTGGTCTTATTTCAAATCAGTATGGTCCAATCGTCGCCAACGCTAACACGTCAACACGCCGCAGTGCGCGTTTAAAAGTTGTGAAAATAATCATCGGAATACAAAAAAATCGGAGGGAATATCTTTTTTTCGGCAAGTTTATGTCAATAAATATTTATTTTTAAAATACAAATAAAGAATTAGACATAAATATGAGCAAATTGACAAATAATATTATTGTTTCACCAATGTTTGGTACAATGCGCCAACCTATGTCCAAAATTGGTTATACTGGAACAAGAATGGAGTTGAGTAGAACTAGCCTTTTTTTTAGTTTCCCTAGCAATCCATTTCGCTGCGCAGAATGGGTATCAATAGTTGCTAGAGAACGAGGAGAAGAATTTTACAAGCCTTGTAAAAAATCAATAATATGCTCTTTGCATTTTGATAAAATGGATATAACGGGCAATACACAAAGGCGCGACTGCCTCGTGGTCTCGCAGCACAAGTATGTGCCGTGCGATCTAGGGGTCCTGGGTTCGATTCCCGGGTCGGGCAAAGTGTTATTGGGTTTTTCCATTAGGAATTTCTGCCCGAAAAACGGCAATAGGCTCGTCCCATATTACGTGGATCTTATACAAAGGCGTAGGTTACTAAAAACAGCGATGCCTAAATGGCAGGTAAATACAACAAAGTATTTAAAATACTATGCAACGGTTATGTCTTCTATATAGGTTTTATATTATTCATTAATATTTCGCAATTTGTAGGTTCATGAGTTTGCAAATAAAGTGCAAGTACGTGATTGTTCCAACCTGACAAATGAATGATCAAATTAGGTAATATAAAATTATATATAAAGAATGTTATACGACATTAATTGTATTTTTTTTTATTAAGTTTATCAACCTTCCCATAACTAGTTCGTTTTTACAGGCCACACCCACAAAAACTACTTATGTGGACTCTGCAGGAAAATGCGGTATTCCTCAGAATGATGTAGTTTCTTTCAAAACTCTTGAAGCTTTTATATCAGATGTGACATCTTTATGTGACACACCAAGAAAAGAATTCTTAAAACAACAATTGATAACGTGCCGCAAAATTATACTCGGGGAATTCGAAAAAAAAACATAATTAACAAAAAGTGAATAAGCGTCTTAGAAATTTATTTTACTTTAATTTATTTCATGGTAATTAAAAGGATAACTTAGTGTGTGTGCGTACCTAAATGTCTGAGCATAATGATTTCAATTATAATATTTGACAGCCCCGTGGCACATTTGGCTAGACACCAGCTAGCGAAACGAGACGCCGCGGGTTCGATCCCCGCACCGAGACAAATGTTTGTGTGACCCACAAATATTTGTTTCGGGTCTGGGTGTATGTGAGACCGAAAAGTCTCTCGTAGTTTCTGATACCCACGACAATAGACTTGTATCTAAGTGTGGGATCAGAACTATGTATGTGACTGTTGGGTGTATAAAAAAAAATATTTAAAAAAAATCTTTTAACTTTTTTAATTGCAGTTTTCATTTTAATTATTATTTCTCGATACCAAAACCTGTGGCGTGATCAACAACGATTTCTACTTTTGCTACCAAATATAACCGAATATTATACACTTACGAAGTAAGGCTAAACATAACAAAAAACAGCCACTCTATGTCTTTCTATAATGACTCTGTTCGAAGTGGACGCTTCAAAAACTATTTAGTTCTAAAACAGCGTGAGCGCCGAATGTCAAAAATTATTTTCAATCTTATTGCCTAACCGTGTCGTTTTATTTTAGAATATTTGTGCTCATTTATAACGGACTTTCTTTTAAAATGGCATTTTTATATCCTCTTCTTCAATGACATAACGTCTTAAATGTAAATATATTATAAGCTATGTTAAATCTTATTGTAAAGATTTAAGGTTTATTGTTACCTGAAGTTGTTCACATTTTAATACTTTTTTCTATACATTTTAGTACGAAACACAAATGTGTAAGTATAAGCAACCTCGGCCACTTAAGACAAGTGATTTTGTTCGCGATCCTCAATCTAGTGTATATTTGATCGAAGCCTGCAACAGAAGTGGTTTATTACACCATGTCGTATACCTCTCAGCCCCATTCAAAGACGATGGTATCATTCGATTACGAAATATTTCTTATGTTATTAAGATAAGCGTATCGGGATTATTCACAGCCGACATTCGTTATCTGGAACTCGAGACTGCTTGGGATTTAATTCTTATCTGTTTTTTTTTTCCAGCGTGTTGGACTGTTTAACGACATTAGGTAACCATTTACAACAAATATATATTTTGGAAGCCACTCTACAATATACTTTACGTGAATATGGTAAAATACAAAATCAATTAAAATTTGAACCGCCCGATTCGCCAACACTTGGCAAAGTCAAAGCAGCCGCCAAGAATATGCTCAACAATATTAATAGTATTAGAAGAGAAATTAAGAATATGAAAATTATACTCAATAAAGTAAGTTCTGACATTAAATATTTTCCAATGTATATGTGAAATAATATTTAACTTATATAAATTTAAACAACAGGAAAATTTCTATTACCTTTATAGAGTCTTCAAATGTTACAGGTAATTTTCTAATGAATCATATGACTTATAAGATGTTGACTATTAACTTGTCAACATTCAAGGCCTGACGAAGCTGAACAACGAATGGTACTGAGAAATAGCTATAATTGGTTGAGTATAATGGTCCCAAGCAGTGATTACATCTCATAAAAAAAACTAAATTTGTTATCCATTTTGTCAACCAAAATTAATTTTACTAATAAAACTTATTTTCTAATAAAATTATTTTTTTCGCTGTGGAAAATGTTAAAGTGATTTTAGTGTACTTTTTCATATTTATATTTTTTGTCGACTAAGAAAGACCATTATTATCCGACTTATTTATTGAAATAATAGGCATGCAGGTTCCCTCAATCCGACGAAAAATTTCGACGAGGTCCAAAACGAGGTTGATACAATGATCAATTCAAAAAGTCAACAATCCACTACGACATGTCATAGTTTGTTGACTATTTATTTTTGAATACTAATTTTTGTTACAGATAAGTAGAAATAATCCACAGCCTGTGGACATAATCACAGAGACGACCGCCCAAGAAATTGCCATAGGATACCTCACTGAAGTTGTTATTGTGTGTTCAATAGGATTCTTGTTATACCATGCCAAAAATTTTATTATTAATACATTCAGAAAATAAATGTTTTTCTAACATAATGTATTAATTAACCAAATCTAAAATAGAATTATAAGTGCAAAAATAATGTAGTATGTTTTACGATTAGACGACTAAAGTATTACCGAGGAAAATCGTCAGCTTCTTTTTATAAAACTGCCCTTGCAGTACTACAAAATTTAACAAAACAACGATTTTATTTATTTAAATCTTTATGGCATCAATATTGCATTATTTTCTGCATATACGATAGGTACCCAAGCCACTGTATATTTTAATATTTATAGTTATGACACGTGTTTTTATTCTTTTGTACTATAATTGTGATATTCTGGGTAACCGTCTGCCTTTATAATCATGCTATGTCAGAATCGAATCCTGTTATGGATATATATAAAAAATACAGATGTTATCATCATCATCATCAGCCCATATACGTCCCACTGCTGGGCACGGGCCTCCTCTACAACTGAGAGGGTTTAGGCCTTAGTCCACCACGCTGGCCTAGTGCGGGTTGGCGGACTACACACCTAAGAAATTCCTAAGAACTTTTAGGTGTGCAGGTTTTATCACGATGTTTTCCTTCACCGTTAAAGCAAGTGATAATTCATTGTGAATACACACATAACTTCGAAAAGTCAGTGGTGTGTGCCTGGGTTTTGAACCTGCGACCGCCGAAATTCTCGACCGCGCACCTTAACCTCGAGGCCATCACTGCTTCAAAATACAGATGTGTTCGATAGAAATAAAGAAATGCTATAAAATAGCTGTAGCGTGGATCTACAAAATACAAATACCACTGTTTTCTTGTCACTGTCATTTCAACGATAAAATTAGTAAATATGTATGTTTTACAGCTTCATCATTCTTCTAGGCGTACGGGTGGTTATCATTTTATTTCACACTAGCTGACCCGGCGAACTTCGTTCCGCCTAACAGTCGAAGTCAAAATCGATCCACCCGTTTCAGAGATTAGCCGGAACAAACAAACACACAGACAAAAATCGTTATTTTGGTACCTATATGTAACGTGTATACGTATCCATATGCATTTATTAAAAAGCGGTTATTTCAATATTACAAACAGACACTCCAATTTTATTTATTTCTATAGATACATATTATGCAAAAATACTAAAAAAATAATTGTGATGCACTATATATGTATGTACATTTCTTCAGGATTTCCTTTTGATGTTTTATCTTAGGTACATTTTAGTCCGCGATGATTAATTATTAATAAATTGAGTGTATCACAGCAGTAAATTAACTAAGGTATCATAAAATTCTTAACCTTTATCGCTAGTTCAAAATAGGCCAGTTTTATTGCGTTGATTAAGTCTGCCATACTTATATTGTTAATATTATCGTTGAGTTTATCATTATACTTTACAATCCAAATGACCTATAAATACGAATATAACGAACATCAGTAAGGTGACATTTATCCATTACAGTTTCCGACCATTGGCCTCATAATTCATACATTCTGAATTCATCATAGTTACAATGTCACATAAAGTGTAGACATCAAAAGTTATGTTCGTCACTTGCAAATATTACAGCAGGCTAACCTTGTCACCTATTTCAGTTGAGGTGCATTTGGCAGAGAGACGCTGAGTAACAGTAATTAGAGCCCGTTTATAATTGATGAGAGACAGTAATTACTATTAGTTTCGACAATTATTCATAGTCTGCAATGGGGATAATCTCCTCAGATCATCTGAGCGTGAAAATACAGGTACACACGTATGTGTCTGTTGTTTTTTATGTTTCCGTTTGTTTGTAGCTGAACATAATCGCGTCATCGGATGAATCAGATGCAGTTTGTGTATCTGAGGGCGTGCGCAAAAATACCATTTTGTTGAAAACAAATCAATTAGTAAACTGAAAACAACGTCTAAATCTGGACTGCATCTTTACATGTCAAATAAAATAAATACAATAACGCTGAAAGGGAGATGCGTGTCAACAGTGTTCTCAGTGGCACTGTGTTACATTAAATGTAATTTATGTCTTCCACGCATGTGGTGTCTGCCAAAAACACGCAAATTGATGTTTTGGCTATGTACAACAAATACATTTGCAAAACATTTTACTTTCAATCTTCACGTAATACGTTTTATAAACTGAAAAAATGCAGGTTAGTAGATGTAGAAGTCTTTTCCGACACGGAAAATTATGAAATAAATTTAGTTTATTATACATGAACAACATCATCATCAGTCCATATATGTACATCCCACTGCTGGGCACGGGCCTCCTCTACAACTGAGTGGGTTTGGGCCTTAGTCCACCACGCTGGCCTAGTGCGGGTTGGCGGACTACACAACTAAGAAATTCCATAGAACTTTTTTAGGTGTGCAGGTTTCATCACGATGTTTCCTTGAACAACATATCTAATAATAATGAACCTAATCTACCAAAAGGCATGTCGACAACCGATAAAGATATCTCACATACCTAAGTGACGTAGTATTTAATGATAAGGTACCTGAGGTAAATAAGGCCCAGGGGGTAATAAGGCCCACATTTCAAATTTCGCGGAAAAACATTTCTATGACACTTCACTGTTAACGCACGCGTGCACAATGTCGGTGTGAATGTTTCCCTATTGGTCCGCAGTCGCTAGCGCCGCCATTGTGCCAGTGACGTGCGATGCGTTGATGAAGTGACTGGCTACTGTGCAATTTTATAATTTTACATACCAAAAAACTGTAAGTATTTTACGTTTAATTCAATAATTGACTAATAACGCTGTATTTATTATCGTAAGTATGTCTTGTACAATACAATGGATATGGTTTTTCCTAGCCAGAGAAAGATTTTTTAGGTTTATTAGGTTATTTTGTAAAAACGTGGCATGAGGTTAATAAGGCCCATAATAACGGTACTTGGGCCTTATTGGCCTCTTAATATTTAAGTATCAGATTGTTTTGTTTTTTTGGTTTAGGTCAAGGTACTATGTGAATTTTACTGACAATATATGTGTAACATTGTTACAGATTTTGATTAAAATGCCTCCAAAGAGAGCTCAGTGGACAGAAGACAATTTACGGGCCGCTTTGGCAGCAATAGAACGAGGGCAGCTGACGCAACGAGCTGTAGCTGAACGTTACAACATTCCAAGACGAACTCTCCGAAATCATATACGATCCAAAAGTTTTATTAAACGCTTAGGTCGTAGTTCAATATTGACAATCGACCAAGAAAAAGATCTTGTACAACGCATTATACGATTTGCTAACATAGGTGTACCTGTTACTCCAAAAGTGATACGGAGACAAGCATTTTTATTTTGCGAGAATTATGATATTAAACACAATTTCAATAAAGACTCTGGCATTGCGGGCAAAGACTGGCTTAAATTGTTTTTGAAAAGGAACCCAGAAATTTCCAAAAGAAAAGCCCAGTTTATGAATCCAGGCAGAGCACAGAAATTAAACCGTCCTATTGTTGCTCAGCATTTCCAAGAAGTAAAAGACCTATACGAAAAATTAGATATTCTACAGAACCCGCAACGACTGTATAATATGGATGAAAAGGGGTGTAGACTCACTATTCATCATCAACAAACTGTTTTGGCGCAAAAAGGAGCTCGACGAGTACATTTGATTGCACCTGAGCACGCCGAAAATGTTACCATAGCAATGTGTGTTAATGCTGTTGGTACCGCTATCCCACCAATGATCATCTTTAAAGGCCAAAGACAAAAACCAGAATATAGTGATAACTTACCAGCTGGATCTCTCGTAAAGATGGCTCCAAAAGGAAGTATGACCACGGAGTTATTTATAGAATTCATCAAGCATCTGGGGAAGTTTAAAACGCAGGGGAAAGTCTTGTTAATCTTTGATGGAGCGTCCTCGCACCTGGATTATACAATTGTTGAAGAAGCAGACAAGCATGATATTGTGCTTTATTGTTTGCCTAGTAACACAACCCATGAACTTCAGCCCCTCGATAAATCCGTCAATAAGTCTTTTGAGCATCACTGGGATCAAGAAGCTATGACATACATGTATCAAAATCCTGACAGACGCTTGACGAAATCGAACTTCAACAAAATATTTTCAAAAGCTTGGTCAAGGGCATTGACTCATGAAAATATAATAAATGGATTCAGAGCTACTGGATTGTTTCCATTCAACCATGATGTATTACCAGATGAAGCATTTGCACCAGCTATCTTGACCGAACATCCTCCTCCACAAACTTCAACTATTATTGAGGCAAACATAGAGTACCCTGCAGTAACGTCACATGACACTGTTTCACCCTCAATACTTAACAACGAAGAATGTACTATTGCTGACATTGTTACCCCAGAAAAGCAAATTGTTGTAAGGGCTTTAACTGATATTGCTACATCAACCTTTCCTGTGAAAGTACCCCAAAGCAAAAATACAAATTGCAATGCTTCAACTCCATCGCCAAAACCATCAACATCTGGTATTGTGACAAAACGTCCTCTTATTCTAAGTTCAGATTCAGAGACTGATATTGAGCCTGACGCAATACAGAAAATGTTGAATAGAAATACTCACACTAGAATCAATTTATATACCTCCGAAGAAGACTCAGACGATGATACTCCGATAGCCAGTCTTAAAACAAAGGAAACTAAATCCCCGTTTCAAGAACTTATGCCAACTCCAAACTATGCTGTAATCAAAGACAAACCAAGAAGAAAGGCCATCAATTATAGAGGTCAACAGATTACTAGGGACCTTTTTAAGAAACGAGAAGAGCTAAAAGAAAATAAAATGATAAAGGTGAAAAAATCAAAAAAAGCCAATCAGAAAACTAAAGATCGTAAGAATAAGTCTGGAAAAAATAGCAGTAAGGCTAAAAAGTCAGAAATAATCGAATCTGAATGGTTCTGCCATGCTTGCAAAGAAGGACGTGTTTCGGACATGCGGCAATGTGTCCAATGTTTTAAATGGTACCACGAAGAGTGTGTCGGACTCTCAACCGAAGATAAAGAAATTTTTTATTGCTGTGACTGTGATTAAACAAAATACTGAACTATATTTCACTGTCTCAGTATGAATAGTTTGTTTATTAATCGTTATTGTTTTTATTTTGCTTGCGGAAGATATATTTTTTTTGTTTTGAGAGTCTATTCTTTGGTTCTAAGAATACATTGTTTTGTTTAAAGTTTGTTTTTTTGGTTTAAGAGTCTATTCTTTGATTCTAAGAATATGATTGTGATACTAAAGAACTGAGTTAGGTATCTTTAATTAAAGTCTGATTTTAAGTCTTAAAAATTAATATAAAATTGATTACATTGTTTTGTTTAATAAGAAAAGAACTGATTATTTAAGTTTTCAAAGTTACAGAACATGTTGTTATTGTACTAAGTACCTTAGTTAGGACCACTAGTTCCTTGAAACTAAATTGTCTTCGATTACTATTAAGAGGGCAATGAGGCCCACGTTTAATAAATAAAGGAAAATGATTAAATAAGTAAAAAACAACAATTTACTTTTAGTTTAACTTATTTCTAGGTAAATTTAGGACGATTTACTGTAAAAATAAAGCAATTTTTTATATGGGCCTTAATATACTACCGTAGTATAATAAGGCCCCTGAGAAGGGTTTTTAAAAAGTGTATTTTCTTATTTAAAAATATGCTTTTCTTAATTGTTTTACACCATTTCTTACAGCAAAATGTACAAGCTATGTAAACAATATGTTTTTGACATCCTATACGCATTATACTCAGATTTAAAGCAATATTTTTTTAGGTGGGCCTTAATTGCCTCCGGTACCTTAGTTATTAAATTATGTTCAGTTTGCTTTAAAAAGTCAAACTAGTAAATAACTTCTTTTCTGCGAAGCATTAGGTGTATTATCGCGTTTCTCTCGATAACGATAAATGCGATTGACAATGAGTTTTTATTTTGCTATTAACTCCACACTTGACAAGTGTATTGCAGTTCAACAGAATATTCATATAGGTAGACAGTGCGCAGGGCCCCCGTAAGGGCTACTGGCGCCCGTGTGCGAAAACGGATTTTGGCGCCCCTTAAGACATTTTGAATTATCTTATTTTTTTATGGTAGGTAGGTGCTTGAAAAAAAGCAAAGAACTGAACTTTAAAATCATTTTTATTTGTAGACAAAAATATAAAAATGAAATTCTTGTTCACACTCATTTTAAAGCATTTACTTAACTAATGGGGTACAGACACGTTGTTCATAAATGCTAGAAAATAACCCAAAACTAAAAATCACATTTTTTTAGGAACAAATAACAAAAATATTGCCTCATGTCTATATGTACCTACAACGTGTTAATGAGAAAGCGCAAAACCTGAAATTAGTTTGTTCAGAATCGTGAGTAGAATCGATTCCACTAATAAAAAATAGGGGTCAAATTTGAATTAAAATAATATTCATAATTCTTTTATAATCAAAATAAGTTGGGGTGTCTGAGGCTTTTTCATTAAGAGCGTTTACGTGCCACGCGGCTAGTCGAATTACGGTAAATAAGTATGACTCGCGTAAATATAAGCGTCGATAGTTAATGATATGCAATGAAAATGAATGAAACAATGTTTATTGAGTCTATAAAATGTTAAATATATCACTTATATCATTACTGATCATTATCATTGTTCGGAATGCAGTCAGATAACCGCGAAAACATCGAAAAACAAAAAAAATCGACGGAGCGCAGAACAATACGTCCTCTCTCTGAAAAGTCTTGCGGCAGACTGATCTGATTTGCACCGGGCTGTGCGCAGCGTTTTATAGTACATTTTAAAATATTTATAATTTTTTTTTTTTGTGAAATTTCTTCAAAACAAAAATTTTACGTTTTCAAGTACACGTTCTTATATTATAAAAAGTTATTGTTTTATTAAAAAATTTTTTTTTTAAATACTGTATTGACAGTAATTTCTCAATATTTCGAATGCAATATTTCTCAATATTTCGAAAAAATCTATTTTTTTTTACTTGAACAAGGGATCTAGATCTTAAAATGTTTTTCACTAACTATTTGCTTAGGGATATTTCTGATTCAACAATATTTTATTTTGATTAAATATGTTTTAAATAAACCCGAATTTTGAGCCTCGAAAATGACTCTAAAAGTCAATTTATGAAAATCTTCGTTCAGTTATCTTGTTATTTATCAAAATTTACACAAAAATCTTAAAGTTCTTCACTAAATATTTAGATGACAATATTCCCTTAAATATTTGGTGATTAAAATGTACGACGAGTCTTTCATCAATTTTAAGGGGTTCGAAACGTACTGTTTTTGCTCAAATTACGCTAAAACTGCTCAAACACTCTTTTAACACGTAGGTATATAAGTACTACTTTCTAATTATACTAAAATATTTTATAAATATGCAGATACTCTAATAACAAATATCTAGGTAACTTCGTTATAAAATCAAAAATGATATCTAGCTACTGTCGCTACTGTAGCGATATTTTCCGAGACTTTGCTGTTGCAAATTCTTTAATTACCATCAAAAATTTCTTGTTCAATTGCTAATATTGCTAGCCCAGACAATCTTTCTTGAAGCATTGTTGACCTTAAATATTCATTCATAATTTTTTACTTTGAAAAAGATCGCTCGCCAGAAGCTGCAGATACAGGCAATGTCAGATATTTTTTTTAGTGAATTGCTAATATTGCTAGCCCAGACAATCTTTATTGAAGCATTGTTGACCTTAAATTTTTTTTTCATAATTTTTTACTTTGAAAAAGATCGCTCGCCAGAAGCTGCAGATACAGGCAATGTCAGAATTTTTTTTAGTGAAATGCCTTCATTTAGAAGGGTTTTATTAAATATATATAATTTTATATTAAATTGTTTTCAAATATATATTGACTGCCTCGTGGTCTCGCGGTACAAGTATGTGCCGTGCGATCTAGAGGTCCTGGGTTCGATTCCCGGGTCGGGCAAAGTGTTATTGGGTTTTTCCATTAGGAAATTCTCAGTAACAGCACGGAGTCTGGAAATGTGCCCGAAAAACGGCAATAGGCTCGCCCCCTATTACGTGGGACTGATACCTGGCGAAATGTGGGTGCAGAAATGCACCTCTGCCTACCCCTTCGGGGAATACAGGCGTGAGTTTATGTATGTATGTATATAGTAAAATACTTAAGGGGTCACGGTGAGTATCATCAGGTAATGAAAACAACTTTAACGCTTTAATTTCATTAAACAAATCATTGGAGTTTATATCCTTATTATCCAGATCTGTAAGTCGTTCTTCAAGAACAGAACAATTTTTAAAAGATCGCTGTCACTTAATTTGAATATGTCGCTAAAAAATCTGAAGATATTATCATATATAGTCATTTAATAAGTCCAATAGGTTTTTTAGGGAGCTTAAAGTTTGATCTATAATTTTTAAGAAAAAACTAATTTTAAAGGCGGTTTTTGGATCATGAAGGGTCTCATCTCGGTGTTCATAGTAAAACAGTTTTGGTTTAAACTTCCTCCTGACCGTTGGTAACGGTGGAAAGTCTTCTTCAATTTCGAGAGAGGATGCTACTTCTTTCGCTTCCCGTTCGGCAAGAAGATAGCATAAAGTTCTCTTAATGTTAACATTATTCAAGATCTGATATCAGAAATGATAATCAAAAAGTCAACATAAAGTTATCATAAAGCTCTCTTATGAGCCATTTTGTGGCATCTTTTAGAGATCATTAAAAAGATATCAGAAAGATAACATTTTCTAGAGATCATAAAGTTAACGTTTTTATGTTAAAATTAAGAGGCTAGTGAAAAATTAAAATTGACATGGAAAATAGGTTTAATTATTGTTTATTTGATAACACAATGAATAATAACGATATTACATATCAATATAAATAATCTTATTATTAAAATTATAAATACTTTTACGGCTCAAGTAATTATAAATTAAATAACAATATTACGAACCAATATAAATAAATCTTATTATTAAAATTATAAATACTTTTACGGCTCAAGTAATTATTATAATTATTTAAGTTATTTAAGGCGATCGCCAGCATGCTGAAACCATGATTTGATAACTTTTTCAATTTTCTCTTTATCAGAGGCACTCCACTTTTGTAAAATTGTTTCTGAAAAAATAGAATTATGTATAAAGTTATTAATAAAATTTTTACATAATTTTGAATGTATAATAATATAATATAATGTCCAAACATGAATATTGAAAGTTTTTGAAAAATGTATGATAGTGATAATACAAGTAAAAATCTGAACATTTTATTACTGGATTAATACTTACGACAACAGCCGTGACCATGAGTATCTGAACCAGGCAAAGACATCTGGTCATCATCTTTAAGTTCTACAAGAGGTTGAATAGGGGGAGGAGACGGTTGTTTAATGCTTGATTGACGAGAGTGATCCCGATGATTCTAATCGGAATATCTGTAAAATAATAATTTTACAAGACAAAAATTAGAAAAAGTGATATAAGTATTTAAAAAAAATTAATGGGATAAAATTAAATTACTGGATTTCTTGATACTTCTTATCTGAGGTATTGCATGCGGAGGTACGTTCAATGAATCTCGAAGATTTTCTGATAAATAAATTAAGTTGATAAAATAAAATTAACAAAGGAAATTTTTTTTTTAAATGCGACCATACCAATACTATCGGAGTCATTATTTAAATGAGGAAACTGAGCACCATCCTTCTGAAAAGAATCAGGATCTTGTGATAAACTTGCAGGCGGAATCTCAACTAAATCATTATCAGTATTATTCTCATTGGTATTATTAAAAGAGCTAGTCAAGGGATTGATAGGCGGTTTTGAATTAAAAAATATTTATTTAATCAAAACCTTAATTTAGTACAGTGTTTTCTGAGCAAGAGCGGAATACAGAATGAATTACAATTGAAATATCTCTTAAAGCTAGTGTTTTACAAAATGGTGTCAATATTTTCTGCAAGTCAACATAATTTGTTCTAGAACTTTCCAGTGGCACGTGTATACATAAATGCTGATTAAGATTCCTTCAATTGGTTATTTAGGTTTGCTTACAAAGCATATATTAGTAGGGTGACCATCCTTAACTCCTCCCCCCCTAAGAGAGAAATCGGCTGGAGACAATTCTTTTGGTTCCGGCTGATTTCGACTTAGTACTAGGATTTTCCTAAAGATTTTATATTTGACAATCAAAAATGCTAATGAAGCTACAAACATTATTACTATTATACTTATTGTCCAAACACTTATATCTTGGGTCACTGAAATTTCACTTTTATCTACACTTTCACTGGTATATTTTGCACTATTTAGAATGTCTTTTATATCGTTGAGGTCTACGCCGCGAAGGTCCACTTGGCTGTCATCTACCGCGATGTTGTGTTGTAGTCCAGGCATGGTTACAGCTCGCAGCAGCAGGCTCATGTCGGGTGTCCTTGTTTCAGCTACCTTACTGATCATCTTATCTCCAATATATGTCTCGCAGTTCTGGCTAGGGATTACCAGAAATGTTCCTCTCAGGTTGTATTTCATGACTTCATTGTTGCAGTTCTCGGAAAGTGCCAGGTTGTGCTTGGTAAAAATCAACCATATTCCATTGGCTACCATGTGACTCCTTGCATCTTCTATTTGAACGAAGGTCTTGTGGCATGAAGAATAGTTTTTCAACAGCATTATTTGTTCAACGCACGTTGTGTCAGCGTATTGTAGGATGTCATCTTCTTTACAGAGGACACGATCACCTTCGATCTGCTCGCATGGTCTAGCTACGGGTCTAAATTTCAATCCATTCACTATGAGGTAGGGATATTTTGGAATAATAATAGAGGTTTTTAAGGAACTGGGATTATATGTAGGTATAGGTATAACCTTATAGTAATTATACGTGATATTGTCTAATAAAGGAACTTCTAACACAAAAACTAATTTATTACCATCCGAATAAGATTTAAGAACTATAGTACTTTCTAGTTTCGTAAGGTTTTCCTTACCTACCGTATACACTAACCTATTATGTTTCTCTATCTCTAATAAAATATTAAAAAGTTCTGTAGAATTAATTATAGATTGGTGAAGTATGTTTATCCTGCTAAAGGCTATTGCCGTCTCTGTTTCCTGAATTACATTGTAAAGGGTGCGAAAGTTATTTAAGATTTGGTATAGAGTGTTCATTTGACTTAATATATGATGTATTTTAGACTGATTATACTGTAGAGTGTGAAGTTGCGAAGTTTTTATATTTAAGTGGATTAAATTAAACTTCAAATCATCGGAAATATTAACTAATTTATCAAAAGCTTTCTGCATTAGTGATAGTTTTCTTTCTACAGAGTGTTCTCTATTACTAAGCTTACTTATCTCTGAGTTATATCTAATAGCGTCATCATTATCTAGGTTGCCTGAAATTAATTTAATAGCAGAACCTAACGGGTTTATTAAGCCCCTTCTAAATCTTTTATTGGGAATTATTTGTCTTAATCTATCTTTCGTAAGTTCCATAAAGGATTCTATTTGTAAAACTAATCCTACAAGTTCATTACGCGATTCGTATTGAGAATAAATCATGTCTTTTAATCTATAGTATTGATTAGTATTATTATCTAAGTATCTAGCTATAGTTTCTAAATCTAACGTCTTAAAAATAGTCCAGTGACTATTCTGAATCACTGCTGCACTTATCCGTATCGGCGCTATTCCAGGATTCTGAGTCATATCCTGCAGGTTTACGCTGCTGGCTGATTCCGCTAGGACCAGGAGTGTCAGGGCTGCTTGTTGCCACCTGCGGAGGGCGTTTTACGTTTTTTATTGCCACTTTCGTATTTCTTTTTCTCAACTTTACTGGTACAATGTTCCTATCTACTTTCCCTATAACCTTAGCTTTCTCGTAACGTGGTACTTCCTTGGCCTTACGATTTCTTGTTGTTTTCATGAAAATTTCATCATTTTCCTTTAAATCTGGGGGTATTTCGCCGCCCTTTTTCTCTACAACTTTACATTTATTTTCTTTAATTTTATCGCTAATATATTCATATAAAACTTTGAGTCTTTTTCTATGATCCTGAACTAATTTCTGTAAAAGATTTTTATCCCTATCTATGTCAAATGCATTGCCTGATTCTGTGTGGCCAAATACCATTTCAAAAGGTGTAAAGTTAGTTGCACTATGTATGGTGTTGTTGTAGGCCATAATGGCGTAAGTCATCACTGACGCTGCATCCTGATCGCTTTTTTCGTACTTAGCTAACCTATAAATTTCAATAATCGTAGAATGGAAACGTTCTACTACAGCCATCGAGTTAGGGTTATTTGGGGTGCCTACATGCATTTCGATTTTATATAGGCCTAATAATTCTTTAATGAGGTTATTGTTAAATTCGGTCCCAGGATCGCTACTTATTTTCCTAGGTAATCCGTAGATACTAAAGTATTTAATTAATGCCTTAACAATTTCAGGTGTACTTCTATTGGGTACATTAAAAGCTTGAGCCAATTTGCTAAATGCATCGACTATGGTAAGATAATAATTATTTTCTATGTATAAAAGATCCATAAAAACTTCTTCAAATGGCATACTCTGGGTCTGAGTAAGTTGTATTGGAGGCTTAATTGGTTTCCTATCGTATTTCATTTTTCGACACTGTTCGCAAACATTTATAATAGCTGAGACTGTGTCTTTCATATTGGGCCACCAATAAGACCTTTTAAGCTTTGTAAGTGTTTCCCGAATTCCCCTATGAACAGTTTTTCCTTCATGATACTTAATGATGATATCCCTTTGTTCTTCTTCATTCTCCACGGAAACTACCCTATCCGTGCATTCTATTAGATTTTGAGAACCTTTTTTATACAATGTTGTTACTACACTACTAAATATTTTCCGAAATGCTTCTGTCTCGAAATAAATGAAATATTTCCGCTTAAAGTCTACATATTCTTTTAAGAATTGTTTAACTAGATGTTCATTATTAGCAGCTGGCATATGTACTTCAATTATCTTTTGACTATTATTTGAAATGTCTTTAACATGAATTTCGTTTTTAAACCAAGTGTACACAAGTATCTGTCTAGGTTTACTATCTATGGCTTCATTTAATATTGGTATTCCTTCATGTTCCCTATTAGAAACTGAATGAGCAGTAACTCCGTCATCTGACTCAGATATGTCTAAGACAGGAACTTCCTTTCTTCGTACGTTTGACCTTACTATATCAGAGTCCGAGTCTGATATTGATATTTTTTCGATTCCATCGTTATTCTCTAAATTTCCAGTAGTTTCTTTATTATCTACATTTACTTGCATAGACACATTGTCATTGTCTAGCACATTAACTTTTATTTCCCTTATCTTATTACCGTTTAAACTAACTACAATATTATTACTATCGCTTAAGTTATTTATCTTTACTCTGGACAGCGCATCTGCATTAGAGTTCTGCGACCCTTTCTTATAATTAATTTCAAAATCATATTCCTCTAGCCTAAGGCGCCATCTTGTGAGCTTACTATTTGGTTCCTTTAACGAATATAGCCATGCTAATGGTCTGTGGTCGGTATAGATGTAAAACTTTTTACCCCATAAATATGGCCTAAAGTGCTTAACCGCCCAGATGACTGCCAAAAGCTCCTTCTCTATGGTACTGTATCTTGACTCTGTATCGCTTAAATTTCTACTTGCGTAGGCTACAGGTTTGTCTGAGCCTATGGTTCCCTGTGAAAGTACGGCCCCGATTGCAAAGTTTGATGCATCCGTGGTCAAAATAAAAGGCTTTTTAAAATCCGGAAATTGTAATAATGGAGCATTTGTGAGTAGCTTTTTGCAAGTTTCAAAGCTCTCTATATATTCATCATTAAACTCTATAGTTTTACCTTTTTTCAAGCAAACTGTAAGTGGTCTAGTAATTTTCGCAAAATCCTTGATAAATTTCCTATAGTAGCCTATGAGACCAAGAAAACTTTTAATCTCGGTCGTTGTTTTGGGTAAAGGGTACTTTAATACTGCTTCTATCTTGTCATTATTGGGTTTTAAACCTTCACTAGTTATGGTGTGGCCTAAATAAAGTACCTCTTTTCGTAGAAAATGGGATTTGTCTAACTGTACTTTTAAATTTGTTTCTCTAAATCTATTAAATACTGCCCGAAGTTTTTCATTATGTTCCTGAATACTTTTTGCAAAGATTATGACGTCATCAAGGTATACAAGGCAATGAATACCTTGTAAGCCTCTCAAAACGTTATCCATGGTGCGCTGAAATGTTGCTGGCGCTGTTTTCAGGCCAAATGGCATTCTGTTGAATTCATAATGGCCAAAAGGCGTGCTGAAGCCTGTTTTTGCCCTATCCTCTTTATCTACCTCAATTTGATGATAGCCGCTGGCTAAGTCTAATGTAGTGAAATACATGCTCTTGCCTAACATATCAAAAAGATCATTAATATTTGGCAGAGGGTATTTATCATCGATTGTTATTTCATTTAGGCGTCTGTAATCCACGACCATCCTCCATTTCCTTTTACCAGAATTGTCTACTTTTTTTGGTACCAGATGAACTGGTGCACTCCAAGGTGAAAAAGATTTTTGGATAACATTATCTCTAAGCATTTTCTCTACCTGATTCCTAATTTCTGCCGTTTGTGCGGGTGGTAACCTATGAGCTTTAATGTGGATTGGGTCTTCGTTTTTCGTTCTAATCCTATGTTTAACCTCATTTGTGAAGGTGAGAGGGACGTCCTCGCAATAAAATATGTCCTTATATTCTTTACAAATATCAATTATACACTGTTTCTCTTCCTCGTTCATATGGTCAACTTGTAACTTAGAGAGATTATCTGTTAACAGTTGATCTAATTCATAACTATGTTTATCAGTAAAATTCAAATTAACCCTATCATAATGTAACGTATTTTCTACGTATGGTTCAACCTTAAACGGACTGTTGACCATTAGTTCCATTTTTTCAGACCTTAAATTTTGAATGACGGTTGTCGCATAACCATTTACACAATTAACTAAAGCTGTTGGCATTCTAACTCCACTAGTAAATTCAGTAAATTTTAATATCGCGTCACCGTGTAACAAATTAACTGGAAGTTTGACCCTTAATTCGCTACGCGGAGGTAAAATATAAAATTCACATATTGGTTGACTGTAAATCATCGGTATGCAAGTATCCTTAGTAACTAATCTTCTATTCTTCATGTCAATATTCGCATGGAGTTGCATCAATAAATCACTACCTATTAGGCCATCATATCTTTCATCCACACAATAAATATAAAATTTATGCCAATCATGACTCTTAAAAGTCCTAGGTAAAGGTATGTACACAACTTCGTTATGCTTACTCATAGCGTGGGTGCTAACTACTTCAAAATTTTCGTTTCGTTTAAAGTCGCAAAAATATTTATTCGCTAACTCTGGATTTAAAAACGAACGTTGACTACCGGTATCTATCATAAAAATTGCATTAAGTTCCGGTATACGTATATGTGGGAGACTTAACGAACTACAATTTAATTTTATTTGCTCTGGTCTGTAAAGGCCCTTATACAAAAATTTCCGATCTGTTCGTTATCGTTAGAAGTATTTGGTAACATATTATACTCTTCGCCATTATTATCTGTGTAATTAATACGCCTAGAACTTGCAGTTCTCATGGTCACGTCGGTATTTGAACCTAATCCCGAGGGTTGCATCGACTGAAGGTGTTGCGAGCCGTGTTGTGCGTTGTCAGGAAATTGCCGGCCTGGGAACTGTGGCCTTGCTTGTTCTAGTGAGTTATAGTTATTATTGAACGGATTATTTTGGTTAAAATAATTATTTTGGTTCCTATTATTATTTCTAAATGGAAAAGGATTACTCGAAAAATTATTATTTCGAACGTTATTTCTATTCTGTGACTGCATGACGTTATTATGCTGATAGTTACGATTTGCACCGTAGTCGTTATTAAAACGTTGCATATTTTGTGAACTACTGCCTGCCCTCGGCGATGCTTGTGAATTAAAATTATTATGAGAATTGTTTCGTCCCTGGAAGTTTTGATTATTTCTAGAGTACCGCGGTTGTTTTTGATCGTAAACTTCTTGGAAATATTGCTCTTCTAAAACAGCCTTTAAAGCATCTTCCAGTGTCGAAACATTCTTTTGCCGTACCAGTCTAACTAAATATTTCGGTAAATTAAATAAGAAAACATTCATAGAAAGATTTGTGTAAATATTTTGTTTAGATAACCTCGCAGCTGCATCGTCTACAGTTTCATTAATTTTTGCGATTAAAACACTTCTGACTTGTTGTACACGGTGGCAGAAATCTAAATAACTTTCGCCCTTATTTATTTTTAAACTTTCTAATTCAAGGACTAAACAATCTTCCGTCCTTGGGTCCCCGAAATGATCTTGTAAAACCTGCTTTAATTCTACCCATGAGTGTATCGAATCTCGTTCCCCTATTAAATTAGCTGCTTCCCCGCTTAGTCTACTCGTTATTGCGTTAAAAAGATATTCGTTTTGTAAATCATCACCCCGATATAGATTAATTATATATTCAGTTTTACGAATAAATAACGACAAGAGCCTTGGTTCACCACTAAATACAGGGATTATTCCTAGAACCCCGGGTGGTACAACCATGATTCTTTCCATTTTAGTTACAAAATAATAAACTCACTGACAAAAATACCTATTAACCTAACGTGAAAATTAAATCACTTTATCTATCTATTAACGTAAATGCGCTACGTGCCAGACGGGCTTTTTCTAATCCCTAAAAGTACACGAAACACACACGTATAATGATCACCAGGAAAATCAAAGGAAAATTGACGGGAAAGTGAACAGATCTACTCACATGACCCACAGCTTTTCCGCTCTCCTTCTGTGATCGGTGATTCTGCTCCTCAGCTTGCTCTGCACCGTGGCTTTTCTTGACGAATTTATTTGGTTCGCTGACCCGCTGAATCGTTGAAACGAAATTTGGAGTCTTTTCCGCGCCCGAAAATTTGATTCGCGATGGCACAGAGGACCCAAACGACAAGGTCACTTACCGGCTGCGCCAGTCAAGGGATTGATAGGCGGTTTTGAATTAAAAAATATTTATTTAATCAAAACCTTAATTTAGTACAGTGTTTTCTGAGCAAGAGCGGAATACAGAATGAATTACAATTGAAATATCTCTTAAAGCTAGTGTTTTACAAAATGGTGTCAATATTTTCTGCAAGTCAACATAATTTGTTCTAGAACTTTCCAGTGGCACGTGTATACATAAATGCTGATTAAGATTCCTTCAATTGGTTATTTAGGTTTGCTTACAAAGCATATATTAGTAGGGTGACCATCCTTAACTAGCTCATAGATTTATAAGTTGAATGTGAACTCTTGACTGGATTTTCACTTGTACTATGATGAGATGATATAGGAGTTTTAAATGTTGGTGGTGGTTGCTGATTCTTTTGGCTCACGTACGTGGCAGGTGGCATTGGTATATTATTTATTCCGCTATCTGAAAATAAAGTGTTTTATTAGTAAGGAACAAAATAATTATATATAATTGAACAACTTTATTTGTTTCATACCCTCATTTTCAGAAGAACTTGACGATGATATTATCCTCTTTCTACTTTTAGTTTCTATACAATAAATAAAATTAATATTAGAATTATTATATAAAAGATTTTAGGTAAAGGTAAAACAAATACTATTTATTTTTCTTTTCAATTTTCATGCAATATTAAATTTTACAATTTAATTCAAACTAATGATCCTTACTTTTTTGTATATGCGTCGATTCATCTTCTGTATCACAATAGCGTAAAGGTTTATTGCAGTTTCTTTTTCCTTTGTCTACCATTTCTAATTTTTTATTTGTTTTAATAGCAGCAAAACCTTCATCATCATCGAATAATTAGTATTAAGCTAGCATTTTTTGTTTTCGGCCACTTAAAAGTTCGAGAATCTGAATCTACCCATGATGCAGGTATGACTGCAGACGTTTTATCCCAAAAAACTACGTAATACATCTTGGGTTGAGTCCTAAAAAAATATCAAATCAGAAATTGAAAATATTCATTAAATTTTAGCGCATTCTAAATTTTATTTGACACTTTTACAAAGACGATGCTAATGAGTTTTTTTTTAATTAATCAAATCATTTATGTATGTATTAAATTAACAAAATTGTATACAAATGTTTAAAGTTAGTAATAATATAAAAAGTTAAATATTTTTAACTGCATTTAATTGAAATAGCGACAAGCATCGTGTTACAACAATTTTATATAATTTAATTAGTTATAAAATATGAAAAAATGTGTTTATAACCTATATTCATACTTACAAGTTTACTTGTTCGGCAATTTAATTCTTGATAACTAACTGAATAATAAGAATCACAGACTATTAATTATATTTTCAACCAGTATGTTAAGTCAAAAATAATACGTTTATGTTGTAATAATTGAATAAAAAACACTTAGCAATGCCGAACGAATTACGATGCATAGACCTCTATAATAGGGACACGACATATTGTTCTATACATACAATTGCTTATACAAATATAGCATCCATTTTGAAGGCACACACTAAAACATATATCTATCTCGTTCTAACTCAGCACTGTAACTCGCAGGAAAACAATATAACAGTATTTCAGTGCGTACACAAAGTGAACCATGAATATACGTAAATACCTAATGAGGCCGAAAATCCGCCATGTTTAGCGCACCAAATGTCATTGTCAGTCAGTTCAGCAGGTAGTAGGTACTTGTGTTGTCAAAAAGTCGTGGTTTCAATCAAAATAACTAATTATCTTGCTATTTTTTGTTGACATTTCATTTCCATAGGTTTCCTACTTCATTGGGAACACAATATAAATAAAAATCAGCTGATAGTAAGAAGGTCATTACAAAAACATTGGAAAGTTATCCCTTTGATGTCATAAAGATACCAACACAAGTCCTCGAAAAGTCATCATTTAGTTATCATTGAGATTGCTTTAAAATGACATCGGCAAAAAGTTATCGAAAAGACAACATTTTGCTGAGCTCTAAAAGTCAACATGTTTCAGACAACATTATGTCAACTTCCTGACTTTTATGCCGAACGGGTTGTAAAAGCATTTCTTGAAATGATTGGTTAGATCTACTTATATTGCTGGAACTGGACATTTTTTCTCATAACATCCCACCTTTTTGTGGATGACGAAAAAATATATATATAACTCTTGCACAAGATACGAGTATATCTTCTATGTACCGCCATCGACCGGTTACGATTTTATTATATGCATTCATTATCATCATTCATTATGAATACATAATGAATGATGATAATTTATATGTATTAATTATTATATTTTATTTGCAAACTTTTTTTTGGGACCTTGGTTTTGGCGCCCCTACAGGATGGCGCCCGTGTGCATTGCACACTTTGCACATATGGTAGCGGGGGCCCTGACAGTGCGTGTGTTCTACTTGCGTGTGTCACTATGATCTACCATTTACAGAAAAGCCTTTTTCTCTCCCTACCTTTATGAGAGGAAAAAAGGTATTTAGTTATCCATTGAAGACGCTCTAAAAATAAAAAGAGATCTATTTATGGTACTATAAGCGACGAAAACTATCATGAGAAAACCTGCATACCTCAGATTCGTCTATAAAAAATGTATATATTATGAATGTGAAATCTACTAACTTTATGGACTAACACGTAAACACAATTTTAGGTAATAGGTAGTCAAATCGGCCATGATATTTATATCTTCAAAGGGTTTTAAGGCTGGAAGTTGGAAGTTTACCTAACTTCCCTAATATCGAATACAAAAGGCTTCTCTATTAAATGAACTTATAGTTGATAAGTAATTATGAACTGCATATCGGTGTTGCGATAAGCTTTTTAGTAGAACATTTTTATCGGACAAAAAATCATAAACCTTGGTGTGGAATTAAAATGCTCGGTCAATACTTTTCGACTTGGTACCATCTGAAAATGAGACAGAAATAGCACGGTGCTAATTTATCACCGAAGTCACTAAGCCAATAATCTTGAAGTACTTATGTATGCCTCTTTAAAACAGTTTTTAGTCAACTATCACTATAGGCTTAAAGGAGACACAGATGGGCAGAGATGTATCATGAATGCATGGAGACACAGATCATTCAGAGAGTTCTTCAACCTGAAACCCTCTTTTTTTCCATAACATAATTACGCGAGCTGGCTTGTTGCGCCACAACTTTTTGGTGCCTGATCAAAAATATATATTCCCAAGTTCGTATCTTTGCCGTACTATCGAGTTCTGGAATAATTTGTCTTTCGACATTTTCTTTTGTGCCTATAGATAATAAAGCCATTCGGGCCAGCAGGCCCCCAAGAGTACGAGTAACGAGAGATAAAAATGTCTGGTCAATGAATTAAAGTACCTATTTTTTGGTTGTCCAAAAAGTACACAATGTTTTCCATCAGGTGGGTGTTGTCACTCCCGAGACAGAAATAGGTAATAATATTTTTAATAAATGCTGTACCAATACGCTTAATTTAAAAATTACTAATATTGTTCTAACTTTAAAATAAAGCAAGCGTTTAAACTAGTAATTAGCGATCCAGACAAAAATTCCTAGGTGTGTTTATCACAAACTTGACGGTAGACCATAGAGATTAGAGATAATTAAAAGAAAGCAACCCTCTCGTCGTTAGTCGTTTCAAATTTCTATAGAAATTAACAATAACAGTTTGAGCAAAATCAAAAACGCGCTGATCTTTATGTCGCGGGGACAGTGAGGCACTCATTACATATTATATTTATGTATGCGCGAAACTTCCAAATAACCTGCTGTTCATAAATTATACATACATACATAAACTCACGCCTGTATTCCCCGAAGGGGTAGGCAGAGGTGCATTTTTTTGCACCCACATTTCGCCAAGTATGTATGTATGTATGTATGCTATGTATCAGTCCCACGTAATAGGTGGCGAGCCTATTGCCGTTTTTCGGGCACATTTCCAGACTCCGTGCTGTTACCGCGAATTTCCTAATAGAAAAACCCAATAACACTTTGCCCGACCCGGGAATCGAACCCAGGACCTCTAGATCGCACGGCACATACTTGTACCGCGTGACCACGAACACCTTGATATACCGAACCGTTACCTATCTTCTGAACCGTCCTTGGTACAACGTAAATTTTTTTAAAGTTATTATCTTACATGCCAACAGAATTATACCTTAGCTTTATTCACAAGTAATATAAAATGCACACTTTTGCTTGTTGTGAGGAAAAAGTTGATATTTTTTGCCGATTTAATGTCTTCTTCCAAAGTATTGTTCCTTAGTACCTACTCCACTAAAAAATCAATATTACTTGCAAGTTCAAAAAGAATATACTTAAGTACTATTCTTCTTATTGTTTGTTCCCCTCATAGACTTCCTTATATTAACTACTGGATAATATATTCGCTACAACACCTACAGTTTGTGAATTCATTAGGTAATTAACATTTTCTGGGAGGTAAAATAGCGTTTCGTTCTTTTACTTACAGAAAACAACTATAAAACTCTGTTTTTGGGTAACCGAACAAAACAACAATGTACATTAAGTAGGTATGTGGTTGAATATAAAAGGGTGCCTTGCGAATTACCTCTTCCCACAAAATTTGCCATTCGAAAATAAATAAAAAGATTGCAGAAACAAATAAACGAACTGCCATAAAATTATTCATAGGTCAGTTCGGTCATTTGCTACAAGCAAGCATCGACAGCGTGTCACGTTATTTATGAAGCTTTATTTTTGATAAAAATAAATTTATACTTTAATGTCCTACTTGACGTCATCGATATGACATAACGGCTTTGTTTGTCTGAAGTTTATTTTTAACCATGATCTGACGTTCGACGACTTATTTATGCATTTCGGTATAATATAAGCATGGACTTAATAATATAAGGCAGTCGTGACATTTGACATATAAGTAGGTACGTGCTGACATTAGCTGGAAGTTACAATAAATAATTGTATTATTATAAAAACTTCTGTGTGTAGATGGTGTTGAATATTTATTATATCATTTATAGGCATACACCAATATTTGAATATAAAGTTATTCATTTCTTGAGGCTTACCGATGTTGGTGTTGTAATTAGATGAATAAATACGTTACACCCAAATGTGCAGCAGTCAGACACGTAGTCCTTGCCTTACTGAGATCACGTGTTCGCGGTCAGGAACTACGAAAGACATTTCGGTCTCAGGTACACTGATAAATGAAAGAGAGGAGAACATAGTCTTGAAATATTTTTAGAACACACGTATGTTTGCCTTGGTGCTGGGATTAAGCCCTTCGGCTTTTAGTTTAGACATAGAACTAAACGTGGGCTACGAGGATTGTCCAATACCAGCATATTACCAGAACCTTGATAAAAAATAATAATAGACATTTAAAATTAAGGCTTTTCTTCGTCGTTTTAATTAGAACCAACGTTATTCGAATACAGGCATGATGGAAAATAAATGCTGTAAGTACCTACTGGCAAATCATAATGATAGGGAAAATAGCAATTTTAAATGCCCAACGAAGAACAATTAAAAATTCAGTAGCTTATCAGGCAATGTCTACAAAACAAAACTTCAAGCCTTCTAGTTCGTTTTTCTAATGAAAGTCGACAAAAGTATACTTAATTTCGTTAGAGAGTAATTGATTAAGACTAATGGAATATTTTTTGAGTAGAAAAGCTGTATGCAATCTACGTATCATATTTTACCTTGTGCGCATTAATTAGATAAAAACAAATACATTTTTTTATACTTTTATTCACATCTAAAACATTCGTAACAACTGTTTGTACTAAAATATAAATGTGTATTAAGCTGTTAAATTGGTGTATCTTTATTAATATCATACTCGTTAACGCTGCTAATAGCAGATAGTGTTAAGCTAAAATGGACTCCTGTATAATGGATAAGACACTTTAATTCATCGTTGTCATAGCCTATCGTCGAAAATTTCTTACGACATTAATTAGTTTGAATTATACATTTAGTTCCTCAATGAACACTTTTAAGCTCAGGTTCATTTCTCGAGACCATAGTAAAAATTTATTGTTTTTTTTCAGTAAACTTGGTTGGTAGGAAAAATTAAATCTATAATTTCTAATCGACAAAAATGCATACATATAATGCAGGAACTTCTAAGAATCACTGTGAAAGCATAATATGCCATTTAAGCAACATTGACATGCAATTTGTGCTCCACAACAAAAGTTGGAATTTAAATAAATACCTACTAATTGACGAATTAAAACAATTGTTAATAAATTTTGAGATTCTTTATAAATAAAAATGTTGCCAATTGCTTCTCTTATAATTTATAAAAGTAAATTAAATAAATTATTAACAGTATTATGGAATAGCTGCTGTCACTGTGGACCATAAGCGACAGATTGAACCGCTCAATGCTTTTGAATGGGGATGTTCCTGTCAGTGATGGCGAGCTGTGGCAGCGGCGCCTCCACGGTCAGCACTCCGTCACGGGACAACGACGATTTGATCGCCTCGGGGTTGGTGCCCTTCGGCAACAGGAACTCCCTGTTGTATTCTCTGTACACTGACTTTGTATCAGATTTCTCTTCGTGTTTGGCGTGGACCTGAAATGGAACACGTGACGTATAAATATCTCGTCTGGACGACTTGTCTTTCTTAACCCCCATAAAAACGAGGTGTCTGCGTGAGACCGATACTTTAACGTTGGCATGTTGCCTGCTCTTGTAAATAGAGACGAAAACACGGTACATTATTTCGTGAACAATTTACCTTCATTTGACTGTGACAAAAAGTAGATAAAGTGAGCCAGAAATTCTTCACCTCTTAGCAACAATATAATATGTACCTATTGTCTTTTATCTTTCAATGTTATATTGTATTCGACCTAAATAACATCTAAAAGAGCAGCTATCTAATACTATTTTAATACACTCGTTAAAAATACTTTATAGTAAACAATATGTTATTACTCACCAATAATTTGTTGTCTACAGTCTTAACAACGATTTCTTCTGGAGTGTACTGGCTGACATCGAAACGGAGTTTCAAAGTCTTGCCGTCTCCTTCATCCTGGATGAGGGGCGAATTCAGGCTGTCCCAGTGGCTGGGCTCAGCCAACTGTCTGCTGTCACTATGTTGTGTGGATGTTGTCGAGCTGTAGACATGGACAACAATAAATAAATAAGAAATAAGTACCAGAGCATGTAAAGAAGGAACATAAACAACTAGATATTTGATCGACTGTGATAAATACTAACAATACAATTGTTTGTAGTTTAATCTGTCTGTTTAGAATGTGTTAATCCTAAAAAATGTAAATGTTCACCCCGGACGTCAGTATTCATTGTTATTGATTGTAACAAGGTTATTTATTTACCTTGAACAGTCAATAATGACGTTTGTGCAACCTGGGAATAAGTTAATATATTTCTATGAATATTCTAACCGTACCTATAGTTCGCTTTAAACTACTTGTAAATTACAAAATCTACGATACAAAAATTCATGCATTATAGAATTCTACAATTAAATTTAATCTAATAAATTGTTAATATGTGAAAATGCTTCAATTATGTACTTTAATAATACACGTTCACATTTCATTTGAATATTTGAAATCTTATCAGCGTGGTGGTGAATGAACCATCCATTAAAGTTTACTAAAAAAGTGATTACTGACATGCGAAAATTTGGTCACGCTATACATTTTCCCTCAAAATGATTTGCATGTGGAGGTACAAGCCATTACCATGCCACGTAGCGATGACTCATAATACTAAAACGGATTACTTCTACTTTCTACGGTCGTTGCCATTAGCTTGATAATGTAAGGTCTCATCCAAAGCATAAAACATGAAATTTAAATTATTTGGTTTGCAAGGTGTACAAATAATTTTGTCGCTATTGTAATTGATCATTACACAGCTGATGTCATTCTCATGTCATCAGTGCAGATACAAGGTCGTGTCAACAAATGAGCTCATCGATATTAGAGTAGGTAAATACATATGTCCAATGTAATTTGTGATCAATTGTGCGAAACTTAATTTTGTCGATTGTGCAGCCAGAATCAACTAAATTTCAGTACATAATTTCATACATTTCAATTGAACATAGGTAGGTACACCGCAGTGACGACAGAACGCTGCTTGAAAATTTCTTGTATAAAAATACACATTTTATGTTTGTTTGTAATAGATACTTGTTCGGACAAAAAATATTAACAGGAGTACAATGAATATTTTTTTGCAATAAATATTGTACATTTCAGTTCTAGTCTTAGATCTGTGGTTGCAGAAAGCTAATGAGATAGTCACGTTTGGTTTCGTTCTAGAACACGTGTTAAGTGCCTATACACATTTTGCAACCACTACCAACATGACTTTGAAAATAGTTCGATAGGCTTTTTAAGGCCATTGTCAATATGTTCATGTTATTGATGATGTGTTTCAAAATACGTACCATTTTATTTGGTTTGTGTCAATTTTAGGGTTTAATGCTATTTGAGTAAATACTTACATTACATAAATCGTGATATGTATTCGTAAAAAGGTGAAGCATCACAGATATGGAAATATTAAGAACTTAAATATTAGTTAATTACATACATGCTTGTAAAGATAAATACTATACATAGCAGTTCCAGAATTAGTTAATTACCTCTCAGACGACTTGGTTACCCCTCCAGAGGAAACAGATTCGAAATTGTAAGACATGCAAAAAGCAATATTGTTGTTAGTTTTATTTGTATATAAATAAACTACTTCAATGATGGACAAGTGATGCTTATTAATATGGAACAAACTATAAAATTATTTGCAAATAATTGATTGTATTATCGAATTTAATGTACTTGGTGCAAAAATGTCATCAAATTGTCCATCACTGTATAATATATTAAAAACGTGTTTTATGAACTACAAGAGTTTTAGTTTAAGAAAAAAATATGATATGATAATAAAAACAAAACATTATAAATAAAACTTTACATAGCTGTATCTAAATAATTCTAAATAATACTAAATAAAATATTGATTGATAAGGATAAAATATATCACCAGACATCAGAAGTGCTATAGGTATTCAATATCTTAGAAAGCGATATCCGATAAAGTATGCTTAATGAAATTATAAATAAATAGATATTCAGTTGATAGCACTAACCAGCATACAATATTATAATAGTTGAACATTGTGTATGGAATATTTTTTATAGGGACATAAAATGATTTATATCTCTTTACGAACCTATCACTGTGTAGATAAATATTACGTAGAATTAGAGAGTATGACGTCAACGTCTTTTATAACTTCTTAGTTATCTTGTAACGAGGCAAAAACAAACTAAGTACTTAATTTTAATTATTCCCCCTACGCGGACCTAGCACCAAGTAAGTCCAAATATGTACAACCGCTCTGCACTGGATCATCTACCCACACACGACGTGGTAGTTACCATCTAAGCTGCAACAGTATGGGCGGACCAGTCAACAGTCATTCAAAACCCACACTTAAATGATTGAGCATCAACCCAAAAATATTTGTGACGTATTTATCGAAATGTTTGTTAACGCCTTGTGCAAATTGATTTAAGTCATAAAATACTTTAACACCCGTTTCAACAGCAACCAAAAGTGCGGACTGGAGTTTAAGTCTTATACATTTATTTTAACTGCGGGCTACATAGTACTGAGTGAAGGTTGCTATTGCATCACCAAGTCTGTGGCTGAAACACTGCTAACTCGCTCCAAGTGGGTCATGTATTCGAGCCGTAAACATAACTTCAGCGCACTCGCGTCAGCAAAACATTATCATCTACCCACTAGTGTTGATACAACATGTGTCAACACTGAATTCTTCATTCATTTTAATCAACAAATGAGTTTGTCATAGGTACTGAACAACCAGTGGGCTGTTCTACGTGTTTTTATTAAGCATATTATTGATTACCTATGCTTTAAACAATAAAATATCTACGACATTTTCGTCTCTTAGGAGGAGTATACTTCGCATTCTCTATCACATTAAACTCTCATCTTTGAATAAAACTTAAATACTAGGTATGAATCGCCTCTAGCAATTACTGAACTGTATTATGCTAGTGTATTAGGTTTCTTACATGATTGATGGGTTGGTGAAACCATTTTACATCCTGTTTACAATTTTATGCATTCCCATATTTTAACAGCAAAATTTAACGCGTTCGGAGCCGGCGCAACCGGCGCTATTTCTATTTATGACATCATCCCGCGTCGGTCTTACGTATCGCTGCACGCTTTAAATGGAGGCGAATGAAATGTTTGCACTTGATGCCGTTCCGCAGAGTGGTCCCGAATAATACCTTTTGAATAAGGTAACTTTCTTAGAGTAGGCGAGACCGCTCGAGGCAGACAACTTTGTTGTGAAACTATTTAACTCATTAATTCAAGATTCCCTATAAGGAAAACAGGGCAGGCAATGTAACTGTTTCGTACAGAATAATAATGTAATCAAGCCGCCAACTCGACATTATAATATTCATTCAACAGCATGACTTAAAAAATTTTATTTACCGATATCATTCAAATAAAACGAATTAAAAAAATAAATACCTTGTTGTGCTCTTGAAGAAGTTGTTGCTTTCTCTGTTCATGAGTTCAGATCTGAATTTGCTCATTTCCTCTTCCATTTTTCTCATTTCAGCATCAAATCGCTCCCTAATGCTGGAGAATTCAGTGTCAATGACAGAAAAGTCACCAAGCTTGATGGGGATGTTCCTCTTCAGACCACTGTCAGCCATTTTATCGTTGGATGTCGTGTAGAATTAATTGAAACTAAACAAACACTGAAATGTTCTTGTGTAAACACGTCTCACGGTAACGCTACGCACTCAACGGCAGACAAGGCAGGACTGATCATTAGTCGTCGACTCGGCGCCAGGGGGCCTGCGCACAGTTTTAAATAGCCTCAAGTTCGAACGCCGTCGCAGACTCAATCGGCGTCACTCGGCCCACACTATGCTTCTCGCTCATTCCACGTCTCCTCGTATCGTGGCTCATACACAAGAATCTTGCGGTGATGCAAAGCAACGCGGTGGTGGTACCCACGACGTTATGCGATTGATGAATCATTTTATCTGGATTTGTCTCTTCTGTTTAAGGCAATCATCTCCGTACCAGATACTTATTCATTGCGATATTTTTGCTGGATGGCGTGTTGGTCATGACATGTACATATATTCATTTCAAAGTATTATGAATGCATGTATAAAAATATATTAATATTTTAATACACATTAAATGACTTGTTTCACTTAGTTCTTTTATAAAAGCTAAGAATCGATTATTTTATAGCGCAGGTCTTCTATGAGTATAACTATACTTCCTTTTTAACATCTCACATTCCTTCACAATTGCGTCATAAGAATGTTATATTTCGTTTGTTTGCTAGTTCCTTAATTTAGATCCCGTGTGTTGTGGTCATTGTGTTGTTAGAGAACAATTCTTGAAACAATCGTTTAGAATTACCACAGTTAACCAGAAAGCAGCCTTGAATGAGTCATTTTAAACGTAGTATTAAGACTAAAGAAACATGTAACACTTCTTTCGAGGAATAGTCAATTTAAATTTTAAGTGCTATAATAATCACTGCGTTATACCTTAGAAAAATACGTAGAAAAGTGTATGTATGCTGTAATTTTTATAGAAATTGTAGTAAATATTTTTGAAAAATAATTGGATGTTTTGTTTTAAGAATTACTTAAATCAAATATTACGTAAATTGTTTGATAGTAGGTATAACGATCACAGCGAAACTGCTAAATGTTAATGTAAATTGGCAAGACGGTGGAATTTTGCGCGGATGAACATAAATAAGATATTATGTATGTAGGTACATCATAAATTATCCGACAAAATAATATAATATGTTTTGTTGCACAGTGTCGCTTAAATGCTAGGAGAGATTGAGGTTTATTTTTATGATGTTATTTATATATATGCGTATCGCAATTTTACCAACGAATATTTACCCTTTTGCCTATTTTCTTCTGGGAGAGCATAATGATGTTACCGGCGTCAAAGCTAAGCCGTAATAATTACCTACCCAGGTCTTATGTGTACACTCTGATATAGCGGATCCTAGATCATGCACACTTGCATAAATCACTGAGGTACCGAAGTTTTACCGCCCAGGTTATAACAATGTTCAAAATTCGCCATTCAGGTGGAAAGCAGTGGCGGTACTTCCAAAGAAGCCCAAAAGCGTTACATTGTTAAAAGTTAATTGTGTGATGTCTAGTTTATAATTGTGGGGTCAGGATATTCTCATTTATTTGTCAAATTGATTTTGTTAAATAAAGACTTAAAGATTATTATTCGGAATTTTGTAAGACTAACTGGGCTTTTGGCTTTGAATTTTGGCTTCTATGGAAGGACCGCCACTGGTGGAAAGGAACATCATACTCTTACTAATAAGCCCTTCAGTCGTCACTTGCCGAACGAAGCACAACAGTGTTAGGTACTGTAGATGCGTTTGACTGCAGCGTCTCTACGTAAATTGGTAGAGCACTCAAATTAATATTATTCTATTAGAATTAGGGTACGTACCTGGGTCGAATATGGCCAGGCGGAAAATATGGCCACATGCCGTTATTTCAAACGCGATGATTTGTAGTTAGGTGTGTGTGTGTCTTAACACCACTATAAATTGTCGCTAGTGTCACATGTATCTGAACAGCGTACCTGTCACCTAAAGTGAAACATGCTGTTGAAGTTATAAAAACATAAAGTAGTATTCTCCTGTATTTTGTTATTTTTTCAATAAGTATCTTTGTTATTCACATTACAACATTGTGTGACGATTGTTATTTGATATTTCCTTATTTAATTAATCAAAGAAATTTTATATTTTTCTTTCGTGACTATGAAATCAAAATAAATGGTTGACTGCAAATATGGCCACAGTTTGGCCATATTTACGGTATGAAATTAACGAAACATTCATTTTTGTTTTAGACCTTAGCAGGCTTAAACTATAGGGTTACGAGGTAATTGGTAAGACCCATTAATAAAACCAGCTATATTTGCAGTCAAAAGCGGCAGGATGAAAGTACATATATACGGTTGCAAAGCATTATAATGTACCAACATGCAGTCTAAGGCGTTATTTAGATGAAAAAGAAGGCTAAATCTACTTCGGGCCGGAAACCACTTCAGACTTCTTAACCCTTAAACAAGAGAATTTATTTGCACAAATCGCTAGATATTTTGGCTGAACGGAGATCAAAGAGTGATTTAACAGGACCAGAATACGGCGAGAATGTGACAATAGTTTTGTTGGCAATGCGGCTCATGATTCTCTTTAAAGGCAAACACATGAAGCCAAAATGGGTAGATTTATACCAATTGTCGCCAAAAAATATAAGTTTTAAATAAATGGTCTATATTTAAACATAATATCATTCCTATTTCTGTTTATTCCGAAGTTTTTTTAACCATAAATTCATATAGTAAAAATGGCCATTTAAACGCCCCTCGTCGGAAATATGGCCAATTTCCATTTTTTTTTACTGGTGGAAACACTATTTAACGTTTAATGTCTTTGTATTTTTTTTCTAAAAATAAAACTTGTTTGTCTTAGCTTTATTGTTATTAAAAAAGGATAACAAACATTAAGGCGGCCGTATCCGACCCAGGTGCTATAGGATATAATATTTTTGATCCGCTTATTCAAACGTACAGTCTAGTCATAATATCGTAGTGAAAATTCTGGTAATGTTTTCATACATTCCTATTCCCTACGTCAGAGCAACTGAATTTCTCCGAAGTCTATTTTTCTTTAGTAAGGTAATGGCACCTATAGATGACATACCACCTAAAGATGACAGTGTCTCATAACCTTTCAAAAAACAAGAGTTTTATAAAAGTAGCGGGAATTTTATTTGTTGCATTGACTACACTGATTCTTCTCCCTGGAGACAACATAACAAATCAATCAAACGCCTTTGTGGTTTCCATAATACGGTCTTGTTTATGTTTGTGGTTGTATCATTTGCTATTTTTCGCATAAATTCTAGTGATTTGGTTAAGGTAAGTGTTTTTACTATTTAAGTTTTTTAATCTCGATATTTATCGCAAAGATATACCTAAATAAGTTTTTGTCATTGTTAGACTTAATTTCACAACAAAGCGCTTTGCACAGTCATTTTGGTTATGGGTTGGGGTTGCAAAGGCGGTGTCATGTTTAGGTTCCTTAAAAGGCGCAGTTTCCTAAAGATGATCATATTGTCATCTTAAAGTTTTTTAGCCCCGATTGATGCTTCAGTGCTATAGAAGTTAAAAAATAAAAAGAATATGTGGGATTTTTATTACGGTGCAATAGTTGTCCAGGAACCTTAAGCTGACAGCTATATCATCCTTAGGTTCTTAGCGTGTCATCTTTAGGTTATGCATACGATCCCTAAGTAACTTTTTATTTTTTACAAATTTAGTTCAACTAGGGAGATTTATGATGTGCCCCAAGTTGCAAATCTTTAATTTCTTTATTCTAATTAAAAAAAAAATATTATTTTTGCTAATTTGGCTCTTTAATTTACACAGAAACCTATGTCATCTTTAGGCGCCGTCATTGTCATCTTTAGGAACCGAACGAATTTTGAATGTCATCTATAGGGGCCAATTGAGTGATTAAAAAAAAAATTGTTCCATTACATCTATGTAAACGTAGGGCGCTGAAAACTTTCTAACTGATAGACAAATACTCAAAGCCTGTTTGAGCACTAACAGTCATGAAAAATTATGTAATTTGTGGTTTCCACGGTGCAAGATGTAGAAAAAAAAATCCTTAATGTGTCATCTATAGGTGCCATTACCTTAATGTCGGGAAGATTTCGCTTCAGTTAAATTTAAATCAATCATACTTTATAAATAAATTTTGCGCATACACATACATATTTACGCTTATAACTTCATAGGCACAAGGGTATTCAGACGACCACGTCTCATTAGTGCTTCCCTGGTTGGGTTCGAATCTCGGGTCGGATAACCCATTATTGGGTTATAAGTAGATACCTAAAACTTAGCATGAATAAATTAGTAACGCGTCCTTTACTACATATTGGTACTTGCCCAGGAATCGAACTTAATATGCGGGATCAATGGGGTATTCATACTTTATCAAAGTTGAAAATTTTAAGATAGCAGAAGAAAACGACATCAAAGTAGGTATATAGGACAAAAAGGGATGTGAAGTCTTGGTCCAACTTCGATTCATTATAAAAGTAAATCGAACAGTCACACAGACAAATCAGATTCCACCCAAAAAAAGGAATGTTTTGTCGTCGACATCACAAAATAAAATATACTTATAAATATAATATGATTAAATCACTGTTAAACCCAACGGCGATTATGAAGAAGAAACTGAATATGCATTGGCTGATCCTGAAACTCGAGTCACGTTACCAACCATAATCGCCGTTTAATTTTAAGACATCGTCGTAACTGTCTAAGTTCCCATCCGTCATTTTCCATTTCGCATCTCAAAAAGACTTTGTGAAGCTTTCTAAATCTTGCAGTTAACAGTAGGTACTTATAATGTATCTTCTTAAGTCATAGCAAATTTTATGCTGCCATTACCCCCTGCATACTCGTAATACTGAAATACAGGGAATATAAAACGTAAATAAATGTCAATACGTGCAGTTAAAAGCAATACTAATTCATAATGCTCACAAGTAAGTGCTTGCAAACGCATAGAGCAAATTTCAAATCATTGCTAACAAATTTGGCACCGTTTCATTTAGGTTTGTATAGTATAGGGAAATTTACCGATACATAAAGTTTAATGTAATAATAATAATCCTCCAACCGATTTTCGGCCATGGCGACCACTTCTGCTCCGTTAAGTCCCTCGTCTAGCATGTGCTCTAGCATGGCTCACATAGCCGATTTTGTTGACAAAGGTGCGCGCACACTGCGGACACGTTAGAGCACCATTTCTATAATTGTAGGTGATAGCCACTGGTGGTCGGGCTTTCAGGAGATCACGCTTGGCATCCTGCTCAGTACGCCGACGCAGTTCAAAGCTATGAACTTTGCTTTTGACGCGCGATCTCCACTCATCACGATTTGATGCTAATTCTTCCCAATGGGAAGGATCTATGTCGCATGCCCTCATGTGGCGCTTAAGCACATCCTTGTACCGCAAGAGTTGTCCGCCATGCTTTCGCTTGCCTTCCTGCTATTCACCGTAAAAGATGCGCTTAACGACCCTCTCCTCGGGCATGCGCCTCACATGGCCGCACCAACGAAGTTGTCGCCTCATGAGATACGACTCAATGCCACCCACATTGGCCCGCCTCAAAACTTCTGTGTTGCGCACACGATCTGCCCAATGGATGTTGAGGACAGAACGGAGACATTTGATGTGGAAACGGTCTAGCTGTCTAATGTGGCGGCGGTACGGGATCCATGTTTCAGCGGAATAAAGAATGTTGGGCAATACTATGGCCATGTACACAGAGACCTTTGTAGACAGCTTGAGGTCATGCGAACGAAAAACCTTATTGTTCAGCTTACCAAAAGCTCCCGCAGCAGCACCGATCCGGCTGTTAATTTCAGCATCAATGTCGCACTTTGATGTTATCGTGCTCCCCAAATAACGAAAACTGTCCACTTGGTTCAAGAGATCTTCACCGAGTTTTATGGTCAGTGTCTCACGACCGTTGATGTCCAGAGACATCACTTCCGTCTTCTTGACGCTGATCTTCAGGCCAAATTTGCAACATTGCTCGTGAAGATTCGTCACCAGCAGCTGGAGATTTTCAGGGGACTCTGCTACAAAACACAGGTCGTCTGCGTACATTATATCATGCACGTCGACGAGGGATATCTTCGTCTTGGCCTTCAGCCTAGAGAGATTAAAAAGTTTGCCATCTGTTCGAAAGCGAATTCGGACTCCTTCAGGAGAAGATTTCAAAACTTCCCGGACTACGACTGCAAAGTATAGGGCGAACAGAGTAGGGGCCAAAACGCAACCCTGCTTCACTCCACAGGTAACGGAAAAGAAGTCGGATTGGTCACCGTCGGCCGACACGCAGCACTCCATGTCGTCGTGCAGGAGTCGCAGGAGTCGCACAAACTTCTCCGTGCATCCCAACTTTTTTAAAACTAGCCAGAGGGCTTCTCGAGGTATGCAGTCAAAGGCCTTCTCCAGGTCTATAAAGCAGAGGTATAGGTGCCTGCCCTGCTCCCTACTTTTTTCCTGGAGCTGACGGACTACAAATATTGCCTCACAAGTTCCTCTATCAGGTCGAAAGCCAAATTGCGTTTCGGGCAAGATGTTTTCAGAAAGTGTTCTGAGGCGGTTGAGTAACACTCTAGCGAAGACTTTCCCAGGGACTGACAAGAGTGAGATACCGCGGTAAGAGTTACAATCACTTCGGTCACCCTTGTTCTTGTATAGGGTCGTAATCCGTGATAATTTAAATGATTTGGGAACCTGTTCTTCCTCCCACATACGAGTAAACATTTTCCAGACCCGTGAATGCAATTCATCACCACCATATTTCAGTAGTTCACCCGGTATAAAGTCTACGCCCACCGCGCGCTTGTTTTGTTGTTGTTTAATGGCGGATACAACTTCGTTACGAGACAAGGCTACATCTAACTCAATGGCTGTATCTAGTTGGGGCAAAGTGTTTATATATGTTGAATCAGCTGTTCGGTCTACATTAAGTAAAATGTTGAAGTGCTCCGTCCACCGCCCGAGCACCTCATCTTTGGTTTTCAGTATATTTTTGCCATCTAATGACTTTAACGGTACTTTTGTAAAGCTATTATTTCCAATTAAATTCCTAAGTTCTTTGTAGAATTCTCCTATTTGATTACTATCAGCAAGCCACTGCATGTGATGAGCCTTATCCCTCCACCACTTATCTTTTGTATTTCTAATAAGTTTACGTAGGTTTTGGTCACTGGTCATTATCTCTACACTACTTCGGTTCCGTTGCCTAAGGAAGTCCCTATGTTTGGCTATAGCTTCTGTTAGTTCCTTGTCATTATCATCAAACCAATCCTCATTCACTCTTGTTTTCGGACCTATGATGTTAATGGCCACATCTTTTATCGAAGACGTTAGCGTTGTCCAATCAGACTCAATACTACCGTCCTCGAAGCTGGATGACAACAATTTAGAGCTAAGAGTTTCCTGGTAGGTATTTCTGATAATAGGGTTCTTCAAATGGTCCACGTTAACACTGAGCGGTTTCTTCCTACTTGCCCTAATAGGGTGCCGAAGACAAAGTCGCAGTCTGGTCACGACCAACCTATGATCCGTCCAGCAATGAGCCCCTCGCATTACTCGAGTGACTAGGACCTGAGAGATATCTCTCTGTCTAACGATGGCATAGTCGATAAGGTGCCAGTGTTTGGATCTAGGGTGCATCCACGTAGTTTTGTGCTTGGCAGAGAGGCGAAACAAAGTATTAGTAACTGCAAGTTGGAATTGAGCACATAAGCTAAGTAACAACTGGCCATTCGAGTTCATGTTGCCTACCCCATGCCGACCCAGAACTTTTGGCCAGGCTTCAAAGTCGCGGCCCACTCTGGCATTAAAGTCCCCCAGTAACAAAATGCGTTCTCTATTGGGTATTTTCAGGAGGCATTGTGTAAGGTCTTCGTAAAATTTATCCTTAATATCATCCGATTTATCTAGCGTTGGCGCATAGACACTGATGACATTAAGAAAATTTCCATTATCTAAGTGCAAGCGTAAGGTGGTTAAGCGATCTGATATATGGACTGGAAATTCCTGAAGCTCCCTGCAGATACTGTTTTCGACCGCGAAACCAACTCCCGACCGTCTCGGTTCTGAAGCGGCTGTTCCTTTCCAAAAGAAAGTATAGCCTCCACCGTGCTCGGTCAACTCACCTTCATCGGCAAGGTGTGTTTCGCTGAGAGCAGCCACATCGACATTGTACCGACGAAGTTCCCGGGCGACTATAGCGGTCTTTCGTTCAGGGCAGGCATTTGTGTCGCGGTCAAGAAGAGTACGCACATTCCATGCGCTGAATGACATACTGCATGTTTTAATCATTTTCTTATTCCTATTTTGTCGACCACGAATAAGAGATGCGGACGCAGCCGTGGTAGCTACTATCCTGATTTATTGGGGCGAGCATTTGTTTAGGGCACCTTTTCTAGCCCCCTCCCTGGCTGGACAGGGAAAGCAGTGCTCCCCTAAATAGGGCTGCTCTGTCACTCTGGGTGCTGCCGAATTCGCTTTGTCTCCCCAATTCAAAGCGAGAGCGACCACAGTGTGTACTCACACCCCCAGAGTCGCTGATGTGCAGGTCTCAGACAAAGCTCGGGTTGCATCAAACCAAACCTCTCTACTTCAACCCATCGCCATCAGACTTTGCGAATCGGAGTCATAAAACGGAAGCGGTCAGATGCGCAGGATATATTATAGTGCTTAAGCGTACGTGCAAACGCAAGAGCACTCTCTCGTCCAACCCCCCTTGATCCGATGGAATGGAGAACCGCTACGACCGGAGAGAGGCCAGATGCATCAGTTTGGCGAGTAACAACAAGATCCCTATTACCACCTCTAGGCCTTCCTGCGGTTGCCTGAGTGTCTTGCCACCGTTGGCGGACTGCTTATGAGCCAAGACAGCTAGTTCGGGGGACAGCCGAACAAGCTCGAGTGATGTTGTCCTCGAGCCCCCTCCTCCAGGTTTAGCCCACGAGCCGACGTGGTTACCGGGGTGTGGCCGCTGAGCGAACAGCTTCTGGGAGCCACTGGAGGAGAGTTTGTGGATTACTGACGAGTTAAATTGCAGCATATCACCTTCATAGGTCGGCTGACATGACTGCACCGCAAGTAATCCACTACACCCCAACGACTATAATGTGCTAACGACGGCTATGCCAGCGCGGAATAGTTCGACTGGAATTTTGATAGAAACGATAATTTTGAGTTCATTCACACCATGTCCTATCGTATAATATAGTGCACGCACTGCACCTTTGCAAAAACATCAAAATACTTTAAAGCTTCAATGAACCTAAATGGTAACACGTGGATATTTTTTTTTAGTATAAACAGGTGAGTGACCAGTATGAATTAGGAATAGAACGAGATGACGTAACCAGGCCAAATATAGTGTTGCAGCCTTTATTAGGAATGTGCGGTACAACATTGCCTCCTATTAATAATGTATAACTCATTGGGTCTGCAGACTATCTATATTTGAAATTCATTGCTGCCGTTTTACTATTTGCCATTTTATCAGCATGCAGCAGCAGCATGCACTTCAAGTTGAGCTACAAAATTTAAATAAAAATCACATTGCATTTACATTATTTACCTATATACAAAAATATACTTAAGTAGTGTTTCTTTTCCTGATGAAAACATAACTTTTGTTATTCTAAACAGATTTAAACAAACAAACTTATTTTGTTCTCAAGGGGAAAGCTGATTAATATGGCTCTACTTCCCGCCAGCCCTGGGGGAGGGGGCGTGGGGGCAGGAATCGTATGTCGGGGTCACCGGCCTTCCAGCCCGTCGCGCGGCTACGTCATGTCCGCGCAGATTTTAATGCCAGGCTGGGTTCCTAACAAAATCTCTATGCTTACCGAACAAAACCCCCGGTGGCCATCTCCGCGCCCTGTGGGGCGACCACGGTGTGTGGACGAGAAGCGTCCACCATTATTTCGCAGCCGCCTGGTGTGCCTCTGAGATGAAATAGGTACTTTCAGCCGTCTCGAAGTTTTAGGGGGTGCAGTTGTACCTAGCTAGCTTGGTTCGGGCGCCCCGGTTGTGGATGGACGCCCGCGGCGGACACTGGCCACAGTGCCGCCGCCTCTTTCGGGGTCACTTTCAGTGAGTACGCGATGCCCCCGCAGCGCGCCCAGCGACCCCAAAGCCCCTTTCAGTCGCCTTCTACGACAGCTAGAGGATACTATGGTGGGATTCTAACGCCCCCTTGCCACAGGGCAGAAACAGATATAGCCTCAGTAACATGCTTATCAATTTAACTTGGTACCTAATTAAATACTCATACACATGAATAATCGTATAATTGTAGGCAAGGAGATGTCAAGGTCAATTCCGGATCTAACAGGTTATGTAACAAAATAGGATATGTGTGCTAGGTTATACGGTGTCATCATTACGCTACAGGTGACAAGCAGAGCGGAAAGCGGAACTGCGATGTGAACGGTGTGTGTGGGCTGTGATCTGGCCCCTTCCGTGTTATTTCCACATGCCTCTAATGTTTCGGTGATATTCGATATGTAGGTGAGATCATGCTCTCACAACCTTGTACCTACACAAGCTCATTAAGTAAATATATACGGATATACCCAGTGAATTGGTAAGAGATGGTGACTAAATATTGCTTCTTGAGTTTATATACCGCACATATTGTGACATGCAATCAAATAAATGTTGACAGTCATTGTAAATTTTTTTCTGTTTTTAATATAAAATACCTATCTTGAAAATGATTATAATTGATTGAACTAGCGCTTAGTTCAATATTTTTTACTTATTTTCAATGTGAAATCTATTGCACCTAGCACATTCCACTTCTAATAGTATGTAAGTAGCATGCTATGTAATAGTTTTAATTATGTTGATTAATTTGTAATATACCAGCAGGCAGGTATAATAAGTTACATATCATATCTTGTTATATCTTAACACATTTTTCCTAAACCACCAATACAGCCTCCATTGTTACGTATAGGTAAGTATAATGCATATTTTTATAGGAAGAAAATGAAAAATATACATCAGCTATAAACGCCTACTGAAATTATTCTAGCAACGTTTATCTGCGACAGAAATGGATTTGCTTTCTTGAAGAAAAAACATTTTTATAAATTTATGTTTAAAAATATATGCTTTTTATTCAGAACGTTTGCCTGCCTATGGTGGACCTACGACGGTATAAATCGGTGCGTCAGCGTGCGATCAATGTGTTCCCGGTTCAATGAGGCGTGAGTATGCGTGTTGAATACCTATACATCAATACGCCAATGTCGCTTTTGGTGTAGGCAGAGGTATAATTCTGCATAAGTCGGTCTGGTCCCGGGTTCAATTTGGGTCGATCAAACCGTGAATCATTTTCCCGTTTTAGAATACTTAAATGCTACTAAGCAACAGCGCGGAGTTCGAATATGTGCCCGGTAAACGGCAATAGGCTCGTCCTCTATAATGAAGGAACTCAAGTATTTTAGATGTATTCTGATCATTTTTCTTCGACTTCATTTGGAGCACCGCCTACTTTCAGACAAAAAAAGAATCATACCATGATAAGCCTATAATATTCGACCCAGACTCAAATCATTGATCTTCATGAAGTTAGGATGGATGTGTAGTTGTAAATGATTTTTATTTTTTCCTTTTCTTCATAATTTCTTTCCAGATTTTTCACTCCATTGGTATGCTCTAGCTAGCAGAAAACTTTTTTTCGATTTTTCTTTTCTTATTTAAGTAACTGAAATGGACTACCATAGTTGTCTTAGCAGGTTAGATACCTACCTATAGAGAAATCTTCGTGTTTCGCAATATTTATGTAAGTAATCCGGCATTTAAACTATCTCTTGATCTACAAACCTCACTCCTATAAGCCATGCTGCTAAATAAAGCTTTCAAACATTAGAGAGCTACCATTGATTGCAAGTCGGTGTAGGTTTTCATACCGAGTCACCTGAATAATAACAATATATTTCTTAAACGGCTTAATGTAAGGCCAGTTTTGTGTCCAGACTGTGAATGCAACATGGTTGCCTTGAACAATGCCTTTATGATCCATATGTGATGTTATATGTTACACATAAAATTTCCTTCTCCATGTTTTTGCAAGTTATTATTTGTTAAGAAAATCAGAGGAAAAATTCGCTAGCTGTTCTTGATGGGGTTCTGAGCGGAAATAGCATATATTTAGCAAACACGTCTTACGTTTGCGGTTACTAAATGAACAAGTCTTACGTCATGTCTGTGCGCCAATGTTAATTAAATTCCTGGCGCTCAAGCGTTAACAGCGAAAATGTAATTCTGCCATTAACCACCCAATATTATTTATAGAACTTTGTAATCCATATGATTACAGAATCTAAATCATTGGATGGAATGTACCAAGAATTACTTCTAAGCTTACATTATTTGTCGCTGTAAATATTCAGTGACAATAAATCAATCAATTAACCCTGTTTCCAACAATCCAATACAATTCATTAAATAATGTTACTAGAAAAACCATAATTAACTAACTCTGAATTTCATACAATTCTGACATTCTAATTAAAATAATAAGCATGCTTATCCAAACTTAAAAACAACACAACACCATATATAGTCATAGCAGCATCACATTGTAGGCGAGTATGAGTAAGTATGTCTACCTACAAACAACAACCTTAATTAGTATGGACATATTGAGCTGCCATTAATCATTATTTAATCATTGTCATGATCTTACCTGCCTACTCTGTTAAACAGACATTTTCTGACTATGTAATAGATGACATTGATATCTTTAGAAAACCAAGGGCAGTAAACAATTTGCAAGTTTAGATATAGCTGCATGGATATAATAATAATAGTAGGGGTGCATGGCAAGAATTTAGCTTACAAATAATTTTTCTGAATTTAGTTTTAGGGGAATAACCTAGGCCGAAGCTACTTTCCCTTAAACAAAAACTTCAATTGGAAAGACATTTCAAATATTATTTTCATGATTAAGACATTGACATCCACACTCACGAGTGTCTCTTGTCTAGAAGATGAGGTTTGATTCCAAGACATATATGTACATAAGTTAACATGGAATATACATGAGTTTTTGTCCAGACCAGATGTTCCTGTTTATGTCAAATTTACAAAGCAGTTACAAAAAAATCACCATGAATTTCATAGAAAATTAAAAGTAAAAATGTAGACTGTATCTTTAGTACTGTTTGAAGATTTATAACAAGAGGCCAAAAATAGTCACATAAAATTTCAGGACCAGGCAGTATTGTTAATTTTTTCAGTAGCTTTGCAATGTCTGCAAAATGTACCCATTAAAAAGGATTGAGACAGCTTTTATGTAAATAAAAAAAATGTATTGTGATTATTGATTACACACTAAGCCACTTTCATTGCCAGAATGACCATAATATATGTGAAATTTTAAAATTAATAATGTACCAAATAAAATGAAACAATGCTGAAACATAATTTTGACAAATATCATGACTAATACTTCTATTGTGATAAAATATGATTCAACCTTATTGATAAAATCTATTAAGTTGATAAGACAATAAAGTGTTTTTAAAGGACAACAAAATAATTGAAGAATACATATGTTTATTACATTCTATACAATACAAAACAACTAAAAGATAGTTTATAGATTTAGCATACAACATCAATAGTAAGTTCAGTTGTGGCCCAATTGAATGCAAACATATTATGATGCATGCAATGCACATTGCAACAGACCAATTAGTGACCATTCTCATTTCAGTAAAAAAAACATGTGAATTGCATGCTTGTGAATAAAGAAAATTGCAAGTTGGTCCCATTTGATGATTTAAAAATGCATTCAAAACACTATGGCAGAAAATAAATCTATTATACCCCAACCAATGCAAAAATAATAACTTGAACATATATAATGAAAGTGAACAATTATATTACATTGTATTCTAAATAAGATTATAACTAAATTATTTGTGCCTTAATCTCTATTTTATATTGTTGTTTATTTTTTAAGCTGGAATTATAACTCCAACACAATGCCAGAGTATGAATAAGCTTCCTTAATTAGTTAAATACAGCAAACACAAATAGCCTTGTTAAATATCTCCATAAAGATACCCATGCATAACAAACTCTCTGAACTGACAGCATGACAGCTTGTTTTACTACCAAATTGGTGTATAATTCTGTTAATTCTTGGCAAGAAATGTCATGAATGGGGACCTTTGGTTTTGCAAAATAAGTCAATTTTTGGTAATATTACAATTAGAATATAAAGTTAGAATAAGTTTAGAAACTTGTAAATATCATTTTAAAATTCAAACAGTGTCATATAAATAAGCTCTGTAATGTTGCAACTTTTAGTTTTTAATACTACTTATCACAAGATCTCTCTGTACAACTGTTGGCCATTTCAGTCCAGAGTTTTTATAAAATTTTACTAAATATTTAAGTAACAGTTATAACAACTTTACTGCATATGTTTCAAATATAAGTATTTCTTATGAGTAGAAAACTTGTATAAATTTTGTATAGAGTACTACTTACTGGATTGTTATCAAAAGAATTGCATTTTAAGAATTTGTAGATAAATATCAAAATGTATGTTTCGGTTAACATTTGGCTTATATATATATAATAGTAATGTGCGTCTTTTGTATAGTCTGAAGTAAAAAATATACATTTCTTATATAGTGTTCAGTCGTGTTTGGTCTAGTAATCATTTGAAGAGATGCCCCTTCTTGCCGTGAATATTTTTAATCCTCAATAGGTGGAGTAAATTATCGTCCTGCGTCAGCCGGTGGTGCTTGAGTTACGGGTGCGGCGGTCCCACCGCCCGAGCCGGACGTAGCCCACACAATAATAATGATAAGCAGGACAGCTCCAATCGCTCCAATAATCAACATCATTTTCAAATTTTGCCACCAGTATTTGCGTTTCAGCTTACCAGCTTGCTGTTCAAATTGGGCAGCTCCGTGCTGTAAAGCATCTGCGCGATTGTCTAATTCCGATAGCTTTTGATCTCTTTCCAAAACTTTCTCGACATTGACGCGCATAATGCCAACAACTTCATCCACTTTGGCCTGTGTTTGTGCTAAGCGCTTGTCGCTTACTCTCGGCGCTGAACTTCCTCCTTGGTCCTCCATTGTTTTTGTTAATTGAAATTGCGTAGAAAACACAAATATACACCTATTCCACAACACTGGTTGTATGACAAAAAAATTGCGACAAGTACACGAATGTAAATATGGCGAAAGGGCGAGTGATTTTTCAAATGAATGACACATTCAAATTACGTCACTACATGCTTTATATCCGCTAATGAACGTTATCGAACATAAGTTCTGATTGTATTACCACCAATAACGGCACAAAAAAAAATGTATGCCAGTTGGCGATTGGTTTATAAATAAAACTTGTGACTACATTTAACAATATTATAATCTGTGAAGCAGTGTATAGTTACGAAATATTCAACTAAAGCGTCATCTACGGAAATAATAATTGAGTACGAATCGTAGTAAATTTATATTAAATCATGTCATCTCAAAGCCTTTAACTGCTGGATGCTGCAACTACTATGAACATAGTAACATAAAACTATAATTTATTTATTAGTAACAAATCCAAGTAGGGGAAGGGAGGTCATGATGGGGTAGGTACTTAAGGGAAATCACAAAAATACAGCATAATTATTATGTTTATTACTTTTATTAATTTATGGTCCGTTACTTTCTTTATCTAACTATGATTTGGTACAGTCTTTGCAAAATCAACTTATCACATTTGTCAATAATTAACCATTAATTTGAACATTGCAAAAAAATCATCTTGCCCTATACTATGGGGTAAGATGGGGTAATAAAATTTGAGCATGATTACGAAGCTAATTATTCTCACAAAACACAAAAATGTGTATTTCCTCCACATTTTCATTGTCCACGTCCAGCAAGCCCATGATTCTAACAATTTCAAAAATTGCCATTTACGTAATTTCATATAGGCAAATGGCATCTTCATCATTGCACTTTTGTATTTTTGTGTTTTGTGCTTTTTTGTGTAATAAACCAATATTACGAGTATTTATTTAGGAATTTAAATGAACCCAGGCCCAAATTCCATTTTGCTCCAATGCCCCATCATACCACGTACTTAATACCCCATCTTGCCTCAAAAGATGACTTTGAACAAAAAAAAAGAAACTACAATAAAATGTTTAATGTATTCGTACAAACAATATACCATATCCAAATAAACAACACTTGTAATAAAATATCAAAAATACATAAACGTGGAGACAATAATTACCTTAAAATAATGACCTTTGACCTTACACAAAATTATATCGACGAAACGTTAAAATGGTTTTCCGTTTGTAAACAAAAAACGACTGACTACCTCTCACGATTTCTCTCGCGCTGATCGTTGGTCGCATGAGACTTGTTATTGGCTTACCTATTCACAAACGTCTACTAGTTTGTTGTATTTGTGCGGTACCCCGTCTTACCTCGAGACCCCATCATGCCCCCCCTTCCCCTACCTAGGTACCTAAGCCCTCGCGCCTTATCGCTCATTCAAAATTGTTCACAGGTTTTTTTATAAACTATATGTAATTCAAATTAAACTCACTCTTGAAAAGATCCTTAAGAACTATAGAATTTTCTACCCGAAAAATCGGCTTTTATTTCTGCAAATAAGAAAAAACAAACAAAATGGTAAGAATAATGGTATAATTTTTAGTAAATTCTATCGTTACATACATTTTTGGAGCCTAAAACACATTGGTTAATTACAAAACAGCTATATTGGTAACCGATGTCATTGTAGTAGTTTAATGCACGTGTGGAGTAAGTCATATGAGTTTTGTTTCACAGGTGTCGCTAAACCCCTTAAGAATTTTGAAAAATGAAGCTGAAGAAGAAAAAGCTGAGATTGCTCGGATGTCCAGTTTCATTGGTGCAATTGCTATCGGCGATCTGGTTAAGAGCACCCTGGGTCCCAAGGGAATGGACAAAATTTTGGTTTCCGGTGGCAGAAATGCTGGCCAGGTTGGTAAAAAATGATTTATTTCGCATTAATATTTACCCTTTAATTGATTAAGTACGGCACAGTAACTATTAATATTACTAACCCTTAAATTACTTGTAGGTGGAAGTCACAAATGATGGAGCTACGATATTGAAATCTATTGGTGTCGATAATCCTGCTGCCAAAATCCTTGTAGACATGTCAAAAGTGCAGGATGATGAGGTTGGTGATGGAACCACATCAGTGACAGTATTGGGTAAGTAATACTTGTTTGACTATGTGCATCATTTGCTAATACACAGTAGCAACAATAATAATTATAATTCTGATTGATGTTGAGGTAATATAGACCATTTCAGCATAAATCAGCCAGCAAGAAAGTTGTTTCTATAACATGTTATTTTTATATAAGCCCAAATAAGAGACAACAAAGACAAACGGGAAGCATGACTTGTATTTATTAAATAACTTATTTTTTCAGTTGTTTATTATTTTTTATTTTATACAAATATTCTTTGTGCTTATGAGTAAAAGAGATTAACCTCTAAATTAATTATGTTTTCAAATATAATTTTAGCTTTATGCATGGGGAAATATATTTAACCAGTACTTGTGTGTGACTCATGAATATTTTTGTAAATAATTATAAATCATTTATATTTATAATATACTTATGGCATGAATATAATATGTACTTGAATACATAACATAAAATAGTATAAGTGCAAGTAACATCATGATACATCAAACAAATAAAAAAGATATTTTTTATACTTAGATTATAAATTAAATTAAATCTTCAATATTTACAAAAAATCAAATACATTTATAAAATTTTACAGCTGCTGAATTGCTGCGTGAAGCTGAAAAGCTTGTAGAGCAGAAACTGCATCCTCAGATTATTATAGCTGGATGGCGCATAGCTGTTGAAGCTGCCAAGCAAGCACTTGCCAATTCTAGCTTTGATCATGAAATAAATTTCAATGAAGCAGCACTCCGTTCGGACCTGGAAAACATTGCCCGTACTACACTCAGCTCTAAAATTCTCTCTAATCACAAGGAGTGAGTAAAATATATTTAATGATTGATTAATCATAAAACTTAATTATAGTATTATTTTTGCAATTCATGCAAGAAAAACCTTTCCAAATTGCAACTTCTGAGCACTAAACATTTATGGTTCAGAATACTTTAGAAATTACATTTTAATTTTGTCACAGACTTGTGAGCTTAATGCATTGTAGTTTTTTGGTCTTATCTTATTTTCTTCTTTCAGGCACTTTACTAAGCTGTCTGTGGATGCAGTCCTCCGTTTAAAAGGCTCTGGAAATCTTAAAGCTATCCAGATCATTAAGATCTCCGGTGGTGTCTTGGAAGAATCATTTTTAGATGAAGGTTTCCTCTTGAACAAAAAGGTAAATGGAAATTGAATGTTATTAACATGAGTATCTTAATCATTGGGGATTGAAAAGTCCTAAAGTATATTGGTAATATCTTAATTTTTTTTTATTTTTTTTACATAAGGGGTGAAATCATTCTTGTTTAATGAGTAAATTCGCAGAATATATAATTTTCAGAGGGTACAATAAGCCTTTGCCACATGGCAAGCGGACACACAGAAGTAGAAAAGAGTGGAGATATACAAATGATTATGGAAACATGAATGTGTCTGAAGAAAAGGCTTATAAAAACAATCCAATAACTTATAACAATACTCAACTCAGACCTCACTTCATAATAGCTTATTTGTGAATCTTCCTAGCTAAGCTGTGTCAATGATTGCTTCGATTTTTGTTGTTTAAATATTGTAGCATTGTTTTAGGGTGTGTAAACTATTTGGTTTAATTCATAACATTGTCATTTTTCATTTACATCCAGTGTAATTTTACTATTTTTTAGGTTGGAGTACATCAACCCAAAAAGATTGAGAATGCAAATATATTAATTGCTAACACACCTATGGACACAGATAAGATCAAAATATTTGGTTCCACAATTAAAGTAGATTCAATGGCAAAGATTGCTGAATTAGAAGTAGCTGAAAAAGAGAAAATGAAGGACAAAGTTAAGAAGATTTTAGACCACAAGTGCAATGTATTCATCAACAGGTAAATAATATTTTTAGTAATTGGAAATTATGTGGGCCTGAACCAAATTGCTGGAATGTGAAACACTAGCTTCTCTATGGTGATCTCCAATTGAATACAAATGTCATACTGATATAAATCCAGTAATCTCACTCAATAAACAAAACACAGTTTTCTGATAATGTACATAATGTTTGGCTGCAGTAGAAGGTATTCATATTCATATAATCATAATTGGACCATATTAATCTTCGACAGCACAGGTGGTTGTACAGACACTTTGTTATGTTAGTTCAAATGTAGATAACGAAAAATATTTGTTTACAGGCAACTTATTTACAACTACCCAGAGCAGTTGTTTGCTGATGCAAATATTATGGCAATTGAGCATGCTGACTTTGATGGCATTGAGCGACTTGCCCTTGTTACTGGTGGAGAAATTGTTTCCACATTTGACACACCAGAAAAAGTGAAACTTGGTCACTGCAAACTTATTGAACAGGTAATTTTTATATTTCTTTTTTTAAGATATCTTTAATCATTCTCCAGAGTCAGCAGTCAAGTTGAAATCATGATACTTTGGACAATGCTGCTATTTTAAAACATATTATTATGAACCAAAAAATATGCAGATATTTAATTAATTTAACAACAGCTATAATTTTTTTTAATTAGATAGTAGTGAACTAACAATTGGTTAAGAATCGAGGATAAATTTTATATCGTAAATACATAATACAATTATCGCCTAAAGATGTTGAAAATTAAATGTCAAAAATTTGTAGGTTCTTATTGGTGACGAGTGCCTTATCCGTTTCTCGGGCGTGGCGCTCGGGTCGGCGTGCACGATCGTGATCCGCGGCGCCACACAACAAGTCATCGATGAGGCAGAAAGATCTCTACATGACGCTCTCTGTGTCCTCACAGCTACTGTAAAAGAGCCTAAAGTTATTTATGGAGGAGGTCGGTACCTATAGATATTTTTTTTTTAGTAAATAATATTCGTGCTTGCCTCGTGGTCTTGCGGTACCAGTATGTGCCGTGTGATCTAGAGATCCTGGGTTCGATTCCCGGGTCGGGCAAAGTGTTATTGGGTTTTTCCATTAGGAAATTCTCGGTAACAGCACGGAGTCTGGAAATGTACCCGAAAAACGGCAATAGGCTCGCCCCCTATTACGTGGGCCTGATACATACCTGGCGAAATGTGGGTGTAGAAATACACCTCTGCCTACCCTTTCGGGTAATACAGGCGTGAGTTTATATATGTATATGTATGTATGTAAATAATATTCTTAAGAGTGTCAAAAAAGTTTTTATTTCAAAATTTTCTTGGTAAATTTGAAACATCACTTTTTTGTTTGTGCATTTATAAATAAATAAATAAATACACCTAACAGTCAAATACATAGTTCTGACCCCCATTAGGATACAAGTCCTGTATCATGGATATCAGAACCTACGAGACTTTTTGGTCTCATAGAAAACCCAGACCCGAAACAAATATTTGTGGATCACACAGACATTTCTCTCGGTGCGGCGATCGAATCCGCGGCCTTTCGTTTCGCAAGCTGGTTTCGCAAGCCAACTAACTGCGCCACGGGGCTGTCATTTCTTTTAAATCGTTAAAAAATATGTCCCACAATGTGTACGGTAACTCAATTCAGAGTAAGAAGAGCGAAAATGAGTAGTGTTGACTGTTTAGTCCTGGTCCGAACCGAACCGAAACCAATAATAGTACTAATAAAAAAAATAGTATCGAACCCAAGTTTGGTTCCCGGTCGGGCAAAGTGTTATTAAGTTTATCCATTAGGAAATTCTCAGTAGCAGCACGGAGTCTGGAAATATTTCCGAAAAACGGCAATGGGCTCACCCCCTATTACCTGGGGCTGATACATACCTGGCGAAATGTGGATGCAGAAATACACCTTTGCCTACAGAATACAGGCGTTGGCTTATGTAAATGTATATTTTATATGAGTTTGTATGTATGTATGTGTATTTGTATGTTTGTTCTACATTCATCTTTTCCCCACCCTGGACTAGTAGAGAATGCAACAGGCATTAAGTCCACCTATATACGGTTGTGTATATGAAGGTTTCCTGTGACTGTGACTGTTGGTGCGGCAGGAGCGAGCGAGATGCTGATGGCGGAGGCGGTGTCCCGCGCGGCGGCGCGCACGGCGGGCAAGGAGTCGGCGGCCGTGGAGGCGTTCGCGGTGGCGCTGCGCCGCCTGCCCTCCGCCGTGGCCGACAACGCGGGCTACGACAGCGCCGACCTCATCTCGCGCCTGCGCGCGCACCACGCGCAGGGAGAGGCCACCATGGGACTCGGTCACTACATCTGCACATATTCACATGTTACTTCACCAGTACACGCGCTGAGCTTCACAGCCCGGTGTTATTTGTGCTTGTCACTGTCGATCCTGCTGCAGGAGTTGCAGTGGAATGTCTACTGGAGTAGTCTATGCATTAAATTTAAAAATAGTATTAAATTCACTAAATACATCAAATCAGTATAAAACAAAGCTCGAGCCTTCGCTTGAGAAGGTTAACCTTAGTTCAACATGCTTATTTATTACTTAGACGAACTCAATTATTATTATTTTTTGCCAATAAATATTCTAATCTACAAGTAACAATTCGTAATCTAAATCTAAATAAATAATCTAAATAAGCAATCTGCGTACATAATCTTATTGTGTGTAATTAAATGGTTCATTTTTCCAGACTAGATTAGCAGGCTGTCGTAAATTTTAATAATATGAGTTATGAACAAAAATTATGAATCGGCACTCCTTGTTCTCGCCATTAAATATTTATTTTTACTTTAGATATGCAAAACGGTCGCGTGGGTGACATGAAGACGCTGGGCATCACAGAGTCGTATGTGGTGAAACGCCAAGTGCTGTTATCTGCGGCGGAGGCTGCGGAGATGATTCTTCGCGTCGACAACATTCTAAAAGCGGCGCCGCGTCGTCGTGGACCCGACCGTCGTCCTTGCTAATCACAAATAAACCAAATTCGTGCTTGGAGGCCATTTTCACTTTTGTAATAATGAGTTAACATATTACAAAATGTGATTTTGAGGACTAATATGGACTCCTACTATTTTTGTAACGGCATTTTCAACGCTTTAACAGTGAAATAACTCCAGTGTGACATTTCCAACTTGAAGCTATTATTTTTGGTTAAATGCTTATTTTTTTCTTAGTTCTCCTTCTAGTAAGGCTAGAAAAACACGCATCGCTTCAGATGCATTTACGTATTTACCTTTTAGTTTAATCGGCGATGATGCCTCGATTACGAGATGTATTAACAGATATAATTAATTAAAATACATATTTAATACACGTGAGTTGTATTTACTTTTATTTTTTTCACCCTAACACAACAATGTGATACCTAAGTGTTTTTCTTTGAGACACGTATTTCCTTGTGATAATTGCTTCAAATCCTGGGCAGATAAAAGACTTTCGTCAGTGAGATGTACATATGTATATTTAAATTTTAATGACTATTACTCAAATGTTGGTCACGGAAACTTTCACCTCACGTGGCATTACTCTTCTTTCGCAAGAACGCCAGTAGTACCTATATAGATTGACAGATGGATTACAAAATTTTAAGTTATTGCATAAAGTAAATGCGCTCTAAATTGGTATTTTGTTTAAATAAATCTTAATCCTATGAAAAAACAATCATGGGTAGAATATTTAGTAGAGTCTACCAAAATAGACTACATTAAGTCCTGCATCGGGAAATTGGATAGTTTCACAAATATTTCACCTTGGCTTATGCCTTATTTCACTATGGCCTTAAAAGAGTACCTAACTTCAGCTAAGTAGTTCGCGGCGTAAGTATGAGCCATGGGATCTAAATTTCCCGGCTTAGACCAGCACGGAGTTGAGTATGTGAAATAACTGGGACTCTCCCATCCCCTCTTCTTTCCTCTGTTACCCAATTAATTGTTAGATTTGTATGCACTTGTAAAGCCGGTTAGAATGCTGACTGTGACAATGTGTGCCTCGAGGTTTAGGCGCGCGGTCGAGAATTTCGGCGGTCGCAGGTTCAAACCCCAGACACACACCTTTGACTTTTCGAAGTTATGTGTGTATTCACAATGAACTATCACTTGCTTTAACGGTGAAGAAAAACATCGTGATAAAACCTGCACACCTAAAAGTTCTTAGGAATTTATAAGTTAAACTCTGGAGCCTTTAAGAGTAGAGTGAACAGGTTTCTTTTGGATGGGCGTGTACCACCCTAGTCTTCATCTACACTTTCTATCAGGTGAGATGGAAGACAAACGCCTATTCCATTAAACTATAAAAAAAAAAAAAAAAAAAAATTACTTAGGTGTGTAGTCCGCCAACCCGCACTAGGCCAGCGTGGTGGACTAAGGCCTAAACCCTCTCAGTTGTAGAGGAGGCCCGTGCCCAGCAGTGGGACGTATTTGGGCTGATGATGATGATGTGACAATTCCTCCACCCTCAGCTCACGAGAATCATGAGCCTTGTCATGATGAGAAAAAAAATTCAAAGACGGCTCTTCGATATCTTGTGATATGGCGAGCAAGTCTAACTTGCTTGATATGATGTGGCTCTAACCATGCTTTGCAAATAATTGAGAAAAAGCACCAAGAAACTCGGCCTTAATTAGGAAATGATATGTGAGTAATTCGAAATTTCATCATTTGGGAAACGCAGATATCACACCTATTTCGTGAGCGCGACCATTTCGAACACTTAAGGTGAGATAAGACCACTTGCTCGGGGTCACTTTAAGTATAAAACGCACCACCCCTTTAGAACGGCCAACGATCCTGATGACCCTTATAAGAAAATATTTTGCTGCTTGCTCAATCTTGATTACAAGTGTATGGTTCCACTCATGCTTTTTTCGTTTTAATCATAGCATGTCACAAGAGTTAAATCTAGTCTTTTATGTGAATAAAATTCAATAAATTCTACCTATCTGTATTGGACGCATGCCGCATTTGAAGTACACTACATCGGCTCTGTTTTTATTCGTGTAGGTAGATGTCAGATTTGTTTTATTTTATTTTCTAATTATTTTAATTCAATTCTTCAGTGACAGTCACCCTGATGTTGTAGGTAGGCACTTATATTAATTAATCTTGAACTAGTTCCCCCTTTTTTTATTTAACTTATTATATATTTCAATGTTCAAATTTTTTTTTAATTTCATTTGTAATCATTTGAAAAAGGATTAAGAACATATCCTCTAAATATATCTAAGTAATAATATCAATAAACCTGCCTTGTTGCTTTCGCGGTATTAGTAGATAGGTACAAGCGTACAAAAGGCAGCATCAATGAGAATTAACTATTTTATTTACTTTTACAATAACCTAATTTTATTTAGTAGTTGACCACCTTTATTGTAAGGTACGATCAGTTACTAAAACCAAATTTTCACCTTGTAGATGTCTGGGAAAAGGGGTTCATTCCTAAATTATAGATACTGAAGCTGCAATGCTCTCAGCAGTAAATTCTTTTCGAAGTTACATATGTGTGTATTCATAAAGAATTATCACGCACTTTAACGGTGAAGGAAAACATCGCGATGAAACCTGCACACCTAAAAGTTCTTAGGAATTTCTTAGGTGTGTAGTCCGCCAACCCGCACTAGGCCAGCGTGGTGGACTAAGGTCTCAATTGTAGAGGAGGCCCGTGCCCAGCAGTGGGACGTATATGGGCTGATGATGATGATGATGAAGTAAAAGAAACTTTTATCCAGGAAAAGTACTTAAAACTTTAAAAAAAAATACTGGCTCGTTTCGTTAAAAGACTTGCACAGAGTTTACAAAACAAAACACTCATTGAATTCGGATTATGATTCAAGTTAGACAAAAATAAATTTCTGTGTCCTTAAGCGGTCATCTACTGGTGATATTACCTTACCCCTACCGGCGTACGTGCGTGCCTATGTATGCGAATAATAACAATACGAGTAAACTCAACAAATAAACCGCTATTATCAACACTTATTAGATAAATATTCGTTGATCGACAGAAATTCGCAAATGGAAAGGTCAATAAGGTATATACGTACATGACGGCACCACTGTCATAGAGAGTTTGCTGCAATTGATGAAAAGTTTGTCATTGGAAATCAGACCATACTTTTCAAAATAGGGCAGCTTCTAACATCTCTCTATGTACCTACCTTAAATTATCTTATTGCCATAATTCTATGTTCCTTACCTCAAGCCTTAATATTATTAATTATATTCAAAAAAATTAAGTACAAGTACCACCTAAGCTTAAACTCAGTTTTGTGACATTGTTTATAAAAAATAAAACGTGGTTTCGATTTTAAGGAAAATAAATAGCTGAATGTGTTTCAGCTTGTGTCCAAATTTCTGAAATCAAGTTACGAGTGACGTCCAATAGTTGGACGTAAATACAAATAAAGTTACGTTCTCTGTTATAAACACAAGAGATTTCTTTTTCGCGAACAATCTTCAGTTTGTCGTGACCCGTTCCAGTAATAGAATTTTCCCTTATTATTTGATTTACTACTTTCACAATTTTATGTTGGTGCAATTGTGTTACTCGTATACGCGTCCGAGCGTTCTATTTTTCTCTATTTGATCCTGTATACGCGTGCTATAATACAAGCTACAGTTAAATAGATACTCAAACAATCATTTTGCCGCATACGAATAAATAGTTTGTAAACATGCGATTGCTGTTTATGGAATAGGCTTTTCAAATATTGCTATAATTATGGGCCATTTCGTTGCCAGTAAGGCTAATAAAGCTCACGTAGCCTAGTTTTCAAGAAAATATTAAATTTTCCGCGTATCAGAGTAAACTTCTGCATATCATAAGTTTTAACAATGTTTGTCATAATAATATTTATGTAAAGCGATTATGGTAATACTTTAATAAATGCGAGGGAACCGCTGGCAGTCCTACCCAATTAGAGCATGTTTGAGCATATTTCGCCTGCGTCTCCCATGCTACATACCTACTACTCAAAAAGGAAAAATTCAAGTTAATTATTATACATACATACATAACATACATACTCGTACATACCGAAGGCTGAAGCTTGTATTCTCGGTGTGGGTAAAGGTACATTTGCGTGCCCACGTTTCGACACTACAATTTTTAAATCTGACATAGTGTAGCCGTTTTTCTTTTCCGATTACCGAAATATACTTGACGGCATATACTTGTTCCGAGACCAACGAGGCTGTCATACATAAATATCTTTTTTCATTAATGAAAAACATTGGTTATTGCTTTATCATATAATTAGATATCCATTAGATAAGGTAAAAAAATATATATCTCTACACGGTTCGATTTAAGATCTGACAAATTTAATTAGGTATCGCTTAATTTATGGTATAAACCGCAAGCTACTATTTATAACGTATGTAAAAGTATAGGGCTAAGAGTTTAATGAGTTGGGTTGCATACCTAAATGTTAACTGGATTAATTATGACATAATTGGTGAGAGTAATTAATTATTAATGAATGACCTATTAACATCCCTATGAACTGTACGTCAATACATAATGTTCTTAGTATGTACATAATTCACAATGATTAATAATATAGCAGAATTATGTGAAGCATTTAGCCGACGGATTGCTACAAGTACAAAGGCAACGCAAAACTGACAGGTCGTGCATTTTTAACCTACACTCTTGTTTCTTTGGAGTCGACAATTTGGATAAATGGTACATCCACCACCAGTCGCGTGAATTATTCAAACTCGCCTTCTGGTCTGGTTTCTTCACACGACGCGGAGAGGATTGCACAATAAAGTGGAATATTTAGAGAGTAATCACGTACGCAACATAGGGACTTACGGTGGCTCATTCCGCCCCTTCTCGTCGCCAATTTTATCAAACGACGTTTCCATCTACGTCATATAGGTATGCGGGACGAGGGCATTGATAATATTTTTAGCTCCAAGTAAGATTTTTTGAGAGCATAGAATTAACTTCAAAAAACAAAAAATACGGGAATGTACGAGTAATTTGCTTTATTGTTGGATAAGTGGTCGCAACGTATGCAAATGCCGTGTTCCTCATCCGATTTCCACTCGGTGAAATCGAACTGCGTGATTTTCGTATGCAAAAAAGTTAACTGTCAGATTCGACTTTTATTTTATCCATATTGATTGATTCGATATAGAAAACGTATTTCAGAAATCAATTACCTGACATGCAATAAGTATATGCCCATATTTAGAATAACTGCTCTACATGAGAAAATATTATCAAGTCTTTGAAATGTAATAAATCGAAACGAAATTAAAGAATCGCTTCTTTAAAGTTTTTATGCGAATATTGCTTGCAGTTTCATAATATACCGTGGCGTACTAATGGTGAATTAAATATTTATAATCACTTATAGTATGTTGAGACCTGCATACCTATTAATGCACTAATACATGCAAACCTATACGTGATACTCATATGTTAATTTTAATTAACAAGATTTGAGTAATCTGAGGCTGTGATAGGTTACGCGTGGTGAGAATTGCTCATTAACAGCTATCGGAACGTTTGCATTACACAGGCATATAGTATGATCTGAAATGACCGAGTCATACATATTATATACAGCTTGATGATTTACATATCATTCGGCTATTATGTTCATAATATCTACAGCGTCATCAATATGATGCCAATTTGATTGCCAATGCAAGATGTTTGTGAAATGTAAAATTTGATTGTTTGATCCCTGTACCGAGAGATATGCTTGCATGATCCACTGTACTCTTCCTCTACAACTGAGAGATTGAACTGATAAATAAATAATTTCATTATTATTTTGCTTTGTAGTAAGTAGCTTTCTTGAAATTTTAATTTAAAATAATTTTCCAACATTGTTACAAAATATATTCGTTGCTGAATGCATCCAATAATTCCATAAAATTGAGTTTCATATATTCATACGTTTAAAAACAAGCCGTCCGATGGAATAATGTTAACTAATGACGAATGTTTTTAGTTGTTGAAATGTTCCTGAATGCCACAGGGGCCGCTTCACAAAAAACAAACTGCAATGTAATTGCGACCCGGAATGAAGTTAAAAGCCTCTCCCTCACTTCCATGAGGTTTTATTTTCCTATAGTTTTCCACCCATGGATTTTTTTAAGGCAGTAATAACACATAATTGTTTATTTTATTCATATTCTGAGTAGACATTTTGAATTCTACTGTTAATTTTATTGGGTTTCGTTGGGTCCAAGGTATAAATTTGCGGCGTGCCATCGATAGGCCTCCTGCTCAATTCCAGGATTTGCCAAAATGTTATCTGGTTTTGGCATCTAAATGTATCGAAAAATGATATTGGCTTGACTCGCTATTGCGTGGGTCTTAAAAACACAGCACTGTTTACCACTTTATTAATATTTGTGTGTATTTATTAAGCATGTATAGGAAAAAATATCCACATGGTATAGTATATACAGGGTGTATTCAGACTGTGATCGGAAACTAAGGCAGGTAATATGTATATAGGTATAGTATTAGTCAAATTTATATTTTGGTTATTTTTTTCTTTTTTTTATCTTTTCTCTATCAGATTACATTAACGAAAGTATATAGTTAACATGAATCTAATGTTTCTAATACCTCAAGGTACTTATAATTGGATTTATAGATACTGAAGAGGTAAAGTTGCAAGTTCCGTACACCGGAGTCTTTTTCCTCTCGTTTATCTCTCTTAAACATTGGAATTGGTTCGGGATTTAGGGCGATAATTACTTTGCCTTTCAGGTGGTAAATGTATACTGTAATGGTAGGTACTCTATACTCTATGTACATGTTTGATAAGTCAATCAATCAACAAAAGTTCATTTAATTAAATCTCATAATAACGATGGTGCGTAATCGGCATAATTATAAGGTTTTTTTATATTCACTATATCGATTAATGGTGTGCGAAAAATGGCTGCCCTGCTGGTGCCGACTATAAATAAAAAAGTATTAATAGATCAGATCCGTTTTGTGTTTATCAAAGTTGTGTTCTAAAATATTATTTTACATTGAGATAAAAATCTTCAATAGCATCAAGAACTACGACTGCATGAAATATTTGTAGATCACAAAAGATTCACATCACGGGGATTAAACCCTGGGCTCCTTTTGTCAGCTCGTCCTCCAACTCTACTAACTGCGAAACGAAAGTTGCAAATTGTTCCATCATTATATTAAAATAAATTCAACAGTAGTAAATAGTTTCCAATCGAAATGCAAACGAATCCATCGAAAAAGCAATGCATTATTTTTGCATGAAATTGAAGGCTTCAATACCACAGTTTAGAAATTTCTGATTTAGGTTTTGTTCGATATTTTGTTGCCATTTTGAAGGTAATATCATTATGCCTCTCTTATAGAAGCCCTCGTCCTTATTGGTAAAAAATTGAGACAGTCGGTTTTCACAAGCCTCTCTTGAAGCGAATTTTTCGCAATGGAGAGGAATAGATGGTAATCATTTAATGCCAGGTACGGACTATAATAGATGGATGCGTAAGAACCTCCCAACCAAGTTCCTGGACTTTATGGCGACAACTCCAGGCCACAAACATCGATAGTAACTCGCCATGGTATTACCTTCAAAATGGCAACAAGTTATCGAGCAAAACGGCGCATGTTTGACCTAAATCATTTTAACTATGGCAATTAAAGCCTTCAATTTCATGCAATAATAATAGATTAATAGATTTATTTTTACTACTCCTAAATTATATCACCAATTATTATAAATTGTTTTTTTGTCTGCATATGCTGTATTAAATGATAAGCATTATGGAACGAGCCTCTTGCCTTTTTTGAGCACATTTCCAGGCTGCGTGAATTCAATTAGCAGAATTCACTGAAATTCTACTAACAGAAAAACCTAATAAAATTTGGTCCGAGCCGGGAATTGAATGGAAGCTCTCCAGATCGCACAACGCTTACCCTTGCCCGGAAACCGTCGAAGTAGTCAAAGTCTATTTTATTAGTTTTGTACAATTATACGATCTGTATTATTAAACTGCAAATCGAAATCAGTGAAGTGGAATTTGATTTTCACATTAATATTTAAATATACTAATTTTGAGTGACTAGATATAATTAATCCAGACAGCCATTAGTGGAAACATAATTATATTATAAGCGGTCGATATTATCTGTTAGCTGATATACATGGCATCGATATTCCGATTAGTGCGAGTAAGCTCTAATTGGCCCAGTTTGGCCGAGCACAGATCGCACCACTAAAATAGAGATTTGTGCGGGATTAATCTGTGTTGATACCACACAATCCCACTGAAATGTATACCTTCACATAAATGGGCTAATGGCATTTGGCGTGAATATAAAGATTGCGTGTACACTATGTACATTAACCTTGATATTGTCTTTCAGTTTACGTACGTGTACGTAAAAAAGAGCACCGTAGGAGTCCTACGGTAGGATGTATATGGGCTTATACAAATTGATATAGATATCTATTTACAATTGTACACTGAATACTATTCTACTATCAGTCATCATCATCATCACCCCAAATACGTCCCACTGCTGGGCACGGGCCTCCTCTACAACTGAGAGGGTTTAGGCCTTAGTCCACCACTGGCCTGGCCACTGGCCTGGTGCGGGTTGGCGGACTACACACCTAAGAAATTCCTAAGAACTTTTAGGTGTGCAGGTTTTATCACGATGTTTTCCTTCACCGTTAAAGCAAGTGATAATTCATTGTGAATACACACATAACTTCGAAAAGTCAGAGGTGTGTGCCTGGGGTGTGAACCTGCGACGGCCGAAATTCTCGACCACGCGCCTAAACCTCGAGGCCATCACTGCTTCTACTATCAGTACTATTTGAAAATGTTACAACAAGGTAAGGTAATCGTCGTGTATAGTGCACGTTGTACTACCGTGTATACATAGTTGAACGCGTATTAGTGGCATTTGAAATTTGTTTGGTTAGATACGTCACCAGTCAACCGCACGGCGAACTTTGCGCCAGAATAACTCAGCTAAGTAATATTGTTTTAGTTAGTAAGTAGTGCGGGACCTCTGGCAGACAGTTTTGGCAGCTGTTCTGCACATGATGTATGTTAATGTCACGTAAGAGATTATTTCTTGGCACTGAACCTGCTCGCAGCTCATACAATTGTTTGCTTTACTATTTTGCGTTCGAACTTCCATGTCAACAACTTGAAGGAATAAGTGATTCAGCTTCGGCTTTGAATACATCTTATTTTCTAAAGGGGTAGAGCTAAACTAGTTGATACACTTCTATGTCTACAAATTCGTTTACGTGCTACACTTTGAAAAAGAAAACAATTGTACAAAGTTCCCGTCTTCCAGAGATTGGATTCGCTAACTTTAAAGTGTGTTATTTCTTCCAGACTTAACATTGTTGTGAAGCGGAACTGACAGTTAGGTGTATGTATCGACTTTCTATTTCTTCAAGTACGTTTATATCTGACATTTTAACAACTGGGAAAAGCAAGCGTAACTTTGTGACCGTATTGGTTCTGAAAAGTGTTTAATATTTTTTTTCTTTCAAATAATAATATTGATCTTGGAAATACCCATTTGGGTTTGCACTCTAGGCACTGCCTGTCTCGTGAATTTTTTTACTGTAGTAACTTAAATTAGAATTACGTACCGTGTCGAATACAAAAAACGAACCAGGTTACCAATAAATAACAAATCTATTACAATAAACTAAAAAAGTTGTAGGTACCGCGATGTAGTAGTGATGATAGGATCATAAAGTGGTAATATTTACATTAATTAAATTTTAAAAACAAACTGTATATAATATTGTTGAAATATTGCTGGAAAATAGTGTTGGAAATTATCTTCACTTCTGGAATGAATTGCTTGTTATTCTTAACAATTTTTAAAAATGTATTACCATTAGGGGTTAAGATGCTTACCATCCCAAATACCAGAACTTCGTAAACATTCACGCCATTGCGTAATAAAGGATCGTGTTTTGCGAACCACCCCTTACATTTAATATTTTGTGCAAAGAAAGGTTTGAGTTAATATTGACTTATTAGACAAAAAGAATATGTATCCCCGAAAACAAAGCTCGGGGAGCAGGGGAATCAAAAGTTTCCTTCATTTTGTACCGCTTGAGGGAACTTTCTTTAGACCGAACGGCGACCGCATCGTCATAAACCAAAAACACAAAGGTTTTATGAGTTACATTAAGTTAATGGATGCGATCAGACAGCAGTTCTATTCGCTCGAGGTCTATTGGTTATTTATAGATAGGTTAGCCTGAATACGCATAAAAGGAATTTGACCTTTTCATTTACCTTTCTAATTTGATCTGAGGAACTTGAGATTGAATGGACAAATCAGATATTTTGATTTCTTTTGCTTAATTAGGTACTTATATTAAAATAAATTCTGAAATTTTTAGGGAGCTAGATTTTTAAAATAAAAATAAAACTATCTCATATCTGAATACTATTGACGTGTAAGCTGGAGCGGGAACCGCACGGGAAATCGGTGATTGCGTTGGTCCAGTCGTTCCAAGTGGCGCAGATAGAGGCGCGGGTGTGAGCCGGCTGCCGCGCCGCCGACGCGTTACTCCAGCGCTGGCTCCGTGAAATTGAATTAGCAACTCATTAGTGACGCCAATAAAACCGGCCGACTGCTCACCCTACCTCACGACCCCTGCGCGCCTGCGGTACGTACACCGCATACTCGTATATACGTCGATACTTGTACCAAGCGCATACAAATACGTTTCGTTTAGGTCCAGCGTAACAAATGCACATCAAAGCTAATTGTACTGCCTGTTCAATGAATAAATTTACTTATGTACGATTACATGTATTCAATTATGTTTTAGTGATTTTTATTAAACATTCTAAGGAGTTCAATTCGTCATTTATAAAAGTAACAAAAGTCTATGTATGTAAGCAAATGAATGTGAATACATATTATGTACTATATAATGTGCCCTCATTAGTAATTTTTTTCATTGCACCTGATTTCCACGTTTTATTACGCGGCACACATGATAATCAAATTTCTTTAATGTAAGCGGGGCAATCGACGAATTCCGTGTCAAAGGATAGAATTGAGTCAAGCGTTAATTTTCTTAATGTATCTTGTTAAGGTCGAGTCGGGATCGTGTTCCCTTCTGAATAAATTAAGGCAACATTAACAGCCAAAACGCGATCGCTTTTATACCTTCTCGTTTCTATACAACATACTATTTCAGCTTGACGTATGTAATCATATGCTGACGTAATTAATTCATATATCTGTATTCTGTATGTACCTATGTTAATAGGTATCTGATTATATTGATTTCAGAGAATCAATTATCCTTTCCATTCGATTTGAAAATCCTGTTTCCAATGTTGTTAAATCCTAAAGTAAATTAGAGGATGTCGATATTTAATGCTTCGTATTCATCATTAAAATCGTGATGGTCTCAAGGTTTAGGCACGCGGTCGAGAATCTCGACGGTCGCGGGTTCAAACCCCAAAACACACCTCTGGCTTTTCGAAGTTAGTTTTGTATTCACAATGAATTATCACGCACTTTAACTGTGAAGGAAATCATTGTGAGGAAACCTGCACACCAACCCGCACTAGGCCAGCGTACCACGCTGACTAAGGCCTTAACCGTCTCGGTTGTAGAGGAGGCCGGTGCTCAGCAGTGGGACTTATATGGGCTGAATATGATTTATCATTAATAACTGTAGCCAATTCGTGTTAGCTCAATATTTAGAGCTTATTTACTTCAAAATCTAGTTTGTTTTATAAGCCTTTAAAAATAAATTAAAAATATATCTTTATTTATGATGGCCTCCAGAATAAGGCGACAGACTCCTCGGACTTTTCGAAGTTATGAGTCTGGTCACCATAAATTATCACGCATATTAAGTGTTTAGGAAAAATTTGCGAGGAAACCTGTACTTCTAAAAGTTCTCCTCAATAAATTTATAGGTACGTCTATTCGTAACCTCGTCTAAGAATTTGCTTAAATATTTTTTAGAATATTTTAAAACCCAACATCACTTCGAATTGGAATCGAATCCGGTACTTCACGATAGCACGCGCCCATTTACCTAAGTCGCGGTACTACACAGCAGAGTAACGACGCAATTCCGAAGTAAGTAATACGTGTCGTGTGTTTAACTATTATTTAGGTTCATACATACATAAATATATGTAGTACCTATTTTTTCCAAAGAATAATTCACCTTTGTGGATAAAAACTAATTCTTAACGCTAATAGCCGTGCCCAGATATATAAAAATATCTTTTATGAATTCCAGATTTTACAAATTTAAATTTTTAATACAAGCACACCATTTTATTGAGCAACACATACATATGTTGCATATTTTATATGTTAATTTTGTGGTTCGCTGGTTTTGCACCGTAAGTTGCGCGGCGTTATATTATTGAATTTGCTATTCAGTGCTGTTTATTTGTATGTTAAGACTATGATAAAATTATTTTACGGTAGGTTAACACTAAACAGTAGAGCACTATAAAAACACGTCTCGCTTTCCTGCTAAAACTACTGAACCGATTTAAATGAAATTTGGTACACATATAGTTTAGACCCTGAGAAAGGACATAGGCTACTTTTTATCTCGGAAAAGGGGTTTTAAGGGGTTGAAAGGGGGGATGAAAGGTTGTATGGAAGTATTGTCATTTTTAAAGCTAGAAGCTTGAAACTTATTTTTTAGGCTGTTGATTAGATATAAATAAAAATGACATTAAAAGTTTGTAAAAAAATGTACCTTTAAGAAGGTAAAATAAAAATAGGGGTGAAAGTTTGTGTGGAAATTCGTCATTTTTGAAGCTAGAATGATGAAACGACGTGTAGACGACTGTAACTATGTATATGTAACTATATGTCTGTTATGCTTTTACGCCTTAATCATTTGACCGATGTAAATGATTTTTGATATGGACATAAATGGGACTCTGTGGAGTAAAATAGACTACAACTTATTTTCTTTCTGAACCCAACCCTGTAGTCTACCGCGGACGGAGTCGCGGGCAAAAGCTATTATTATATAAAGTTGTAAATTTGAATTACATTTTCCATTTCATCCTTAAATGGTGAACTTGTGTGAAGAAATTTGACGCTAAACAACTTTTTTTTTAATTAACGCAGGTTTGGTGTGTTATGAAACTTAACGTTCTATATATTAATTTACCTTTTTTTAACATGTTGGGGTCAATTAGTCATGTCGATAGGGTACTTTCTCACACCAAATTGAGATGAGCAATGTAGCACCACACACAAGTATGTAACTCAACATTGTCAATAAAAACACCATTTTCTTTGCAGCAGTTTATCACTTGCTATGTACTTTTTTTTTTGTTCTCGAGGGGAAAGCTGTTTATGGCCCTACTTCTCAGCAGCCCCGGGGGAAGGGGGGGGTGGGAAGCGTATGTCGGGGTCACCGGTCTTCCAGCCCGGCGCGCGGCGACGTCATGTCCGCGCAGATAGAAATAAACTTTATTGTACACAGGAAGACAAAACAAAAAAAAGAAAAAAAAAATACATATTTAAAACACAGAATGCACGTACAAATGGCGGTCTTATCGCTTTGAGCGATCTCTTCCAGACAACCATGAGGTGAATATAGTAGAATATTTTTTGGTGCATATACATACTTACAATACATAGATACAATACAATAAATATAAATAAGTTCTTATAATTATATACATACAAGTATTTGAGAATTATAGTTAAAATACAAGAAATAATAATTACTAACACACAAAAACTGAAAACGTTCTTTGAGGTAGAAAGGAGTAGAAGGATCAAAGAGGATTTTATATAGAAGGGATAAAATATGAGTATTTCGGCGAAGGCGGATAGGCAACCACTCGAGTTTTTTACGAAATTCAGAAACGTTGTCATATTTGCGCAAACCAAATATGAACGATATACAAAAATTTTGAAGTCGTTCGAGTTTATTCAATAGGTCTTCAGACAAGTCAAGATAGCAGGCATCGGCATAATCAAGTAGAGAGAGTAGATGAGCTCGAGCTCGGTCAATTTTGGTGATAATTGGCAAGAAATTAGAAAGTCGCCTAAGGGAAGCAGCCGATGCAAAAACTTTTCGACTGATTTCTGAAGCGTGGGGTCACCACGATAGTTCTCTATCAAGGACAACACCCAGACTCTTTACAGTAGCACTGAACTCAATATAAACACCATCAAAAACTACATGTGGGACATTAAACCAGTCAATTTTCGAAATCATACGAGAACTTCCAATAATAATGGTCTGTGTTTTGAGAGGATTGACAAGAAGGCCGTATGATTTACTCCAGTTCAAAACGCAATCCAGATCTCTATTGGTGGCTTCAATCGATGAGTTCAATGTCTGCAACGGAGACTGAGTGTAGATTTGTAGATCATCTGCATATAGATGGTAGGAAGAAGATAGATTGTTGGATATAGAATTTATGAATATCGCAAATAATAAAGGAGATAAAACGCCGCCCTGAGGAAGTCAATTACAGTTGGAGATATGTTAAGAGAACCGAGAATCGCCAGCAAGATGTCATAATCAACATTATTAAATGCGTTGCTAAAGTCGAGTAGTGTCAGCACAGTCAAATGGCCCTTACTCATCCCAGACCTGATGTCATCCGTTATTTTAAGAAGAGTAGTAACGGTACTATGTCCAGGGCGAAACCCGGATTGGAAAGGATTAAGTAAGTTGTTTTTACAAAGGAAAGCAGAAAGTTGTTGGTGTACTAGACGCTCTAGGACTTTAAAGAGGAAAGGAAGTATAGAAATAGGACGATACTCGGAAAAAGTAGAAGGATTCATTTTCTTAGGTAAAGGAATAACTTGCGCGTCTTTCCACATCGTTGGAAAAGTTCCACTGAAAATGGAGTAGTTTAGGATATGGGTTATAACGGTGACAATTTCATCCAGAATGAGATTAACCATCTTACGACTAATACTGTCACTACCGACTGCATTAGACGAAATTGACAAGATGCTCTTCTTAACATCACAATCTGTAAATTGACTAAAATCAAAAGAAGAGAATTTAGGAGCAGGCAATGATGAAAGATTTTTTAAGGTGACAGACTTAGCAGGTCCATCAAAATGAGCAGATGAGGAAAAATGTTGATTTAATAAATCAATGTTTAAATTTTTAGGAATATTATTTTTACGTGACTTTCCAACTCCCAATGATCTAAGAAATTTCCATACTTTCGCAAGTTTAGAGTTAGTTACAGATTCATGAATATGTCGGCGTTGTTCATCCCTACACAATCTATTGCAGTGATTTCTGTGCTTTATGTACTTTGCTTTATGATGCTAAAGCAAACGCAGGGGCGACTCTGAAGGGCAACGCTTTAATTTGGCGTTGGCATTGTTTTTTCTTTTCATGGCAGCCTTAATATCATCTGTAATCCAAGGCGCTGGTGAATTTTTAATTTTAACAGAACGTATGGGAGCATGTGCATCGTACAACGTGACTAACATGCTATTAAATTCGCTGACTTTGTCATCAATAGAAGTCGCATTAAAAACATTTGACCAATTTAGTTCAGCTGCATTACTGAGCAACTTTTCTATGTCAATTACACCAAAATTGCGATGAAGAATAGTTTTAGGGCGATTTCGCGGCGGTCGAACCTTATATGAAAGAAAAATCAAGTCATGATACGAAAATGCATCAGCTGGTAACTGACCATGCACATGAACATGATTAAAAGAGGAAACAAGAATTAAATCAAGGAGTGAAGGTGTAGTATTAGGGAAATGATGAGTAGCGTTTAAAGGAAGAATAGTTAAATTGCTAGATTTCACAACAGAGTTTAATAAATTTGATCTATAGTCTTGCTTAATTAAGCATGTATTAAAGTCTCCCATAATGATAGTATGATCAAAGTTACCAGAGAAGTTCTCTAGTAGTTTTTCAAAGGAAGAAAAAAATTTGACACGTAATGACGGGCAATAATAGACGCCCAGAAGAATTTTAGTGTGGGCGAGAGTCACTTCAATAAGAAGATGTTCTCCAACGTTTGGCGGAGGGGGTTGCGCAGACATATTTATAATAGAAAAAGGAATGTTACTACGAAGATAAATGGCAACACCACCACCTGCACCACTGGCCCGGTCATTACGTATCAATTGGAAACGTGGTAAGGAGTAAGACGTCGAAAGAAGACAAGGTTTCAACCATGATTCCGAATTCAATATGGCGTGAATATTTTTATGATTAAACGATGCCAGCATATCGGAATAATGTGCCGGAATACTCTGAGCATTGATATGTAGTATATTGATTTTTTTATGGCAATCAATAAACACAGACTTAATTGAGTCTTCGAGAGGGTGTGTAAGTGATGCTATAACTATCAGTGCTTTCATCTGATTCTGAGGCAATTGATGAGGAACAGGACAAATATTCATTGCTGTGATTTAAATTGCTGCTATGTAACATATAAATTTAAATATTTTTTACGTTATTATAAATAAATAAACATATAAATATTTTACAATTATTCAAGCTTATCCACCTGCCAGTTGTGTTTAACATTTGAATATTTAAAATTAAAAAAAAAAACAAATGTAACAAAACCACACAAAAATGATAATAAAAAAAAAACATAAAAAAAAATGCTTTCATACTGACTACTTGAAAAGAGAGAGAGAAAAAAAAAACAACAAATGCTAACAATCTTACATTCACTAATATTGGAAATGAAACACTGTTTAATATAAACATAACTGAGGGTAAAATAAAAATTAATTTGTTGATATCAACAAGAAGTGTCAGATTCCCCAGTAAAGTGATAAGCCAGCACAAGGTATCGCAAAGTATCTTAACAACAGATAAAATAAAAAATTTACACTACGCAACTATTTTTAACTGTTGCACCTCGTCTGGTCTTCATTGGAGCTGTATTACGACCACCTGCTGCTTCCTTGGTTGCGGTTGTCGTTTTCACGGGCACAATAGCATCGAGCTCCTTCACAGTGTTGACGCGATGTCGCACATAGTCAGGCCCGAGAACATAAATGTTGCCGTCACGCGTCCAACATTTGGTGACTCCAAACATTTTCCTCGCCGACATAAAAATGTCATGTCGAGTTTTTGTGAGGAATTCAGATAATGTTATTCCTGAACCTTTGGGATTGGTTTTGGAAGACCACAATTTGTCTCGAAGAAGCAAGTCATTTAATTTGAATAAGATTGGACGTGGTTGGCTCGCAGTGCTACGGCCCAATCTGTGACAACGAGTGAGTTTGTCTGCCGTGAATCTAGATAATCGAAGAGTCTCCGTGACGCATTTGACAACAGCTGTTGCAGTGTCCTCGTTCTGTACTTCAGGCAGACCATGCAGCAGGAGGATCTTGCGGCGCCGCTGCATTTCCAAATGGTCAACTTGTTTTGCGAGTAGTTCAATTTGACTTTGGAGAATGTTCATGGACTTTAACATAAATTCGCGGAACGTATTGAAGCTACTTGCTAAGATATCGGCTGGAGTATTACAATGCGATGTTGTCTTCGGCAACTGCTCCATAAACGCTTCCATTTGCTCATTAAAGGACTGGACGATTTGATTCATGGATTGTGAAACGATAGCCTATGGAGGCTACGAATATGGATTCGTGTGATGTGCGGTGGTGGTGTATAAGACACAGTGGAAAAGTTCGTTGAGTGGTTAAGTGTGATATCAGGAAACACTCACTGGCAGGTACTGTAACTTCTAATTACATTTACACATAATCAACACTTGCAAATACAGTAAAAAACAATTTTAAATTTTTAACGAAAACAACGTATGTCACTTTAGCACCCAACCATAGACAACGCGCAGATGTTAGTGCCGGGCTGGGTCCCTAACAATAATCCCTAAACCGGCATACCGACCAAAACCCCCCGGTGGCCATCTCCGCGCCGAGTGGGGCGACCACGGTACGTGGGCGAGAAGCGCCCACCGTAATGCCGCAGCCGCCAAGTGCGCCTCCGAGACGTATTTGTATGCTATGTACCTAACTCTGTCACTATTTTCGTCAGTTCTTATGCCGATACTGTAGTACATAAAAATAATCGCTGAAAATTAAAGACGAGGAAATCTTTTTGACCCACTAATACGAGTATTTGTTTTTTGCGCGTTCATGTGAGAGTATGTAATTTTTTCTACACTAGACTTTACTAGAAGCTCCGGCTATTTTCCATGTTAAAACGTGTCGCGTCTACGTCCCAAGTTAATGTTGCGTGTAAAGTTATGGCCCAGTTCCACAACTGCATGCGCTAACTTCGCGGCGGCTACATAAGCGTGCCCTCCTACAGAGATTCATGACACGCAGCGTTAATTCGGCCATCGCCACCCGTCTATCCTCTTTTAAACTGGTTAAAAAGAAACAAAGCAATTAACTCCAAATTGTCTCTAACATGGAGTTCGCTACAATTTTTACGCAATGAAGTGTAATTAAACGGCGCGTTTACTTTCATACGACCCAAGGAAAACATTTGTAAGAACAAAATAATGGCCAAGACCACATTTACTGTTTTTCTTTGCTTCCTTTTTGAGGTTCAAGAGCAACCCTTCAACTTTGTTGGACGTTAATTGCTCCGTGGGAATACTTACACCTGCATTGCCTTTACACGGAGAGTAATAAACATAACAAGTAAACAGGGATTAAGTTATTACAACTTCATACAAAACACTTTTTGCATACTTTTCAATCAACCTGTTCAAACAACTGCCATAACAGGCGACACTGTTTAAAATAATGTTTCAAAGAATGCTTTTATTTTAATATCTTTTACTAGCAGGATCATATTATACAACGTAGATCACGTTGTAATAAATCCTAGACGGTGTTTGCATATTACTCTACTTTCATGTTTTTAATGCATATTCTTTAGTCGATGCAGTTTTAAACAATACAAACAAGGTAAAATATTGTCGTCCATTAAAAATCCGATGGAATATCAAAAAGGTATAACTGCATATTAACTTGCACAATAACATTGGGTTGGTAAAGATTTAATTGCACAATACTGTTTCGTGAAAACATTAATCTGGATTGTAAATCGTGTAAAAAATTCGTAACGCCACCTACGGGACACATAAAGTGAAATATTTAATGCAGATATGACAATATTTTAGAAAGAATAGCTTTATTTTTAAAATGAGCGTCGCCATAAATCCCAACGTGCTGCAATAACGTTGGGCGGTGAGGATGTGACTAGAATTTAAAGCGAACATCGTATTAAAACTATCGGCTTACCAATTGACAATTTGACTGGTATATTGTGCATTTTTAAATCATATGTATGTTGCATATTTTATGTTTTTAAATTTATTTTATTAAATTTTCAAAGAGGTTTTAATAAATTTAAATATGAAAATAAGAACCGGAATGCGCTTATTAATCTTAGCTACAACTTTGCAGCCCATGTTTCTTTACTGGTGAATTTTGTAGGAACTTACCTTACTTGCAATTTTCTTTAAAAAAAGTTTAAAGAGAGTTCCATGTCCTGTAGTAAGATGTGTATGAATTTTTGCATCTTCATGCAACTTAAGGCTCGCTAAATGAAGCTTTAATAAAAACCTTTAATTCGCGACCTATAGTGAAAATGAAGATGAAAATATATAGATGATAATTACATAAAACTTTTCACGTGCATGTCACATACGTAAAACATTCGCAAGATAGAAAATCGCCGGGAAAAAGAATGGATTTGTGTAAAGGCAGATTTATGTTCTAATTAGTCGGCCCCCGAACGTTGCATGCCTCGGTTAAAATGAATTTATGCGACCGCGTCTTTGTACAAATTGTTTTGCATGATTTAAAACCGACAGATATCCATACATTACACATAGTCACAATTGACATTAATATTTAAATATGTTACCGTTATTGCTATGGAGCAATTTTATATAACCACCGACAGCCAGAGTGTTCAATAAAATGAAACATGAAATGAAAACAATAACAAAAATTGCAAAATCAAATTTTTTTCGGTATATAGTTCCTTCTAATAGAGTTCTAGACTGTTTAGCAACCACATTGAAAACAGAGTGACTTATATATACATTATACATACACTACGTAACTTATATGTACATACACATTTAAATATGCGTCTTCATATCAGAAACTTCAATAGACTATTCGGTATATCAAACGGCCAGACAAGAGTCAAGTACATACCTATAAGTGAATTACGCGGTATCTCGTTTCACAAGTTGGTGCCCATGCATAGGCCTTTAATCTGTCGTGATTTTGTTTTCTTATACAAGATAGAGTTGCACCTTAATCAGATCTGACTGTAGAACAAATGGGACAGTTGGATCTATTCGTTATAACACATTCAGAGATAACCCGACGGGAATCATTGGTGAGTTAGATTGTCGGAGATAAAGGTAGCTGACGGTGCACATTCAAATTCCTAAGGCCTAGTGCGGGTTAGCAGACTACACAGCTAAGAACTTTTAGGTGTACAGGTTTCCTTACGATGTTTTTCTTCACCGTTAAAGTAAGTGATAATTAATAATGAATACACACATAGCTTCGAAAAGTCAGAGGTGTGTGCCTGGGGTTTTAACCCGCAACCGAGATTCCTCGACCGCGTGCTTAAACCTCGAGGCTATCACTACTTACCATTAAGTGTAAAAAAAATACGTTGCTCATTTCTGATAATGAGGCAAAAAGATAGCTATTTAACTTATTTGCACGAGTCCTCAGGAATGTTTGAAACTCATGTAACATAACAACAAATACGGCCGACCATTATCAATTCACACTCGGTGGCTTACAACAAAAGGTTCGGCCATGTAGTTGCTAACTTTGCGCTTGGGGAATCACAACAAAGGTTTTTATGTACTAACCCTAAAAGAATTCGGCGAACTCTTTCATATGCGTATAAAAGAAAAACGTTATAAATGATACGTTGGAATAGACACGTACAATATTTACATGTGCTTATTTAATATTTCCATGCGAATCTTGCTTATATACCTCGATGCAACTATGAATTTCTTTTGCTATACGAGATTAGATTGAAGTTAATAATGTATGAATCGTGAAATATTTTTCTTTGTTTGAATTATAATTTATGTAATCCTTCTTCTTCAAACAATTTATATTCGTTTAAAGAAATATCTTTATAGAATATTGAAGTAGTTTCATTACTTAAAGATTTTGATAAACAAAACGTCTGCACGGTGTCCAATCATGTTTTCGGGTCTCGTTAAAAAAAAATGAAATTGGAATGTCACACGTACTATTCTCCAACCGATTTCGGCTATGGCGACCACTTAGTCCGTTAAGTCCCTCGTCTTGCATGTGCTCTAACATGGCTCACGTAGCCGATTTTATTTACAAAGGTGCGCGCACACTGCGGACACGTTAGAGCACCATTTGTATAATGTAATTGTGGATGTAACAATACATGCTGCCTACCTTTGGGTAATACATGTGCCAGTGTAAACATAAATGTATTTATCGTAAAGTTATTTCAAAATAATTTCACATCAAATAATATTTTGTTGATTCTAATGTTGATATTAATGTTGTAGATAGTGTCTTAAATGCGACGGAACAAGTGTTCTGCTCTAGTACACTGACAGGAACCTGTTTTGAAGTTAAATTACCAAAGTTTGACAAGCGGTCCGAGTCACTAAACTACGCTAGCAATAATTCTGCACAGCGTTGCTTGAAGACAATCAACCAATAGTTACCTACTTGTATATTGCTATAAAAATATAATTTATTAAGGAAAATTATCGTAAATTCGCTTAGCAAAAATAACGACATTGAGTTAAACCTTATTGTTTCGCTTTAAAGGTAAAACGTCCAAATCTCGTAATTGTTGTCTGTGTCTAATCGCGGAGTTCTCCCAAGACGAGAAACGGTATTGTCCTTCAAATTGATATTGCAGATAATCTGGTTCAGGTGAATTCGTACTGGCTTTATACTTTTCATTAAATTGAACGGATAAGAAGCCGTAAACGGCCTCCACAAATCGCCTTAAGAGTTAAGATCTCCGGTGGCTTTTCGCGAAGGAAATATATAAACTCAACCATAAAACGATGTGGCAAATGTGTTACGTACATCCCGTTCGCAGCGGGCCGACCCACATGATATTAATTCCAGCCCGAGTTCTGGGCAACCGACAGGCTTATAAGATTAGAATAATTTTCTCATTCCGAGGACTCCCCGCGAGCGCAACCAGCAGTTTAATTAAAACTAACAGTTGTCTCACACAGTCTTATCCGGCAATTTGCGAGGTATTACAGGCCGAACTTGGCCCACAAATTATCTTGACTCCATTTAACAAAGCGGTTATGTTAATACAATCTCGCCAGATTTAGAAGAATGTTTTTGTTATAAAAGGCGTGCGGCAAATTACGGCATTAAGGTAAATTATGATATTTAATTTAACGTTGTTAGTAATCGAGCAAGCGGTGCACGGTGTAGGTTGCGCGGCGAACGCTGTACGTTGTGGCTTCGCGACGTGTTGTGGAAGTGATCATTAAAGCGGAGCGCAAATGAGCTTTTTATTGCCGTCATAACACTTACAGATGTTGGAACCAACTATTGAATTAGTAATGCCGTTTAATACGCTCATTTTACGGTTATTCAAATGACGCTCCTGAACATCTCATATCTACTGAATATTGAATTATACCATAAATTTGTTTGCTATAATTCCCTTTACTAAAGATAAAACAAAACTCAATCTTGGTGTTGTAACTTTTCATAGATATCTTTTGCGTGACATAATCGCCCCAACGCCTTCAAATATAATAAGTTGCCTCCATATGTCCGAATAAAATCCCTATGTCTTCATGCATATAAAATTTAGTCGCACCCGTCTTGAAATATTATGTGACACAAATGTTGGGGAATGAATCCAGAGCAGGCCGTGATGTAGTCAGTGAGCCCTTCGTATCGGTGCCACCCTTTATCTTTACTATGGAATAAAGGAAAAAGCACCACTTTCATTGTAATATCCTATGCGTGTGAGTGCTTATGAAATATGAATTCTATCTCGCAAAATATATTATTTCGTTATTACTGAATATATTGCTACACGTTTCGGAGTCATCTGGGCATGATACGATGCTTGTTTTTATACGAAAATGTAAACTGTCTGCAAGTGTATTTGGATTTATTAAAAAAAAAATTAAAACTTTGTTGAACATGTAAATATTTTAAAATATTTTTCTGATTTCGATGAATTTAGGTATCTTAACGTCTTTGGTCTGAAGACATGCCCAGATAGAAAATTTGTTGCATTTCAAGTACCATATAGTACACCGCGCTATTGTAAAATAAACAACGGAACTGTATAGGAACTACTAAGGGTAGAAACAAATGCATTTCTACATTTATTATATCCATCATAATATTGCGTGCTTTTAATGCCTTATACATTTAGACACTGTGCTGCTACTGAGTGCTATCTTAAGGATAAAACAGGATAACCCTGTCGGAGTATCGAACCTGTGATTTCTTGATTGCAAATATAATAGCAACTTAAGCCGCGAGACCAACGAGGTTGTCAACGAGCTATATATATATAAACACGTAACTTTAAATAGTTAATCATTTAAGCCACGATGTATTTAAAATTAAATTTCATATTGTTACTATAGTGTTGTTTTATATCACCTAACGGTCCGTAATCTCTGTTGGCAGCGTGTAAGCCACTACGGTTGATGTATTAGCGCAAAGTTTTTCGTGTTCTTCCTAGTCGGTTTGATGATAAGCAGCCCGTGACGCGACATCGTGACGCCTCCAACACAATTCTCCCACATAGAAACTTTTATACATATTCGTTTACTTATTTGTAAAATCTTAGGGTTGGTTCTCATATATTAGTAAGTATTTTATTAAGAAGGAGTTACTCTCAGAAACCCCGACTTAGAAATATCAAACAAAATAATATTGCACTATTGATATGTTTTATATCCCTACTGTTAATACGGGATTTAAGTTATTTATTCATACCAGCTGTATAGCAATATTATTCTCTTTATAAATGGCCGTAAAGTTTTCCAGCGATTATAAAACTAATCCGAAGCTATGAAAAACTCACTGAAAGAATTACATTTCTTTCCTTTCATTTAAAACATAATAATACAATCTAATGCGTATTGCTGTAGATATCTTATTAGTTAATCGCAAATTAACCCCTTACCGATTGCATTTTTAAATAAAAAGCCACGATAAAAGCGATGCCCATAATATTTTTTCAATGTTAAAAATAATGTAGTACCGATTGAATTTTTAAATAAAAAGCCACGATAAAAGCAATGCTAATAATATTATTTCAATGTTAAAAGTAATGTATTCGAATGGAAGAGAAGGCAGTCGGATGCGTTTTATTTCTAGTAAAAATTTGTGGCAGCGCGATGCTGATCCTCTGCAATCTGTCCCGAACAATAAGTCGCTCTCTAACAAAAGCCGGCCATTTGAACAAGTCGGAAACTTTTGTAAGTTTAGCTCTTTCTCCGCGGGGTCTTGGCAGCGGTCGCAGATCGCACAATAGGGGAATAATCGTTAGGGCCAGTCATAAGGAATGGCATTATAAAAACAACGACGCACTTATCCATGTATTACTCAACGTTTTGTCCGTGCCAATTTCCTAATTTCAATTGCAACTCTTAAGATCTTCATAAAGTGTAACAACCCAAATAGCTGTCGAGTAACTCAAGGCAATTCAATTATATATTTTTTTAGTTAAGCCTCAAAATTAATCTGGTATAAGAAATTTAGTGCTCTGAGAAATATTTTTATACTAACGGCCTTTCCATCCGCTCTTGCTAAAGTTAAAGGGCACTTTAGAAAAGTGTAACTAATTTTACCTCAAACTGGGTTAGTAATGAGGATAAAAATCTTTTAGCGGAAAGCGGTATAATAATAATAATAAATTTATTTAACGCGGAATACCTGAGGACAGTTTTTTGTATTCATGTGATAACTGAAGGAAATTGTTTCAGGTGAACGATCCCATATATATACTTACATAATATACTCTATACGATGATTCCAAATATATATAAAAATATCAGCTCATAAAAGGCAAACGCATTAATCTTACTCTATTACTGATTTAATTAAACCTACACGATTAATTAGTAGTATACACAAAAAAACTAATTAATCTGCAGATTGAATTTATTCGGCTTTTTTAAATTGTGTGGTTTAAAGCGTAAAATAACATTTCTATTTATTTAGTATGGATGGAAAAATCTCACGAGTGATGGTAAGGCGACATAACGAAGGAACGCGATCCGGCGTCACTTCCGGCGTCCGTCACGTGGAAACGACTTCCGGCGAGGCGCCAGTCCGCTCTTACAATCACTTAGCTCTCGAACACCACCCGATCTCGTGTAAACATGTTCGGAAACTCAGTTTTGGCACAATACATATTCAATTATTACTTCCATTGTTTTATCGTCACTCGGAACAGTTGCTCTTAATGTGTTTTGTATTTGTTTTGATCTACTGACGAGGATGTACCTATATATTATCCAGAAGAAACATAAATAAACCATGCTCTCATATTATATTCTTGTCCTAGTTGCGTAGTTAAATTAAAAAATATTTAGACCACGCCCTAGTTGCGTAGTTAAATTAAAAAATATTTAGACCACGCAGGTTTACTGTCTCCCTTCTTTTGGTCATTAGAGTTTCCGAACACCACAAATTCCTTATTCATTTTTTAACGAGACGAGACCTTTTGGAGTATGGAGGTGTGTGCTGCTGCACAGGATCTACCACCCTGAAGGGTATATTCTTGCCAAATAGGTTTCCCAATCAAGCCACAATACCTAATAAATTCTCTCGTTCATGGGGACCGGACGAGGCGGACTCTATGTATGTATCAATGCGGGCGAAGCTCTGCGGTTTGCGCTTTGTAATCTCTTGGAAGAACTCGGAGTATACTCTTCGAGTACCTACTATCCAAACACATATTATAGAACTTTTCATATCATTATTCAGAGAAGCGATGATGATTCCTATTTTGGTCATGAAAAGCGTCCGAGACAGTCATGTTGTCTCGTGTCTTACTGTCAGTCTTTCTTTTTATACTCTTCACAAACCTATAAAGATTGCTTATTTGTATGAGGCAATTTAATTATACTATAGTTCAGGTTGAATGAATTGGTTAATGAGAAAATATTCTCATTTAATTCAAACAAAAGTATAATTCACACAAACACGCCATTGATTAACATGAATAAGCTACAAATATCCGTAGGTATAATCGCCAACCTGCGTCCATTTGCAAGATGTGAGTTATTTTCATATGTCGGATTAATTTCCGTTTCGGCATTGTTTTCAGAGGGAATTCGATTTGAACAAGAGACGAGCGTCGATACGAGCCTGTGTAATTTCCTTCCATATTCAATTTAATTCTTTGAGGGATGTGTGTCAGAAGACCTTATATTGAAAATGAACTCGTTATATCCGAACCTGACAGTAAAATTTGTTCGCTGGTACTCCTTTTCATATTGTTTTTATTTTTGTTTTACTTGTCACAGTGTTATATGTACATTTAAAGGCTGTTTATCATGTTATGAGCAAAGGAATTGTTTTAAAAGTATAAATATATTTTCAGGTCGTATGAGAAACAACAATATAGATTGCAGACTATTTTATTACATTTATATTCCTTGATTTTTGTAAGATCAAGACGCTATATTCAAAAAATGTTGTTTGGTGGTAGTATATTAATCGCCGTCATAATCGAGAGGATTAAACGTAAGCTCTGAGACTTCATCTTAACAAGTTCTATTTCCAAGTATAAGCATGTAGTGCTAAGGAAACTTTTATATGTTTATGCAAACTGCTTTAGAAATGTAAAGTCTATCCACCTATTATTTCACGCCAGGCCAGTGTCAAAAGGGTGCGTTAGTTAGGTTTCCAGTCGGGCAGTCTTTTCTACTAAGTAGTGCCACCATGGTGTGATGAAGAGAAGTTCCAACGATTATTTCGCCACAACCGGATGCGCCTTAGATAAGAAAATCGCGAGAATAAGCGGTGCATCCCCACTAGGTGGATTCGGGCGAAACAGGCCTCTAAGTCTTTGGGGTATCAGTGTCCATAAGTGGAATAGTATAAACATAGCTGGAAATTATTATTAAACCATAACATTTTTTTCTTTATTAAAAACATCTACGGATGGATTATGTAATTAATTGATAATCTCCACCATTTATTGTAACAAATGTGATTGCTTTTGTATTTTTTATTAAAACCCTGAGCTGTTCACTTTGTCTGTTACAAAATAAAAATATTTTGACAAAAGTTTACAATGTAATGATCATTTACAGTATGCGCAATGCAGTACTGGAACATTTTCTTATTCTATTCAGCAGTCGATAGATCATGGTCGTTTGCATTGAATCAAGTAACTGTATTTTATTAATAATAGTCTAACACAGGGCTGCACAAGAGTAATGTAAACGATGTCTTAATCACGGTATGCGTGCGCCATTACCCCACTCAAGGACGAATTTGGGCGACAATCCTGGGTTCCATAACTCCCCACACATCAGAACCAAGTGACTATTATGTTATTCAAATATACGGTTAAAAGACAAGCTCTTAAATGTCATTATGATTCTATTTTTAAATTTAATTGCATAGGATGGGTTTAATAACTGTTATTGAAGTTGTAATATTTCCCCTTTATCGAAGTGCTGAGTTCGTCATAGGTTTCATGGCAGTGTAACACGCGACATCGCCTGTCACCCTATCGACTTACACCCTGTTAAATCTAGCCCAATATTTGTACAACCTATTCATTACAATGGCGCCATTTTTATTGTTTCTTCTTTTTACGGCAAACAACTAGCTTTAGTTTCCTTATTTTTATTGCCTGATACAACTAACTGTCTTTAATAAAGGAAGCTATTTGATAACAAGCGTCTAGTTTGGTTTATTACGTCGTTTGACTCTTTAATTACCGGTTTATTTGAACCTGTTTAATTATAAAAGGATTTATACATATGTACATATAAAAATAGGTACAGAAGAATGTTTTACTTAGAAAATTATAATATTGCTCTTTCCATTTAACACCGCAATTGCTACTACGATCCAAAGGTGATCGATGGGATAATAGTTATTCTTTCTCACCATTTGACACTCTACTTGGCCCACACTGCATGGTTATTTATTTATTAATATTTATATGCGTGTGTACAATCAATGTGTCGTCACTTTGCGGTACAAAAAAATATAGTTGGTTTAAACTAGACAGACCACTAGCTTCTTCTCGTGCTCACATTAGGAGACTTAGATTGTCAAACCAGATTATTAGGCAGGCCTAATTAAATTTTGTGAGCTCATTGAAATATTTTTTTATTAACAAAAATGGCTGTCACATCGAAGGAACCAATATTGACTAACCCGATTTCTTCTTCCTTATATGCAGACTTTAGAAGTATCAATGTTAGTTCTAAAATAATATGCAGCAAACGTCCATGGTCGTAACACGTACATATGTATATGTCTTCTTTTTGCTTTTTTTGTTATGGGGTGAAGTATTCAATGACAATGTCTTGATATTTGAAAATGCAACTAAAAATTAAAAAAGTGTATTCTGAAAGCAAGGATGTCTTTATGTGTTTTTCAATTAAGCGTCGCAAGATAGATAAAGGTTAAGCTATGTCTGGCAGAACGACAGGGCCACTGAGCACGCTGCGGAGCCGGATGCCGGAAACCTGTCAATAGTGAGGCTGTGAAAGAAAATCTAATTTGGATTTGAGGGATTACACCGAGACTTGTTTCGGCCTAGTGTAGTTGCCCTCGCGCCCGCGCCGTGCCGTCTTCCCGTTCAAATTGAATAAGAAACGAGGATTCCGTCTACACGGCTCTTTGGTTTCACAATGTGCTATTTTGTTAGACGAAGCTCATTTGGGTTTGAAAGAGTTTTTAATGCGCTAAATGTTTATTAAACTTTTTGTACCGTTAAGTGTCGGAGTCTCTCGCTACTTGTGCTCTTTTTGGGCAGAACTGTGCTTGTTATCATATGCGGTATTGTCACTTTATTGCGAGAGTAAAAAAAAAATGTCTTACGTTTGAATTGGTTGTACCTATCAGTAACTACGTCAGATACGTGATATTTTCACCATCACTTTTCAGACCGAGATGTTAACATCTATCATAAATCTTTCAACGGCAGGACAATATTTGTCTGTGAGGGTGCGACAACCGAAGTATAAGAGAAAGTACTCAAAACGCTATAATGGCTTTGCCTTAAGTAGTTCCTTCATTTCAAAAGGTACGCTCATGACGAAGTTTATAAATGATTTGCTTGTTCCAGACCTCCTCTAGTATTGAGAAAGCTTAGGCCTATTGGCCTAGTTACTTGATGGAATTCGCATACCTAAGAGATTCTTTGTGGAGAACTTTTAAGTTTGCTTGTATACTCAAAATGCTTCCCACTATCGTAAAATTCGTGATAATTAATTATGAATTTAGACTAAATTTACTTTATAAACTGAATTAAATTAATAAATACTCACATAAAATAAATAATTATGATTTTTACCACAAATCAATTACATATGTATATAACCTTTTTTTTCGAATTGTATCTTTCCTTAATAATCATCATCATCAGCTCATATACGACACATTTTTTAACGAGAGGAAAGCGCCTTAATCTTCTTGTTCGGTACTTCGGGGGAGGCCGAAAAGGTTATGTCGGGGTCGCCGGCCTCTGGGCACAGGCCTCCTCTACAACAGAGTGTTTAGGCCTTAGTCCACCACGCTGGCTTTGTGCGGGTTCGTGGACTATACATCTAAGAATTTCCTAAGTACCTCTAGGTGTGCAGGTGTATGCAGGTTTCCTCACGATGTTTTCCTTCACCGTTAAAGTACGTGATAATTCATTGTGAATACACACATAATTACAAAAACTGAGGCTCGAACCCGCGACGCCAAGATTTCGTCACGACCGTGTGCCTAAAGCTCGAGGTCATCCCTACTTTTTAATTTTTCCACCTCTTTCCTTAATAAATTTGTTCTATAAATGTGGAAAAAAATGACATATCCAATAGCTACTGTAACAGTGTTTCAAAAATTTAATATGATCCGCCATCGCTGAAGAATCGCTTTGTTCGTTTCGTATGAGTCATTGGACGCACATATCAGCCATACCTTCGTGTACCACATGATTGATATTTAACGAGATGACTTAGGGAACTTGAAATATACAAGTCATATGTTATTGTCTTCTCATATTTGACCGTCGGTGGAAAGACTACCAAGTCACCATATTTTTCAATTAGGTACATTAACAAATATAGCAATATGACTCCACTGACTGGTGCAATTTCCAACTAATTTACTGCAAAATTAAATGCTATGATATCAAATAGTATTGTGTTTAAAGAAATTATCAGATTTGATCGCTTATAAATATACTATATTGAGTATTTTTTTAAACCAATACATTTTTTTTTAAACGAGACATATAGCTAATCTTTTTCATAGTATTTTGTAGGACATTTTTTTTTAAATACACCCATCAGTCACATACATAGTTCTGACCCCACACTAAAATTATGTTTTGTTTCATGAGTATCAGAAACTACGAGAGACGTTTTTTGGTCTCATAAACACCCAGACCCGAAACAAATATTTGTGGATCACACAAACATTTGTCTCGGTGCGGGGATCGAACCAGCACTCGATTCACAAGTTGGTGTTTAGCCAACTGCGCCACGGGATTTAGAAAACAACTGAATGTCCATAAACTATTTACATGAACATTACAAATTATATTTTCGATTTATTATTATACACAGATTGCAATAATTTAGGAATGTATATGATTTTTCCTGGAACAGAAGAGTCCCGTCTCATCAAGGAACAATTCTTTTCGGAAGCATATTGTATCCGCAACGGCAAGATGACGAGGGGAGCAAAGATTGAATTAACTTATCGAACACCGACTCGACTAACGTTATTTATGAGATAATGGAATGTAACCGTGCCTTTATCTACAACTATTAATTTCGGTAATAATTAAACCTGACCGCCCCATTTATATCTGCCTGCTGCCTAGGCGCGTCCGCGATACATTCCCATTACCTGCTGTTAGAAATAAAACCTAATCTTTTAAGTTCCTGACTTTCAATGTTTACCCCTAATTCCGACATTTATGTGGATAATTCGTTGATTAGAAACATTTTTTCCGCTGAATTCCTACCCCAATTACGGCTAATGGAATATTAATGGGAATAGCAATTTACGAAATGTCATCTTCTTTGAATATCACATTCGCAGCGACATTTGTGTTTTTAACAAGTATGACGGGTAAGATATGGGTACCTATTTAAAACTATAACAAATATGTAGCTTAAATGAACGATTAATAGTGATGTAATTTCATTCATTTATCTTGTCCTAGATAGTAGGACTGACCGCATTCTCGCTTCGTCTTCATTCGGGCCAGTTTCATGTTAGTGCGATTATAATCATTTTTTAATCACAATATGGCATTCATATCCGACGAAAGTCTTTTAAACAGTTTGCTGTACATTTTAATATAGATAATTCTCAAACGTAAAAACAATTTTTGTCCACTCTGCAATGATAGTGAATAAATTATTCGTTCTGTTTAAAATAACCTATATTTATACTCTAAAAATGCAATCTCATTAAGCATTCAGCATTGTTGCAATACCTCGAGAAATACAGCAGCGAATCCCCGATGGAAATATAAAATACCGCTTAAATAAATCGAAACGAAAATAGGATTAGAAAAATTGGAAATCATCCCCACTGCACCATTTAACATCTTATCCCGTGTAATACATTTTAGTGCACATGTTCGTTTTCCGGGTCCGTCGGCAGCGAAGATAGATAACTTCCCGATGATTTAGTTTTATTTTATTGTTATTCGCCAGTATCCATACAGCTGTCAGTTCGATCGTAGTCCGCATTGACTGCGCCGTGCGTTCCACAACTATTCAACCAACTTTAGTACGCCGCCCTTAGCTCAGCTAGAAACTTATTTTTATGGCTAAAATGCTGTTGAGCCAGTAAAACACGCGTAACTTTTTAGTTATGGCTTGAATACTTTATGTGCAAAATGTTTGTTGGTCCTATGCAATGCTACAAACGAGAATGAAGTTTAAAATATTTCAAACGTAAAATTGTTTATGCCTACATAATTGTGCTCTTTGTGTACGTTTTAGCTCACAATTTAAATATTGATGCTTTGTTTTATTTTGAGGAGAAGATATAATTTATTATGAACTTAATGGCAACTGCTTAAATTGTCGAAGCTGGATAAAACTGTATTAAATTGCATGGGATCGTTTTATTTTTCCTCTATGCTTTATCTGCACTCATCATCAAGCGCAGTATAATTTTCCGTGCCCATATAAAAATACTTACACTTCATTCTACTATATCTGCAAGTTGGAAGTTGTATACTGATAAGTGTGTAAGTAGTTGCGGAGGGGCAGTCTCGTCTATCCAGCGAATCATCGCAATGTCCTTGTCACGTTCGACATTTGTACAGTATCGGCCACCAGTGGAAGCGTTTCGGCAAGATTTTATTGGGTTGTACAGTCACGTCTCTAGCGAAAGATCGTCTCCTCGGACGAAGTGGCGGCCGTTTCGCGCGATACGGGTTAACAGCGTCGATTCATCGCCGGAACAGATCGTTTTATGATTTCAAGGGAACAAATTTTATGTAGGTTCGATACACGTGATGTTTCGTATTGGGATTGTTTAAGCGTTTTTACATGTTTGTATTTACATATGTTTACGGATATTTTTTAGATATATTTTTTATTTTTTATTCTTATGACGTTATTTTAGGTGTCTTAATAAAGCTCAATTGCCTTATTTGACGCTTTGTACAAAGTGGCTAATTTAAGGGTTACGTCCTGCTGATATGGCGAGCGGTGGTTGAGTTTATAGTGCCCCTAATAATAGGTGAGCCTATGATATTGCAATTCAAAGGAGTTGGGCAGCAAGCGGCATATTATAATACTCGGTGCGGCACCTATACCCAAAATGAAGGTTGCGCCCTGACCCTTTTATCATCCCTCGTCACGGACCAATGCAGGGGACATCGCCGAGACCTTATTAAATAGCATACTTGTGAATAAACTTGCTAGAATATTAAGCGTGACATTTGAAAGTACAGAAAATTCAACTTGATTTTTACAGCTAATTGAATTTTTATGCAGAAAATTAGCGAAATAGCTGAAATTTCATTATAAAGTTTGAAATTAAGCATGAAAGCGATTGAGATATTATTTAAAATGTTTTGCTTCTTTATAATATAATTCAGAATGTAGATGAGTGAGTCGCGATGAGTAGGGTGCATAACAATAAAACTAAATCACTAAGGCCCTGTGTATTGTGCCGATCCGGCGCCGGCGGAAAGCGACCGTATGTAGGGGACAACTTGTTTCTCTCCGGAAATAAAATCGACTGTGTTATGGTATCATTTTACGAATACATTGTGATAAAACTATCTACATTTAATTGCCATCAAAAGAAATTGGCACAATAAAATACAACTAAATCATTATTTATCGGATATACAAATCTTAAAATACAAAACAATGGGTAGCTGTTATTACAATAGTTTTGACTTGGAAATTGAAGATTTAATGAAACGAAAATATGGAAGACATAAAAACTTCAGCAATTTAATAGATATGGTAATTTGAAGCCCAGCTACACGCTTCCAAAAAATATTGCTACGCTCATAATATATATCAATTTATGTTTTTCGCTTTTTCGCGCAATTCAATAATATGCACGTATACAAAATATACATTTTAAAATGAATAAAATTGATATGCGCAACCGCGTTTATAGTACCGTAAAAATTGTAAGGAAAGTCTCAGCCGTTTGTGACCGGAATATCGAAACAATCAATGGAGTTTGTCGCAGGCCGGGCTAAATTGAATCGTCGAGACTTCAGCGAGTCCGCGCCGGAAACCGGACGCGCTCCTCGACCCGCTCTCTATCTTTAACATTAACCAACTATGGTCGGATGTACAGGTGATGTTTCCACAATTTTTTTATATTATTAGTAAAAAAATATTGTGTTTTTTCTTCATTGGTGCCATAGTCTTACCACCAGGACAAATGTTGTCAATTAGATTTGTGGTATTGCTGAATACTTAAGATATAGTTGTTGCTTTTTTAAGACATTATTATTATTCTTGTTCTCAATAATTCAGGTCTAGACTAATGAGGTTTACGCTATAATGGTTCAATAACTGAAAGAAGCAATTGGGCCAATATTTATCAACCTCACTGTTGTGATATTAATTAATAGGAATGACGTAACAATTACTCCGACGAGTTACCAGTTATGACTTATGACGTCTACGCTTCGAAACTATATTGTAACTTTGATTGTGCCCTATACGATGCCCGAAAATACGAAGATAATGTTGCCTACGTTATCTTCGTTACTCAGTAGGAACAGTTCGTTAACTTTGGCAACAGGTTGAAGTTTCCAACTTAGAAGTTGACTTCTCTGCGACTTCTCTTTATCCAACACATTAAAGAGGACATTTGTAATGCGGGATCCCGATAGAGCTCAAAGGATACGAAACGCCGAACGTAAGTAACAATGACCTTTTCCAATAAATGTAATGTAGCTTTTAACTTGTTTATAATGCTGCATGGTAATTCTAGAAACCATTTAAAATTACAGACACGTTGTGGCTAAATAATCCATACCACTTAATGTTATAAATATAAATTGTCGATAATCGACAAACTGTGAAATTATTAAATTCATTTTTATAATCGTTACACTATTCACGACTATTTTTTAAATTAGTAATATAAATTATAAAATACCATTAATTTAAGTAAGAATGGGTCTCATATTTTCCGTAGACAAAATATTGTGATAGTTTACGCCAACCCGCACTAGGCGCGCGTGGTGGACTGTTTAGGCCTTAGCCTAAACACTCTCAGTTATAGAGAAGGCCCGTGCCCAGCAGTGGGGCATGTATGGGCTGATGATAATACTTTAAACCCAATGACAAATACTTCTTATCAGACTATATCTCATTTCCTTTTACATGTTCAAAAGTAAATGAAATGTAACTTTTTTGTATTCACGACAGTCGTGTTCACCAGACCAAAAAAAATATTGCGCCGCGTTAGACTTCTATGGTGAGAATCCAAGCCGAGTCAGCTCATTTAACTGCAGTCCACGTTGACTACAGCGAGGTATTGGCTAACCTTTTTAATAATAATACCATTTTACTTCAAGTTCTTTTTTTGTTTTGGTGTTGTAATCTTTAATCTTTATTTCCTCACAATTTTATTTTTTTCTGATCAATATAGGGTTGATTATTAAAATACTGGTATCTAAAACCTGGCCAATCATTTTTTGCTTTATACTTATTTGCCTTTTTTTTTGAAAGAAAAGAGCGTCATAATACGCTTTATTAAAAATACAATCGGCATTTGATGTATGTTATCATTTTCTAGAACTATTCTATGATGTAATATCGTCGATTATAAGTAATAACATGAATTAATGATAAATAATTGTGCTCCTCCGATGTACGCTGATACTCTGTTGAGAGCACACAACCTACTATCAGGTGCCAAAATAATTAATTTTCTATTGTAAGAAATCGTCTTTATACTTTTAATGTAAACCTTTACAGCTGAATTTTAATAATGCTACTCCCGGTAACGATCAATCAACTTTATTGTTTAAAAATTCCGTTGTATAAACAGCCCTTTATTTTACATTGAACATTAAATTTTATTTCGTACTAATTAGGCAGCTGACCGTAATATTGTATACAGTTAGCAACGTGATTATAGTTTTATGTTATGATGTGGGTTCACTGTAAGTACGATATCTTAATGTGAGGTCACACGCCTATTTTTAGTAATATTTTTACAATTTTGAGTGAAAAAGTATTAAAAATATTGAATATTCCTTTTTTTTTTAATTCATTTGTTGTCCGCAAAGGCCAAGTTAGGAAGTGCCCATAACCGACGTATTTGTATGAGGAAATATATAGATTTTGAAGAAGCATAAGATGTGTGTCAGGATCGTAGATTGTGGCACTCAATGGTATCTATCTACCGCTGTGGAATTCAGGCGTGATGCGTATGTATGTAGGTAATATACCTTTAAGTGATTTGTATTCTATCCCCCTACAATTTAATTTTAACCCAAATTGAATTATCCTGGTTTTTTACCTTTATATGTCAAGTAGTTTTTTATGTGTTACGTTTAGCGAGTAGCATTTTTTCTGCGTGGGTCATATAAATAAGAATCAACTCTACATACAAACTCTGAAAATCTCACGTAGGTACTACCCCTGCGTCCCATTTATTATCCGTACGTTCCACTTTTATTCCTATATATAACTTCTACTCCTGTATTGCACTTCAAACGCCCCCGCTTCCCCTCTTTTTCAGATCAATAATTTGCACTTCATTTTACGCTAACTATTCCCCTTCTAAGGGTCGTAGTGTGATGTTAGGTAGCCTATACGATATTTCATTAATAAGGTTTATGACATGTAAATTTTTAAATAATTTTAGTAGCCTCTAAGAGACAAACTTTCGACTAAACGCTTCAGGTTTATTAAATTAATATAATATTACATGAAATCAAATAAAATATGATGTGATAATAATATTAACAAGGTCCATAATCGTCCACATACATAGGCACATCGGCGCGGTACCCTTATTTTTATTTGAAGAGACCCATTACGTAGGTATAGATAATCGAGAATTAATAACTTCAATTTATTAGTGCCAACAAATATCTACGCTCAATTTTAATAAAACTTACGTACATCACCTATAGCCCGTGAAAAAACCTATTTCTTCATTCTGTCATTGAATAAAAAACCTTGCCACATATTTTAAAATAGCTAAGTCACTGGTCTGGTATTCTAGTGAAGATAACTCGCTACTTAAGTTAGCAACGTTGGAAGTAAGATTCTAGTTCCACTAGATTTATGGTAACAGGGAACCGTCTATATATCTCAATACTTTTTTTCAATCCAGACGTTAGTGATTTGTAGTTTGAAGTTTTAAGCCAATGGAACTTCTATTTTTGTCTGTGTGCCTTTTACATAAAAGGTCGCCAAGAATATAAAGCACTTTGTTCTGTCCCATTCTACCTTCATTTGTATCTTTGTATTTGATTTATTTTGCCAAGTACTTCATGGTCGTGGTGGTAAAACGTATGGTCTAGCGAGTCAGAGTCTCGGAATTCTCAGTTTTGAATCCAGATCCCACTCCTAAGCAACGAAATGCAATGCACTCTAACTTCGATATAAAACGAACGCTTACTAAACGCCTAAGTATTATGTGTACCCATCGTTCGCTCTCATAAAAAGATAAATAATTATGACGAAAGAGTCTCGTCAAGAATTCCAAGGTTTTGTTAAATCTGCAATTTTGCAAAATTTAAATATAATAAGTATAGAGACGTAGATGAGCTGAAATTTAATTTTAATAGATAAAAGTATTTATACAAACTAAACGCCATTTGAATTTGAATACTTAACTCAATAAATTTAATAATGACTCTTCACTTTTGAGTAACAGATGTCTTACAGAAGAGACATTCATTTCACCGTCACGTTTTCGGTGTCTGAAATATAATTGAAAGTGTTACGGTGCGTCGACCTCTGAGATAAGATAATTCACATAAGCAATTACACTTTAATCTCAGATGGTATTTCGCACAGTTTCTTTGCTGTGGTCGTAATTTATGCACACGGGTTTCTAATTTAAGGCGTTACCATAAACAAGTTACGACCGGCATCAAGAGGTTACGACTTCGCTTACCCTTAACGACAGTAGCACCCAAAAATAAAGTGAGTTTTATCACATACGCATGACTTTATGCATGATCCCTTCATTTATCTGAAATTTTTATATTCATTACGCTCTTGCTCGAATTGTCAGAGCCGTAAAAAAATTGAAATACCTAATTTAAATACTTTTTACACTTATATTTTTTTGTCTGTTTCGCGTATTTTCTTAAAACGAATGTCCCCATACGTCATTAATCATTTCATTTAATAACTTCGCATTTTACACTTACTTTGAATTGCCTTACAACAAATAAATAGTACAATTTTCTTTTATTTTTTATATCTTCTTTATTATCTTATATTTTGACTGCCTCGTTATTTCGCGGCACAAGTATGTGCCGTGCGATCTAGGGTTCCTGGGTTCGATTCCCGGTTCGGGCAAAGTGTTATTGGGTTTTTCCATTAGGAAATTCTCAGTAGCAGCACGAAGTCTGGAATTGTGCCCGAAAAACGGCAATAGGCTCGCCCCCTATTACGTGGGACTTATACATACCAGGTGAAATGTGGGTGCAGAAATGCACCTCTGCCTACTCCTTCGGGGAATACAGGCGTGAGGTTATGTATGTATGTATGTTTTAATTTGCAACATTATTTATATCTACCCATTCAAGTCTATATTTTTGATACTAGATAATATCAAGACGTTTTTAAAAATTAAATAAACTATTTAACTGACTGACATTTTCTTGCGACTAATTTGATAACTTTCAAACAGATTAAGAAGTGCTTCGCGGTCTCCTAGTTTTCCAAGAGTACCGCGCGCCGGTGCCGCTCTACCTCGCTGACCTAAGCAATTTTACAAGTTCTTACAAAGATTCACTTGGATTCAATATCGTAACACCGACCAAGCTTATGTATATAATGATAATGATAATAATTATTTTAAACATTATTGTTTTATTACAGACGTATTCTACTGGTATGCCCTAAAGCGACGTGTATAATGATGTGATTCTTGATAATAAAGGGTTTCAGGTGAAGTCAAAATATATCGGCTCCATTTAAATACTTATACCTGAAATTACTCTTCAGTATTAAACCTAATGTAGGCCACCTCTATAGAAGAATGAATTGCTTAACCAAAGGCAAATTGTCACATACATAACAATTAAAATAAATCTGCATTAAACGGGTTACTCTCGTCCAAATCTGTTGTAATTAGAGGTATTTTATGATTCAGTGTGATTTAATTGTCGCGTCTCGGCGAGGCGGCGGAGCGGCGGCCCAGCGGATGGTATAAGTCCTCCTGTAGGAATTTATTAGCTCAATTATACGCGGTCCGCCCGCATCGACCACACCTGGGAGGCTGGAGGCGTCTTTGCATTTAACCGGATTATACGAAACTAACTACTTTGTCCGCGTGCCGTGATTGAACGACGAAACAAACCCAAGTTTCGCTTTTGCGCACTTATTAAGTCTCGAATAAAATTGCCTGAATCCAATATATTTTTTGTTAAAATTAAAATAACTTTTTGCTTCTAACGAAGGTTGTTCTTTATCTGTAATCAAATTTATTGGAGATTTTTTTTCTCTTTGATGTAGGTATGGCAAAGGCAAATAATAAATTATCAAATAAATACGCTGTATAAAATGCAAATAAACGGTTTAATAATATAAAAAGCTTAGAGCGTGTAGCCAGCCTGGACTCCACATTTTTCATTCACCTATATCAGATCGCATTTTACACGATATTAAACGGAGAGTCACAACGCGGCACTACATCATGCATCTGCATTACTCGAAGTATTTACTATAAACACAGCATGAATCACAGGCAGGCGATTTAACTCAAAATTTCATTAAAAATGTACGGATGTGACCTATTTAAACCGTTTTCACGTTTGGTACATCAATTACGTACCATTAAGACTTGATTTAATTGTCGTCTCGTGCGGAAAGTGGCAGCAATAAGTTGTGATTTGGTCCGTCCGTAGGGATTTATTACTCCAATTACGTATCTATAAAGGGAATTCACAGGTGTGTGGTTCTATTTCCAAGATTACCACAATTTATGTTCGCGTTTAAGTTCCCGCGTAAATAATACCGTATGCCCATTGTGTTATGCCAAATATGTGTAAGTCGATTGATATATTGATTGGGTACAGACGTATTCTCCTGTACAAGCCTTCAGCTATGATAATACTAGCATGGGATAATATGTGTATTTATAAACTATATGCCTTGCTGAATTTTATTTATGTACCTATGTATATAATAGTAACTACACTTTTACATTTCGCAACCAAAATCATTCCATTATAAAAATCTCAATTAAAATAGCACGAAACTTAATATCTACTATTTTGACTTACAACTGGGTCATGTAAGAAACAAAAAAAATGTATATTTAAAAAATGAAAAGCAAACAAAAGAAAACATAAAATAACATATTTTCGTGATGTCTCAAAGCGTGCATCGGGTGCACTTGGTGCCAAGATATAATCTGCTATGGTGACATTATCTGTGTCTCCTGCCAACAAGGGATCCGGCCAAAAACTTAAAACATTCCCGCTTTCAATATAACTGCTGTCGGGTGTATTAAATATGCTTATCTGAGTGAGATGTCCAAGCGACGTTAAAATGGCGGCGTCCATAACGTAATATTATTTCCCTGGGGCAACATTACGGCCAGGCTAATGAAGATGTGTCGGTGAGGTCGCCAGGTTCTTGTAGCGCCACGCTACAACCAAAACTCAGAGATAATCGAAAAAGTTTTTACTGCCTCGCATAATATGCTGCGTGTCAGTTACTACACGAACGCGCTACATATTGCCCGAATCGACTCGAGACAATTAGTGTAGGGAAACTTAATTATTTCACGAAGGTTTAGTTATTGACATGCGAGAACGTAATAGTTTCATAGTTCGTATTTATGAATAATATATCTGCTGAATCTAGATTTCCATCCATTTGCAATACCTAGTACCTAAAAATGGGATAACATTTTTTTTTAAAGAACACTTATTAAAAAAATATGCCCTTTATTTCCGCTAAAAACTATTTCCCACTAAAAAGTTGAAGTAAAATAAAAATACATAATAAAATGAAAAAATATAACTGAATAAAAGAAGAATTTAAATAAATTATGGGTTACATTAAGTGCTATTTGATAATCTTATCTATTAGTCATTTGGGTAATGCTTGTTATTTCAGACATTACAAAACTATACTAAATTAACTAAAGTTCTGAACTTGACGTGGGTGTTAGAAATACGAGGCACTTTGAGTCACAAACACCCACATTCACACGAAGTAATACAAGATAGAGTGTGGACGTTACAAGATTTAACGGTATTTCCTAAAACAAGGTTGCAAAGAAGCATGATTTAACACTTCACTTTAACTGTATCATTACGACGAATGAATGACTGCCTGTCTGTAACATTGCAGTAAAACATATTATATTGTCATAATATTTATTTATTTATTTAAATAATTTATAACATCAGTTACAGCTTACATCAATCGCTGCTATAAATAATACAATATTCAACTTAACTATATATTATAAGTTTTTTTCAATGCACATACTCGTATATGCTGCTTCAGCGAATTTCGGTAGGTTACAATTAAACATATTAATAAATTGTGAACCTTAAACGATCTAATAGCCCGTGTTAAATGTTTACTCCTAATCGAGCATTTAAATCAATGTATGCCCAAGCATTTAATAGAAACCGACAAAAGTCAATTTATGCACTGTACATAAAAAGCCAAGAGAACCGTCTATTAGCTATTTTTTGCAATTTGACAATAAAAAAATAATACAGTGTTATTAAATTTATTAATCTAACTTAAAGTAGTGCCAAAAAGCACGTGTGAATGTGAATTACCCTCATATATATTAGTAAAAATCTGCATTTCGCACAAGATGTATCTTTAATCATTTCAGCTCAGCTATGGTGAACAATGGCTACCTCTATTAACTTAACAAAGTGGTGCAAAAATACACGTATTTCGCTTGCAAGCAACAAAAACATAAATAGCAAAAGCGTAACTTTAAACAATGCGGGGAATAAATCAGCCCGCTAAGTTGGCGTACTAGACTAAAAATGTTTCACGTTTATTCATACGAGAATATGAGTGGCACATACATTTCTAGCCGTGTAATAACTTGTCGCGAATTACCCTTGTGATTTTTTTTATTAAAGCACGCACTCCACGGCGCCCTATAAATCTGCTGTTGGCGCTCGCACTTTACTACTGCGCCTATCAATTGGCGAGAAATATTTGGGTTTTTATGCTTTTTATGTTTCCTTTTATTAGCCAGTACAGTTTAGGGCGGCGGTGTTTCGCCGACCACCGTCTGCGACCTTTACCTACTCCCCATTTGGCAATTTTTTGTTAAATATAATTTAGTAGGCTAACTAGTGGATCACAAGCGGTATTTATTTCGTGTATGATTATATCGTAAATTACTAACCAAACTACTGTTTAGACAGGAACAAACTATATAATATTTACCAATTTAATTTTTTTCATAAAAAAATCAAATGTATATACTAAAAACTGTTTTTTTATTTATCTTTCATTATTTTTAAAGAAATTCAATCCAATTCACCAATATAATTACCAATTTAATAATAAATAATTTATTTATAGCTAGCTAATACTTTAGTTTTATTCGATAGGTATTTGATACTTTACTATCATTTTTATCACAAAGCCTGTTGAAACTAAAACTTTTTAAAACATAAACTACTCCTTGCAATTATTGATTTCAATTCTACTGTATATTAAACCATGTCAATTGGCAATTTACTATCGTTAAAAATATCTATCTCGTATCTTAAACTACTAAACATTGTATCATTCTATTATTACTAATAGAACCAATTGTTCTGGAAGAGTTTTTATCTATATCATCTTTGAATATCACTATACACATTACGCATTACGCACGGTAGCAGTCGAACGGTATCAATATTAAGGAATTTTGGAGCTACGTTTTAATTACGTTCCTAGGATAAAAATATGAGGAAATAAGCAGCGCGTCATGACTGTATTTGGAAGAGTTTGTCATTGTTAGCTCCCAGCTACTCGATCTGGACTGTCGACTAGGGAAATGTAACTTTTTCCAGGACTAAGTTAAAAAACAAGTTTATTTGGAAAGATTGATACCGCATGTATCTAAGTAAGAGTGTAATTTCAAAAAACCTTATTTGGTGTATTTTTTTATATTTATGAAGATTATCAAATGCATATGATGCTATTATGAAGCCAAAATAATAAAAAAGAAACAAAAAACTGACAATTTTTTTTTTACTAGCTCAATATATGTATGTACAAAATCTTCTTAAGATTCTCTTTATATGAGTTACAGATGAACTCATTAAAAACCTTGTCTGTTATAGGCTGCAAAACAAATGTGTGAATGACTTTCGCTTGTGTGCGTATTTCAGTATTAATTATCTAGACTACTCTATAAAAACCTTGTAGATATAAGGACTAATAAGAAAGTTGATTTGTGTATACAAGCCTAAAGAGGTTTCTATAGGCTCAATACGCTTGTGATATTCTATTAGGTTAAAAGCAACTAGCAGGCGGTGTGGAATATTAATGCTGCGTTTTCCCAAGAAGTGTTATCCCGTCGCACCCCAGGGGCAAGCTGTTGTGTCATCCTTCTGCCGTCTCATCTCGGACAGACTCCATTACTTACAAATTCGCGTCATGTAAATATTCGCGCCCAGAAAACTCATATTTTTATTCTAGACTTTTTTGCCTTTTTCTCTAAGTAAGATAAAGTTATACATTTATGTTTCGCAATTATGTGATTGTTTTGCGATTTACTAACATAACATTTTTTTTATTTAAATGCGAAAAGAAGTGTACTAAATGTTAGGTTGTAATATTACCCACACTGACGCCTGTATTCATAACGGGTGGGTAGAAGTGTATTTCAACACTGACGTAACTTGATTTAAGACCCTCGTATCAGGGCACAAGCCTATATCTACTCAGGCAAATTTCGAGTCTCCGTAATCCGTAATGTGAGAATTTCCAATCGAAATAAACAAATGACACTTTACGGTGCTCGGGAATCGAACATTGATCCTATGAGTGTGAATGTTTGATAAACCCGGCAAGGCAGTTAATAAATATAATATTGTTCTTTCAAAAGTAAAGCACTTTATTCACTTTCATTAATTTTAATTCTGTGGTACATACATACGTATTGTATTAGTGTATTCAGTATGTGAGTCGTGTTCTTCATTCTGCGGAGCTTTTTATACAAACTGACCCTTTCTTTGTACACGACAACACAATTCAATTAAACATTTGCGAACTGGCTGATTGTGGTGTCGATTTACTTGCCGATACCCGCCCTATGAATTATTCATTATCGATCTTCCTGTTGACTTGTTCCACAGCCGCCTATTGGTAGACAAACGAAAATATTGCACTGGCTTGCATACATAATAAAAGAGGACAAAATAAGAAAAAAAAAGATCAATTATATTTTAAAAAATATTGTTTTTTAGCCAGTGATAGATGGCAGAAGTCTACTCTCTGCAACTAAGAGGGGTTAATCCTGAGTCCATCACTTTGCCCTAGTACAAGTTGACGGACTAAACCTAAGAAATCCCTTGTATAGAACTTTCAGGAGTACAGGTTTCCTTGCGATGACTTCCTTCGACGCTTAAGTGCGTGATAAGTCAATATATATATACATGTATTCTCACATAACTAGTAAAAGTTAGAAGTGTACGACGTCATGTATTCAAAAGTATTTTCAAACAATTTTAAATAAATAATGAAACTTCCGTTATAGTGTTGCCGTTGATATGAATTTAATTCATATCCGATTAAAATCATTGTATTTGTATTCACGCACAACGTACGAGTACACATACGTGTTGACATTTCATTTTACCGAAAAGAGTAATATGTATTATTTAGATCCGTTCCGATCTCCACAACCAGGGGTATACATTCAATTAACAGTTTTTCATAGAGGAAGCTACCCGGCCGCCGGAAATTAAAAAACTGTCTAGCATGTATAGAAAGTCGGAGCGACTGCACAACGCTTTATATACATATGTATGTATGTCTATTGAAATGATTTTCCGCGACTTTGCTACTCTTTAATGTGAAAATTTGAAAGTTAGAATACGTAGCTGAATTTTTTATTTTTTCTTAAGTAGTTATACTTTTTATTTAATATGTATTATAGAAGAGTAGTGATGGCCTCGAGGTTTAGGCGCGCGGTAGAGAATCTCTGTGGAGGCGGGTTCAAACCCCAGGCACACACCTCTGACTTTTTAAAGTTATGTGTGTATTCACAATGAATTATCACTTCCTTTAACGGCGAAAGGAAACATCATGATGAAACCTGCATACCTATAAGTAGGTGTTAGTTTCTTAGGTGTGTCTGCCAACCCCCACTAGGCCAGCGTGGCGGACTAAGGCCCAAACCCACTCAATGGTAGAGGAGGCCCACGGGCCACTGGGCACGCCCAGCAGTGGCATGTATATGGGCTGATGATGAAAGTATTTTAGTAGTTGATGAATTGCTTTACTAGATCACACTAAACTGTAGTATTGGGACTAAATTGCTTTTATTTTGGACCATGTTAAAAAAGAACTGAGAACAACCTTTTATCTGGAAGAATAAATTAAAAAGTAAAAATAAATTCTTGTAAATATTTTTCTACCTTCTGAAATCATGATATATTTAGAAATCACTTTAAAGATTTATTCGGCCAGGGGCTGTTACTAACATAGACCAATGCAATTACTAAATAATTAACATTACTGAGAATAAATTGAAAACACATGACACGCGTAGACGTTCAGGCAGAGCTTCCTCACTGTACGACGGCCGATCAGTGACGCGCAGAACGCCGTTATATAAGCAGCCGACGTGGTGCTGCTACCCGCCACCAATTTGTTATACAACTATATAAATATTTTTATGATCTGTATAAAATTTACCTGATGGTTGAAAAGTTTGCCTGGAAGAAATCGCGTTAAGCCTCCCAACGTAATACCATAACAGACAATAAAGATTTTTTTGTATTGTATATTATGCTTAATTCTGACGTTGTTTTCCAAAATTAAATGGCCTTCCGAAAAGATTGTCATCGGCTGGTTGACGGTCGTAAAATGTATGCAATTACGGACGTTACTAAAGCAGGCGGAGGCATAAGGCCAAGTATGCAAGGAGACGAACAAGATTAGATAAGTTTAACAAGTTTACGTCTACTCCCTTTAATACTCTCCCGACAAAACATATACAATCCTAAGTCAATTTATGTCAGTTAGTTTTAAGCCACACTGAATGTGTAAACAGGGAATACATAAGTAAATACAAGCGCTTATTGACATAAAAGATTCAAACATAGAATTGAAGCTTAAGCACCGTCTAACAATTTCCTTTGGCCCTTTCCTATCTCTACAAGTAATATTGATATTAGGAGATACGATAAATAACAGGGAGGCGGAATAATAATCCGCTCCCAATAAACAGGCAGCAAACGACGGATTATAGCATTCTGTCGGACTTGTTATCATTACACATAAATAAGGCGGCAGTAATGCGGTTCTCGGACGATCCAATCCGGGCTACATTGTTACCTCCGAGATTAGATAGGTGTGATGATTGCCAAACTTTGATTGAACTCCGCGTGTACCCTTTCGCGAATTCTTGATTACGGTGGTAATTGCGATGTGCAGTTAGCACACGGGTCAATAATCTGTGTTTGTTCATAATACTCGATCTCTACAAAGCTATAAAACGGCGAGGGATTTATATTTGCTATCTTAGATTAGTTGCCCCGTGAATGCTTTGTTAGGGTTGTATTCGTTTCTGCGTATTCATATTATGCTACACACGTAGCTCGTACGATATTTTATACTGTGGGTTAGAGATTGCATGGAGAAAATAAATGTTTGCGTATTTTAAATAAATTATTCCTAAAGAAAATGTCATTAAAGGCAAATCTCCTAAATATAATTATTAAGCACTTAATTTATTGTCATTTTAGCGTAATGTAAATCGCTAAAGAGAAAGCTTTTAAAATTTAGATTGAAGTCGAAGAAATTCCCAAATTGTTGCTCATAACCATTAACTTCGAAGTAAAGACAAACAAAGCGAATTAACTGTAGTCTTACACAATACGTATGCAGATTTGTAAGTGAGTATTGTGTACTGGTGCACTCGGGACTGCAGTCATGCACGCGCCGTTAACCACGAGCAGCGAGGGCGACATCCGTATTTTAAACTTCGACTCGTTCACTTTATTTGCCAAGGTGCCATTGTCCGAATTATGCCGAATGTGAACTGTAACCGAGTCGTGTTTGTTACATCTCTGTATGGTGCTGACAATTCGTATTCGGTTTACTACTTTGGGTGACACGAACTGTGCAAACGTGGGTGTTGTGCTAATTTAACAAATATCCAAAATTCTTGATTTTTTTTCTATCTACATTTGTACGTATAGCCATGTAGGGAAAATAAATTATATTTTAAGAAATGATGCAGACGTATTCAGCTTAATTTTTTTTTCATCACCCATTTTCAAATATCCAATGCCGCGCACTACTTCGTTTATGTAACATAAATTGTCACCATTATTATTATTGAATTAAATTGACCTATATGAGAAAAAATGTGGTCGCATTTAAATATTGAGTGCAAAAGAAAATATGAAAAGTAGTGTCAACATGCCATAATCCCCTATCTCCTCCCGCATAACAACATAAAAATACACTAGGAGAATGTGTGGGTTGGAATCGGTTTGTTTACGTCTTCCAAGAATAATATTTACAAAATGCTGTATAAGTCAAAATACAGACACATAAATTATAATTATTCAAACGGTTTGCATAATGGAAATATACATATATTTAATTAATTAGCAAAGCTGTATTACGGACTAATAAATTATTATTCAAGAAGAGATATGTTACTCAATAGTCTTAAAAATGATAACGATTTTTACGGTCAGGGACTCAGTCAAACATCGTTTTATCACTCATTAAAAAATATGTTACAAAAGATAAATACTAAATACTAAAAGTTTAATAACCAATCAAGCATTATTTTATTAATATATTTTGTGAATATTACTTAATTATTCATTTAAAGTTTTATGGCAGAAAAATATTTAAGATACAATTTAAAGGCTTTATACATTGTGTTAGCCTAAATAGTGATATTTAGTAATTATAAATGTATTTCATTATAATACCTTACAATATTATATTTTTAAATTATTAAAAGCTTATGCGTACAAACCTTTTACTATGTAATTATTGTAGTAATGGTATAATTGCATAATGATTATTTTATTACTTATAAGTATAATTAAAATTGTCAATAACTTTAATGAGAATATAATCTTGATAAATATAAATTGATTATTGGACTTTGTAAAATATTTAAAAATAAGTCCGTCAATTGACGTGTATAAAAATAGTGTCGCTGAGCAGTTCGAGCTCAGTCGTTGGAATTGTCAGTTGTAAGACGGATTAATATTTTGAAATATAAAAGTTGTAAAAAAATATAAAAGTTGAAGACCTACTTGTTTCGCAACGAGTGTTACCCTTTAATTGATATTACGGTACAGAATAACGTATGATAAGAATAATGTTACTGATATGTTTTTCAATTGAACTTTAATTTTGCAATAGAATATCATAATGTGCTAAATGTTTTTTTTAAGAACATTCAATTATACAGCTTTAATATTAACTGTTAATTCGTGAAAAAATATAAATTCATGGAATTCCATATTAACAGACTTCTTTTTAATTTGACGTTGCTAGTAAATTAAAACTTCAATTTTATACCTTAATCCTAAATGAAAGTTTTTGTAATTAAAGTCACTATCTTCACAGCATTTTAAATAAATGTTTATCAAACAAAATCTTTCATATTTTATAAATTCCATCAAAATTGTGGGCTTAATAATTTTAGACAAGTTGCTGATGTACATTGCACGTCATATTGTCTTTTCATATCAGTAATTTTGCTCGCAGCTCAATCTAATCCGCTGAAATTTGTGCTTAATATGGCTAAAAGCGTAATGTGTCAATTTCGTATGAATTTGCATTCGTGGCTGGACTTAGGCCAAGCTGCCTGCGGCGATGACAGGTGTATCAGTCAACCGCAGCCATGTACCTAATTTGCGTTATATTTCCACTATACTTATTACACGATATTCGTTAATGAATAGAAGTACATATATTACTTTATACATTAGATTGTTTACGAACCGCAAAACCGTTTATTATTCAAGATGAAGGTTTGAAATATCTTAACATTTAGGGAATAGTGGGGGAATTGGGAACACTTAACTTCAAAAGCTCAAAAATAACAGAAAAAAAGTCACAGATATAGTCGACTTTTATTACAACATAAACATTGCTTATCTATCTACTTATTAGTGACAAAATATTTTAAAAAATCCACATTTTATAAAAGATATAAACAAAAACAAAAAAATTGTCATTTCTAGTTACGCGATACCCTATGGGATAATTGAGATCAGCCCGCGGGGGGAATGGGAACGGTATTGGGTAATTAGGAACGACATACTTAAATCTTTATAATAAACTACAATTTTGCTGGTTGGCAGTTTTTACACACTTAGCCTCTACGTCTCGCCGGCAGTACATTTTTCGTGTGCCCAGAGTTTACAAATGGCTCACATTATCCAGTCCTCTGTCAGTGATGATTCGTACTTTTTATTGCACATTAATCAATAAAACTCCTCTTTGCTTTAAGTTTTTTTTTTCAAATTTCTTACTCGTTTACCCTTGACTCGTGGCTTCTTTTGTATGGTTTTAATGTGCAATTTCGGTTCTTTTTTTTAACGTAGGTATTATTTTTTAGCTTTTCTCTCAATTTGTTTCTTCTGTTTTTCCTCGAGTTGAATTTTTATTAGTGTGCTGGATAAATTCTGAGAATGCCTCTTATCCTGTCGCACAGACCTGGTTTTTGTTTTAGGAGTGACAGACACATTGATAATTTTGGCAAGAGGCACAGAAGTGTGTGGAATTAATGGTAATTGCCCAAAAAACAGATTCACTTCGGTGGCGTTAAAAGCAGTTATTCTATTAAGTGAAGTAGCTTCTGGAATCCGTAAACTGATGGAAGGATGTCGAGACATAAAGCCATAGTACCAGTCTTTGCCGGCTAGCTGGGTTTCATTGTTAAAATTGTGTTTCAGTTTATTAGCTTCAGCAAATCGATAAGCAATACTACGTAGTAAAGTTGGTGTTATACCATAAAGAGTCTTGCAGCAATCAAGTATGCATTTTTCTAGCTGGTCTTCTTGTTCTTTGTTAAATACAGCAGAGCGACCTTTTTTGGTGTTTTGAATTCGTTTTGTTTCAATTGTTTGAATAATGTTGTTTTTGGTATCGAATATGTAGTAGAAGCTTTGCCTAATGTGAGCTTTTTACTTTTTATATCTTCGATTGCACGGCGAAGATCTTCAATTTTATATTTGGGTTTAGTCTTTCGTATGTAATTTCGAGGCATCTAAAACAAATTGTAATATTTTTAAACAATCAACCAGCAGTACTAGAGTAATTAAGAAAGAACACAAGGGAACGTTCTCAATTACCCGCCTGACGTCGTTCCCAATGGCCCAAAGTAGTTAAGAAATGAATAAAATGGCCGCCATCTTTAATAGTATTTTTTTTACTTCAAATCACGTTTGGTTTGAAAACAGATAGTACATGCATGATAGTAACAAAATATGGTGGCATATAAACGACAAAAATTATAACAGAAATGCAAAAAAAATTTGACTCACCGTGACAGCACGCATGCGGCTTTTTACTCTCACTGTTGCTTACGTACTGAGGGGCGCTGAATGCGTCCGTTGAACAAGCATGGGACGGTGTGGTGCGAGGGGAAGTATTACTTAACTGGTAGTTCCCAATTACCCGCCGTTCTTAATTAACCCACCCTCCCCTAATATTTATTTGTGTAAACTATCAGGTAAGTCGGACACACCATAAAACCTAGGAATGTGAAATCTTTCGAAAGTCCACACTCACGACAAAAATGCACTGAAAAAATTAATGTGGGACCACTGAACTCGAATTTTTGTGAATGCTCCGACTGTGTAACTTGTTAAAGTATGTATACATAAATTTAACATATAAAAAGGAGTTTGAGTCTTATTGTCGAGCTGGAACGCGGGCGAAGCTCTCGATACACGAGCCAAACGCCAGGCTTTATTTAGTTTAAGGCGCTATTACACGGGTCATATAAACTGTCGAAGTTCAAAGCAGCGGGGCGTCTCGCGTCGGCACCGACTCCTCCCTCAACTGGATCCAATTCATCGAAATCTTTTTACTCCAATTTATGCTTCAATTCCTCCTCGCCCTAACCTAACCCTTTTTGATGCAAACGTTTTAAATTGAATATGTTCAGACTTACGAGCAGTACTCGGGTCACATTGGATGATATTTTTTACGTACGCGAACGCGAGTATGAGTATAATTTAGGACGTGTGCGCTAAAATATTCCGTGGCGTAAAATAAGATGTCACCGGCTAAAAAATAGCAGGCGAGAAATGAAAGATTAGTTGTGGCGGGCGTACAGCCCTGTGGTGCAATTACGGCGTCTGTCGAGGAGTCGTGCAGCGAGCGGGTTCGTCGCCGCCACACCGCCACCGCCACGCCGCCGCCTAGCCCGCTCACTTGCTCACCTCGCTCCGTGCGACGTACAATTTAAGTAATTCGTTTTACTCATACACGTGCTGTTATTGTAAAATATGTTTACACTCCTTGTCATAATAGGATTTTTTCCTGCAGTATTTACTGCTAAAATAAGTCTTCACGGCGGATTTATTTTTGGGATATCTGTAAGTACTAGTGCAAACGGTTTCTTGATTTTTGTCCCTTGTTTTTTCTTGTCCCTTGATATTTCTTCCCCTGTTTGTTGTTTCTTTCAATTTCGTAATGAAGTTTAGGAATCTTCTATATGAATATATAGAAGAACTGAATGGTTCTTTCTAGTTTATTAAATCTGTAAGAGTAGATTAAAGAAAGTTAGCTAAGTGTACACACTTAAGTAGGTACGTAAAAACATAAAAACGTTGACTTTTTATGTAAAGCAAGCAAAATAAACAAAATATGTTACTTGTGTTTAAAATTAATCTCTTTTTTTGCGTTAATATTCAGAGACGCAATTAAAAAAGTAATTAAGTACTTTAACAGGTAATTATTTTTTAAATTATTTAAGCACACTAATAGATGCGTACTTTTTAAGAATGAACAATAATTATAGTATCAGATTGAAATTATGTTTATTTGCAGTTTACACGTGCAGAATATGGTAATGCCATGGAAACGCTGGGGAGCACGTAACAATCTAAACAGTTCCATGTTAACAAATCTCCGAGATATATATTATCTTATACCGATCTTTGACAACGTTGTATTAACAAGAAATATGTTTTTGTTTTGTGTTTCCTTTCGGCATTTGTCAGTAGCTATGATTATAACTTATGGCTTGCGGTTCCCATGAAAGCTACGTGCAACGTAAACAAACAATGTATTTTTTTGTTGTGATAAATTATTTACTATGTGTGGAATATTGCAAAATATTTCGTATAATGCTTGAGTAGTTTCGGGTTTTAATGACTTATGACCTTGTCTTGCAATAAACATATCTAAAATTGGGAATAAAGATAGTGATTTTTCACACTCCCTCGACAATTTGACCACACCAGCATTGCTTCAAACGTTTGACTGACAAGAAACATTAACGATTATCTCTCACCAGACAACGCCATAACATCCTGCCCGTTTTAAGATGTTTTTAAAAAAAGGCTTAAAATAGGTAATGGAAGGCTTCGAAATCAATCATTTGCCTTGCACTTAATATTCAAATGAGCGTTCTGTTCGGGACCTATCACTTGGCTAAAAACAATCAACAGAGCGCCAGTTAAGGGCGACGCCGGCTAAATAGTTTGCCAGCGCGACGCTACACTGGGGTGAATAACAATCAGACCCTTTTGTTCCGGCTCAATTCGGATGTATACAATCTGCTTGAGACGTAATCAAGACGTTGTGGGGTGTCCGCGGAACTTTTGTCAAAGAAATGTTTTATAGAACACATTTGAACTTTCTTTGTTCATAGCTTAGGTCCTTGGCGATGGCTTGCCGTTACAATGTTTTGTTGTATGTTTCAGTTTTGTTGATAAACTCGGATATGAATTGATCTTTTAGTATTATAGTCAAAGTCAAAAAAATATTTAGTATAGACTCTTAAAATTGCTCTTGAATCGTCAACTTTAACCTATTGCCGCTTCGGAACATGTTATCGCTGTGGAGAAGAAACGGCAAGAAACACACTCAGAAAACGAATAGGCCATTACCTATAGAACCTATGACAAGTCTATTAAACGTACAGGGTATAAATTTAATATTAAAATTGAAGTCTCATCAATTAATATACATTAATAATTCTAATACTATAACTCTTGTGCAGAAGTAATGCCCAGAACGTAGACTACTTTTTTTGGACTTTTGTTCTTCATTCTCATTTTATGTGTTAGTTATCAAAAAAATAAGTACCTACGTACTCTACCTACTTTGGTGTTTTCAAAAGTCTTCTCATTAAATGTTATTCAATTATAAACTTTCGTATGTTATGAAAAGGACAGAAAACAATTTTCTTAACAGTAGATTAATCCGCCTGTGACTATATTTTATTCCGATTTAAATATACTACACCAATGGGAGAAAATAATTGAAGCACATAAGAATCACAATCAAATACTGAATGTAACAAAAAAACAATACAAATATCAAGCATAAATTAGTGCTAAAATTGTGGATAAAATCATAAAACGTCATTAAAAATCACCGCAAACGCTTAAAATATCAATGATAGTCAATTACCGTAGCTCAAATGATAGCACAAGCAGTAATTAACAGACATCGGACGAAAACCGCGTGCATCAATTTTGAAATGATTGGCATGAGCCGAGAGTGATCCAAATGGGTGGCTTAAACACTCATTTGATATTCACATTCGGTCCAAAACGACCGGTGCGCTGCGACATAAATTGCCTCTAATTTGTCCACATTCAGCGTATTCTAGAGACACGCTCAATGCACTCAACTTTCGATAAATTTCATCGCTCATCATTACCTATTGTAAAAATAAATATTACGTTATTTTAATCATTAAAACTTCTATATGCACTATTATTAATTAAGCTTCAAATGCAATATGTCTGGTATTATGTTAATGTATAACAAACAGCGATCTTTTGTTAAACATATTTATAATCAAATATCAACTGTGTACCTAATTAAGACATGGGCCTAATCAGTTTAATATTTTTATGCTGTACTATAAATATACTATTCTACTTAGTTAAGAGGTAGTCGTATTCAGACATATTCATATAATAAATAACGATGCATGATAAATCACAATCAAATTCTCTCAAAGGCTTTATGAACATAAAATTACTCGTGTTTAATCCTGTTCTTAAGTATTCTTTTAATTAAAAATGAACACACACACTTCATGACGATTATTCATCACACCAATTTGTTAACAACCTAAATTAAATATTCACTGTACTCTTATGTCGTAATCGTCAATCGTAATCGTCATCAGCCCAAATACGTCCCACAGGCTTCCTCTACAACTGAGAGGGTTTTAGGCCTTAGTCCACCACGCTGGCCTAGTGCGGGTTGGCGGACTACACACCTAAGAAATTCCTAAGAACTTTTAGGTGTGCAGGTTTTATCACGATGTTTTCCTTCACCGTTAAAGCAAGTGATAATTCATTGCGAATACACACATAACTTCGAAAAGTCAGAGGTGTGTGCCTGGGGTTTGAACCTGCGACCGCCGAAATTCTCGACCGCGCGCCTAAACCTCGAGGCCATCACTGCTTCTATCACTCTTATGAAAGGTTACAAAAGGTTAAAAGACAAATAAATACAATAACCGATGCTAACAATAACAATAGCTACAAATTTATGTTACAGTAAAACATTATTATTAATCTAAAGAGGAATAAAATATACAAAAAAAACAAAAATATTTCAAAGGCGTATCTATGTTAAGATTTCCCGAACGAGTAATATTAAAGCATAAAATACAAAGAACGATACGTCTACAAAGTAAAATACAATAATAATGGTGGAAACAATTTTCACAGCAGTGGCTTGAAGTGTTATTGAGGGTGGATTGCACCTGCAACGGCCCGAGGCCGCGTGTTGGCGCACGCCAAATCCTGTGACCTACATCCCATCCCATATTGGGTACCTATTGTTGGCTCGGTTGCGGCATAAATTGTGTATTATCTTTGGTTTCGCGTCATCGAGAGGGTCAGTAGGCTTTATTGGTTTTAAATGTTATTTTATCATGAAAACACAACATAATCAAAATTTATTGCTACAACAATTAGAGAATATATTGGTGTCATAATTTCCACTTGTCATTAATATATTGCTGATGGTGCAAGTCCGACATCATCTGCAATATCTCCAGGATCAATAATTTATTCATGATTTTAAGCAAACATATTTCAACAAGCTAGGAAAATTAGTATATCTTTTTCGCTGATGACAATGTCGATTACAATATTATAAGTAAGTTACAGCTCGTTATTGCAATTGCATATTTATATAACATCACTTCACTTTAGGTCGAGTCAACACTGTCGTGTCAGTACTCAGTATAAAAATAAATAAAAGAAATGCTTACCTGTTGTGTCTTTTTATTTGGCTTTCTTAGTTACATACACCTGACATATCCTTAACAGCCCAAAATGTGTCGCTGGCATAAACTTGAACGAGTGCGGGCAACTATTGTTCTCAACTCGAACAATATCATTTTCCTTTCTTTGACTATTTTCGTTATGAGTCAAAGACAAACAAGGGTCCAATAGAGACTGACAGAGCTTCGCTGCTTAGCATCACTTTTTTGCGCGCCATCGTGGATTCATGTGTGTGGAGTGACAGCCAATGAGATCAAAATCAGCAATTGAGATGTGAAAACGGCATTATATTCTATTTTGTCTTTAGTTTTCGTCGCTAACTATGATATTTAGTTTAATATACAGGTTCAGAGAGGAAAGGGATGATTTCTTTAATAATTCCTAATTAGCATTTCGTCAAAAAGAAATAAAAAGATAACAATTCAAAAATATTTAGTTATTTAATTTAAAACATTGCGGTATTTTATTATTCAAATTAAAGTAAAATTACAACATTAATAATAAACATAAAACTTTTCTTTGTAATTGTTGATATTAAGCTCTCAAACTTAGATTCATATTAAAGTCGTCAGTGAGAATATTACAATTGTTGGATATTTCCACGCCACGTCCAAAACTTCTTAATTAAAACTAATTTAAAGCTTTATTTCGACATTGTTGGCAATTTACAAGATTCACGTTCTAAGAGCTCTATTATCTCGTCCAAACTGGAATTAGATAGGCAATCTGAGGAGTTCACCAGGAAATATGTCTAGATTCTCTTTTAATTGTCTTACTGAGAGCACTTATTTATAAAGTATTTTCAATTTCATAATTAAGTTGATATAATCAAATACATATCTGCTAACAGTTTTATACATATACTTATACATATATATACAACTAGCTTTTGCCCGCGACTCCGTCCGCATAGACTTCAGGGTTGGGTGCAGAAAGATAATAAGTAAATCTCAAGTGCCCAAATTACACTTAATGAATTAAATAAAGGTAACCTATGTCCCTTTTTATGTTTCCGTTTTTATCCATAACAAAAATCATCCAAATAACTCAAATATTTATGGCGTGAAAGTGTAACACAGTAGTGTTACTTTCGCATTGACAATATATGCTAAAATCAAATGGTATATCCGTTGGGATCAGTGAAATCATTATTTAGATTACGAAGCGTGATGACTACCGAGCCTGCATTCGTTTGTAAATTTTAAACCAGATACAACCAAGGAGTTTAAAAATAAATTTCTGAACGCTCGCATACATTTTTGACAACTAATAAATATGTCACTCATTTTTCATTACTGATTATTCTGCATTTTTAAAATGAAAAATACTCAATTGTTCGAATATTGTGGATATATGTTGTCGATTCAAAACCTTTATTTAAATACGTTCTTTAATTTGAGGGGAACATTAACCGTATTGACGGGATAAACATAAAATGTGTGACAGGAAATTAGGTAGAACAGTTTATATGAGAAAATGAAATTGTTGTTTTTACCATATTCCTCGTAATTTTAAAGATAGTTATATGCTGTCGCGGAATTTTTTGTAGGACTTATTAAGATAAACATTTCTCTTTTACATTATATGTATACCTACGGGTAAACTCTACAGTTTTTGCAGCGTACGCAAGAATAGCTCGCAGATGCAGTTTTTCCCGACTTACTTGACAATTATCGTTATATTTTGGACAATTCACACACTATCTTAAAAATATATAGCCTATGTGTTATTCTGATGTATAAGCTACATTATTGTAAATTTCATTGAAATCCATTCGGTAGTTTTTGCGTGAAAGAGCAACAAACATCCAGACATCCAGACATCCATACATACAAACTTTCGCGTTTATAATATTAGTAAGAAGTAAGATAGTAAGATTATAGATATTAAGCGGGGATATTTATGTTAAATATCAGAATAGTTTTGCCTGCGTCTGAATTGTGGTGAGCCACGTGTTGTTTAATTAAACGTTGCGATCTCTAAATCCTGAGTCCCAAGAAGGGCACGGTACGTCGAGTCGTCGCCGCCGCGCCGCCAGTTGCCACCCTTCACCATGCCTTCCCTACGACACTGATAAAGCCTTATTCAGCAAAACTAATGGCAGATACTTCGACTTATACAAGCCTGCTACGAATGTTTGAGATAGCGAGTGTGTAAAGTTACTGAGGATGTGATTTACTGAAGGATCACAGCTATTTTATATAAGTACTATAATCACAATGTCAATATTATTGTTAACTTTGGAGGCAAGAAAAGCTTAATCAGCATGTGATTTTGTAAAAACCTCTAAATAAATTAGCTGTTCGAATTAAAATAAAGTAAAATAAAAAATTAATGTTCTGCTGTTGTACATAAATTAAATTAGAAGCTATGGCGTCGATGTCGCTTTCTATTTAACATTGCAACGATTATCAAAATAAGAAAACAAAATCTAATCACCCACAAGATTAAGCTATTTATTTTTATTTTCCATTTTGTATAGAAAATTCCATGCCTGGTAAATTAAGAAGAAACTCCTTGATAATATTTTTGTTATTGAACTTGTCTCGGTGAAATACAAAATCACCTTCTGTAAGGTGAAAAGAGCATTAACGACATCCGAGCAGAGACCGGATGACCGGCGCGTTAGTGAGAAATAAAACATTTTGACTTTCGTGTTCCTTAAGATATGGATTATATTGCCATGTTAGTGATAATATTTTCATCATTACTACAGACACAGACACAGGGTCTCCAATTAATTAAACTAAAGTTTGCCCGCGGTTAAGCTCTCATTTATACACATTTAGTCAATTTTTTATATGACAATAGCCTAAGAGTTGTTCAGGATACCGTTTACCTCTGGACAAAATATTATCAGAATCGATTAAGAGTAGTGTAAAAGCAAAAAAATTATAATTTACTTCATCTTTTATTGTGTTTCTCTTCTCAGTTGTAGAGGAGGCCCGTGCCCAGCAGTGGGACGTATATGGGCTGATGATGATGATGTTTATTGTGTTAGGAATGAAGACAAATAGTATTAAAAAAACTACAGCAATTATTAACGCTGTTAGATAGTAAACTTCTGGTGTAGAATAGGTCTGCGGCTTTCTGGGTAGGTTCGCTCCTAATTACGTACATGTCAGGGACACACCAGTGATTGATTGTAACGCTAATATCTGAGACAATATCCCAACAATGGATGATATGTGTGACGTCAAGTCTATTCGCGATATTTTGCTTTTATTTTCTTCTAACAAAATATCGTTTGTCGTTAAATTCCGACTCTTTGTTCTTCAGAAATTGCTTTTGTTCAAAAGTCACCCCGAAAGAACACAAGTTCGAAAGAAATCCTTTTTACGTGGTTTATTTTGAATAAGATTCGTTTAGATAATTCAGTTGGATTTTAGATTTATATAGAATAGTAAACAAACAAAATAAGGCTACATAAAGATAAATTTTATCTTCGGGTTCGAAAGAATTGATTGTGTCTTTTTTATTTAAATAAATTCCTGCACGGGGCAAATCGATGATAAATTATATCGATTATTTCCATGAACTTTGCCTTCCATCCAATCCATCCTTACAACCAGGTATTATTGTCTGTTGTCATTTACTTTTTTTCTGAACCGGCATAGATGAAGAAATGAGTTAAATTTTGTTTATTTTAATGTAAAATCGAACTATATCATGTTTGTTTTATCCGATTCGTAAACTACTTTTACTGAAAAAATTAAACAATACTTAGAGCATTAAGGCATAAATATAAAATTCATATAAAAAAATCGCCAGTTAAGGTTAATTCCTTTCTTGACCAACAATGCCTCTCTACAATTTACTATTTTGTTTTTTTTTCTCTTATTGTATACGTGTTTGCGGTCTCACACAATAATTCTACTTGTTAATTTCTGAGTGACTTCCTTATAAAAAAATCTCGAAGGCAACCCTTAAACATCACACACCCACAACACTCATATTTGGTTTCCTGAAGGTACGTTTCCTCACCAACATTTCACCAACTATGTTTCTGGTGCCACGTAATAAGGGGCGAGCCTATTGTAGTTATCGGGCATGCTTAAAAACTACAGGTACTTTCTTAGGTAATACCCAATTATACCTGTTTATTTATTTATTTACCTTTTTTGAGATCATAGTAGTGGGTTACGGCTGGTACTTATAATCGGGAAAGCCTGTGCTTTAAGAACCAGCAGCCTTCCAGGATCGAAATCGAACCCGGGACCTGTAGATTGCACTCACTTGATCCCGAGCAATGAGACCGTTAAAACATCATTGATAAATTACATTGATTGAAGGCCTTTATTACGAACCACTAAAATATACATGTCTGACTATTACGTCGGTGGAGCAGCAAAGTTCTCGTGAAGTGATTAGGTCCAAGCATACCTATTAGTGGAAATCTACTCACAAGGTGTACTGACGATCGGATAAAACTTGCGGGTATTTTTTGAATACAGGTCACTTCCTACATGTTGTTCTGCAAATCTTTAGTTACTTTTGTGTAGCGACAAAGATCCCATCATCATCAGCATCTGCCCATATATATCCCACAGCTAGGCACGGGCTTCCTATAAGACTAAAAGGGTTAGGGCCTTCGTCCACTAGACTGGCCTAGTGCGAGGACTACGCACCTAAGCCTTATGTCGTATGGTATTCTTTTGTGGGGAGCTGCTGCGGATATTAACACTATTTTTGTTTTGCAAAAAAGAGCCATTAGGGCTATTTATAATTTAGGTCCCAGGGCTTCACTTAGAGAAAAATTTAAAGAAATAAATATTCTTACCGTCACTTGTCAGTTTATATACGAGAACTTAATGTACGTCCAAAAGAATCTTGATAAATTTAATAAAATTTGTAATGTACACAATAAAAATACTAGGAACAAATGTAATCTCGTTCAACACATAACTCGTCTCCGGAAAGTTAATAACTCTTTTATGGGGCAATGTATACGCTTCTATAACAAACTTCCGAGGGCTATTAGGGAGCTTCCCTTGACACAGTTTAAGAAATCAATTAAAGATAAGCTTTGCAAAAAAGCATACTATAAAATTTCAGATTTTATTGAAGATAATAAGCCCTGGGAGTAATGTAAATTGATCGGAGTTTTGTTGCTATAGTTTGTATCATTATGACATTTACAATGTAAAATTTAAATAATGTAATTAAAAAAAGACATTTATTGCTATTTAAAAAAATGACATGTCGTGTTGCTGAGGGAGTTTCTTGCCGTTTCTTCTCCACAGCTGTAACACGTTTCGAAGCGGCAATAGTTTAAAAAATATAAAAAAGTGTAAAATGGACGATTCAAAAGAACTTGTAAAAGTCTATTTGAATAAAGATAATTTGACTTTGACTTTGACTTTGACTTTAAGAAATTCTTAAAAACTTTTAGGTGTGCAGGTTTCCTCAAGATGTTTTCCTTCACCGTTAACGTACATGATAATTTATTATGAATACACACATAACTTCCAAAAGTCAGAGATGTGTGCATGGGGTTTGAACCTGCAACCGCCGAGATTCTCGACCGCGCGCCTAAACCTTGAGGCCATCACTATTACAAATCTTTATTTAACAAAAGCAATTTGACATACTATGGTACTGAGCCTACGATAAACAATTATAAACTAGGCATTACACAATTAACGTGTAACGCTTTATGGCGTCTATGGAAGTATTGCCACTGACTTATACATATACATAAATATGTATATTATTTCAGTAGTGAAAAACGAGTAGATGTCAAGCGTTCAAAAATAAATTTCTATTCACTTTAATGTATATATAATATAAATGGTGTTCCAACGAACTATTTTACATCTACAAATATCGGCGTAATTACGACAGTTTTAAGCCTATGGAAGCCACAACACAGAGTGCGTTCCAAACAGTGGCTTGCTGGGGTATAGTTTACGTATATTACGTGAACATTGACACCTCAGCACCAACGTTACAGTCGTTTCTCCTAGCGCATACGATATTTGTCACGTATTGGAATACGAATGACCAATGCACCCCGGACAAATAGACCTGTCAGTGGAATAATGCCGGTAAACCTTTCAATTTAACCGACGCTCCGAACTAACTCGGCGCGCATGTACAAATTTATCCTACGGCCCGTTTTGAATAGCCTTCAAATTATTTTCATTTGTGCTAACGTTTGTTTAATTGACACTAAAAGATTAAAATTTTATGGGTTATCTTTAGAAAATATGAATGATATTTATTACCCAGTTAAATGTTGATAACCACCGGTCTATCTCAGTTATTCTCAATGAAGACTATAATAATTTCACGTAATGGCATTTACTATGAAGGCTTTGACATGCGAGTGCGCGAGTAGGTAGGTAGTGCTATTAAAGTTTAGGCCGCCAGTCCGGGTGGACCGCAGTCGGCGGTTTGACATACGAGGGCAGTCCGATAAGTACTTAGCCTCACCGCCCGATGGCACCACTATCGTAAGATAAATTTACCATCATGTAGCACATCTTCGTAGACGGCTATTGTCAAAATTTCAGCCGAATTGGATTTGTAGTTTTGTTTTGACCGCGTGTGTAAGCGGACGTGTCCGCGGATTTTCGAAAAATGGAAAAAGAGCAATATCGGCCGGTGATTTGATTCTTGTTTTTGGAAGGGAAATCGCGCAGCGATATCAAAAAGCGCTTGGATGCTGTTTACGGTGACTCTTCTCCTTCAATGGCGACCGTCAAAAATTGGTTTAACGAGTTTCAACGTGGTCGCACGTCAGTTTTTGATGAGCCACGCCCAGGTGCCCCAAAAACGGCTACCACGGAGGATAACGTGAGAAAAGTCCCGATCTTGTATTGGCAGACCGCCGATTGAAGGTGCGCGAGATAGCTGAGACAGTAGGCATCTTAAAAGACCGCGTGGGTCATATCCTGCATGAAATATTGGGCATGAGAAAGCTGTCGGCTCGATGGCTGCCGCGTTTGCTCACTTCGGACGACAAGCGCATCAGTGACACAACTTCAGAGCAGTGTTTGACACTGTTTAGGTGCAATCCGAAGGGGTTTCTGCGTCGTTTCGTGACCGTCGACGAAACATGGATTCACTGGTACACACCAGAGACCAATAAACAGTCGAAACAGTGGACTTTACCCGGCGAATGTGCTCCGAAGAAGGCGAACACTGTCCCATCGGCCGAAAAGGTGATGGCCACCGTTTTCTAGGTTTCACAAGGTGTGATTTACATCGACTACCTGGAGAAGGGCAAAACGGTCACAGGGCTCTACTATGCCGAACTATTGGGCCGATTCAACGCTGAATTGTAGAAAAAACGGCTCCATTTGGCGAAGAAAAAAGTGCTCTTCCACCATGACAACGCACCGGCTCACACCTCCGCCGTCGCAACGGCCAAATTGGTCACATTAGGCTACGAACAGCTGCTCCATCTACCGTATTCTCCAGATTAGGCCCCGTGTGACTTCTTTTTGTTTCCAAACTTGAAAAAGTCCGTCGCCGGACAGAAATTTGAGTCGAATGAGGAGGTTATCGCCGCCACGGAGGCCTACTTTGTAGACCTCCAGAAAACGTTCTTTTCAGACAGCTTAAAGAAGTTGGAGCATCGCTGGGTCAAGTGAATCGAGTTGAAAGAAGACTGTGATGAGAAATAAATCGCCACTTTTCCAAAATTTTCGTTTTTCTTTTGTAGGCTAAGTACTTATCGGACTGCCCTCGTATTATCGTCGCGCCGCACCACTTAGTGCCTCTACGGCTTGTCGGACACGCGAGCTCTGTCTACTTGTCATACTACAATGCTATATTCACGCATTTATTATACACAGCCCGGCAAAGTTCACTGTATTTTTCTTATGTATTTTTAATACAGCTCTCTTCTTCTTCCCGCTATTCCATTCATACGTGTATAAAAGTACAAAGAACGCGAGAATACGCTTTTTGTAAGTGCACATAAAACTTAGGACATGTTATTTACCGCAGTCGCATAAAAAAGTAAAACAAACCGTTCGATCCCTAAGCAACCCAGAATACATTTTACACCTTTTTGTGTGCACACAAAAAACGCCGAGACTGGAATAAGGTCATACAACATATTGCATACAAAGGAATATAAAAGGTATAGGTATAAGGCTTAAGCCACAGGCACGGAATCTAGAGGATCCACTGGCGGCCGTGTTTCTACAATATTCATGAGCGCGGGCGGGCGACTATCGAGGGGCAGCCGCCAGCCAGGGCGCGAACACTATCGCACATTCGAGCTCGCTCCATCAAAATAACGAGTCGCTGACCTGAATCGTTTAACATTGCCTTTATTTATATTTTCTTGCTCACAGCTCGCCGGCTGCGGTTATCTTTCTCTAATAATTGGGTACAATTGTATTACAACTTTAACAATAATCGTCGGCAAAATCGCTTTATGTCATGATAATTCATTTAAGATAAACTGCATGGCAGCCGCACTAAGTCTCATTTACATTGTAATAGCTGGTGCTAATTGGCAGCGAGTTGGGAGCGTTGAGCTGCTGACTGATATATTTCAATGTCCGGTGTTACATTTGAACAAGCTCTTAGATTGTATATAGGCGACCACTAATTAGTATGTAGAGCTGAGTGGGGATGAGTGTAGTACTGAAAGTGCCAACCCACAAATTTGAAAGTTGGCCAAGTTGTATCGACAGGGGGTGTTTGCGGTCATCGGTTCACACGCGCCACCCTTCAGCTTGTTTTTCCTTCTGCTATCCTTTTACCTCTCATTGTGTTACTAGTATTTCTTATTCAAATATTATTTGTTTGTTGAAAACTTTGATTTATATGTTTGTTATAATTTGTAATTATCATTTGTTTGCCAATTGAAATTTAGTTATTTTTTTATTATGTGATTGTTACAATTACTTTTTCAAGGTGATTTACATCACCTTGTAATCACCTTCACCTTATCGGGATTACTCCCGAGCATAAGAATTGATAGCGCTTATCTTATAAAAGTGAATATTGTGTATATATTTATAATATAAAATACAAAAGATACAAAACAAAAATTATTTTTTAGGTAAGAAACAAATAAATAACATAGAATTAAATTAAATAAAACTAACACATATGTACATAGATTTTAAGAAATGTATTTTTTTTTTTTTTTTTTTTTTTTTTTTTTTGGAAAGGAGGCAAACGAGCTAGTGAGCCACCTGATGTTAAGTGGTCAACACCGCCCATGGACACCCACAATACCAGAGGAATCATCGGTGCGTTGCCGGCCTTTGAGGAAAATATAGGCTCTTTTCTTGAAGGTCCCTAAGTCATATCCATTCGGAAATACCGCCGAGGGAAGCTGATTCCATAAAGATGTTGTGCGAGGAAGGAAACACCGTTTAAACCGCACTGTTGAGGAACGCCATTCATCTAGATGGTAGGGATGGAACTTCAATTTCTGGCGTGTGGTGCGGTAGTGAAATTCAGCAGCAGGTATTAATCCGAAAAGTTCATCAGAGCACTCCCCATGGTAAATGCGATAAAGGACACATAGAGACGCAACATCTTTTCGCAATGCTAGGGGGTCAATTTTGTCCGAAAGGATCTGGTTATCGATGATTCGAGCAGCACGTCGTTGAATGCGGTCAAATGGGAGAAGCTGGTATTGAGGAGCTCCAGCCCAGAGATGAGAACAATATTCCATATGTGACCGGACCTGTGCCTTATACAGTTGAAGGCGCTGAACCGGCGTGAAATATTGCCTCGCTCTGCTGAGCACACCAAGCTTTTTCGAAGCCAGCTTAGCTTTAGCTCCCAGATGACCGCAGAACTGGACTGTACTCGAAACATCGACCCCAAGGATTCCAATACTAGACGTGATACCAAGGGAAGTGCCAATGAATTGAGGTGATAGAGAGAAGGGAGTTTTTTTAGCGGTAAATGCGCAAACTTGTGTCTTCGACCGATTAAATTCGACCAAATTCTGCCTGCCCCAGTCTGCGGCTTGGTCCAACAAACGGTCGATCTCCGAAACAAGCTTTTTCCGGCACTCATCGACTTGTTCTCGAGAGTAATTTGCGCGGCCAGTATATAAGGCATCCCCGGTACTGTCATCCGCATAACAATGGATGTTATTATTGAGTAACAGGTCATTGATATGCAGAAGGAACAGAGTCGGGGATAGCACACAACCTTGAGGTACACCAGCATTAACAGGCATAGAGTCCGAGCTTGAACCATCTACTACGACTTTTATGGTCTTTTATGGTTTTACTGGAAATAAAAGGCTTTATTATTATTATTATTATCTTATAAAAGTGTATTCTTTCTGCAAATAGATTGGTTTAACCGAAACGTTTCCATTCAGACTGCACATTAAATCTCCCGTTAAAAAAAGTGAACACTGAATGTGTTGCAACCTGAGCAAAATTTAGTTGTTGGCGTCTGCGCTCAAGCAAGCGTAGCGACTCCGTACAGGACCTGGGTAATTGAACTAATAAATCTAGTCGTGTAACTGCACTCCCGGCTCGCTCAGGATCAAGGCGAAACCATTAAACCTACGCTCAGATTTCCACTTGACTCCAGTTACATTTAGTCACAACACAGCCGTGATGTAAGATTTATAAGTGTATGTTTATTTGTCGTTATTACACATTTTGTAATTAGTTCAACAACGTAAGCATATAACTTTAGAAAGAAATGAAAAGAAATGGGTCGTTCTATGGCAAATATCACGAAGTGAAGGAAGTATAACCTTATCATCACTCGTTTTCGATTTAGTTTCTCGATATCTTTCAACAAGCGTGTAACTACACGTCGTGCGCGCTTGCATTTCCATGTTTAAAAAACTAAAGGATTGTTTTCGATGTACTTGTTTCGCTATTACTTTGAATATTGCGCTACACGTTTATTCACAGGTAAGACATTAAACTGTACAATTTAAGTTTGCTCATTGTAGTTCAGTATAAGAAGTTAAAAAAGTTATGAAGAAAAATGTTACTGTAAAACAAAAAATCTCGTAAGTAATTTTAACTGATACTCATGGCAGATATTTACCGCAGACAATACATGTGGAAAGTCAAACACCTGAAAATATTCAAAAAGTATTAAGCGATTTGGGGTCGATTTATAATAATAATGAATACGATGGAGAACATGAACATGCATACATCACGACAGAATGGCCTAGAACGTCAGGACGGAATCAAGTAAGTTCACGCATTAATTACAATGAACAAACTGCCATGTATTTCTACGAATAATAACTACCTCTTCTAGGAGATGTCGAACACACAAAAAGAGGCCCTAAGAGACGTCTTAATGATGAAACTCGTGTCGTACTATGAGGATAAATACAAACTTTCTCATCGCAACGTCGAAACTACTGAAAGGACAATATTGAGTGAAAATGATATTTTTTATGATAAATACAGCGATAACGACCATTCAGTATTAGAAGATACTAGAAAAAGCGTCAGTAATATCGTCAAGGAACCTAAGGCAAATTCTTTTGTGGTTCGTATTTTATCAACTAGGGTCCGAGAGACTTTTGTAACAATAATATCTAGTTCGCTTACTGTTATTGTGTGACAAAGAAAAGTTATATTTTGAGTAAAAAAAGCATAACTTCCATCAGCAGTAATTTTATTACTCTTTATGGAATGGAATTTCGTTTAAATATGTCTACTTTATGGCTTTAAATAAATGAATAAACTTAACTTCCTCAATATAAACCTTACTGCAATTCACATAATAATTCCAACTTTTAATAATAATTATTATTTTTAACTTTTTCAGAACGAAAACAAGCGCGTAGCTGAAGTAGTCACCATATAAATACAACACTGCTTTTATCGTGCAAAAATACGGTGAAGTTTCATTATTTGATAGGCGTTGCGTAGATAAAAGTCCTTATTTTTTGCCGATGTTTTTGCAAATTTTCTCGGAGATTGGCTCCCATTGGCACTTGTTCAACGGCGTGGAGCGAAAGGCACTCTCGGGGACAACTCCATCTGCACTAAATGCCATCTATCAGTGGCGTATGCCGGATTTTAGCGAAGACAGCGTGTCCAACGCAGCTCCCGAGATTAAGTTCTTTGGATAACGATATTCATTCGACAATTCATTGCGTTTGTAGTTCTTTTCCTTTTTTATAAAGACGAATTATGGACTTATTAATAAAGTATTGCGAGGTATACATGCCTCATATATTAAATGATATAATAAATATTTTTGAAAAGTAATTTTGTTAGAGTGTGTTAATTAAAACCTTAAATAAATTCTTCGATAAAATAATTTTATTGATAAAGAAATTGATACAGTGAATAAAGAAAACAATTTGCCTTTAATTTCTCAAGTGTGTAAAATATATTTAAACAAATCACATTTACATAAATATGCACGCGGTCTGACGTTTGAACCGTATTGGTATTTGAAGTTTTTTGTTTGCGTAATAACCTTTATTTTTGTAGTATTATAAACCGTGCGTGAGTACCATAAAACCTTAGAGTCGCGTGTTTGACCGAGAGGCCATCGTAAAATGCATCATAAAGCTGCGCACATAAATTTAGAAAATCGAACTTGTCCAACATAAAGAACTAAATAGAAAATTTGTTTGTACAATCATTTTATACACCATCGACTTGTTTCACATGAATAATACAGCTATAAACAAATAAGTAGGTGTTATTTTCTTTAAAGAATAAGAAAATCCTCGTAATAATCATCCAGTACAGCTTTGGCAGTGTGCCGGCAATGCAATAAAGTTAAATCTCGGTGGGCAACAGGCCCGATCCGGAAAATAAGGCGAGGAACTTGTTATGATGCTACTCCGGCAAGACAATACCCGAAACATGCCGATCGCATATGAAAATAATACGGCCGCTTGAATAATATTTCCTGCTGATATGGCTTCCATTTAAAATGTGTTCGGTCAGTGTTTTTTGTTCATACAAAAATAAAACCCTTTCGGTGATAAATGGACATAAAATGGAATATCTGTTGAACCCACCCCAACTCGGCGGCAGTCGCGTACACTTTGTTCCAATCGCAATTCACTTTGGAACGATCTCACGGCGGAAATTAATCCATCCGGCAAATGAATAGACTGCACTTGTGCGTGAGGGCGCGATTTGCGTATGACTATCGTTTTTTTAATTTCAACATTCGGCTGACTCGCAGCCCTCACTTCTATTTGTCCTCTATAGAATTTTATATCGCTAAAATAATTCATTTTGTATTCTCATCTCAATTGTATTATACTTTAAATTTATAGCTCAGTATAAGTCATAACTCAACATACGTCAATAATATGTTTATTGGTAGCAATCAAACTCCGACTGTTTCGTTCGACAATTCACGCAAACTCGCATGACAGTCACAACTCACAGCAATGAAAATAATGTTCATATTATAACTCATTATGGCGTGTACTACATTTATATCGATTACCTGTTTTGACTCATTGTAATAGTTAGATATTATTATTGAAGTAAACTATGGTTCACGATACATGGACTTAGCGATGTGTCACTAATAACCCTAGTCTTGTTATGAGTAAATATCTAATGGTCAACGTGAAAATCATTACTTTGAAAGGTTATAAGGCTAATGGTATCATATTAAGGATTCATAGGTCAGGGTAAATGTGAAAGTTAAACAAGTTGCGGGGACCACAACATACGCAGAGGGAGCTTAAATATCAACGTTGCTTCCTTCCCCAAAATTACTATTTTGAGCGCATCAAAACATAGTGATAAGAAGCGTTTTCGGAGAGTACATTTGTAACGACGAGTAAACATAGTATAAAAAAATTGCAGCAATATGTACTAAAATACCACGACAAACATAATATGCTATTTCAATAGTACGGAAACGCTTGATGCAAAATAACTTCTATGACACATTAGGGTTTATAGAGCATGAATTAAACAATTATTAAACAGATATGATTGACATTGATATTTAAACAGATTTGACAGCCCCGTGGCGCAGTTGGCTAGACAACAACTTGCGAAACGAGAGGCTGCGGGTTCGATCCCCGCTCCGAGACAAATGTTTGTGTGATCTACAGATGTCTGTTTCGGGTCTGGGTGTTTGTGAGACCAAAAAGTCTCTCGTAGTTTCTGATGGCCACGACACAAGACTCGTATCTTAATATGGGGTCAGAACTACATATGTATGGATGTGACTGTTGGGTGTATTTATTTATTTATGATTAATGAATGTAAGTGTGGTGTATGTAAAAGAATTAACGCGACTTTTATAGTACAATAGCCATAATCATCATCAGCCATATATGTGCACTGCTGGTCATGGGCCTCCTTTACAACTGAGAGGGTCTAGGTCTCAGTTTACCACGCTAGCCTTGTGTGGCTACTACAATAGTATGACAGCCCCGTGGCGCAGTTGGCTAGATACCAGCTTGCGAAGCGAGAGGCCGCGGGTTCGATCCCCGCACCGAGACAAATGTTTGTGTGATCCACAAGTATTTGTTTCGGGTCTGGGTGTATGTGAGACCGAAAAGTCTGTCGTAGTTTCTGATACCTACGACACAAGACTTGTATCTTAGTGTGGGGTCAGAACTATGTATGTGACTGTTGGGTGTATTTATTTATTTATTATTAGAGAATAAACATACAAACAAAAATAGAGGTATAAAAGGCTGACAACTTTATAACCACGTGTTCCATTTCAAACTTACATGGTCTGTCATTATAGTGATTGGTGTGTTATAGTATGTAATGCGAAACACACGGCTTCCTCCCCCGTACGATTAAATGTTTGCGTTCACCATTGTTTAGCCGTCAGTCGATCAGCAGCCATTGTTAACCTTATCATAATGCGTGTTACAGTTAATTGTTATGATTTCTTCGAAAATTAGCTGGCACGTTTGAAACGTTATTTAAATAGAACTTTTTGATTTATGTGCTCAGACCGTGCACCAATTAATTTCTTCAAAGCTTCCGCTTGTACTATTTATATAAACCGTAAGAATAAATATAAACCGCATGCTTCTGTTTTTGTAAATACATATATTTTTTTCTGCCTCTTAATACTATCTCATACTCAAATACGTACTCCTACAGATAATTATTTATAACTCGAAAAAAGTATGAAAATTTTGGCCTAAGTTCACCACGTCGTTCCTAGTATTGGTGAAACCCACAAATCATAAATAGATATATGTTTTCATCTATGGATTATAATATTCATATAATAAATTATAATTATTTGATTTTTGCTATCCATCATTCATATTGACACGATGCACAAATATCCATAATGCGGCTAAACAAACGAGCTTAATTTGATTAATTACAAATATTATAGAAGTACTCACTTTACTAAGTCACTTTTATGAATATCATTTTATTGATGGTGGTGAATAATATTGAAAAACATTTTATTTATATTTTTTTTACTCCTGGAGAATAATTGTTTAAGTACTTATTTGATTAATTGTAAAATAAAGTTAAATTATTATATAACCAATAACATGTTTATGACATTCTATGGGAAAATATTTATTTGCATGTTTTATTTAATTTAAACATGTTGTTTTTGCTATACTCATCGAATTAGATTCACTTAAAATAAATATGTTATTATAAATTCACTCGTTAGTTGTGTGCTAAATAACTAACTTAAATACAAATGAGACGTGTGTTGAGAAAATGTCGTTTTTTGTTACCGTGAACCGCTTTCAAGTTAATTAAAGTACACGTAATTTTTATTGTTTGTAAAACTCATTTCGTGATATGTTCTACGCTGTACGTAATGGTTGAACTAAATCATTCAAATGCAATTGGCTTCGCGTAAGAGAAACTTGCTATATTTGTCCAGTGCATTAGTGGAATTAGCAATCTCATATCTGTGGAGCTAATATTTCTGGTTTTCGCGCGTCGGCCGAGAATTAATCAGTTTGCACTGACCGTAGCCAACGGACTCCGACTATTCCTTGGTCAAATACTGAGATAAAAATATGATTCTAATATTTTTTTATTTATTAAATAATTGAACTACTTGTGTGTTAATTAAGTCTCTCACAACAACACTATTTAATCCCAAAAATGAAATACTTATTACATTTATACTACAAGTCCAAATTAATAATTTGCGACTATTGTCCAAGTTTCGTACGTCTGTAACAAAATAAATAATGTTAATGAGATTATATGAGCGAGTGACCGTCAATAACTACATATGTATGTCAACATAATATGTGAAGACTCATTCGATTACATTGCTGTCGGCTGATTCGCCGACTGTAATTAGGTCACAACGAAATATTTTCTTAGCTGACAATGTTTTCGTCTGATTTTTAGATTATCTTTCCAGTGTGGTTAGTCTTGTAGAAAACACTGCCATGTTTTCGTTCAAGCAAAGAATTTAATTATAAACACTTTTAAACGACTAGTTAGAGTTAATAACACAAACTTTAATGAAAAGGCAGGGCTAAAACTAAACGTAGAAACAAACAAAAACCATTAGGACTTAATTGCAACCACGGCGGGGTATCATAACTCTCGTAGTACACATTTTATATTCCTATTGTGTACGTACGTTTGTAAAACTAATGGATTTCCTTGTTACAGAAGTTTTATATCATTACAAAACAATTTGGTATTGAAATTGCTGTTGTTTTGTAAAGTATTTAGCGGGGGTTTTTATTGTCCTCTTGCTTAGCTTTAAGATAATTGATCAATGAACACTGCTTATTTTTTTAACATCAAGGCAATGCGTGGGGATGATTTTAAATCTAAAATAGAAATAAGGAGGAAGAAGGGAGATAAGGATAGATGTTACGTTAAGCTCCTAATATGAACGATATGTAACTCCAAAATTAACACCCTATAAAGTCGTCAAGGCTATTCTAGAACCGAATTATTTAATTTATTTATTTTTGTTATTAATGAATTGTATGTACATATGTGGCGCCCGGACGCAATTTTATAAAATTAAGTATTCTATCTCTCCCTGGTCCAGCTATTTAGACGTGATATCTTAACAGATAATTATTTTCGCATTTTTATTATTATAGATTTATCAAAACTAAAATCTTAACAACTTTAAGATTTTATTGCTTTCATGTTGGAGGCAAATAATGTTTACCATTCAATAGGAATATGCCTACTTATCATCATCATCATCAGCCCATATACGTCCCACTGCTGGACACGGGCATCCTCTACAAGAGGGTTTAGGCCTTAGTCCCCCAAGCTGGCCTAGTGCGGGTTGGCGGGCTACACACCTAAGAAATTCCTAAGAACTTTTAGGTGTGCCGGTTTTATCACGATGTTTTGCTTCACCATTAAAATACATGATAATTATTTGTGAATACACACATAACTTCGAAAAGTCTGAGGTGTGTGCCTGGGGTTTGAAGCCGCACCCGTCGAGATTCTCGACCGCGTGCCTAAACCTCGAGGCCATCACGACTTCTATACGCCTGCTTATACGCGGAATATTTAAAGAAAAAGATGATAATACGAAGTTCGTATTTGCAACAAAAAAAAAATCGGCTACTCGTATCGTCGTTTGTCTGACATCAGACGGATTGGTAATCACAACATGTCATAATCAATATGGAGGCAACCGCGCGCTGTAAAGTGTCGACGTCGCAGCACCAACTGTGATAATGCTGAATAATCCCTAATGAAAACAAAGCTTAACTGAATTATTGATTCATAATGTAAACGGAGCTCGGCGCGATCCGATATTCAGATGCGATACACATCGCGTGCTAAATCATGAACTCATTTGTTCCCATTCAGTTAACGAACAATGTTCAATGATGTCTCGTTTTGTCCGCTTCTGTTCCGATGAATTCCAACAGCTTACTGAGTTTCAGGTCCAATCAGTTTACGTTGGGTCTACCTACTACCTACTTAAGTAGGTACATTAAAATTATGAATAACTATGACATGATAGTCACTGTTACTTGTGATCGTACTACTGGAATACCTGAAAACATAAATATTTATCATTTACTGAAACATTTGTCTCGATGGGGATCGAAACCGCAACTTGCCACAGACTGGTGTCCAACCAGTACTACACGGGCAAATATATAAATTTCATTGAATAAGGTATAAATTGTAAGTAAACTGCTTCATGAAGTCTCGAGTTCAATTTCTCGGTCAAGCAGTTTTATTGAGTTTCCCTTGTAAGTGAATATGAATGTAATAAATTGTACTAACCAGTTACTGATGATACAAAAACCGAACAAGAATAAGCCTCGTGCGTGTGATTTTCTCACATCGCCCATTGCAATAATAAATGACCAAGTAAATAGCAGCGTAAATGACCAAATTGAATCAACATCTTTTCCTCCACAATATAAATTATAACTTTTTAATCGAGCCGGAAATATATAAATGTATTGCTTATACGATACCAACCAATCATTTCCGTTCTTCATTTACACGAAAATCTTTAATACCCAAGTAAAGTCCGGCTGTAATCCCCCAAGTTCCCAATTATTTCTGTCGAGGGCAGTAATTAAGCTGTATAAAGTGCTTGGCTGCCGTAATCCAACCACTTTTGTGATATTTAAACGAGTTTCATTACGCTTCGGTTATAAAAGCTGTGGCTATTACGAGAAATGGACTGGAAACATCACGCTCGGCTTCGAATGACCATAATTGTCGAAGCTGGAAGTAAATGTGACTCTTATGAAATACATTACTATGATCTAATTTTAAGGATTCCGCCGGGGACTTTCGCGCTAATAGCTTGCACGGCAAATCTGTTCTAAAATTGCACGTACATAGCTATGATTTTATACGAAATTATTAGGACTGACAAAATGTACTATAAAAATACATTTTGAATTTAAGTACTGACTGAAATAGAACTACCAAAGTGTTTGCGTAACCCGGCCCGCAAGTGTCGCCTTTAGGAGCTACCAACGTTGTTAAGTTCATTATTATCAATCCTTTTAATAGAAAGTAATACTTTGTGAAGAACGTAGCTCATTCGAAAATTTACCAAAAAAATTGTAAAGTTAACGAAGTCTAACAGTCATATGGCCGAATACTGAACGCTACTTAATCTGAGGGCGACTTATATTTAAGAGGCTGTTATAATTTAAGCGGTAAACTGAAACATCATTTATCGGTTTTAAGATTGTGATGAACTAATGCCCACTTTAATTTCCATAAATGGCAACATTACCACAAAAAGTTCTTTAACATGACTTTTTTTAAGTATACATACCGCTTAAATTATAACAGCCACTTAAATATAAGTCACTCTCAGATTAGCGTTTCAGTATTCGGCCAATAGTCAATTTTTCCGGCATGGTAAACCTATGACATTTACTGAAAAACAGATTTCGATTTTTTTCTGCAACATACATAAAATCTATTTTACACTAACTCCACGTTAATGTAAAATAACTGACTGAATAGGAACTGATTTTCATCCTATCACCCGCAATATATATTTTTAATAGGTTGGATACAGTTGTTATTAGCACAAGTTCTTAATGGTTTATCTTGTATCGTGCGGGTCCGAATGCGGTCTCATTCCAACATTAGCCCGAACAATAAACATAAATATTTTTGCGTCGTTATACTGGGCCAAACACACTGTAATTAAATTCCATTGAATCACACAAATCTTCGCCCTACGCGCGCACAGTCTGCTTATTTACCCATAAACAGCGAATACCACCTGATATTCGCGGGTACATTACGCATATGGTATCAATTTAATACACCATTTAATTAAGTACATTAATTTAGTAATATTATACACAAAACGGGAATTCACGGTATTTCATTAAAAAGGTCCCTTTAGTTACATAGAAAAAAAAATAAAGAAACGAAAACGTACGTAAAATATAATGTATATGAAACTTAAAATATCCGTAGCCGCAATGATATTTTTTATTATTTGTAATTTAGCCACCAAAAATTATAGGATTTTTTTTACATCGCAAACCGGAGAAAAACAAGGGGAAAATAAAAATTGCATAGAATAAATTAAATTTGGGTAAAAAATTAATATTTGTGTAATTTAATCAGGAGTGAAAGGCATCTTGTCTCCCCACACGTTTTCTTTTCTAAAAGTTACCGTCCCCGGCTCGTTAGCGGGGCCTTCCTTATTATTTCCTCCGCGACTGTAATCTGGCCTTTCAGCTACTTCAAACGACTTGTTCTTTTTCTTATGTGTAATTGAAATATATTGCCGTAATATCCGCCGGACCGAGTGGTACCTCTCGAGCGCATCAGCTTGAGTTTTCATTACTCGGGAAAGTTATTTTTTTCACGAGACAGTATAATAATTCATTTTGGTACCCTTCGCTACAAGTGCTCTTACAAAGTTCAAGTCGGAGCCTTCACTTCAATTGCTTTTAATTAGTGAGCAGACACTTTTTAGGATATCCTGCTAATATTTGTTTATTACGGAGTAAAATAAATAATAACTACCTTATTCTGGCTTGGCTTATATTATGTTTACTTTCATGGGTTATATTGCAAGTATATGCATTTTGAACTCCAACTATTATTATGCAGTAAATGAAAATTACTGAAAGTTAAAGTATATTTTCGGTTGCAAAAATGCATTTACCTTGATCTAATGCGCAATTTCTTATGTTAATGTAAAGCTTCTGTTGATACTAAATACATTTATGAATAAAAAAATAATAGCCATGGTAGACTAATTTCTCCTATGTGCTTTTTACCTGCGACTACATTTCCTTAATATAGCCAAACGGAATAAAAAGTATTCTCATTGCTATTCTTTGCCCCGGAGCGATGCGCCCGTTGCTTTCTACACTCTCCCTCGCCACATAATGCAACCAACAATTTTTATTTTATACCTCATGTTTCTGGTGTCGTATTGCAATGTAATGTACCTGAAATTTCGAAAGCCTCGTATTGCTTATACGTGGTAAATATACGTCGATAATATAAAAGCGTACTATTTTCACACTTCGATCGAGAATAGTGCTCTTAAAGTTCTCAGACTGACAAATGTTTAGACATGCCATATAAATATCTAAACCAATTTGTGCAGACTTAATTTTTTTTTTTTATTGATTTTACTACACTGAAATGACCGCACTCGCATTTTAAGCAAGTGTAATACGATCGAATTAAGAGCGTCGGCTAAATCATTATTTCTCATCAGTCGCCACAACTGTGACTGCCTGGTAGTAACAAGATATATTTAGTCTGATCTCAGAATTGCGCGCAATGTTTGCATATGTCATTAAGGTCGGTTTTACGCTTATGCGTGGTGGTCGTAGGTCGCGGTATGAATAATATCCTACAAACAAATTTGACCGTCGGAAATTTTAATTAGCTAATGAAACGTAATAATATTTCTCCATGTAAGTTTATATCCGTAGTATAATTGCAACTAATGTCTTATACTGACCTCGATTATCGTCACAGAATAGACGTACATTCATATATAAACTTTAACATGAGTATATTTATAAAATACCAGGAAGTCATATAGCAGTAGTGTTACATGTTTTCGTGTGAAAGCTAATCTTATTGAGAGCGATATCACCGGCGTGCAATATAGTGAACAGGAGATGTGACGCGTCAGCAGAGGGCCCGAGGCCGGCCCGTCGGCGCCCAGGGGATTACCTATCACATTTTAACCTTTGTGCCACTACGTTGAAACATTTTGCGGTCACCCATCAACTACTGCCTTGTAAATGGAAAACCACAGGTTGGATTAATGAAAATAATATTATATTAACGTTAAACAAAATTTTATAAATGCACACTCGAAGTCATATCCATCAAAGAATAGGCAAAAGTGCTTTTCTGCACCCACATTTCGTCAGTTGTGATTCCTATGAGATAACAAGGGAGCTTAGTGCCGTTTTCGGGTACATTTGCAGACTCTTTGCTGCTATTGGGAATTTCCTAATGGAAAGAAGGCAACAACACTGTTCCCAAGCTGTAATCGAACCTGTTACCTCTAAGTCGCACGGCAAGCACTTCTGCCGTGAGACCACGAGGCATTTTGTAAAAATATATCTAAATATATAGTATTTAGACGACATACATAAATGATATTTTCTATCTCCAAGCGTTTAACATATTGATAATGATAAAATTTGTTACGGAAGTATTTCGCGTAAAAGTGAATCAGGGCATTTTTGTATATAGTTTCGTGAAAAAGGGGTTGATAGATGAGGCTGACGGCAGCCCCAAACTCGACGTGACACGTATCCTTAATTTTGACGCAGACATATACCTCGGGATACAGCCATTGTCGCGCAATCCTTTCCGCAACGCCATAACTACTATACTGGACTTTGGATTAAATCGATTTCACGTATAGAGAAAATAGAACGGTCTCTTCTCATTGTTCTTGCATAACGTCGCGTCTCCAACTATTAATCATTACCCTTTCGTTAGTAACTAACCAGAGCTTTACGTTTCCTTGCGACCCAAATTTATGACAGTCTCTTTGGTGGCTGCATTGAATTTATGTGTTATATTTTATTGACTCGTTCCGGTTATTCTATTCCGCATATCTGTGTGTAATGTTCAAGCAAACAATGCTATGGTTATTTATGATTTTATTCCGATTCGGGTCTTACGAGTATAGCCATGTAAGACATTTTATATCTTATTCATCATATAGGAATCGATGGATTGTTGTATCGGCTAAGGCAAAACTATCTGTATTAAGACACCACGGGTACAATTCCCATAAAAAGTTTCAAAATACATACATAAATAAACTCACGCCTGTATTCCCTGATGGGGTAGGCAGAGGTGCATTTTTACATCCAGATTTCGCCAGGTATGTATCAGTCTCACGTAATAAGGGGCGAGCCTATTGCCGTTTTTCGGACACATTTCCAGACTCCGTGCTGCTACTGAGAATTTCCTAATTGAAAAACCTAATAACACTTTGCCCGACCCGGGAATCGAACCCAGGGCCACTAGATCACACGGCACATACTTGTATCGCTAGACCACAAGGCATTCTTCAGTTGCAGTCTCCAGAGGCAAATTTCAAAATCTTTATGACAAACTACGACATTATGATGTTTTTATCTAAAAAGATATATTAGTTAAGGTTATAAAAAAAACTTACCATTGAATTCACTTAAAACATTAGAAAGTGTTTAAAAATTACGTATTTAAAAACGCAATTAAGACACTGGCGCTCTAAACTCTCTGAGACTTATTGAGACAATTCATGGTTGGCGCTCAGGTATTTAATTGGATCTATAAATCAAGGAAGCGAGGAGATTGTCCAGTTAACTGTGAATAATATCTGGGAATGTCGCACCGATCTGTGTGCTATATACGTGATTAACTGATAATTTACAATGTGATTAATATTAGTGTTCTATTAGTTATATCGCTGTTCTGAGTCTTGGATTAATAAGAATGAATATGCATAACTTTGTATGAATTATAAGATTCTAGACATGTCTATATGAATTAACAATATAGAAAGTCACACAACTCAAGCAACTGGCATGATTGAGAATGTTTTGTTTTCATATTAGGAGTTTTTTTTATTACTATTTACTTACTTAAGACATTAAGTTGTTACTTTGCAGTAAAAACTACAAATAAAGTCAAAAAATAATTCAACAATACTTTAGCAAATGAAGTAAGGGTAAAAACACGAGCTATTCATTATCTCTAGTAATATACGTCTTCATTACACAAAACAAAGCTACTCAAAAGTAAAGCCCACGCCAAGTTTTATTGTCTTCACAAGTTGGAAAGTAAATTACCCGAACAAATTCGCTCAGCGCTAAATCTGAGGCTTATCAGAGGGCTTGGCCGAAATCCTTAAATTGAGAAAGAGCTATCTCGATGAGACCGAGCGGCCTCGACCCGTCGACACCTTGCTCTCCGTGCTCAAATTAAAAAAGTTTAATTAACCACCCTAACATATCTATTAGAAACGAATAGCATCAATCCCTAGACTACATTTAAATGACCTATTTACTTCGAGTTTCTTACAGATGTTACGTTTCCACTCACGTCAATTTGTAAAGTTTAACCAAATCGTGCATCAACAAACCGAAACAGTTTACTGTTCCACAATGGCACTTCAATCTGCTCTGCTTCAACCAGATTTGTGGTTCATAATCCTATAAACAGTTTGCAACCCACAAATCCACCTCTTATACTTAATTTAGGCGTTAACAATCCGGCTGTCAATTCAAATTCATGAAATCTGAATAGGAACTCAAATACACGCCGATCAAACAAAATTACTAATGGATTCATCCAATCAAAGCCGCGCAAACAAGAATAGAGCATGACACAGTCAGATGGACTAACGAGTTTAGAAATATAGCATTTTCAGCTAAGCAATAATTTACAGGTACTAAATGTTAGGCGTACAGAGCACTTTGTTTTGTGTTTACAAAAAAGATATTAAGGAATTTATTATCAAACAAGTAAAAAGAATAAATTTTTTCCTAACGCCGCAGTTAATAAACATTAAATAGTTAGGTAAGCATAAAGTCAAATGTTTTACAAACGCAGAACCATGTAATTCAATCTTAACTGAAACTTATGAATAACTTATCAATAGTAACCAGCAGCTTAACCTCTTGTTTTAACTCTAGGTTTAAAATGTTAAACCTTTTCGCATACTCCTCAATACTCCTTTTAAGCTTATCTTCATATTCTGAGGATGATGCAGTATAGCACGCCCGCATGCGGTTCGTCTATAAAACATGCTATCTTAGAACAGCTTTTCTGTGTGCATAATCTTCATAAAGTTTCTTTGAACTGATATACGTGTTAGTATTTGATAGGATTTCTGTTATGCTTTGAGTGCGTTGAATTCTAGATAGACTAGCAATACCATGTGGTGTTACTCGTCCTTTAAATCATATAAATACACCCAAATAAATAAATACACCCAACAGTCACAGTACATAGTTCTGATCCCACACTAAGATACAAGTCTTGTGTTGTGGGTATCACAAACTACGAGAGACTTTTCGGTCTCACATACACCCAGACCCGAAACAAATATTTGTGGATCACACAAACATTTGTCTCGGTGCGGGAATCGAACCCGCGGCCTCTCGTTTCGCAAGCTGGTGTCTAGCCAACTGCGGCACGGGGCTGTCATATTATGGAGTTAATGCAATATTATTTTATTTCACTCGGACGAGGCAAGATAGGACACGACAAAATCGTATTAAAGTCGGCACAATTAAGAAAATTGCATTGGAAACCGAGAGATAGATAAACATGTGTATATCATCTAGGAACATAAAAAGCATGTGGGGTACTATAGCAGGATTTACATCTTTCGTACAGACTGCCGCATGGTCTCGCAGCACAAGTGTGTGTCGCCAGATCTGGAGATCTCGAGTTCGGTTCCAGTGTCGGGCAAAGTGTTTATAAATTATACCATTGAGTTTAAAAATATGCTTTAAAAACGGCAATATTCTCGCCTTCGATTACGCAGGACTCCAAAAACACAAATGTCGAAACTTAAGTGTATGAATGCACCTCTGTCTAATATTTCAGGGCTAAAGGCGTGAGTATGTATTAATATATTATTTAACGTAGACCTCCGAAAACATTTTTCGTCGATATTTCTATATGGCAAACGAAGAAATTGTGATAAAAGAAAAGAGCATAAAAAGATACATAGGTACTAATAACCAGAAAGAATTCCTTACTATATTTTAAGAGTGGTATTACTGGCCCGAACTTAATATCTTGGAAAGATTACGACGCTTAATCCCTTAATCCACAATGACGTATTAATTTCCATTTTATTATTTGTAGCCGTTTTCGTAACATGTTCTACAAACATTTCTAAATGTTTTGAAACCGGACAAATGATGAACTTAAATATTTCGGATAGAAACCACTGCTGCATATTTTTTTTACAAATGTTTGTATGATCACTAAGTTCGCTAGCAGTAAATCGTAAATAGAAACATGTGTTGTAGTAACATTTTGACTAATAACACGCTTACACAACTTTTCAATCCATATCTTGTATACGAATATGCTGCCGACTGCCTCATGGTCTTGCGGTACAAGTATATGCCGTGCGATCTAGAGGTCCTGGGTTTGATTCCCGGGTCGGGCAAAGTGTTATTGGGTGTTTCCTCAGGAAATTCTCCGTAACAGCACGGAGTCTGGAAATGTGCCCAAGAAACGGCAATAGGGTCGCCCCCTATTACGTGGGACTGATACATACTTGGGGAAATGTGGGTGCGTAAATGCACCTCTGCCTACCCCTTCGGGGAATACAGGCGTGAGTTTATGTATGTATGTATGTACGAATATGCTGTATAATGTGCTACAATGTAGTCAGTGCAGAGTGTCATGACTACAGTTTGGGCCCATACCCAGTAATGGTTATGGGATGAATCGGATGAAGAAACTATGTCCCAGAAAGAAACAGCGTTAAGCAACAGGTATGCACTCGAGCTTAAACTGCGCGGGTCTGTTGAGACTCATTTTTCTATAATCTGCCTTCTTTAAAATTTTGTGCATATTTATTTCTACGGTTTGCTATACTTATGGCATGAGAAGAACTATTTTTTTTCGGTTAACTTGTTATGCCTTTTCTTCTTCTTCTTCTTATTTAATAAATAAATGAAAGTTTGTGACAAAGGATGTATATATTTGTTGTTCTTTTTGTATTATCAAGTGCCAGCCCGGTCACATTGTCGTTTCGGCTTCAATCTAAAATAGACCAGAGTTTTTTTTTATAAAATTCCCAGTAACGTCTTGCAGCAGTAAGCACACCTCTAAAACATTACACTTAAACATAGGGTTGAACGTGGATAAAAAAAAGACTCCTGCGTAAGTGTATGAATAAAAATGTATGCTCTAGTAATTATTAGCAAAATACAGGAACATCGTATCAAATGTAAGAAATATAAGGTTTTGATAAGCAAGTGCCTACACAACGAAAAACATTAGTGGGCGCGTGTATCTTGGCGTGGGTAACTGAACAAGGGTTCACATTCACCGCTCCGGGCGGATTATTAACAGTTATTGGGCTCAGCGGTATAAGTCCCGGATTAAATCTGTGTCAATTTGCATTTTATTATGATGAAACAACCCCTAATCTTTAACTATTAGCGCAGCTTTGTTTGTCTATTTACATTTGGTTGTAGTGATGAACATCGATGAAACAGAAAACGTACGACTTAGTTGAACTCACTGCTGCATCGTAAATTAAGCTGACTGTCGTGGAACATTAAAAGAAATAAATGAAAAACATTGAACGAGTCGCTGGAAAGCTGTAATTTAAGCGGTTCGTTGAACACAAAGTGAAATAAGAAACCGACATTTACAAATACACATGTTCTCGATGCTGAAATGCTCGATTGTGTTCCGTTAAATTTAAACTTTGAACAGGTCTTTTGATGGTGACATAATTTAATCGTATATTGGGCTTATTTTTTTTATTGACGACAAAGTTACATTTCCTATCACCCAGTTTTTGTATGTTATTCATTATAAGTTTATAATATGAAGCAGTGATGGCCTCGAGGTTTAGGCGCGCGGTCGAGAATTTCGGCGGTCGCAGGTTCTAACTCCAGGCACACACCTCTGACTTTTCGATGATGTGTGTATTCACAATTAATTATCACTTGCTTTAACGGTGAAGGAAAACATCGTGATAAAACCTGCACACCTAAAAAGTTCTTAGGAATTTCTTAGGTGTGTAGTCCACCAACCCGCACTAGGCCAGCGTGGTGGACTAAGGCCTAAAACCCTCTTAGTTGTAGAGGAGGTCCGTGCTCAGCAGTGGGACGTATTTGGGCTGATGATGATGATGATGATGAATATGCGAGTGCTTTTTTTAAAGGAAACCAATTAATCAACAGTACAACTTTTGCTGTTTGCTACATATATTTATATTTACGAGTAAAGACATAGATTCAATCAAAAAACACAGTGGTACTCTTCGGCCTACGGCCTTTCTTTCCAGCGCTACTTTATCAAAGTTTTTGTTAATCATAATAGTATATACATATAGTAGTTTCTTATATCTACGGCGCATGATTTGTATATTACTGTGTAGTCAGAACTAAATATATACGTATGTGACTGTCGAGTTAACTTATGTATTTGTTTATTTATTTTAAATTTTGTGAGTTATAAAAACAATACGTGTATGTATATGTTGGGTAATGAGGGTAGTCAATAAATGAATTTATATTCTATTTTTCTTGGTATGAAGTTATATAACAAAAACCCATTAACCGTATAAACCATTAAATTTGTTTCCATAAACATAAAGGCGAATAAAAATCTGATTTTAAATTTATTTTTAGTCCACGGTTTGCAGTCATGCCATAACTAACACCGTAAAATTAATCTGTTTTAAGTCATAAAAGAGCCACTCATATTTTTTATTTTATAGTTCAAAGCGCAATGCACCCGTTTTAACTAATTAGGTACTGAAATTGGCGAAACAGCAATTCCTATTTGCCTGCAAAGGTCGGGCGGTAATCGTTTTGAACTGCTCAGAGCGTTCTACCTTAAACAGAGATTAAAAAAATGAAAAAGGTGTGAAGGAAAAAAAGATTTAGTACATTCAACACTCAATAATGCATTTATTTCATATTGGTTCCAAATAATTTGAATTTATATGAACAATATAGATGATTTGCTTGAAATAGCACATTAAGAATGTATAAATTACTGAGCCCCATTAGCGTATTTATTCAAATTGCTTTGGTTTACTTGTGTAGGTTGACAAGCGATGTGAAGCATTGAATTTTATAGGATTTCAAGCTAAAAAAACTATTTAAACTGAAGCAAGTGTCACATCATAATTTTTGTGGTGGCGTTTTAGTTATTCTCTTGCAAACATACGGAAAATAAACTTAAAATATTACGAAAAAATTGGATGATGATAATATAAAATGAAAAGCAAGTAGCAAAACTTGCCAAAATTTTAGGCAATTGAAACATGTTATCTTTACAATAAATTGTATTTTTTCTGTTTCTGTAATACTGACTTCAATTTAGGTTTACCATACAATTTAGATTGAGATGCGACAAACACGATGAGATGCTTGCTTAATGTCTGTGTATTAATAAACGGCCACGTTTGTAGTATAATCGAGGAGAAACGTCACATGATGCAACGAGCACGAAGACGAAGGCAATCAATCACATTGATGATATCGATGTTCTCACGAGTACATAAATCCGTGAGACCTTTGCAATGAATAGGCTATTAATATTATTTAAGCATATTAGTTGGCTGATTTCAGGTCAGTAATTAATATTAAATGAGTTCAGTAGAGGTTGAGCGGGCCCGCAGCGGAAATCTATTAATTTGGCCGTAAACCGTGGCCATTACAGGCGACTCGCCAATTATTCCAGTCTCCCTCGGTAATTAAATTCTATGATGCTCGCCAATCTAAGACAGGCACCGTTTACGATACTCAAATTACGACTTCAGCGCTCATAAAAAATATACTTCCTATTGTAAAAAATATAACTTTAAAAGTGCATTTTTTCGTACCTCGTGAAAATTATATTTAATTTTCTTATTTGATTTGTTTTTACGTTGCTCAGTACCTAAGAAAGGTTCAAACTAATTCCAAGCAAACCTTATGTAAGATATCAGTATCTTACATAAGGTTTGCAGTAGTCAGCTACGTACCTATTACGTATCATCATTATTATCAGCTGCGTAAATTCCATTGCTGGACAAAGCCTTTCCCAAAAAGTTTTGAAGCTACCTGCTATCATATCATATTATGTATGCGACTATTCAAATATATGAACAGCAAAATAATAAGTGCATAACCACATCTTACTTTCGTGATACAAATGTCTAATCTAGAGGTCACGAAATCAATTTTCGCTTCGAGTAATGTTCTAGATTTTTCCATTAGATAATTTTCAAAAACCCACCAACCCGCACTAGGCCAGCGTGGTGGACTAAGGCCTTAAACCCTCTCAAAGTTAGAGGAGGCCCGTGCTCAGCAGTGGGACGTATATGGGCTGATGATGATGAATTTTCAAAAATAGCATGGAATACAGATACAGAAAAACGGCGATAGCCTTACCACCTATTTCGTGGAAATAAAAATAAAATTGGCAAAGCATGGGTGCAGAAACGTACCTTAACCACCCCTTTAATAAAAAAGGCGTTAATATGTATATATATTTATTTGTATAGATGATATAATATAATTTAATAAATGAGATGTATTGAGTTTTCTTTAACGACGAGCCATAACATTGTCTATCTACTCATATATATATATATCTCATTATATAGGGCACTGATCTCCTCACTATTCTCAATATTGAGGTAGAGTTAGTCCACTACCCTAGGCTAAGGTTAGGTTAGCTAGGTTAAAGTTTTCATAAACCAGATTTTTTATGAAATTGAATAATTCATCATTCTATTTTGTGGAGAACTCTGAAGAATGTAGGTTTCAGTGCATACTAATTCATTATTTATATTCATATTTCTTCGAAAAGGCTAATGTGTGCGGCGTGCGCCTAGGATTTGTAGCCTCGACAGTCAAGATGGTATCTAGACAGATCGCGTGCCCAATCTACGAGGCCATCAATATAACTATAGGGATAGTGAAAACGCTAAAGTAGATCTAAAATAATTTATTCTTCCTGTTCCTTTTATAAAACAATCGCTTATATCTTAGCCTTAAATAGATATATTTTACAATAAACATAATTTATAGCAATTCTTCTACTATTCTGTTATTTACAATATTTTTAACAAACAGGTAGTATTTATTGAATGCAATTTAAGCAGTTAACAAATAAATGCAATTTAAACATAAACCTAACATAGTTTGCATATAGTATTTGTAGAGAAAATACTTTTCAACGCGAACAGAAACAAAGGAATAAATGATTAATAAACTCGATACTATTAAATACATTTTGCATCTCCTATAGCTAACAATTTGTCTTAAGTACATCACTAACTACTTTCCGCACATCTTTAATTATAATACTGGCGTCTTTAACTTCAGTGGAACGTTATTGCTTTTTTTACGAATGAAATAATCACTTAATCTACGTGTCGTCTTTCTTTACATAGTACACAAAAATATTATCTAGTTAAATTTTAATCAATTTTTATTATACTGTAAGCATGCTTCACAAGGCACTATTCTAGCGAGATTATTAAAAACCAAACGGAAAACAAATTAATTTGAATTAAATTCGGTTTTAAAATCCGATGTCGGATCTAAATTTATAATTTCATGGCAACAAATGAATAACAATATTTTTTGAACGAAACCGCTACAATGCGGAACATCGGTTTAACACACAACATTAATCAGTCGCCACATTAACAAAACTGTTATGTATAAGTACATACTTAAATAAATGCTATCATGTGAACACTCGACCCCGTCAAAATAAGCTTTTCCTTATACAATTATGCTTATATCTAAATTGGCGTTTGTATTGCTCATTATTCTTAATACTCCCCCGATGTTTCATAATAAGATTCTGGCGGAAAACTGAACATGCGCAAAAAAAATTCTGTAGCACAAAAACATAAGATAGCTGAATACAATTCCCGTTTTTAGAAACTGTACAATTTTATTTTAACATGCTCTTTACACTTATAATTTTAAAGCAATAGTTTGGGATATATAAAAGCATCTCTTATACACTGTAACTGTAAATAAAAATACAATATTGTTAAACATTATACTTTATAGCACGTTAGTTACCCAATGAGAACTGATATCACAGCATTTTGTATTGGTGGCATTAACACCCCATAATTTTGATTTGAAATCTTCAATATGTACAATTTAACGCGAAGGCGAGTGGTAACAACTAGATACATTCCATGGAGAGCTAACAGAGTTGGGCAAAATAATTTCTCGGCACACTACATTATACTCAGTCGCTTTCGTAAACAATAATTCATCTCGACGATTACGTTACAGTAACCGACACAACTACCCGATATAAGGAATGATAACATTACAGGCGATGTTGTCCGTCGCAAAGATAAAGTTCCCGGTGAAAGTTGAACCGAATTCAGTCATCCATCAAGGCGTTCAGTCTTCGGAACGAGCAACAAATCTATTTTAACAGATCATCCCCTCACTACATTATCGCTCCCTTTTCGGTGTCAGCTCCCCAACCACGAATACTTACTGGATCTTTGACCCACAAATTACAATCAATAACAATGATGCTTCATTTGAATACAAAATGAGCTACATCATTATCTACTTCTTGATTACTTTCCAACTAAGTCCTCGTTTTAATCTGTCTAGACATACTCCATTTGTTATTTATTTCAGTTGCTTAGAATAAACGTGACTCCGCTTGAACCATTCATTGAATAATTATATATTTAAACTAAAATACAATTTTAGTGGAAACTATATCACGCTTAACGATAATTAGTTGTTGGCTATATGTTTAAAATAAACATTTTTTTCGATTCATATTAGTGAAGCTGCTACAAAAGAAGACTCAACCTCGCGATAGCGTGTTTATTTAAGGAACAACAATAAATAAAAATAGTTTGAAGCGAGATGAGATCCTGCAGTTAGGGCGGCGCGGTGTCGGTAAAATATCGGATAGTTGATGTCAGTGTGGCTCGGTATGTGTAATCGTTCATTAATCACTATGAGCTGTGCCCTATCACCGTAGTGACGCGACGATCTCGTTCGCCAAACTGTTTTGTTGGCTCGATGCATTCATGCTTTTGGAGCACTGCTGTAATAAACATTTTATATAAAACAAACTAAATCTCACTTTCAACGTACTTGACAAGGCGAAAACTTATTTTGTTGGAGCGCGATGAATTGGATACAAACGGCCAGTTGTACAGATTGTGTTAATAAGGAAAATCTGGAGCCAGCGCTTCCCTCAGATTCGTTTCACACTTTTTGTTCATCTACTTTAATATTCTCTTGTTATTTTCAAATTAATTGCTTAGCTGCAATATTTTTTTTACCAAATGATGATAAAATGGGGTGAACTTTTTTGACGTAATTGATTTTAACCTGTCCTAGCATTGTCATGACCTGTGCATGATCTTAATAAGCAGTAATTGCATTGGCCGCATTACCAAGTAGAATTAAATTTAAATCATGTCACGAAATCGTAATAAAATTCATTAACTTAAGAATGTACACTGTTAACTATTCACCGTTTAAAATGGTTAACGTGAAACTATTTAATTGACTGTAATAAAAGAAATTGGGACTTAAGTATAACCAACGATGTGTTATTTGGTAGGCCGTAATTACGATAAATAGTTACGTTGAAACAACATTTTAGCAACTAACATCACATTTAATGAGTAACTTTAATAGTAACATTATTTATTGATTTACGCAATATCATACATATAGTTAAAACAGGAAAGTTTACTACGGTTAAGTTTGTTGTTAAAAATTTAGATCCAATTATATTATTTTTTAGACAAGACTTCTACATTCTGAACATTTCATTATTTTGACAAACTTACGTTCTTATTTCCAGTTTTCTTTCTACCCTTTTACCATCATGCATCAAGTTGTTTTAGAAGTTTAAAGTTAAGATAGTTAAACAAAGATTTATACAATAATTTTAATATGAGGTTAAATTTATCAGAGGAAACATATAGGTAATAAGGTTAATTTAAAGCTTACCATTTGCCGCGACTCCCAAGCTTTCATAGCACTTTTGTATTTTTCAAATTCATGACACCAATCTGAGTACACTTGCTTATACTCCTGTGATTTACTTGGTTGTGTACATCTGCAGGACAATTATGATTATAATACACTTTATTCAAGAACAAAAACAAAAAGACAAACTTTTTTACGCTATTAGAATAATATATTCAAATACTGCAGTTCAAACTAGTTTCATAGTCACCTGTGTATGTCAATATCCAAATTATACGAGACAATAAGCGTTGGCCCAAAATAACATTCGTATCGCCCCCGATCTGTGTCAGTCACAGAGAGCAGCACCAGGCCTCGCTCCGACGTTTGCAACACTCGATCCCAGCTAATAACACAAAAATACAGTACAGGTACAGTGGAGTCACTTTGCCATGCCAGAATAAAAAAAATATATATATATATATACTTTTTGTTTCCACATGTATTTCGTCATCAATTTTTGATACAATAAGACTTACTTGTAATTAATTTTGTAGCGTCCTTTCTCCCGCGAATGATGGTACCACACAACGTTCTGATCTTTTAATGCTTCCGGTGTTTTACCGAATGCAGCCAAATGGACGCTTTGCCCATAGCCTGCTCGGACAGTCTTCAATGGCGCGCTTGCCTCGCATATAGAAGGGGTAGAATTTGTGGCGTCGTGAAGCAGCCCCGGCGTGTATGGACGACACGCACCCACTTCTTTGTCCCAGCCGCAGTAAGGGTCCAAGACACATCGCACGCAACTGTCGTAACTGTTGAAAAATTTATCCTAAGTTGTAAGAACACTTTTATGCTTAGGTAATTCCTTTTGAAAGACGTTCGGGAAAGTTTTATTACGGCAGTAACAAGGATAAATAGGTAATCTTCTTTTATTTATACCAAAACTCGTTTTGTCCATTTTATTTATTTTTTTCCTTTTTTAGAACATGGAGGCGTAGTAGTAGTAACTCAGGTAATAGGACGGAGAAATAATCATACCACACAAAAGATTCCTATCACACAAAACGATGTTGCGGGAAGGGTTCGTTTTACTTTTTATTAGTTACTTTACGTACGTTACGTTATTACGTTGCTTGAAAGAAAAGTACAGACTCAAATTTGTTTTGCAGGATTAAAATTTGTAAATCATAAATGACTACTTATTAAGTTATTTAATTCATAAGTTTTGCTGTTATAAATAAAAAAGATGACGCAATAAATCTTCACTTTTGCTCGGGTGTTATCTTATCCAAGACACCCATTGATATGTCTAAAATACAAGCGTAACTTATAAAATACACGTAAAGGCTCATAAACACGGAAAGGTCTAGTTTACATATCTGTGTCATAACATATCAACATAACAGCAATGAGTTGCGCTCACCGATGTGTACAAGCCCTGAGTGGCAGCTGTCGCAGGCGGTTATCGGTGGCGAGGTACAGAGCATGTGTCCGACGAGATAGCGCCAGAGCCCGGACTGGCTCCGCGCCCGACGCCATCCACACATCTGCCACGCGAGATCCGCCGCCGGCCCATTGCACTATCTTGTATACTTCTCCAGCACCTGACATTATTCCTTCTTTATTGCTTTTTTTCATCAAACAATGAAGGTTTTTGTTTTATTACTTATCTTAAATTATTTTAGTGCCGTGTTCTTAATTTGAATTTGAAATTTGAAAATAGATTCCGTTACGCCAAGCATCGTTTCTGAAATAATCTTTTGAAAAGAATATGAAAGTCTGTGGATATCTTATTTGCATTGTGTGTCTAGCTGGCACGTGGATTTCGCCCCCAGCATAACATAATGTTATATTAAACAAACAATGTGTAACATAGCACAATATGTAACATTTATATTCTAAGAAATGTGCTTTTACATCGTTAAACAAACGTCTTACAGCGAGTGTACGGCATGCCTGCACTATTTTGAAGGAAATGTGCAAATTTCTCCACATACATTTTCGTTGATATTTAGAATTTGTTGTAAAAATTCGTTTACTCACTGGTGCCAGCGTAGAATACGGTGTATGTTATGTCGTCTCCCAGCATGTCCACAAATTGCTTGTCTGCCACCAGCGTAGTAAGTACCAGATCACGTTTGTAAAAAGCAGGTGTGTCGCCTTCGTGTCGGACCGCCGAGTCCATCAGAGGATGTGATCTACACAAACAGGTATTTTGTCTTAAAATGTGTCTTTTCCGGTGGGATGCATTTATTAATTGACAAATAATTTACCAACAGGGTTTAGTTTAGTAATCGATTAAGACACCGTGGAAGTCAGAATACTTTGTGCTTACGTACGTGAACTTGGTGTACGTCATAAACACAAACAAAACAAGAGATAGGTATTAGAATTACGGAACGGCTGAATACTCGTAGATTTCTACAAAGTTTTGCGCATAGTTGGTGACACGTTTCTAGTTTCGGATATGCCATGGATCAAGAAAAGATACATAAAGATACATTAGACGGCTTAAAAAATATCGCCACTATATCGTCAAAAATAACTTATGTCACTATGGTTTTTATTGCTCACATAATTCTTTATGTACCTGTCATTAATAAAACCAAATCGGGTACAAGAATTTATTTATCATAACGTATCATATCACACATGTTCATAATACTAGAAAATTCCTTCAAAACGTCGAAAATAAAGTGCTTTTACATACAAAACCGACCTATTTCACAGAAACCTGAAACATCCACTTACCAAGACAAATTTCCCTCTAACAAATTCATTTAAGTCCTCTTAATGGAACTGAGAGTAAATGGGAACTTAGTTTCAATGCTCACGAATTACGCACAGAGCCATCAATTAAAACATGTGACCCAATTAGAGGGCGCACGCGTCGCGAAACTAATGTTAGGTGTGCAACCTTGCCAAGATTAGCTTCAAAATGTTAGGTGGGAATAATGCCGGGTCTACCGATCCACGATATATAATCCGAAAAGGGCGACAAAGCCAACTTACAGTTGTAACTTATGAGTTACAGTATAGTAGAAAACATAATAAATACTGCATGTTATAACTTTATTAATATTACTTTGGTTTATACTATTATTATCGTAATTATAATTATTGGAAAATATTACTTCCATTTAAATAAACCTACATATATTATTGGCCATCTAATATTAATAAGTAATAGGTATACAGTTATTTTTTTTATCTTTATTTATATTTAGGTGAATATACAGTTATTTCAGAATGCTACTGTCCTAAATCTGACCCTAATAGTACGTCTACTACTTACTACTTTCCATTCACGCTACACCTACATGGATAATATAATTAATAGAGTTCATAAGTGCTTAGAAGTTGAGAGTTCCCTTAATTACAATCCAATTGTTAACAGTTAATGTATTATTGTATGACATACTTCATCTATGTAATAATGTACTCAGCGATCAATCGGTAATTGTATATAAACTTAACTGTAATGAAGATTAATAAATATATTGCAAAGACATAAGTTTTATTTTACACATAACAAAATTTCCCCGTAAAAATCAGTAGACACGTTTCATAACATTTTGTTCACCCTCACTCTAATTTTACTTTAAACAAAATGTAGAAAATAAAAGGTACGTTATTGGATACCTGATAAAATTAAGTACATTATCGGGAAGCGCCTCGGTGTTGTTGACGCAGGTGCCTGGGCGCGGGGTGGGCACGCGCGCCCGCAGCACCGGCAACCACGCCGAGCTTGACGACGCCTGTGCAATACATCACTTGATTGAATCTCCTATTTCTTCTGCCTCTACCAACTAGTAAGTCGTGATGGTCTCGAGGTTTAGACACGCGTTCGAGAATCTCGGCGGTCGCAGGTTTAAACCCCAGATACACACCTCTGACTTTTCCAAGTTATGAGTGTATTCTCAATGAATTATCACGTACTTTAAACGGTGAGTGTGATGAAACCTGCCCACTTAAAAGTTCTTAGGAATTTCTTAGGTGTGTAGTCCACCAACCCTTACTAGTCCAGCGTGGTGGACTAAGGCCTAAACCCTCTCAGTTGTGACCGTGCCCAGCAGTGGGACGTATATGGGCCGATGATGATGATGATGACTACCAACTAGTGTACATTCATTTTTCTGTATATTCTGTCCGGCGTAATAATGTTGCCTAGAGAGAGATGGTCGTTGTTTTTCATGCCAGTCGCCACTCTGTTTACACTGCGCTTACCCTGAGGTGTGCTGTCACTTTGTCGTCCCAGTATGAAAAAATGTACGTATTATCGATTGTTCTATTTCTCTTAAATGTAAATTATACCATTTATCCTTTTGCTAAAAAGAATCTTATAAATGCTCTTTTCTTTCCAATATTCGCCGTTTATTATTTCAATCATTGAAATCACGGTTAAAAAGACACATATTGACACGAAAAAATTGTCACTAACGTCGTGCAAATGCTGCTTGCGAAGCAGAATTTGCGAATTAGTACTACGTTGTCAATTGAACAACATTAGGGACAGAAGAATGATTTTGAAAAGAGGCGAATTTTTGTTCTGGACTGCAAGTAGTTAAATGAAATGACAACAAAAGGCGTACCTGTTCCTTAAATCGTCCGGCAAAAGCTTCCTGAATGTCGTCCATAGTGTAAGTGCAGATCGCAGAGCCAACGAGTCCGTCGCTAGCGCCCGTCGTAAACGCCGCGTAAAATTTACTCGGGTCACCCGGCATTTGGTACACGCTCTCTGCATTAAATCATTTTAATTGTAAAACGTACCTGCGCTTGTCTGAATGAGATATTTTTACAAAGCGTAACAATACATAGATATGACTTTGCGCTTTTAACTACAGTAAACGTCAATTCAACTTACGTATTTCATCAAAGTAGAATGGAAACTCTCCGGGTATACTGCAATTGAGCCTAGCCTTCAAATAAGTGGCCCAGTTTTGACTGAGTATGTGCTTTCCGCCGGTATCTTGTTTGCAAACTCTGGCAACCCGAGAATATACCGCTTTGCCACAATTCATAAATTCCACAGCTGTTTCGCGAAAGAAGAACAAAACGTATTCGCCCACATCAAATGAACCCACAAAATTTGTTTCTGTAACAAACCAACAAATATTACAACCGAAAAATTGCTCGTTTTGTATCCCTGTAAATTAAATTCAAAGGTTCTTAAGCCTCTACAAGTAAAGTACACGAAATTACTTTAATAGCTTTGTGAGTAATCCGAACAAAGACTATTTTTTCGCTACACACACAGACATAAGTAGATCCTTTATTTGCTTTTACATATGTTGGATAAAATGAAAGTACCTAACTGTAGGTTTTATCGCGAACTCGTAAAAGAAAGTACGACATAAGGGACAAAGACCCAATATCCCCTATTAATATAATGAATGTCCCTACATTTACTTATTCGATAAGGTTCAAGTTTTCCGTAAAAACCATTTCCAGGAAAACTGACTTACCATGCGTTATTTATTCTGTCGTAAACTACTATCTTAGATTTAAGACGATTGCCTTTTCTATTACCTATAAATAATAACTTTATCATACGAAAATATCAATGGGCTCTGTGCGTTCCTGTTCTCGGTACTTTAAAATAAATATTTACGGTACGGATACCAACTTGTTTTCTTTTCATCTTGTGCTTTTTAATAACGACCATAAAATTTTACTCCTTGAAGAGCAATAAAATGTAATAAAAATACTTACTGTCCAGCCACTTGGAATCATATTTTAACGTCCTCTTGAAATTAAACTTTTTCTGTCCCGTCCGATAGTCAAAGAGATCGTTTCGAAATATAACAGGGTCCGCTTTGGTGAATTCTGCGTTTGTGCCGGCATAGAGGGCCGGAAGACCGCCGGGATTGCCTTCCGTGACCCACACGGCGGTGCTGTTGTCCGCGGGGTCATACGGACACTTGGCTACACCCAGCCCCACGCCAGGAATGTACTCGTGCCGAGGTAAATGCGTTAAATTTAACTGTTAAACAAACATATTCTATAATCCCCTTTATTTAGCTATTGTACATACAATTACATATAATTGTCTATACATGTACATATAATTACACGCTATTATTCTAACTATAAATGAGTCGATAAAGTATAGTAACATGTTTAGATACAAGTTTGGTTTGGGCACACAAGGGTTTGAGAAAGTAAAGCATGTGTTATCGAACGACTACATATAAGGGTAAGTGAATCCAATGACGATAAACTCCATAGGCCATAATGACGGCTATAAAATGCCGGAGTTCGTTGCTTTGTAACAGGACATAAAGGATCGACGGTGTCCGGGACACTGGATCATTAATATAAAGTGCTTATCTTAAAAAGTTTTAAGCAGGTGATGCCTGAGCCGAAGTTCAACCTCATAAATCCAGACCTAACTGAATTTTTAACGACACCTTTTTAATTTTACAAACTTATCTGTTGTAACGTCATAAAAAGTTATTAAAACGGTTACTTAAAGATGCAAGTCCCACCAACATAAACATTTTTATTGCAATTTTGCCGAGTAATAAACATTGTAGGACATAATGAAGGACGCAGTTGATTAAGAATTATATTAAAGGCGGTACTTACGTAAACGACCCAGTCTTTGGGGCTGTGAGCATTAGTGCCGCACACGTAGAGGCGCTCTCCGTCGCCGAGTGGTTGCACCACGCGGATGTGATTCCTGCACTCGAACGGTTCCGACTTGCCTTTGCTTACACACCTTGCTACGTTACTAGCTTCTAAAAGCAATGCATCTCGCTGCAAACAAGAGTTGCCAATCTCATTTATTGATTACATGCAATCGATCCAATTATAATAACTCACAAGTCTGACTAAAAGATGATATACATAAAATGTAAGTCACCGGAAACTTCATACTAAAGTCGTAAGCTTTCGTATAAAAAGTGATACCCTTCATATCCCATCATAAGAGTTTTGCCTTTCAAAAGATTATGACACTCACGTGTGAAAATGGGGAAAAGCTCACGTGAAAGTAAAATGCATTAAAATCTAGTGCAGTGCCGGAAAAGTGGCTTCTCTGAAACTCAGCAACCGTAAGCAAGTGGTTCATTTTACTTTGTAAAAAACTCTCTGAAGTTTGTACTAGAGTTTTATCTTTGCTTTGAAGGAACTAGAACTTTGTAGATTTTATGCGCACTTACCTCACAGTGTGATTGACTTATATCAGACATATTTAATTTGAAAACTCGATCCCTGAAACAACAAATTAATATACTCGTATTTTGAATTGTTATACAATGTTGCGGAGTTTATTGAACACATTTCCTTTTCGAATGTTTTGCCGCTTTAATGATTTCGGGCGTACAACTACATAGCCAGAAGTTGTAACGTTATTTAATAAAACGGTACACATTTGCAAAGATTGTTACATTATAAAATCAAATAATGTTTTAATTCTCTTCCAATGTTATAAAACATAAGTTTTTATCATTGTTACATATATCATTTTTCGCATCGCATATAAATGCGAGGGTATGTACCCTAATATATTTAATAATGATATAATTTCGCTGACCATAATAAATTATAAATAAGCGTAATGCGTACAAAATAAAAAATTGTTTTTGAAATGAATTGACATAGCGAGCCAAACTTTTTAATTAAACAAAAAAGATATGTACCTAATATTAATTGAAAATGAAAGCCTAAAACGACTTAAATAGCGAACAATATTAGCTTCGAAATTGAAAATGTCTAACTGAATGAATAGGTGACTGGCTAATTCAACTTTTTCAATTACTTTAATTTTCTAAAATAGGTTGCTATTGAACGTACCAGCAATTAATTTATTAGTAAAGTGTGAGCCATTTTTTTAAGAGTTGCTTTCGTTATAAATATTAAATATTTCGTTATATTTATTATAAATATTTTTAATGTCTATTTTGACGTATTGTCAAACTCTTTTGCATATTCTAAATATCACGAAAAGCCTTTGGATCCCACGAACAATGTTCCAATGTTTAATAAAAGAATTCCCAATTATGAGGAGTTTCGCCTATGTCCGTCCGTCAAATTAAAGAAATGTGAATTGATAGACTTCATCAAAATCTTGTAAGATACCTTTGAGAATACAGGTTTCCTTCCTATGTTAAACTTCACCATTAAATTGACAGATAAATAAATATTTCCATCTGAGACTGCTTACTTTCTGCTTCCTTTCAATATAATAGGTAGCTGATTTTCATTTAGTGTATTATAATTTCACTTTCATCATTAATTCATATAAAATATATATTTTGAAAAATAATTAATTAATATATAAATTAAAGAAATAACACAGCCCAACGGTATTTTGTTGGTACTAAAACATTTTTAATGTGTTGTACTAATGTAATCACGCACTCATTCGTGACGTATAAAATGATTAAACAAATACGTAATAAGGGACGGACAAAAGCAAGAAATAAATTTACTTTTGAACGTAGACGAGCGAGAACAAATAAAAGTTGACAGAAATAGGTGGATAATTGGATTTCGTGTCTCGGATCCATTTCCCTGGGGTAAATCATTACAATGTCGTGGAGGCACCGGCTCACTGCTAATAACGGTCAATTGTTACGTTTGTACACTTTATGAATTAATACACAATGATTTGTAAGAAATATATTGTAACAAAATTACTCTTTTTTGAATATTGTACGGAAAATTAAAGCAAAGGAGGTTCGTAGCACCGACTCGGGCGAGTTGGTTTCATAACAAAAATCAACATGCGCTGAACCTCGTTAGCCGCAATTAGAGGTTGGCTCGGAAGGTGCTTATACTAACAACAAAATAAAAATAAATGTAGCGATGGAACAGCTAATAAAAATACTTTGAGCCGCCACGTCAAACTCGGATAACATCTTGACTTGAGATGTGGTCGTGTATAAACAAACGGTGATACCGGTCAGGGAACGAAAACTTACTCCACGTTAAACTTTGTCTGCATAAAATAATACCGCTTGTGAAGTATTTGCGGCTTTTGCATATCTGCAATTTTTTTAATAAAGAAATATTTGAAAAATATTTTTTTTTCAAGTTCTATTATTTGGATCGAACTTTTAAATATAAATCATAAAAAAGCTTCTTTTACTTGAACATCAAAAGGACTGACTTCTGATAGAATATCGACGGATTTGTGATAAATCTTATAAAAATCAAATAAAATAAGGCATTCCAGTGAAATAGTTAATCACAAAGTAAAATAAAGTGGGACAATATAGATGAGATGTGATATGGGCATTAGTACGATATACTTACATAGCACCAACATAAAGCGTATTTCTGTCTTCATTCAAGTAGAGTGTGCGGTAGAAGAGCGTGCCGCAAGAAAACTCTCGTATGTGATCTGTCAACAAAAAAATAACATTTAATTAAACAAGTTTTTTGAAAGAATCTATATACAAATAAATAAAATTGAGTGTCTGTTTGTAATATTGAAATAACCGCTTTTAAATAAATGCATATGGATGTATATAATACAATAACATTTTTTACAATTTTTGTCTGTCTGTATGTTCCGGCTAATCTCTGAAACGGGTGAACCAATTTTAACGGGACTTTCACTGGCAGATAGCTGATGTAATAAGGAGTAATTTAAGCTACAAAAAAAAACTAGTTTGAAATATACCGTGTTTATACAATGCCTGCTTGGTTACTGAAAACTCAAGCTTCTAGTTTTATCCACAACTAGCTGACCCGGCGAACTTTGTTCCGCCTAACAGCCGATTTTTTTTAGCCTAAGTTACTCCTTATTACATCAGCTATTCGCCACTGAAAGTCTCGTTAAAATTGGTCTACCCGTTTCGGAGATTAGCCGGAACAAACAGACAGACAGACAAATAAAAACATTAAAAACGTTATTTTGGTCTATGTAGGTACCGTGTATACATCCATATGCATTTATTAAAAAGCGGTTATTTCAATATTACAAACAGACACTCCAATTTTATTTATTTGTATAGATGTATAGATTAAGTTATAAGGGGTCGAAAATGGCCTGAACTGCTTCTAGAATAGGACGGTACTGCCGTGCCGCTTTTTTGCTCGACTTGGCGGGGGCACTGCTGTATGCGAATTCACGAAATATTACTCAGATAGTTTAAACGGGTGTTTTTAATTTATACTAATCTTATTATTATAAAGAGGAAAGGTATGTATTTTAGTACAAGGTGTTCCCGTGGGGTGAGCACGGAATTCGAAATTGCGTCTGGGCGAAGCCGCGTCACAGCTATTACTTTATAATTAAGTACAATTTAATTGTTCAAACTAATTCCTAGTACAGGAGAGAAACTTGGACTACCTGTCGATATTGCTAATGTTATCCAATGTGTCCAAGCGTTGCACCTTTTGGAGAATTTATTGAAGCCATTATTCATGAAATCGAAACTACATTACTTGAACGTTAAACGATTACATTTTTCACTCTTCGCTATTTATAACCTTGATTTTCTTTGAGTTTATTTATTTGAATTTTATCGACGTCACGTTCGGGACATATCTTTTATGCTGGCAATGTTACATTTTAAAATACAATATGTTGTATTATGTCTCCTGGGCCCAATTTATTTAATGACAATTGTTAAGCGTAAGGCGGGGCGGGGCATATCTATATCAAGTATGAGATCTAATACCTTGTACCTATGTATGTATCTTTGATTTTTTTACGTTAGTCAGTTACCTTAATAGATTTGTAAAGTAAATAATCCTTAAAACTATGAACGTCAATTTATTTAACAAGATAACAGGATTTTGACAAGTACCTTGTAAGTTTAAGGCCCGCATTAGACCAAGAGTATTAGTATATCCGAGGCTAAGGCTGTATGGTTGATGTCAGACAGGCTAAAGAAAAAGAATCTAGTTGCAGTTTGTTCGTATATTCTGTAATTTCTGAATTCATCATTCACACGTCCCACTACAGGCATGGACCTCTACAACTGAAATGGTTTTCTAGTGCAGATTGGAGGTCTAAACACATAAGAAATTCCTAAAAACTTATAGATATGCAGGTTTCCTCACGATGTTTTCCTTCGCCGTCAGAATCCGTGATAATCAATTGTGAATACACACATAACATCGAAAAGTCAGAGGTGTACGAACGTACACCTCGAGGCCATCACTAATACTTCAGTAATTCTTAGAAAAAATATTCCATTGTAATAAACGTATTTTCCGTCAGCCGAGACAAAAAAAATTGTCACCTTGCCTTGCCTGCTAAATAAGAGTTAGAGAGAGAGAGAGAGAGTAAAAAAAGCATAATGATTTAGTTGTAGACATAAACAGTAACAAATATGAAAAATCTAACCAAAGCCACTAGCACGAAATTTTCCAAGAAATAAGTCACGATTACACAAGTAGGTTATTCGCAAAGTTCGGTGCCTAACGTCCGATCCAAATCACACGTAATTTTCTCCACCAATCGACATAAAACCAAACAGTTGTACTTCTTATAATAATTTTATTTCACGAAATGATTATATTGGTTGCCATTTTAAGCTGCGGCTAATTGTGACCGCGGCCACAATAGGCAGTGATTATTGGCAGGTGGTCCCTGAGCTACACGCAACATCTCGTGACATAGCCAGCCCTCGTAACGTTTTACAACTAGTGCTACTTAAATATTATTAAACTTTGGTTACACGATATTATATTAATTATTTTATGTAATGTTATCTCCGCCTGAGCCTTTATGATGTAATCTCTTCGCACCCGTTGTAATAAAACTTAAAGACGCATCAATTAAGGCATACTTGTCCCTATTGTTGTATTATACCTAATTCTATGCTTTAAAATGTTTTTCTAGGTAAACTTTATTGCTTCAGCAAAATATTTTATCATACTTAAAGCGAAGTAATATAAGGCTTTACATGTTTTTTGTGTAATAAGAACAATAATTAAATTAATAAAAAGAGATATTGAAAACAATGAACTGCATCCTATACAAATTTCAAGTTTAAAATATATTTATTATCATGAACGTATGTATATAGTAGCTCATACAACTGGACTTTATAAACAATGTCAAATGTTACTTAAAAAATATTTATCAAAGCTTTAACAATCTAATTAGCATAGTGTAGTATTTACTTTGCCGTGCAATGGCCAAAATAAACCAGTTTGATACCGCAGCGATTACAACGCTAATGAACTCATTGTTTGGCTATCTAACGAACTACGCGCATCGATAAAACGTTAAAACGTTAGAACAAGCATTAGCTCTTTAAACAATGCAAAAGTACGAATATATTATAAGTAAACTATATATGTATATATCACTTTAAAATTCCAAGATCAAGTGACAGATACTTTAAGATAATCATTTACGATACATTGGAACACTGATTACGTAAACACTGCCGTGAACTTGGCACTTATTTTTATCCTAAGACAAGAATGAGTAAATAACTAAATACACTTAAAAGACCTCATAGACCTGAAAAAGACATTTGTAGATATCTTAAACATTTGTCCCAGTCTGGGAGCCGAATCCGCGGCCTTTAGTTTCCCAGGCTGGTGTCTAGCCAACTAGGCCACAGACGCTATCAAATGAGCCACGCTCAGTAACCTTCAAGATACATACAACAATGTGTCTACATTCCCTCTAGATTCGAGAATCTTCTAGAGGTTGGTATACAAGTACATACATACATAAACTCACGCCTGTATTCCCCGAAGGGGTAGGCAGAGGTGCATTTCTGCACCCACATTTCGCCAGGTATGTATGTTGTGTTTTTTGGGCACATTTCCAGACTCCGTGCTGTTACTGAGAATTTCCTAATGGAAAAACCCAATAACACTTTGCCCGACCCGGGAATCGAACCCAGGACCTCTAGATCGCACGGCACATACTTATACCGCGAGACCACGAGGCAGTCAGAGGTATACAAGTGACCTACTAATTTTGTAAAATTACATTGTAATGTGGCATGAAATAATTTTACACAATTTTTTCTGATTTTTTCACTGTTTAAAACCAAGGACTAAACACCAAGCACAAAACGACGGTGTAAAATTATTTTTAACAAATAAATTTAATTAAAATATATATAAAGAGGAGATAAGTTCTCTAACCAGCATTGGGCCAGCATGGAGTACTAAAGCCTAGCCCTCTCAGTTGTACAGACGGCCCATGCACAGCAGTGGAATGTCACATACATGTAGGTGTATAAAAGAGTAGATATATATAGAAATACAAAATAAGCATGAACATGCCACCAATATCTATTTCAAAGAATTTCAAAGAAGAAATATTATTACCGTAACATTTAGTTTCTCTTTGGCTCTCTACTTTAATGATGTTAACATCTTTTACCCTCAGAGTATCGACGATTATTATCTCGGTATTGTTTAATAACATGTATCATAATGAAAATAATTTCGACTTCATGTTCAGCTTTATTTTTTAAATGTGTAATTCATTTTTTGTTTGTTTCTATTCTATTCTTTCAGATATACGAGCATAACTTACGCTTTTGTAAAAAGATAGTATTATATATTTTTTGTTGGTAGGTAAATCCGTATGCCTACTGTGTACAGAATTCTAGGAAAACATATAAATGTACGAACGAAAAAATTCTGAATAATAGGTACCTACTTAAATGTTATTTAAAGTTATAATGATATTAGGCTTCTGGAATATCATCACTATTTCATAAAAGACCTGACTGAAAAGGGTAAGGTAAAATATTTAAAAGCACACGTTATTAATTTTATAATATCAAACTACATATAATAGTTTTTGCATCATATTACAATACTTTTGTTTTCATATCCCACTTGCAGTTTGGGAGCTAAAAAATTGTAAAAAAATTAATTGTACATTTTGCGCCTAAAATTTCATGACGCTCCAATATTAAATATGTATGCTACAGCTTAAGGTTTACTAGTATATAGTTTTGGACACATCTGGGGTAAGTTCTACTATAGTACGTACATAGTAATAGCCAATTTTCTGAATTAGGCCACGTAGATTCGGTTTGGAACAAGTCGGATTTTTTTTCTCACTTATGACAACTGAACATAATTGTTATTCGTAAACGAACAGTTTTCGTGCCACTATGTGCCAAAACAGCCTCCGTGACCTTTTTATTAAAAACAGATGCGTAGACTCTTAATCAAAAGGATAAAGTCTTGCGCACAATGAAGTGTTCCCGCCAATAATGACATCAAATCATTTAATTAAGCATGTATGTTAAAATATTGCAGCAATTAAGTGGAACGTGAAGTGTAAAACGATAAAACCTCCTTACTCACCACATATGTACTTTAAGCCGCGTTTAAATTTGTGCAATAAATTAATTTGCAGTAAGTGCGAATAAGTGAGGTTAAAATGTAAATCCATAGTAACGAGGTGAAGTATAGAGCGTTGGCACTGACGACCGCATTATGCAGATAGCATCGGTCGGTTAAATACCGCAACAAGTAAACTGCCGAATCCAGCCGGAGTAAACACGTGGAATCACCAAACGAGCCTCCCGACTATCTCGTTCAACTACACCGCCTTTCAATGAAATTATATCACTATTTTGTACTTTTTAATTAAAACATCATACCTGCTCCTATTGGTGGAAGTCCCATCTCCCATGTAATGTGAATTAGAATTTGAGTACCTACTTCGAAAGTGTTTGAAAATTATTTATGAATGGACCCCATCAAAGTATCGGAAACCCCACTATGGTTTACTATAGATGATACCGATAATATTGCAGAGACCACTATTTGAAAGGAGTAAGATAACTGGAGTGCGAATTTTCTGGTGGTAGGATACCTGTAATTATGTCCAGATAGCAAGTGATAATATACCAGTGAGCCCATTTTTCTCTTTTATGAATTCTTTAGGACTGCAAAATACTCGCAAGTATAATACGAAGTTTAAACTGTGGTTTCTCGAATTATCATTTGGTCCAAAAATAAACAAACCCATTCTTAGATGCACAATTTAAAGTACAAGAGTAAATTAGATTTTGTTTGCTGATCATTGTTTATTCGGAGACTTTGCTTGTGTACAAATGTACGAGTCCCATAACTTTTATTTACCATTACGACCACCAAAAGTAAAGCAGACGCTGCGAAGCCGATCTTCAAATAAACTGTATTTACAAAGAGCTCACCGGACCCACGAGTGTCGGCGACTTACACAGTTGTACTCGCTCGCAGGACTACAGTAAAAGAACAATCGTTTAAACGTTTCACTAACCGTCTGCTGCAACTTGTGCCATATCATTGAGCAAACTCCATACATTTAATGCTATTCAAAAACAATGACGCGAACATCCATTATAGATTGAATTCAATGGTTGGCGATTTGTTTTAGTTATTTTACAAGTTTCGAAATGCAGTGTAGATATCGCGGATATCCGTAAATCTGTCCCGGGTAGTCGACTGCCGCCAAGGTATACGCAGATATCTTACGACGGAAAAACATGCGCCTTATTTTCTTCCTCTATTTTCTTTTTTAAATATTCCACAATACCCGTGCAATTTATTTTACGTTTTGAATAAAACTAACGTTACAGGTTTTAGTTTCCGTTTTTGCCAGCATTGTATTAATTTACAGTATGCGGAAATGTCATTGCGGCTTACACACATAAATCTATGCACTAATTTGAATATTGCGTACACTTTAAAATGTTACAGTTAAAATATTTTAAATTCGAAATATAAACAATTTATTTTCAAAAAGTTTTTTTTTACATTCAAGTTCTCTAAACCTGATTTTAAATACAAAGCATCCTCGCCCAAACCACTTAAAAAGAACTAAAGAACTTCTTCCATACGTATAGTATATTATAAAATGTCAAGAACATATCTTGGATTGCTCAGGTCCATTATTAAGTAGGGTGGGCTTGTGCTTCAGATAAGCCAGCCGGGTTTACGAGCTTTGTATTTAAACAGGTTGCCTACCATCTATTATAACACAACACAACGACACGGCACTACTCTCTTAAGTAAACTATTAAATATTTATACCTGAGTGTATCGCTATACACAGCTATGACAACAATCAAATGGGATTGTACAGGTAAACAAGAGCTTTTTATGAATTTGCTTGCTTAACTAAATAACGACGGAACGCTTATCGGAACACTGTAATACCAGTAATTTATTAAGCAGGGAAATTTGTCTATAACGTTTATGTATTCACTGTTCTCCTGTTGGCATCGTGATACATAATTCAGGTATAACATGTTACAAAACATGAATAATATCTGTACTACAATCGTATTCAATATACTTCAGGTAGATACTTGGACAATAACCGTTGCATTGTTGTCAGTTTTTTTTATGCTAACAAGGAACACAACCGCGACTCACTGCGGCAAAAGAACTTTGTACAATTCATTTTATCTATTAAGAAAATGTCTGCGCGTTTCAACTAATAGAATTTTTAATCAAGTTGGTTGCGGCGGCAGCGCCTCGACACGAGTACGACAGATTAATGTAATTCGACGACGCCATCACAAAGGCAAATTGTAATCCTCCTCTTTTCATTACGTATATAACTATAAGGCGGCACTCACAATATGTCCTATTTGCCAACCGACGCTGTCGTACAAAAGTCGAATATACAGTGATTACATTTTATTTTTTGTGAAAGTCACAAAGAACTTCAGTAACAAACGGATAAATTGCAACAAAGCCGTGATTTACATACATAAAATCATCTTCACTGCGGCTGACTTTTGACCCACTGTCGGTGTCGGATTGATATCTCCACAAAGTGCTTCAAAAGGGGTCGCAGCCGCTATATTCAAAACTGCCCCTTAAATCGTGCGATTGCGGCGCAGTCGTTAGGAAGGCCGAAGTGTCGGAACAATTAAGTTGAAGCGGCGATTGTGAGCGGTGCCAAAGCGGATGTAGGTCAGTGAGTGCAGCGTGGACCAGAGCCTGCACCGTAGAGGTGCCGACACTGCCGACAGCCTCGCCTCTCGCCGTGTCACCACCTTTATTGTCCTGTCCACTTGCCAACACACACAGCGCTCCGACTTCTCACTGTTTCCCACTAATTTTACGATCACTTTGGCAATGCTGACGATTGCTTAATACGGAAGCTTTTAACAATAATCTGCCTAGTTTTCCTTTGCAAGGTGTTAATAATTCACAGAATTTCACTATTCTCTTATTAAGTATATGAGGTGAAGGTTGAATGTTAGACGCGACCTTGCGCTAATTATTTTTGCATTCAGTGCGTCGTCGCTGAAGAGACCCACTGAACTAGTATTTATGTTTAATTTAAAAGCTGAAGACGTCTCGAATGCAAATGTTTATGCAATCAGCAAAGCTCATCACGCGAGGGGAATGGGTATACAGGGACATTTTATTAAATACCAGCTTCTGCACGCGACTTCGTCTGTTTGTACTTCAAAACTCTGGGAAAATGTTGGGATTGCTTGGATAATAAAAATCTGTCTCAAACTTATAGAATGAAGCCGTGTAGTCGTTTTGCGTGGTTGAACAACAATAAAAAAAAATTGTTACATATATTTCATTATCAGTTAGCCTGATAAATGTCAATATGACAGTGACTTAATTACATATTACGACATAAAACAAGATTAAGGCGAACCCAATCAAAATCTACATATTCTTCCCTCGATGCGATCTTCTGTACATATAACCGTATTTTCAAATCTTTACGAAGTATTAAACAAGATCTTCGTTATTTTACGCAGCACACGACATTATTTTGAACATAAAATCTTATCTGTGAGGTCTATAAGGATGCATTCTACGGAAGAAGCCGCTATCCGTCTAAACAAGTAGGGGAGATAAGGTTTAGTGCAGTATTTAATACGCCGCGACCCCCCAATGCACGGTTTTTCAAGGCCTTAAGACAACCCCTAAGTCTACTTTGTATACAAACTGTTTTTGTACAGTGAATTCTGATTCTCTGTATTTTTATGAAGCAGAATATTGTTTCTTTAGTAAGATGCTTTTAGATATTGTTTCAATGAAATTAAATAGTCCAAATAGCAGTATGAATACTGCCTCGTGGTCTCGCAGTACAAGTACGAGTAGGTACCTATGTGCCGTGCGATCTAGAGGTTCCGGGTTCGATTCCCGGATAAGGCAAAAAGTGTTATTGGGTTTTTTCATTAGGATATTCTAGTAGCAGCATGAAGTCTGGAAATGTACCCGATAACGGCAACAGGCTCACCCTCTATTACGTGGGACTGCTACATACATACCTGGCGAAATGTGGGTGCTGAAATGCACCTCTGCCTACTCCTTCGGAGAATACAGGCGTGACATTATGTATGAAAATATGAATATCAATTGAAAACTTTTCCCGAGGCTTCTTCCTCGTATAAAAGTTTTAATAAAGGAATGTCACAATAAAACTTCTCATTCAGCTGTTTCGCATGCATTTTACCGAAAAACTACTATTTTGAAATATGCCTTTACGACAATGATAATAGAGCTAATTAAATTTTACACGTTGATAAAACCGGAAAGTACTAAACGCAACACTTTATTAAAAGGCAATTTTCCGAATAAATTCCGTTCAAAATATTGTTATAGAAATCATTAGGCGGGAGTGTGCGTACAACACAACAGAAATGAGCACCGGAGCGGAACGCTGATAGACCACCAGCCTCCAAGCTGTGTCATCGCCCGCATACACCGCATACAGCGCTGTGCTCCTCTCTGTAAATAAATAATTCTACCCATACATTATCCGTATAAGTACATAAGCGGTATATGCTAATGTCCCCATAGTCGGACTCAAAACACGGAGGTAGCGTGCGCGACGTCGTTCATTACAATAAAATTTTACAATTTTGTAAATGCGATGTTCCGTACTCGTTATTTTTCGTGTTTTTCATGGTCGTAATTTTGCTAAAATAAACATGTACGGAATAACTGGGCTGGGTTCCTTAGTCATCGTGCATCGTATGCGATTATGTGTTACCAGTTACCACCGTGTTTTGATAAAAAAAAAATAACAACTTTTTACGAACAACCTAAAGGATTCATTTAGATTTCTGCTGTTGTGGTGTCGAAAAGTGAATGTCGAATTTTCTGCGTTTATAAATAACACTATTTTCCATTGTTTACATTTTAAGGTTTTTAAGATTCCTAATACCTAATATATGCAGGTTTTCTAGTTACTAATTGTGCCAGTGTAATTAATTTATTGAACTCTTTTTATCTCCGACTCCAAACAGGATCGGGTCATTTTTCCATTAATTGGTTTCGAACGGGCTGCTAGACCTTATTAGTTGTTACTAAAAATTATTAAACTTCATTATCACAAGATATTGTACCTAATACTGTAACGGTTTTACTTCGTATTTTCTTAAAGAAAATATATTTTAACGCATCAGAAATCCTAATCCATTTCCCAAAAATATCTACATCGCCGACAATTTGTTAACTCTGATTTACTCGTCTTGTTTGTAAAATACTATCGAAGCTCAACAAACCCCACGGGATCAATTTATTTTACAAGTCGACCTGTTTTTAAATACGGCGGACTGAACTGACAAACTCTCTAGGGAGCTGCTTTAATAATTTATGCTGCTACGTGCTATGTATGTATGTATACATAGAATTTGTAATGTTATATGCAAAACATTCTTTAACAGGCTTAAACGGCATAATAGGTCTATGTTTACAATTAAACATAACAATGCATGCACTAGTACATACATTGTATATTGTGCTTAAACTAACAATACAACATCAAATATAAATGCCCATAAAACCCTGAAATGAATACGTAATACGATTTGTATTCCCCTCAGATTTTCCGTAAAATGTTTACCCTCAACTAAAAGAAGCGGTGACACCCCGCTCAGTTCCGACTTGTTGGCGTGCGCAAGATAAAAATCAACTACAAGAGCATTGCCTTCACGATATTAATAAAGAACAATAAAATTCAAGTATACACTCATCTACACGCAGGGTAACACAAATTACTTCAATAAGCACGCATGATGGAGGACGAGGTTCCCGCGAAATGGCGAAATTCCATCCGCCGTGGATGCGCTACTGAATACAAATTCACATGTACTCCAATTATAGGAAAACGATTTGGTACGAATATTCTTGGCAGACTTGCAAATTTCGTCTCGAATCAGCAAAATATATTTATTTTTGTTGGGAGTTGGTATGGTGCGCAATGAGCTCGTGATTTCCCCTTTTGGTGGAGCCGCGGCGTGCACCATGGAGCACTCGAGAACCGCTTACGGTGCATTTATCCGACCCCAAAAGGCGTGTGTTTAATTAAAATACTGAATTGAATTAAGCCTTGTTTTGTTAGTTGATGAACATTGAGTAATACCGATCTTAATGTAAACGTTTAATATTATAATAACCAACTAAATGCAAGCACTTTCTTTGTTTATCGTACTTGAATCCATAAATAAAACTATGTTTTAATTATCAAAATGTGAATAAAACCACTTTTAAAAAATGCCACAAACAACTGTACCGAGAGAAATAGTGTCAGTAAGGATAAAAACATCAAACATTTACTAATGTTCTACTACAAAACAATATATGTGTTTTGTGTGGACAACTTTACTACTGTGAGCTTTTTACCTCCACAACAACCAGATACCAATATGACGAAAAACGCTGCTGCTAGCTTACTATATAAAATGATGAAAAAAATATTTTTTTTAATTTATTTATCAATTACTTACTAGCACTTAGCCAAACATTGAATAAGACTTCTGAGAATCTTAGTGAAATTTAAAATAAATAGATAGTAGGTAATTAATTTTCTTAATGCACAACATAAAGGCTCTACGGGCCTCGTTACAATGGATGTTATGTGCATGACACAAAAATCACTTGTAAATTTAATTAAAGCGTCACAAACTTTTGAAACGATTACAAAATTAAACAATGCCCAGAGGTATAGGACCTAAATAAAGTTATATTTATTATGTAAATATGTAAAATCTGCCGGCTGATTCCTATTAAGCCACTAAGTGTCAACTTAAAATGTTAAAGACAAGCAAAGTCAAGCCAAATGATGTTGCATATAAACTATTTCCATCATCAGCCCAAATACGTCCCACTGCTGGGCACGGGCCTCCTCTACTACTGAGAGGGTTTAGGCCTTAGTCCACCACGCTGGCCTAGTGCGGGTTATATAAACTATTTAGTTTTCACCAAAGTCTAAAAAGTAACACATCACGTTTTTGCTCGAACATTTGATTTTGACTTTTACTGTATCTACCTTATTATGGTTTAAAACTAAACATGGGCAGCTAACGTCGTCCACTTTTGTATCTAGCAGAAATATATCATAGAATATCTGACGGCAAAATTCCACTTGGTCTTGGAATTATTTAAACGTTCCACATTCCATATCCATTAATATTCATTTTTGTCTGCTTGATTTTTAAAATAAGGCAATTAAGGGGGGCGTTAATGAAGCTCATTAATTAAGCAGGTAACGGGAAAGATGTACCGTCGCCGACAATGGAGTGAAAAGCGCAATAAGCGAGGGCAAACGGCTCTGTGTCTCGTCTCACTCTCGAACGATACCATCACTCCGCCCTCGCGTGCCGAGGTTTTAATTAGCATTGCAGTCGACTCCGCTTCCCACATCACAGTCTGAGAATTTACACATATATTTTGATCAATTCAATTCACTTTTGTATCTTAATCTTGCGCGAGTCAATTTTTCGTTTTAATTTTAAGAAGTACTTAATTATATACCGTTACTAGTAAAATGTATAATAGGTTATTCTATAATGCTTCAAAAAATATTCAAAATAATTATCATCGTTCTTGGTACTTAAATATGACAGGTTTATTTCTGTGTCTGCTCAGTAATTACAAAAAATTGAAAATGTGTTTCGTAGACATGACTATCATCATGAGGTAGGTAGAGCATACAAACGGCATTAATTTTAGTCATATAGGTAAGCTTTGTAGTTAAAACATAATATATTTTTAAAAGTTTCTTAGACACTTAAAGATTCAAAATCATTACCCATACAAACAAATACCAACCTCTACCCTAGTTAGCTGAAAAAATAAACCCGAGATTAGCAAAGAGAGGAAATCCCGTGGCTTGTGGGAGCCAAGGCAGTGAGCGCGACGCATAAGGAGTGCATTGCGGACGCAAGGCACGTACGAAATCCGACACTTGGCACAGTTCACATTCCCGTCGCGCTTTACCCATAATAGGTACAAGTTTTAAGTTTTAATTACGGTCTGAAAACTTAACTCAACCAGAACGGAAAAATTATTTATATAAATCGAATATGTTATTTAAATTATTAAGTAATTTTATAACAGTTTTAAATTCTAAAATTGAAAAAAAAAAAAACAAATGTTATTGTGGATAAGTTGTTGATGTTTACAACAGTTTTGTTTAAACAAAGTTTAAAAATGTATCTTCGTAAAAGGATCATAGCAATAAAATAGACTTTAAAAATCAAAGAGAATCTTAGCACGAGCAACAAGAACAAAACTGACAAATAAATAAACCGAGCCGAGGTCCAACTCAGGCAATTTCTACAGCGATAAAACGCGAAAGGAGCGGTATTTAAATTGAATACGCCGTAAATAAATGCTAAATGAGACAAAGGACTGTGAGAGAATTTGCAATCTAAACAAGAATAAAAGGAGTTATGTATCTTTAATGAAAACGGGACGAGAACCGCGGCTGCTCTCATAGATGTCCACAACATAACTAGCGTTCTTGCCGCAATTGAACCTATTCATAACGTGGGAGCAAATATTTCGTAACTATAAAAATATTCGCAACTCAATCCTACTCGTATAACGTTGAATTTATTCAAACTATCTTATTATCTTTATAATGTTGGTTTCAAATAAATAAGAACAATTTTGTTTGTTTTATAGATCTATGGAATCAATAGGCTATAATTTACAACTGGTATATGCACAAAATAAGTCACAGACCATTATAACAAACGAAAAAAAAGTGAAATAATTTTCCTAAATTGAAATACTGAATAACTAAAGGAATATTAGACAACGTTGCTCGATGGCAGCCATAATAATAACACGATACGTAGGACGCTGATGGCACTCGCATCAGAAGTGTGCAACAGATTTCTTCCCTATTTCAACTCGCTTATACCGGTCGCCCTACTTCTCGCCTATTATTGAAATGAAAATTTCAACAAAATTATCGCTCAATCTCGAGGAATTGGTTCAGTTTTTAGTCGCAATAATGTATAAAGTCGATATAATCGCAATTGGTTTGAGAGTTAGGCAAACGGTCGAGTTAAAATCTCGGCGGTTGCAGATTCGAACCCTAGGCACACACCAGTGGCGGTACTTCCATAGAATCCCAAAAGCCCAGTTTTAGAATTCCAAATAATAAACTTAAAACCTTTTTTTAAAAACAATGTCGACATATACATAAATGAGAATATTCTGACCCCACTATAAACAATTATAAACTTGACACTAGGGCTTGAGACTCAAAAAACAGTTACCTTTAGTTATACTTCGACGAGCCAGAATACATTATAAAATATATCTATGCTTTTTATAATACAGTAATGCACCATTAGATTGCTTCGGCTTTTAGTCAAATGATACTCGCTGTGATTACTGTCATGTGACATCGTAATCTTTACTAACAAATGACCGTACAGTTGTCTTTCCCAACGCCATAACCTCCCACTGTTCTACTACACACACAGATAACGAACAAGAAAACAATAGATCAAACAAAATTGGTCTTTATGTAAGTAAGAAACCACTTGAAATATAAATCTATGAATGATTTATGGTTTGTGCACATAACTCAAAAGATGGTCCGATTGCTTAGAGACCATTTTTCATTTGGGAACACAACCTTTCCCATCAATAAGTGACGGTTTAATGGGATTAAAATAAATCCCGACAGTTCAATTTGTTTTCGATTTCAAAAGATAAATGCATGTATGTTATGTTATACGTGTTTGGTGTGTGGTTATTCGATAGGAGCTCAAAACGAATTGATCTTTAAGCAATTAACATTCCCGGAATAATAGAACGTGTTTTGTATCCAAACGTAGACCATTTCTCATACGATTTTATTTGTTGTCCACGCAAGTAACTTCGGTTAGTAGTAGCGTATCACTTTGTCTGGCGTAATAAAAATAAATCACCAATACAATCATTATTACTTATACAACAAACGGAACACATGTCCGTTATTAGATTGCCGCTACGATTATCTTGTAAACGCTTTTTATTACCTAATGTTATTGCCTATCCTAGTTCCTTATATCCATGGTGTGGTGCTACTTTTTTGCTTAGAAAATTTTAATGCGTGTTGCAAGAATGGTTTAGTATATTATCAACGGTCTACATGACGGAAATCCTTCTGAAAAATTCAAAACTCGAACCATGATGGTTTTCTAGGAACTGAACTGAACTGGACTTTCAGCTCACAACTCATTTGCCATGCCGCATTTTACATACAGCCTACGACATCCCTTACCCAGTCAAAAAATTAAACTAAAGCAGTGGATACAATGTGTTTTTTTACAAAAAAAATCGAATCATTTTATAAGCTATTTTAAATCCTGCCATACGAAAACCGAAAATGTTAATATTCATTCATCTTCAATGAATCCAAATAGGCTTGGAGAAGGCACTCGCATATGTAAAGGGTGGCTTCGAATAAAATATGCCTTTCCTCATCGCGGTGGCCGTAGCGGTCCCGAGGCGACCGGAATCCCAGTTATTCGAGCAACAAACTCGTCTACAATAGTTTCGTGAAACTTTTGACAAGCTCTCGGACAGTATTCATTGTTTAGACTAGTTGTGGCTATTTTCGAAACTATGATGAAAAATATATGTCAGGAAACTAAAGCAGACAGTGTTTGCATTAGCATCAAATATTAAAACTTTTATATAATATTAAACAAGAGAAACCATTTTCAATATAGGTGAAAGTAATACTTTGTTTAGGTCGGTGTATAAAGAGTGTCACTATGAGCATTTAGTACATGTACACGAGTGCCAGAAAGTTGTTTCGTGTCGTAATCCCTACCAATGTTATTTCAACACACAGAATGGGAAGCGCAAAACACTGCGAGAGTTTAGAAGGCTTTCAGTGAAGCTGGCCGTTTAGCAAAGTTTAAGTAGAAACCACTACCGCACACACCCGCTATTCGAGCTCGCTCCGTGTTTAATCCTTACAAATAAATAAACAACAACCTCCTGTATCACAGCAAATCCTGAAAGCAAAACGTTAAATTTGCTTCCCTATGGTAAACGCTCCACCGCGCATTTTTTTCCCGGAATTGAAATATCAAACTTTATTAGAATAAAACGTTCTAAAGCAAAGTTTACCTTGAAATTCTTTGAAGATAACGCGCTATTGGCAAATTGAATGTGAACAGCGAAGTAATAAATGAATCCCTTGCATTTGAATGAGGTCTCTGAGCCCACCTTACTCTCACCGACTCAGTCTTACGGAAATTATTTCGGCCTACTGTTTGAGATTCACGAAAGAACTCATTGTCACCATTTGCCGTTTTCGCATGAACGTTCGCTTTTATCGAACAATTAATTTTGTCGATATCCATTTGAATCAAATATTCAATGAGACGAAGTATATCCTGACTGTTTTATACTAAGTATACTATGTATTTGTTAAACTAGCGATAAAATACAAAAAATAAAATAAAAAAAAAAACTGTCTTTGGTTTAAGCGGTTAGATCTCAAAAACAAAGAAGAAAGTACTTTCACAAATTTCTGAGTAAAAGCTTTAATGAGCTTTTTCATTTTTAATGGAAATGAGGCACGGTCTTTTAGTTGTCGACCCACGGCTCAGTTTTATTTTCGTATTTCTCCTTTTTTGTAAGCTGCATGCAACGCTGGGAGAAGCTTAGAACCGAATATTGAGAAATCGATACTTTATAGAAAATGAACGATATTTTAAGGTTTTTAGCAGGCAATATACATATATACCTATATTTTGTTCTTATAAATTAATTTTGCTATGTTAGTTTACTAACAATGCGGTCGTCAGGTTCCGGGTTCAGTAACTAAATTCGGCTATCCACTTCTGGATTTTTTCGTTAGGAAATTCTCAATAGCAGGACACACTGCTATTGACATGATGTAAATACTAGGGAAAACATGTGTGACTAATGACAAATACAGCTCCCTAACCAACCGAGAAAAGGCGTAAAATATAGACACTTCATCTTTTTTTTTTTTTTTTTTCTGGCACGGTAAAGTGACTCCACTGTACCTGATGTTAAGCACAGTGGAGTCCAAAAAAATATATAATCATCTATCTTTTATTTATATTCGTGGCTGAGTTCATTGTTACAGAATACAAATAAGTAGCTCGTGTGGTCCCTGTATCACACCAAGATTCCAAAGAACTTTTCCCACACTTATTTTTGATACATTTGTCTCACAACGGACACATACAAACAACTCGTGGAGATTTTTATTTATCGTTTTAATAAGCTACTGGCTATGTACGACCGCGGAATACGAAACGAATAAACATTCATGACTACGCTATATTTAGATGTGCGATGACAGTTTTCTATATTCGATGAGACATGGATTAGCGTTTATGGCTTTATTCTGGTCAAACGAAACGCGTTCAGAAGTCGTCATAGTAACAAGAAATGGAAATAATACGCCTATGTCATGAAAGTAGCGATGTATTCCACACGAACACACTCTATCAAAATACTAAAATATCCTCGAAGCTGATGCATTTTATCATCCTATACGGTGACATATAACTGAAAATATTTTGCCGGCGTAAATGTTCTATTTCTATCGAAGTGGAAGGCGAGACCCGCTGCGGGTTCCTTTCACAGCGAATCGTAAACTATGGATGGCCAATTTATGGAGCCGATGCTGTAACCCATTCCGGTCGAGGTAGATTTATGATAGCACCTCCTCACGAATACCACTATCCACGCGGTCACATGTAATAAACAACTCACGAGTTTCACACACAATGTTACCTATGTACAAATAAAAAGGAGCGAGGTGCACCGAACAAACGCTGAGATTTCGGTCCAATACTCTTGAGGAAAACATAGTAGTGTTCCCACTACTTTATCGAGTTAATTTTTTGTTATTTTCTGCTTTGTATAAAATACGTTATCGGTACATAAAAAAAACTGTAAAATCGTAATTTATTCAATACTGAAGGGTAACACTCGTTGAGAAACAAGTACGTCTTCAACTTTTATATTTTAAAATATTAATCCGTCTTGCAACTGACAATTCCAACGACTGAGCTCGAACTGCTCAGCGACACCATTTTTATACACATCAATTGACGGTCTTATTTTTAAATATTTTTATAAAGTCCTATAATTAATTTATATTAATCAAGATTATATTCTCATTAAAGTTATTGACAATTTTAATTATACTTATAAGTAATAAAATCATCAATATGCAATTTTACTATTACTACAATAATTATTAGTAAAAGGTCTGTACGCATAAGCTTTTAATTATGGAAATATATTAATATTGTAAGGTATTATAACGAAATACATTTATAATTACTAAATATTACTATTTAGGCTAACAACTCGGCCTTCCTGTTAGAAGCGAGTCCCCTCGCTTACTTTAAATTAAATTAATACATAGCAATGAACTACAAATAGTAATATCTATTTTTATTTAAATAAACTATTATTTTATTATTTTTATTATCTTAAAACTAAATGCTAATGCAACCTCTTTATATTCATACAGTTACACGATATGTACACAACTATTATACGTCACACATAATAACTAAAAACCTTTTGCCCGACCCGGGAATCGAACCCAGGACCTCCAGATCGCACTACACACACCTGAGCCGCGAGACCACGAGGCAGTTCACCCTTTTACAATTATTTATTAATTTTCGTATTTCTACAAACTAGTTAAAGCGACAACAGACTCATGTCTGCTGCTTCATATCGTTGGGAAGTACCTACTTTAAGCTGTGACTGCTCTTCACGAGGAAATTATCGTCTATTCGTACCAAGTTAGCGTTTAGCATGTGTTTGATTGAATTATACATAAGTGAAGAATTCTGTAAAGATACTGCTCGTGTAACTCATAACTTTCTCGGTAATTAGTTGCGACCCATTAGTACCTTATGTAATTCTTTTAAATATAATCACGGTAGGGCTTTTCATTATTACAATATCTGGTATTTCCGCGAATGAGTGGCCTAAGAGAACGGACTAATTAATGACGTAGTCTTCTACTACATAAAAAAATGTTGTTTCTTTTATTACCTGTACTTCTACTGTAACGGTTGTCATCCCGATTGGCGTTATTAAGTTAGGCTCTACAACAACTATTGACGTTCCGGGTCCGAGTGACAAACACTAATGATAAATATAACTGATATTATCGGTTAAGCATAATTAGGCTACTTGTTTCACATTTTTTTTCTTGATCCTTTTCATGGTTTTTTTGATTGACTTTATTCTTAAAGCAGTGCAAGGATAAATGACTCAACTTATCGCAAGTACTACATTTTAATGGAGGTTTATCACATCTATAACTTGGATGTCCAAATTGTTCACAGTTATAGCATGTTAACCTTAAGGTTATATCGGATTTGGGCGGAATCGGTCCACCTTTACGCTCACTTTGGACTTACGATTGTGTCCTACCTTCACGGATCTAAAGTATTTCAAAACCTGCTCCGGTTCTGAAAATTGAGCAGCTTACGCGCCTACCTTAATAGCCCTATCCTCTACGCTGTTCAACAAGCATTCAACGGCCAAGCCAGTCCGTATTTTATAGATCTATTTAATAAACTTACTTTAGCATAATAATAATGATCATAAGATTCTTAACTCGTTTAAAGAGTTTTCATTCAAAAGTGCCAAAAACTTATCCAACACAGTATTTGTTGAAACTTGTAAGTTCTGATCTTTCTAAACTAGTTGTATGCAATACACTAGCGTCTCTTGAAAAATCATGTAATTCTGTTCTCACATACCTGGTTTCCAAACTTACGACTCTTCAGTTGTTCCATATCTCGTCGCCTTGGCTCGAAGTAGCCATATTATCTTCCAAAGATCGCTGTGGTGTGCGCAGCATCCTCTTCGCGTCTGACCATTGATAATGTACAACCCGTAGCGGTCTTAATTGCTTGTCTCGATCTCGGCCCTCACTCCTGCAAATGCCTCGGTACCGACCCCGGCTCTCACTCCTGAGAACCTTTCGGTCTCGACCCTGGCTATCCCCTCTAAGAACGCCTCGATCTCGACCCCGGCTCTCACCCCTGAGAACCTTTCGGTCTCGACCCTGGCTATCCCCTCTAAGAACGCCTCGATCTCGACCCCGACTCTCACCCCTGAGAACCTTTCGGTCTCGACCCTGGCTATTCCCTCTAAGAACACCTCGATCTCGACCACGGCTCTCACCCCTGAGAACCTTTCGGTCTCGACCCTGGCTATCCCCTCTAAGAACGCTTCGGTCTCGACCCCAGCTCTCACTCCTGAGAACCTTTCTGACTCGATCCTGTCTCTCGCTCCTCGAAATGCTTTGGTCTAAATTCCGGTCTACACATCTGGGCTTACTTTGGTTACGAACCGGTCCCTCATGCTCAGAATTGTTCACACCCTCTTTCTCGAGATCCATAGCGAGAGCTGAAACTGACATACCGGCTTAAAACACAGTAAAAATGTCATAACACTTCATATAACATTTATAATTACACTAGATGAAAACCCGGCCTCACTCGGGTGAAATGTTACTCATAATACACATGTGGATAGGTACCTCTGTAGTTATCGGTTCTCAAGGACTATTAAAGGCAAAGCAAGGCATAGATTCCCATAGCACCGTTTATTGTGCATATTAAACACAGTACATTAGAACTGCAAAAGTTTTTACATAAATTTACAAAACAAATAGCTTTTAAGGTTTATTATAATGTAGATAGTTATGCATTCCCAATTCCCATACCATACATCGTACGATGGTAGTACTATAGAAACGGATCACGCCACCAACGATGTTCGCACTTAACAATAACATCATCAATAACCATAAGAATAACTATGTCGAAACAAATAAAACCAATTGCTTTAGTTCAGATTAAAGTGATTAAGCAATTGCTTTGCATCAGATGCTTTCTCGGTAAAATGCACCTGATGGTCCAGATTACCCACGCATGTGTGCATATGTAACAGCACACATTATTAGGATATGACAATATAAAAACCCATACAGTAATTTATTTTAGACCATACTTCTTTTGTTACAAGTTGTATGTATAACACGTAATCCTCGTGTAATTATAAAATTAAATTATATTTTTTTTTAATCACGCCGTTCTTTATACAAATTAACTAAATCATAAATAAAATTGAGAAGCCAAGTAAAACTATTGCAGTGAGTACTCACCCGAGATGTTGGCAATGATTAAGAAATAATCATAAATATTCTCTATAATGCATCACAGATTAATTATAATAAGATTTCTCTATATACAACTATTTTCGTTAATTGTTTATCACCTTTCAGGTCGTATTATTATTTACAGCCTTCGGGATTGTTTACAGCCATTAGCTTTTTCATGTTCATTGTTCACAGTCATAAACGGAATTAGATAAGAAAACATCATTTTCATTAATATCGGGCCGAAATCTTTTAGTCTCTTTCCGTGGAGCTATGCTTTAATATAATATATCCTCCATTTGTAGGTACTTAAGAAAATTTTATGTTTACGTAGTTAGACATGACATTTTATATCTCAACGACTACTATTGAGTGTTACCGGCAAAAACTTAAGTTTTACGATTGTCCTTTAAATTACTCTGAACACAAAAAATGTGGAGAAAAAAAAATCGTGTACGAATCACTTACGTCACTTATATCCAGGCGTAGATCGAAAACAATTGAAGTTGTTTTCGGTGATCCCTCTTCTGAAGCTGAAGGGTAACACTCGTTGAGAAACAAGTACGTCTTCAACTTTTATATTTTAAAATATTAATCCGTCTTGCAACTGACAATTCCAACGACTGAGCTCGAACTGCTCAGCGACACCATTTTTATACACATCAATTGACGGTCTTATTTTTAAATATTTTTATAAAGTCCTATAATTAATTTATATTAATCAAGATTATATTCTCATTAAAGTTATTGACAATTTTAATTATACTTATAAGTAATAAAATCATCAATATGCAATTTTACTATTACTACAATAATTATTAGTAAAAGGTCTGTACGCATAAGCTTTTAATTATGGAAATATATTAATATTGTAAGGTATTATAACGAAATACATTTATAATTACTAAATATTACTATTTAGGCTAACAATACCTAACGTTTGCTCGGGTCCTCGCTCTTATTATTAATTTTTTGGCAACCAAAATATAAAAAATTCTTTCGGGAATGTCCGGAATGCATGTATTTCTGTAAAAAAATCTGCTTAGTGGGTCAAACACGGAAACGTAATTTAAACAATCTCATTTTTTATTTTTTATAATCCTAGGAATAGTTCGTCTAGAAAGTATATCGTGCTATTTGTTTCATATTGAAAAAAAGTAAGAATGTATCTTAACCCTAATGACCATTAAGATTTCAAATGTGTTGGAGGTTTGTATAGATATAAAAAAATACTTAGGGTGTTTTTAGTAATTTGGCAACTATTTTTTTAATAATAATAAAATAAATTATTATGAGACGGAAACGTTAGGCAAAATTTGGACATATACTTCTTTAACGTTAATATTGATATTCAGTTGCATATAACATGTATTTGCTTAAACAGTACCATTTAAAACAAAACACTATGCATAGATTAAAGCAAATTATATTCTAAATACCTTCATTGACTCGAGTAATGAGCGTATAATCGTTAGTTTAAACACAATAATTAAATGAATATATGATGAAAGTTTTCAACTGTCATGGCACATACAATATACACGCCCACACGTGGCTCCTAATTGCTCCATAATATTGGATATTTTAGTACCAAAACCAATCATTGATCCCGGGACGTAGGTCGGTGATAAATTACTTTCATGAAGTTTAGTACAGGTCATGTTCCACGATTACCTAACGCGTAAACATGAATGACATTAGAGGTTTTAAGTGAAAAACATTTTTTTTTCTGCGAGATTATTTAAAGCTACTCGTATATTACTTTAAACTTTTTACAACATTTGAAAATAAGCAGCCAAACTATTGTGAAAAAAAATTGTTACAATTTCATTTTTATTTAGGTGTATTAATTTGTAGCATTGTTTTTGCCTCTATAAGCAAGAATAACGGGTTCGGACTCGATGTGGCTAGTAAGTGGGTCTTAGCTCTACAAAACGTCGAAAAAACACAATTTAAGCCGCGTTAAATAAATAAATAAAAAATGTTTTTCAATTAAGCTTAAAGTCTTTTATGACATTTAGATGACTTAATCTTTAACATTCGTAATTGTATAAACCGTGTGATTTATATGTGAAAAATATTTTAATTTCCGTCCTTTGGAAATTTTATTTCCACGATACGTAATCGTAAGTGGGGCTATCGTATATCGTCAAAGCAGTGAAGCACGATCGCCCGAGGCCCTCGCCGCAGCCTTTGTTGGCCAGCGTCGAATGGAAATCAATTTTACAGATCAATTTCGACGAAACGTAGTTCGACAGGCTGACAACCACTAGACAGGGCTATGAATACAAGTTGCCGGATCACCGGTATACTAGAAATATACACAGCGTGTTCGTAGCACTCGCCGTCGCTCCAGCAGTCGAGCCGCTGGCGTGCCTTATACCTAAATTAATTTTGCGCTGTGATCAGCCAAGCGTGAGCCCCACGATAATCATTCCGATCTCGGGCAAGCCCCCGTATTCACATTTGGCGAGTAATGCCACTATTAATCATAAGATACGATATTATGCTTACAGCGATCTGAATTAGTGCCATATAAAATATTTCTCCTCCGAAAAATTACAATATACGATTTTAACGTGCAATAATACAAGAAATCAATGGTTTATAGAAGAGATGCGTTTATTTATAGCCTAAGTAATAGTAGGTATTAAGAAAAACCCTTTCTGGTTGAGAGAGGTTAGAGCTTATTCAAACATACTAGCCTAATGCAAATGTTAGTTTACATACTATCGAAGCTCTAATGGAGAAGTCATAGGGATAGATCATATTTCCATCAAAATATTTTCGTTCACCGTTAAAGTGAGCGATAATCGTCTACTCTAGCACTTGTAACTACTCGTATATATATAAAATGCACAATTTTTATTGAGGATCTTATTAAAATAAAGCACTGATTATCTGGTTGTAAAAAGCCTTTCCCAAGCTGCTATAGTATTATAGATAATAATCAGGGCAACAAATAAAACTTTCAATTGTCTTACTTTTGTGTCCTATACTATGGTTTATATACCTAAACAAAACTACTAAATTACACTAACGTTCAATACTCTTGCAAATAGGGAAAAAAGATTTATGATCGTAATCAAACGCCAAAGTTCAACATTTTTCGCCATCAATACACAACACCGTTCATGACATATTAATTTAGAAAGCTGCACAGGAGGCGTTTTTACAACTTTTTTTTCAATCCGGGAACATTATTACCACACAGATGTAAATGACTAAATATTTGCTCAATGGTATAAAGTAAGAATAAAATATATCCCACATGCTGGCGAAACATTGTGCACTGCTGTCGCAAAAAGCATAACAGTTTAGAGTAACTTATGATTAACGATTCAGCTTATTCATTTGTCTTTGTTGTTTTATCAAAAACAATCAAAAATAAGCTTGTGTTCCGGCGAGCGGTCGGCGACGGAAGTGCGCCCAGCCCGGTGATTAACGACCGCGCCTGTAGACTTGAAAATGAACCCTATTACTTCGCTAATTTATTGTCCATCCCTCCAACTGTTGACCTTCAACTCACTGCTAAGCATTTTAACCAACTACCTATACAAAAAACTTAACAAGAACATTCTTTCAAGACAAAACACATTCTAGCAACTCCTCCCGTCTCACGCGACCTACATTAAAACAAATAAAATTATTATAGTAAAGTTGTATAAAGTTACATATACATTTTCTATACTGAATGCCGCAGAATAACAATAGAGGTCTGTCACTATGGAAGCTAATATTATTAAGATATAATGAATGCACATATTTATGTTTACTAGCTTGGTAGTCGGAAAAACATCGGCCATATCCGCGAACCCGTCAGAGATAATATTACTTCATAGCTTTCATTACGCAACTTGTATTCGGATTGATGTTATAAGAATACAATTTATTTGTGTATGAATCGTTCACGAATGTCGGAGCTTTTATTGCACAAGATGAATCCATGTTAAAATCGGATTTGTTTAATATGAATATCAAATGAACAACGTGTGGTGACTCGGCGTATATTTGGCGTAGTCAGCGTTACAGGAATGTGCCTCGCAACGACCGCAATTGTTTTTAAACACAAGTTAATTAAACAATGCTATAACTGCAAGTATCAAACGGTTTACAGTTGTTTAAACTCGTGGGTAAAAACAAATGGCATTTTGCAATCCCAGGGCCGACCCGAAAGTGGGCGATGCTTTACACTTGGCTTCTTACCAACATGTATCAAAACTAGATTTATGTGGCGGGGTGACGAAGGCCCCGATTGTATCGACGCTCACCGCAGCCACCGCGCCGCGCGCTACCGCTTCTACATTGTGGATAATCCGCGGATAGGAAAATTTTAACGGCAAATATTCGCCACGTACCAAATGTCAAATTACGAAAAACTTTATATATTAGAAAAAAATATGCAAATATATGTTTATCCAAAATGTAAAAAAGTAAAAAATAATTCAACTTTATACCTACATATTTTTCCTTTTACATTCCAATCACACTTTTGCTAGAAAATGTTAACTTTAGTCTCTACAAAGCTCATTCGGAGTTGATAGTTAAAAATATATAAAAAATTAACGAGATTTGTGATAGTTTAAAATTAAAACTATTTAATTACATATAAACTCCAAAACCCATATCTGCTTTAATAAAGCTTTTAACTGAATATTAAAAAAATCATAAAAGCTGTATAACTGTATTTTTATTACCTCGGTAATCAAGGATTCATATTTCAAAAATGTAACGTTACACTCAATTTCAAAATACATTAAAACTTGAACTCGTCCATCCAAATAATATTCCTTTAATGTTGGGATGAAATGAAATAATAAACCACATGTTTTATATCATTGAACTTGTGGATGAACTCATAAATTTCAAACGTGGATGTCTTCACGCTCTTATGATCGAGAAAATAAATGGATGCACAATTTTTCGTGTTTCGTAGGGGCGTTAAATTATGCGTTTATCATTTAGGGATGTTTACACAGAGCGTCCCGTGGGATAAAATTGAAACGACTGGAGCGTTGCCAGCGGAGGAGCTACATTCAATATCTATTCCGTACTAAAACACATATAAGGTTCTATTTACAAATATGTTACTGATTTCCTTCATACATTATTCCTGAGTCATGGTAAAAGACGCAGAGGAACATCAAAGGAAGTTATCTGAACTAACCCGTAATTTATCGTTCTGACTTCAACAAATTCAGTTAAAATTAAGCAAAATAGACTTTATAATTTGTTCTTTTATTGAAATATCAAAATGTATTTAGTTTAACCAAACTTCACTCCAACTGCAGCAAAGCCAATCAAAATGTCTTCTTGGAATAATGTTTAAGACTATAAAGTTTTGACAGAGCCAGACAAATGGATACTTGATTAGACTATAAAATTCCCTGAAGACACCAAACCAATTGATGACAATTAAAAAGTCACTCTCGTTGGAATTTTGAAACTATTTAATGGGTCATAAATATTAATTTTCATGTCCAGCGCCAGTATAATTTGAATAGAAAGTCGGCGAAAGAAACTACATTTTATAAAATACTAGCAAGACCAAGCTAATGAAGACTACGAAAATAACTTTGCGTTTAGTTTTTATGCAAATAAAGTTAAATTTTTATGAAAAGTTTATTTTCAATATCTGAAATAGAGTGACATTAAAAAAATGTATTTTTATGTTATAGTTTTGTACTAGGAATTTTTGGGTTTTCTTTTCATCAAAACAAAAATATATTTCGATTAATAAAATAGAACATTCGGCTAACGAAAGACAGAATAATACAGATGTGCGGTATACGACGTTATTATCGTATTAGCTGTAAGAGATGCATATCAACATCATTATCTTTCCTACACAATGGACTAATGGAATTCAAGAATTAAGTAAGGCTAATTAAAAATTATTTCAATTGGTTATTGAAAACAATAAAATATGAAAAAGACGTTAATAGGCACGTAAGACAACATACCGACGTAGCTTTCAGAATCAGTTCTCAGAAGGAAGACGGGAGTGAAACAAAAATAACTCGTGACAGAATTCCTTGAATAGGAGCGACGTTCCACTCACTATACCAATGCAAAATTGTTCTGCTTTCACAAGCTAGTATCGTGTTACTTCATTGAACTTTCCGGTGTCTGCGCAACTTCCCTATTGCAGTAATGTAAGCCATAAACGGGTGCGTGTTTGAGGCTTTCTTGCAACAATTACAGCGCGGCTCAATAAAACAATAGTGCGGTGTACAAGTGCACCGGCAGAGCGCACAGTGCACAGCTAGCGGCGGCGGGCGCCCATTCTGCTTGGTTCACTTATTTGACTTTATTTGTGGCGTTTGTTTCTCGCGGGCTCGGCCCACCCGCCCGTTGGAGCCCGTCCAACAGTTTTACACAATCATTCCACTCAACTAAGCGTTGCCATAAACACAACCCGGCGGGTATGAATTGCACAAAAAATTGGAAATAATTGCCAATTTATTGTTCGTGTTGTTTTTACGCATATCAAAATTTAATTCCCGCGCCCCGGATGGTTAATATATTCGCGTCGCGCAAAATTTATGGCTGATTTCCATTTTATTATATTTCGGCGTATTTCTAATATTTTCTCTGTGCGTCATGAAATTCCTAAAACAGTTAGACAACAGGAATGTTTTATTAGTTTCTTTTTTATTGTTGTGCTTGTACACAACAATTTTAATAAATGCAGGGCAAGCTACATGAACTCTTCAATAAAAAGGAAATATATTCTGCCAGTAGCACGTCAGTAAACTTCATTATATAATGTTTTATATAAATTCAACTCCGCAAGCAAGAAAGCGCCACTTTTATTGCGCATTGTATTTTACCAACGTCCTCTATTACAGACAATTGACTGTTACAAGGAATTGCATCAGTCAATTGTTTTGTTCAACGCACATTTTATAGCAAGCAATGTAGAAACTTACTCATTCAAAATTATCTCTATACTTAAGTAAAAGAAGTCTTAAGTATAGAGATAATTTTGAATGAGTAAGTGTATGTGTTTATAATTATTAATTGACCGCGTAGGTAATTAAAGAAACTTGCATGACCTAACATTCTTTATGAATTGCACAAACTCGCACGAAATTGGCATCCTAGACCTTAAATCTCATTCTTTAATATAAGCTCATGCTTTGCTAATTAAAATGCATAACATACAGTTAGTTATAGAATGAATTTGAGAACTTTTAATACCAATATAATTCATAAACCAAGTTCATGAAATCATAATTGCACATTATTTTTCCTGTTTCTAGAGAATACAAAATTGAAAACCCTTGCGTGGTAACAAAAATCAGACCACATTTTAGTTACTATGTCTTCGTCCCAAAATCGATCCGCCTACATGAATAAATACATGATCTCATTAACGACTTGCTAAACAAATATTTATATAAAAACATCGGGTATAAAAAATTAACATATTGGTTTTTTACTTTATTTTTATGTCGCACATAAAAAAAACACATTCGACGACTTTACAACCTGTCAATATCCGGCACAAAGAGTGTGGAGGGAAAGCGTACAATATCCGAGAGTCGTAATCGCGATGTACTACAACCAACACACGTGGTATTGAGAAAATATGCAATATACATGTAAAGCGGTTTAGATAAGTCCCGCCTCAACCATTGAAAATGTTAGTATTGACAGTAACAGATACCATCTATTGAATACCTTAGGAACAACGGAATTTCTCGGCTCGGGGTGTCACAGAGCGGATTCTGTGAAGCAAGAAGGCGCACAAGTGCCCGTTGTCCCCGTAAAGTGTTACGTTTCCACTGTTATCTCCGCTGTGGTGGTCTCTATATTTGACTATTGAATGGAGCGATACATTTTCATTAATATGTTGATGTAGGGTTTATTGTTTGTAAATATATACGTTTATTCCCTTAAACGAATAAATTGAACAATATACATCTTTTGTTTTCACGTATCTTGGATTTTGGTTTCTATTCTGTGGTTATATTTCGGGAATGTTTACGCTTAGGTACTTGGGAGTCTCACGTTCAGCAGTCGACGGCGATAGGTCGAGATACCTATTCTGTGGTCATTTCTCAAAGTAAGCTTATTTCCCCAGGAAATTTATATCTACTCAACAACAATAAATTACAAACCACTTAGGTTCCAATGACTGGGTAAAGCATAAAATCCCACACATTTGGGAACACTTAGCATTGTTTTAATTGTTTTAAAACAGGTTTAGTTAAATGAGCTCCATATAATTTTTTTACTACTTACAATATACTACTTTTAACCGCGATGGTATTTACGTAAATGTTAATCTAAAAAAATATTCATGTCCCAAGAACGGTACCTTTTTTTAAGTACATTTTTTTGTTTCTAAATTTAAATTTATTTAAAATATCATAACAATCGTAGTTAAATCGTATTAACTTAACAATCAAACCGAGTTTTCCATTCATAATATCAGTACAAAACTATTTAAAAAATAGGCAGCATTCAAAACATATTCGAGAATAATGCCATCCAAAAATCGTATCACGTCACAGAACGTGTAATAGGTAGAGGTGCCGTGATTTACTTCGGGCGGAGCAGTTAAAGCCACGTCAGTCAATCTGAGACAGGTCTGTCAGTTCGATTTACACAAGCCTCCGCCAGGCTAGACTGCTTGCGATGCTACACGCCCAATAAAGCTCGTTTAACACTGCACAAGGAAATCCCTACACGACACCGTACGATAGCTATTGCCGAGAGATTACCTATATAAAATTGCTGTACAACACACGCGAGAAGCTGCTACATGTATTGTTAAAGCTTTGATGGTGCATGAAACTATTATTGTTTCAACATTGTGATAAAATGCAAGTATTATTATTTATGCACATGACTTGTCATCACCAGTAATTTTATTTTATATATCTAAAATCGTAGAAATATTGTAGATGTTTTGTGATCTTTTGGGTTTTGTTAGCCTCAATTTCACTTTCTAGATTTTATTAGGTTAGGAAAACGACCAAGTGAATTGGAACTGATATAAATTAGTCACCGTCACGTCGCCCATAAATACGTGTAAAATAGTACCTAAGTAGTCTACCAGGCTTAAAAAATTTATAAAAACGGAAAAAAAGAGAGAAAGAAGTTAACTAACATCAAGTCTCTGACTTAAACAAACTAATTATAACACGACTTCATAGCTTGCAGATTTTTCTTACCCCTGATATTTTTGTTTTAATAATTGCGTTCCTTATAGGTGTTTGTTTTTCTTTCGGCCGTAATATAAAATGTTAATTTCGTTTATCATTAGAATATTTACCACAAAGGATAGATAAAAATATAGACATGTCCTTATTTTCTTTGCGTTTAAAAATAGTACTGCAGTCTGCACGTACGTTACAATAACAAACGTATAAAAAATCATAGGCAAGTATATAGAAATCTAACATTGATGATGTAGGAAAAGTACATTGTATTCTTACAACATACCAGTCTTCGCATGAACCTCTCTCGAAGCGCCGTATCAGCGTTTGTAATTCTATACGTCGCAACTGTTCGTCATACATCAGATGCCAACCTTAATGATATTTATTCATAAAGGTTAAATTAAGTACAAAAGGCTCGAAATAAACAAAATAACATTGAATTAATATCCATGTTAAGGAGAATCCTTTAAATTGTCTCAAGAGACTAGTAGGTGCCACCGTGGGGGAGCCATACGTCTTATTACCATTGAAAGCTGTATATATTAAAAAATATGATTATTTTACACGTATAAAACCCCATTACTTGAAATTCTATTGAGATAGAAGAAACACAATACGCTTAATTCAACATTTTGTTATCAAACAATTTCTGGGCCATCTGCATACCTAAACAAAAGATAAGCTGTGTGGTTTAATGTGGACGATTTTTGTAACACAATACCTGTGGGTGTTTGGCCCACGCGTAGCGGTATCTAATATCGTGTGAGTACTCTGGTAAATAGGTGTATATTAAACTGTGATAAGATCGGCGGCGAGCGCTGTCAGAACGATTGCACGACCCTTAGGCGATGTGAGATGGACCACACGCCAGGCGCCGAGCCTTCATTGTGCCACTCACCACACCAATGACTATTAAAAACGCGCCTTAATAACAGCATACAAAGAAGAAAAAATGTTTAACATTATAACGAAGGTTACATACAAGGTTCAAGACATTTTAGACAGGTAGATAAAATTATAAAGCAAATGAACCTAGCAGAATATCCCTTGGGTATACGCGTTAAATCAGGAATGACAGCGAATTATATATCTTCATAGCACTTTATGCATTATTAGCTATAAAGTGTTGGTAAAGTTGTAAATAAGATTAAAACGACGTTCATCTGTGAGCGTACATACGAAGACTGATCATTACTGCTATTATGATTCGTTCCAATAACATGATGAAGCACGAACATTATAATAAAAGTGTCAGATATATCTTATGTTTCGATTACACTAGCTCGTTTATAACTTAATTTAGCCAAGCGAAGCGAGCCGAGTCAATTACCTGCGCGAGCGCACGCGGAACCGGTTTGCAGTGATCCTCCCCCGCCGTGGCCGCGGCCGGGAGACCAGAGCACCCATGCATGGTATTTTTTGCTCAACCTCGCTCCTTTGTGAAGGAGCAACGTTTATTCGTGAGAACTAAAACCGTTCGCAGCTCAACACAAAAGTTATAAGTACGTCTGTACATTGGAACTTTTTGTATAGTATCATTATCAATCCATCGTGACGGCTAAATTATGTTTCAATTGTAAATCGTGAACGTATTCGAAACATTTGCTATATTCGTTTAAAGTTTGAAGTTAAGAAACTTGAAAATAAACTAGTGAATGTATCGGCTCAATAAAGTTTTGAATGAAATTTGTAACTGTATTTATTAAATGTTCAAACAGATTACTACTGATAAATTTATATCCTAACTACGAAAACTTTTAGGCCAGTTGCAAAACATTTATCTATTAACTATTTGAACAGCATTTATGGTAAAATATTTACTAATTGCTTTATCTGAGTACAAAGATAGTTACAATAGTTTATACAAAAATGTTTTATTTCTATATTTTTCAAAGTCTAAAAATATATCTAGGTGCTAATTCTTGCCTTCGCTGTTCCGTTATACATAATTATGTATCGGATTATTGTAAGGCAGGATACAAACATGTTAAGTGCCTTCCTGTGCATGCTTATACAGATATTAAGTAGAGTATTTTAATATTTTTTGTAGACGCTATAGATGGGAATGTCTGCCACTTCCTAATGACGTTAAATTGTGCTTGTCGCGCCTAGCTGTCCGAAAAGAATCCGGAGCGGCTATTTATCGCATATTAAATATTTATCCAAACATGAAAATGCGCTTAACGAAATAACTTCTAAGCACTATAATACAGACCCTCTGAATTTTTGTGAAGAAAATTATGAACAATAGATGGGTCAGAATGATCTTTAAATTATGTCAAAATCAATGAATATATCAAGAAGACAGGTCGTTGATTTATTAGAGCAGCGCCTTCCGTATAAACGATAAATAAAATGTTTTCGAAAGAGTTCATTACATATTGAAAAGAATATAACAAAATGTCATCGTAAACACGTATGTTTACTCAGAGTTTGCGACACATTCAAGTAATCCGAAAATATCTTTCCTAATGGCCAATAGATCTTCTACTTTATATGAGTAATCAGGGACTAGATAAATCTATCAGATTTTTCATAAACTTACTAAAAAAAATTTATGTAATCACACATCACCGGGGCTTAGTTTCCTCGTATAAATGCAATCGAAATATATATACCCCAGTAGATAACAATTTTCTCTTACATTAATTCCTGCAAATGTTATGCAGATCTGAAGATTACGTGGTAAGGAATCTACCGTTGGTCTTACTTAGGTCTTGTTTCCCTCTTTAATAGAATGTCGTTCAACGTAGCTCGGTATAATAAATAAAATACAGAATTAGACGGCATCAAAATGAAAATAGGTATGACGCACACATCATTGTATTACTTGTGGGGAGTTAATGCCTACAGAGTTACATAAATTTGTAGATTTACTTCGAAACAGGAACAAATGACAACGAAAAAATATACTAATGAGATACATTATACCTGGATTTTTTGTTACGTACATTTAATCTGCATCAATAGCTAATACGTCCCCTGCGGGCATAGGCCTCCCCCAAAGATCAACAAGATTGTTGATCTGTTGTTTGAAGCTGCCTGTTCTCTCATGTCATTGGAACTGCATCACCTTTATGTAATGGTCACCTTGTCTGTGAAAAGCGCGGTAAGAGAACTAGCGACGGCTCTCCTCGTAAAACTGGTAGTTACACTGTACTCTTACAGACTTGTTTAACATTTTAAATGTTTGCATTAAGTATTCTCAGTAAACTACAATTCATAGAATGGACATCAGAAATATTTTATTTTATTTGTTTTACGATATCTCTATGTTTTGTGTCCAAACGTGTATTTCATCCAATATTTAGTCCATACATTTATGAATAAATTCCGAACATACGTGTGACTATATGATAAGTAAATATTGACATTAGATACGAAAGCTATTATCAGTAATAAATGTGCCAGCGTGAGTAATGACACAGTCAACAGTCATTCACACTCACGAAAGTAGTTTGGTGCATGACTCACCTCTGTGGTGCCTGACGCGGTGGTGGGACACCGGCCGGCAACAAGGTTGCTCCTGGTACGCGGTCCAGGAGTCCGCCAGTGCCGTCGCCAACACAGCCCACAACACCCCTGCAATCCATTGCCCCTCACCACTCATCCTGTACGGAAGTTCTACCTATCCAGGCACAACAACGCCGCACTCGCGACGCGTTCACACCGTACTCCCGCTACCGAACGGCATTATAGCTCACATCGATTGTACAAGCAGAACTATTGTAAAGCCTCAAAGTCAAGAAATTGTTCCGGAAAACTTCTACAATGTTCATTTGTTTACATTACGCGTAACCGAATCGAAATCGGAGAGCTTATCGGATTGAAACCATTCAAACAAGTCCTGGATTTAAACAACACGACCGAGGGGCAATTTTGTTATCTCATACCGAAATATAAACTGTTTTTGACGGTTTGATTAGTATGACGAATAAAATTTTTAGTTTTCAAAAAAGTGATGTACGATCGGCGATGCGTCGTGTTGTTGGCGGACGACGGTCGTGACGTGTACCCTCCGCATCGCAGCGGCGAGAACTGAATACGAGTCGCTTCGGTGAGACGGCCCGGCCCCGGCTGGAATCGGCACACGCGAGACAACGGCTCTAGCGGAGCTTGTCGCCGCCTATGCTCCCTGACTCATGCCCGCACGCAAGACAAGGACGGAACTCATTTGAAACTACTCTAGCTACAAACGGTCCAAACGAATGAAAAAGCCCGCTCGCTTCTCTCGTTTAAGGAAAAGTTGTAAGTTAAAAAGTTTTGATAATTTCGCCGATCCGCCGAGCCGCTTGAATTCATGCGAGGGAGATTTGACTGCGCATTGACCCCCGATGTCGTCACGAACATATTGTAACGAAGGGGATGCTCTCTATTTTACTTAATTTATGTTTATGTTAGGATACGCACGAAAAACTTTTATGTCTACCAGCACGCGAAAGGAAGTTGGTCGTTTATTGTTTGTGTCTGTTAATAAGTACTAACATGAGCCATGAAGACCGTAAATAACAGAAAAATATTGCAACAAACTATTACAGATAACAACGTTAACACTGTTTGTTGTTAGAACAAAGCTTAATTTTATCTTCAAGCAAAAATAAATTAGAGATAAAAATTCAAGTTAAACCACATAATGTAATGGGTAATGCACTTTCGTTTAATCAACATTTAACAGGGAGTCCCGACAACTTACTAAATAACTATTTATTAGGTTTAACTTTGAGCTGACCATGATTAGGGGCAGCACGGTTGACTTTATCAATTACTCAGCCTCTCGGCGGAAAACTCGTAGCCGCCCTCAGCATGAAGCAACCACAGCTCGCCTTTAATTAATCTTAAATAACTTAATTATGACATAGACCCTTTAGTTCAGCGTAATTGGGCAAGTACTTAAATTACATTTCATGAATTAATAAACACGAAAGCATTTGACGTAGACGTGTAAACAACTTTTCATAGGTCTGTCACAAAAATATGTACATTAACGCAGGTCATAGGTTATTACGATGACGGAATGTGCCAACTTCCAATTTATATCACAGAGGAACGATAAAGTTCTAAGAAAACTGCTGAAATATTAAATATAAGTCATAATAAACTGAAAATACTGCGCACAAATAAGTCAAGCTCGCGAGTCACTTTACGACACAAATCACTACACAAACTGAATAAAGAACTTTAATGCAAAATACATTTTAAATTCAGCGGGTATCACATTCATAAGATGAACGCAGATATCTTAAACGTCGCGGCCCCATTTTCATCAGTTCTTCAAGTTTTTCAATAAAAACTTTCGAAGGAGTCCGATTTACATACGGTATGGATTCATTTATTTTCCAAAAAGATTTTTCGCGTAAAAGTGAAGTAGGTTTTCGGTATCCATTAGAGACGAAAGGTCGTGGCACTTCACCGCTCGCTTCCAACGGGACCGAGTGCCCGACACTGGCCCATCCACCACTTCAATTACAATATTTTATGGATCATATCTGTGGAAAAATGTCCCACCACAAATATTACCTAACCAAGAATCAAAAATCGACAAGCAAATTTTTAAAATTCTTACTATTGGCCTTTTCGTAAAACCATTTATGGAGCATGGAAATTATTTCAAAGAAACAACTTTAAAATGGAAATGAACCGAGGAAATTATTCGACTATTTATTTGGGGAATACGATTAAATAGCTCGCATGAAGAACTACATCAAAGTAACGACAATGTAATTTAGTAGCGTTACTGCTGACATTTTTTACAAAACGCAAAAAAGTGGAACATATTAATTCTAACATAAAGCAAAACACGCACATCGTGTCGTAAACCGTACATTAAGACGAGAAACTATAATGTGGTACTTAAATCTCATACATATTCACTCAGTTTATTTCTAATCCTTTTTAACTGCAATAGTCACAATGTCTGAATCAGAGACTAGCACTATGCATTTTTTTTTTCAAATTTGTTTATTTTACCTGATTACCTTTGACTATTAAAATCCACTTATAGAAAAAGACTATTCCACACCACACACGCGCTACTTCAAATCCTGTCCAGCATGATCGGCAATAGCACGCACAAAATTAACACAGAGCTGTAAAAGTCAGCCTGTCTTTCTATACTAGTTCATGTACGACCCACTGCTGGACGTAGTAATTTTAGAACCAGTCTTCTTAGTTTCATATCATCGTAAAATATATGCAAATGAACATTTTTATTGCACATATAATATCTGTCTTAGTTACTTATAATATAGTTCTAGACAAAATACGTCTACTAGAATCAATTCCCCTGAAATATTAAAAGGACGCGCATTACTACATGGTCAATGACCTGATTTTCTTTACATAACTAATGAAAGCTGGTACCGTCTACTCCTACCACTAAACTGTAAATCACGAAGCTGAGTACACATGCTAATCGCCACTTACTAAACATTTATACCTCGTTAGTGTACACAGAGAAGCTTTAAAGTCTGTCTAAGTTATATCACTGAAGGAATTCGAACAAACACTTTTTAAATTCCTCAGAAAATCACATGTCCTTTCATTGACTAAACTTTGCTCAACGTTAGCCGGCAACGGCACAGAACCTGACATTGCAAATATTAATTATACGTTACTAGATCCAATTTCATATAGTTGTTTCAATGTATGTAATATGATACATACCTATATACATACCTTTGAAGGTACTATGATAATTCTTGTTTATGCGATAGGGAAAAAGAATAAGTATTTTATTGTATTAAACTGTAACCAGGGTGTTTTAATGTAAAACATAACATATTTAAAGTTTTTTTTAGATTTCTTCTTCTTGATAAACATTTGAATGGATTCGAATAAGTTTTATTGGACAAGATTCACTAGAAATAGATATGCCGATCTTGTAATCCCGAAAGGCTATGTAGAGTAGGAGGAAGGTAAATATATATTTTTACACCTACGTTTCGCCTAAAGTGTTTTAATTTCTACAAAAGGAAAGCAAGTCGATGACCATCTTTCGGGCTTATTTTCATAGCGTTCATTACAAAATAGTAAACTAACATTAGTAACAAAACCTCCTCACATATTTAACTGAAAATGTTAAGATTCAAAAAGGCGGTTTTGTAAGATTTCTAGTCGACGGTAACACAAGGCGTAGGGCACAGGGGGATAATTGATGAAGTCGGCGTGACACTTCGCCGCGGTTAATCTCACCCGTCCACCTTCGACAGGACAAACTTTATCCACTCCCAAGGCGATGTAAGGACGGTAAAACCTTGACCCTAATTTTTATTAGGTCTTTATTAATATCGCCTATATTCTGGGATACACATGTCTCTGGTTATACCAATCATTCGTAATGATAGTATTTACAATATTATTATAAATGAGAATGTAATTATATGTCACGATTTCACATCTAAACCGATAGTAAAGGAAATAACATAACCTAACGGGAATATAGGATTCCCCGAAGGTGTGGGTGCATTTGTGAAGCCACATTTCACGAGGTATACATATCAGTACCAAATAATAGGGGACGAGCCTAATGCCGTTTTTCAGACACATTTCCTAATTCCATGTTGAATTTTCTAGTGGAAAAAACACTTTGGCCGACCTGGAAATCAAAGCCGGGACCTCTAGATCTAGTAAAGGTCTAGTAAAGGACATGTCTTTTTTATTATGCCCGGTTGAGACCGTGACGAACTGATAGCAGGTAGTAATAACTTTTTTGTGAATTTTCTGAGAATTTGCACTGTTAGAATAGATGTAAAGAATGTAATGCATTGCATTACATGCTTCAATTATTTATAATATTTACAAATTTTAACGCACAATTAAGTGTATAATAATACAATATTTCAAGTATTCGTTTCTTATACTTCATTATATCAGTAGCTTGTTTGTTCATAACGAATTATGAACGTCCATGTTAAACCGCTCACAAAAGCAACAAAGCTTATGAATAAAGAAAATATGCATATCATATTTATTTTAATGTATTCTTACTTTACATAAAATATACTCCATTTCACATTCTCATTACACACATATAATTTCAAGATAAAGTAAAAGACCAATGTAAAAGACCTTATAACCTACTGACATTTCCTTAATATTGCCTTTATTTTGCAATGAAAGGCAGAAAGTGACAGTTATAGGTGTGTTTAGAAATGAAAATATTCAAAGTAGACGCATTCATTAAGTGGGTACTTTAAAAGCTCATTACCGAGCCAAACGTTCGCTATTCAGCCCCATACGCTAAACAATCGTCGGCGACGATTCGTCATCATTTAACGGGCTATTGTTGGCTTCCCAATTATAATTAAATTCATTTCTGCTGTGCCATGCCTATGAAAAATTCTATTCAAGCTGCCAGCTATCGATATTATGATAATTAGAAGGCACCTGCAAACACAATTCACTTCCGACGTTAAGAGCTTACTTAACTTGCGTGGTAGAAACAAAGAGGCAAGGAATCCACCGGCCCGCGTGCGCTCTGCTGTATGCATACGAACAAAAGATAATTTTAGAATAATATTGCGGAGGTGCGTTCGAGCCACGTTAACAATATTTACATGACTAATGGTTCTCAATTTTACATAAAAGTGCAAAAGCGAGCGAACTTAGGCACACCACCGAAGTGGTCCAATTTGCATGTTTTATGCAAGCGGCGAGTGATGCGGTCGCGGACACTGCACGCGCATAGGTACAGCCTCTTTGAAATTTTTATATGCCATTTCCACAAATCGGATGTCGCAGTATTTTATGCGGAACTATGGACTATTGTGAAATATGGGAATATTTTTCTGCTTTTGTTTATACTAGATCTTATTTGCCAGAGTTTTTTCTTGTTCCAAAAAATATAGGTAGGTATATGTTTTTATTGACGCTGTGTTCCTGACTATTATTTGTCAAATATGGCTGATTAACCTTTCAGATTACCTAAATATTTTTCCAATGTTATACAAAAATGTGGTATTTATTTGTACTTTTAAAAGAAGCGAGTACTATAGAAAAGCCATCGGATGAATTCAGCACCAGCTAAATTGCATTGTTCGTTTTATTGCAAGTGCGGATGGCGTAGCTCTCGCCAGAATTATTTACTATGTAACAGCACATGCACTTTATTCCATCCCCCGATTTTTACTTTTGAAATCTTTTGTTTTATCCGTACAAAACACGTTTCCACTATGTACGCGTTAAATCATCCTGTCACATACTCTGTATTTTAGGACACGAATATTAATTATGTCTTGCCATATAATCTATAGCTTTTATTTTGCTAATTTGATGGCTATATTATTAATGATTATTGCCTTACGCATACTTAATAACAAATTACAGTTGATATATCAATCGATAAATTTTACAGGTTAAAACTTTTCAAAACGCAGCCATAAATCACGACATACTTATTCATAAATGCGAAAATAAGCTTGTCCGATTGTACTCCTTTCGTGCAGAAATAGAGCGACGGATCGACATGATGTTTTATTAATAGGTCAAAGAACAGACGTGTATTATCGCAGAATGAAATTCAGAACTACGGGATATAAGCCGTAAGTAAATCTTCAAAGGACAACAAAGTTGAAAATCTTAATATAATTCTTTGATATTATATTTCTTTTTTTAATAATATCTCCTATGCACTCAGTGTTAAAATTGATACAACATAAAATACGTCAAAAAGAATACTTAAGGGAACTTCGAGATGAACAGAACACAACATGTGCAAACATATTTAACTTATAAAAGCTTAGCATCTGCTTCCATTTATGTCGCACGGCGCACAAATCTCTACGATATAAGTAGGTATTATTAGAAGTGTATAGTTTTATATAAACATATTTGAGACTTGATATAGTATGATAATAAAACACTTTATTCATTGATTTAGGTATCACGGTATTGATCTGGTTTGATAAGACAAATCGATAATTTTTTTCCTCTTTCGTTTTGTCTAAAAAACTTTATATGATGCATTTCTTGTTTCCATGTTCAATATAAAATCCAGTATTGTTTAATTTATCTTGCGGAGATCGTTTTTATGTACAGATAAAATACAAGTTTCAAGCCAAATTCGAATTTCTTTTGTATCGTATTTAGGGACAATGGTGCACCGATTGCAGTCCTGTTTTAGGTATTTTATTTTCAACCATTACGCTATTGTCAGCGGAATCGTATCAATACGAGAAACGTTTCGAAGTTGTAGAAATTTGAACGTTGAAAGTGTGTTGCGACGAAATTCTTCCATGTTTACATTTTATACAGACAAGTAACTATCTTCAAAACGATTTGAGAGTTATTTAGTTAGCATTCCTTGAATTATTTTAAATATACTATTCTATTATTAAGATCTTTTCATAAACTGTATTCTATCGTAAAAATATAGAGTTATTTCTAGGATTACCTATAAAAGCTGCACGTTAAAATACCATCTGAAAGTTAGAGTAAATTGTTTGCTATATCTGCAATATCCATCAGAAACAATGTTTGCACTGAGTGACTCGGAGGCTAAACACAGTATTCAGAAACATGAACTAGCGCAACAACTCGCTTACGCTCCAGGCCAAACGGTTTATGCGGTGTATCGAAATGTCTGGAATGTGGATATGTACGCGTTCATCGTACTCCATTCAAATTATTCTGTCATTCACATGTATTAATTAGGAATGTTTCAATATGAGATATAAACAAACACTATGGTTTTGAAAATTACTATGACTCTGTCTCACGGATGTAACAAGGTTGCACACCACACCTATCGCTTACTGAATTTTTTGCATCGTTTTTAATAGATAGATCTGATGCTTGTGTACATGTACACGTAGAATAATTATCCATCAGGTCACACTATAGAAAATAGAAATTAATCACTACATTTATAGAGCTTTAAACTTCGCTCAAACAAGACATACATATATTTCTTATAAAAGAGGTCATGACTCATTGGTATTAAGCGTATAGCGAAAATGTAAATAATGCAACTATTCATATGGAGACAATCGACACTTGTCAGTGCTGAGATTGAGCCATTCTATAATCCTTACATAAAATAAATTTTATAAAATAAACAATAGTAACATTATATTTAATAAATAAACAATACATTAAAGGTATGAGTTTGGACATTTGTATTACTACATAAACAGAAATATGCAATTTAATTTGTAACTTAACGAGCATCCAGTAAAACAAAGAAACGATGTCAAATAAAGGACACATAATTATCAAAGTTATTTATTTTCATTAGACAGATAACAACAAAGTATAGTATTTATTGCCTGGCTCAAACAAAATACTAACATTAAATCGTACTGGCTTACTCATAATAAACATAATAAATACCGCGTATAGGTTTATAAATAAAATTATAATATTCATTTATATGCACGCACATTTACTCGTATAAAACGTTAGTTTGTACTTTCAACAGATGTAGAGAATGCAAACAACTGACAACATCTGTCATCAGTAAGTACTTAATAATATGTGTTTTACGGCGAGCAAGCTTACCAAGGCCCGAGTTTAGAGAACTATGCTTCATAACTCGAAACAATCGTTTGCAGTGTTCAGTTTGAATACCACAGTCTTATTGTTTAGTGGAATTCATTACTCTCCTAATATTGCCTGTTGTAGTATAAAATTTAATCGATTTCTAAGTTGTTAAACGTTTCCTCCATGTTCGGGAAAAATGAACTAATTGTTTTAGGTTGCTCAGTACGTTTTGTCTCGTCCACTCTTTTCTTGGATTCCATATCGAAAAAGTCTTTATTATTCTTCAGCTTGTTTAATATTTCATCTGAAATAAGGCATTTCAATTATTATGTATTTTATTTTATACCCTTATAAAATAGAATATTTATAAATGTCATCACGTGCTAATATTATATATGTTTCACATGACTAGATTGACAGGCAGGTGACAAAAACTTATGTACTATCAAAAATGATTCAGTTATTTTATAAATGTTTCTTTATATTCATCATTTAATTTTTTCACGACAATTTGCAAAAGTTTTTTTTTTTAAACTTCAGTGTATTGGACACTGAAAATACTAAATAATAACATGTTTTACCTTTAAGAACGCTAGAATGTTTATTTTCTCCACCAGCATCTTTAGGCAATGCGGCTATGGGGAAAACTTCATCCAACGCGTTCGAACCAACGGGACAAATTTTAACCATGTCCAACATATCTTTTTTCATGAAAGGTTTGATCATTGTCAGTAAACGGTCCATATACGACGGTGCATTGATGAAATAAAACCCCTTTAGACGAACAAACATGGCTTCCTGAAAAAGTACGATACATGTATTTAAATCACTAAGAATATCGTCGCCATTACACGTAGCTTATCTCATATTGAATCGCTACTGCGGTTTATTATTAAATTGACACAATAAAGAATTACCTAATGTAACCAGCAAAGAGGGGCAAATCATGGGACAGCAGTAGCATAGCGCAGTTGGTTAGCAATCAACTTGCGAAACGAGAAGCCGCGAGTTCGATTCCCGCACCGAGACATTGCGATGCGCAAATATTTGTTACAGATGTGGGTATTTGTGAGACCGAAAAGTCTTTCGTAGTTTCTGATATGCACGACACAAGACTTGTATATAAGTGTGGTGTCAGAACTATGTACCTATGTGACTGTTGGGTGTATTAACTATTAATGCTAGCCTATGGGCTGGGTTCCTTATTTTGTGATCCACACGACACAAGACTTGTGATTGTAAGTTATTACTCAACCCTTATTCATTCTCAGTATTTTCTTCCTTTATCTTCAGAATTAAACAAAGATTTCTTAAGTGATTACTACGAGCGCTGACCACTTCCTATGAGATAAGCCTTTCAGTTCTTATATGATCCCGTACTATAAAATAATCGTGTCTTTCGAAACACAACAGGTTGCATAATATGAATGTATAGCTTGATTTCGGTATTAAATTCAAATATAGCAGTGCCAATGCACGTGCACCAGAATACTTATACATAATCAAATGTGTCATACAAACCTGCAAGAAATAGAAATATTCTTGCGCCACTTTTAAATTCACTCCTGATATATGTCCGAGGGAAACTTTGTCCATGTTTAATATCACAACAAGCCCGGGTATTGTACCTTCTTCGTGCTGCCACAAATCGAATATCATAACGAATGCTCTAAAACACACAATAACAATATGTAGTAATCCTACAATTTATTCTTTAGAAATGTCATGTCGACGAACTCAAATATCCGATGAAAGAAGGTAATTTCCAAGCTGGAATTCTCACATCCCTTCTTTTAATTGCGGTTAACGGCAGAATATTATGTGACGGTAAAATGTTGGATATAGTATCTAATAGCTGGCATAATTTTAGTTTTCTATTACATATGAGTATTGTAAGTATATTAACATCTATTTTTTTAAGTTCATTCCTTACATTAATGAAATGCAATTTAGCAAATAAAGGAAATTATAAACAGGTAAAGACGAATTACTGAAATGTGCATATTTAAAAAAAATGTAGTGATGGTATTTCAACTGCTATATAAATAAGTTTCTACATATATTGTATCTAAAATAAATTACAAGAATATGATTCTATGACGCATGCAAGATCGTTCGACAAGCATACTTACTTAACAACATCACTGTAAACAAATTTATCCGGGTCTGCATCTAATAACTGACAATAGACGGGTCGATATCCTTTCTTTGTTGCTGCGTCCAATGGAGTCACTAACCTAAGAAAAGAATCAAATTAAATTTCGTTTTTAAATTAATTCTAACAGACTCCCACTTACCAAGTCTGAAGAGCTGTTTCTAAGGATTTGTTTATTTCCCTGTTCTGATAAAAAGAGAATAGTGTTCTTGCAGTGAAGTTGAGATCAATGACCCGCTTAGTCACTTCAGCGTCACAATCACAACTGTGATAAGCCAGTATGATATCTAAATCTGAAAGTAAGTACAATATAACATGAATAAATGTAGACATACGCCGCCGCCGTCGCTAAATAAATTAGTCACTAAAAAGTTGTAACACACATAAAATATAGAAAGTATAATCTAAAATAATATAGAAAGTAAATATCAATCTGAATGCATTGTAAATGATAAGATCTATAAAGTCGACTTGTAAAACCAGTTCTTGCAAATTCAACGTCAAAAATGATGAAATAGAATATCGCTATTTGAATTCATTCAAAAAATAAATAAAAGATAATTTCTCAATAAAATTTGCGGAGATAAAATCGTTTATGGTTTTAATAAAATGAAATTCAATTATTACAGCACTAACAGTGAAATATAATTGTTACTGAGCACTATTAGTCTCAAGGTTAGCGCTATCGTCGGCAAAACGACATAAGCGAAATGATAACGTTTATAGTTCGACTAGAGCGTATCCGCAGAACTCCTTCGGAATTCTTATCTTGCAAATTAATATTTCACTCATAAAATTTATTCATACCAGTTATATGGTGGGCCGGCAAATGTCCTTGTGTCTGCAGCCAGTCTCGTAAACGTTGTACATCCTCTGGTTTTATATTCGACACTTTTTCGTATTCTTTTTGCACAGTAATTTGACTAACAGCCATTTTCGACTTATTTTTATAAACACTCAACTCATTTAAAATATTTTACCGCTACGACACACTGGCATATTCGTTAGATGTTTTTAAAGGCGGAGTAATATGGACTAGCGTCTATATATAGAGTCAGCGACTAAGTGACAAATAAATCGACATGAATGCTTATTTTGAATGCTCGTTGTGTTCGCCTTTGGGCCGCATATTTGATCACATGTCATTTAAAATTGATGCAGACTGCAATGCGACAGTAATTGAAATATTAATATAATTTAAGTTTTATTAAAAATATACTTATAATTAAATCTATGATCTTAATTATGGGTCTGACAGCCTAAAAGTATCATGCAATAATCGATAGGCCAGTGAAGTTAAGCGGCTCTCACTACGAGTATCTACAAAATTTCTACTCAAAGTGCGTGTAGTTTATATACGAAACAACTGTGTAGGGTTATAGATGTTTCTCATAGCCGGATGTAAGCCGAGGGTCATACATAATGTCGTTGCTCCAAATCCTCAGACTTGCAAGTTTGATTAGACTTCACTCCGTACTGGGATAGTGGACATCCCGTAAATGTTTACTACCAGCTTAAACTATAGTGCATTTTAGGAAAGTCGGTGACGAGATAACACTAAGGCTTGTCTCCTTTATAAAGTCATTAAATAAAATTCACGGTGGTTCGGAAGTTTACTTCATTACTCACCATTTAATTATCTGTCAACGGCCTTATTAACTTGATAGCTTAGTTGATAGGTAGCAAACTAGATAGATATCATAATTAATCATCTCATAAAACTTAATTAGTAAATTCAATTTGATCTGCTATATAACTGTTTGGAGAATGAAAGTTACAAAGAACAATCCAATGTTTTTTTTTAAATATATATTTGAGTTTATGTTAACGCCTAAGGGCACAGCAATTTTAAGTTCTTAATTACTAGATTATGATTTCGCCCTTGTCCGAGTTTCCAGAACATCAACAGTGCATGAACTCATTATGTACTCATGAGCAGTTCATAGACGGGTGAGTAGGTCCCCTCACGGTCCACCAATCGCTTTCAAAGTAGGCCCGTCCCTACCTTACCTTCACAGGTTTTGAGGCGCATAATACATCAGTCGATATCTAAACAAACGGCCCATCATACGTTTACAGTAATTCAGGGACAGATGTGCCGAAGATAGTCTTAATTAAAAGCACTTAAAAATAAATATGACATATTAAACATTTTTATTTGCAATCAAACTTTTCCGATAGAACTAAATTAAAACTATAATGTATTGTGTTAATCTGTCATATATTCAATAATAAAAATTTATTTTTGATAACTTTTGATTTTATATTTTTTTATATAATATCTACATTATGTAATTATATCTAATTTTACATATTAATATTAGAGATTAAAAATGTTTCACACAAGCACAGCTGAAGAAGATGAAGAGACTTATAGTGGGGTTTATGAAGATGGCCATTGGGACTGGGACGAAAAAGAAGATGAATTAATATTCATAAGGTGACTTTATATTAATTCAAACATGTAAAGATTAATACAAAATATAAACAATTTATCCGTCCACAGCGGTAAATTCACACAAGAAGGATCTATAGGATCATCTCTTCCACAAATCATTGGTGAAATAGAATTTAAAGATGACTTAGACCTACTAGAGCAGGTAATGGCAATATTTATAAAATAAATTTGTATTTTAGTTAAATAATAATCAACATGTGTTTTATTACATAGCAAAGATTTCGAAAGAGATATCAAAGAAAATATGATGCAGATGACGTTGTTACTCTACAGGTAATTTTAGAATTACAATTAGGTAGTATTAAAATATCAGATGTAATTTATAAAAGCATGTATTTTCTTTCATTTATAGGATGTTAAAGATGTCGTACTATTCACTGCGCCTCCAAAAATATTAAGTCAAGCCATAATAAAGATTCTTCATCTTCCTATGGCAGATCGTTTCCTCCGAGCATTAATTTTATATTGTCAATATTACCTGCAGGTTCATAACATCACTTATACTATGAACATGTTATTTATTGGGTTAAAGTGTTAATTACGTATCCTTTGTAGATTGCTGATGAAATGACTAGGCGACGTTGCGAAAACGAGACCAAAGTTCGGACTCCTGCGACTGATAAAATTGAAATAGACTTACAAAATAATTTGGAGGATCTCCGCCTCCTTGTTGCAAAAGAATACTGCTCTATAATAATGGGTACGGACAGGATCCTGTTTCACCAAGAAATAAAATTTAAAAATAATAAGATCTCCAATATTTTTTTTCAGGTGCCGGAGACTTTGCCAAATTTCATCACATGGGCTCGTCGAAGAAATCACGTTCATTATCCAAACTGGATAGTATTTTATTTGAGACGATTGTTCGTATTAGTATCCAGATAGTTTGGCTCGCTCTCGGTCGTAAATCGTTTAATCAAATAGGTAATAAATGCATTGCCAAATGTGTCTATACTATCCGATCAATTTCCTTTATTTGCAAAAATGTTCACAGAACTAGAAGTTCACCGAATGTTCAAATCACAAGTTTTTAATATAATTGAACATAAATTGAAAATTAAATCTAATACAAAAATTACTCCAGATGAACGTTTTGTATTGCTTGGCGCATGTATCCATCAAGGGAGAAAGTTAAATACTCGCTCTCCTTTACTCAATGAAGCGATGTG